>JAWZYU010000016.1:12854408-14054408 GCA_038380435.1 Ryuthela nishihirai | reverse complement strand
TTTAATATGCAATACACACTCAATGGTCATTGAATTATGACCACTCTACTTCGTGTTTTTTCCCAGGGAAGTTGAATTAGAAGATTTATAACTTCTAAAATAGGTGGTACATAAGAAAATGTGACCGAGGATAATTTAAAGAATTTAATCAAATCTATATATATATATCTCGATTTTTAATAATATTCTTTAATTATTTGAACAGACGGTTTAAACATTTCAGAGCAGCGCTTTGTTCGAAGAAATTTAACAAAAAAATTAAATAATTTTCTAAATATTCGTTTTAACACATTTTTAAAATATGTAATTATTTATAAAATGGCTTGAAATAATACTCTCAGTACAGCATTGTCTAGCATTGCTGTTGTTAAATATTCAAACTTCTACAGCGCTTTAAATACTAAAGGGATATTATTGAAAAAATCGATATTTAAATATACTGCTCTCAAAAATTAGGGGATATTTCAAAATGAATATGAAGCGATGAAATATCCCCTAATTTTTGTGAGCAATATAGAATTGATTGAGAATTTTACGTTTAATTACATTTTCCCATAAAACGTATTTCCGAAGTTAGAGCGCTTAGAAATCAACATCCCATTGAGATAACTTGGGATGGGTGTGATCATAATTCAATGATCATTCAATGCATATGATATTTCTTAAATTCGTGTACTGTAGAAAGAAACAAATTGAAAAGATGTTCAAATTATTACCATTGAGCATTATACGGCGAGCAAACGCAATATACAGAACACCTCCAAGTGTCAACTCAATTCTCTCAAAATCTTCTACATGGATTTTTAACATATTATAAATAATTTAGCAATTAAATGAAAAAGATATTGTTTCATTTTTCACACTTACAAACCGAAAGAGGGATGACAAATGTATCAAAGAAACGCAAAATTACGAGGGATTCCCATTACGCTAGTGCAAGGAACAAATAATGATGCGATGGTTAGCTTCTAGAGGTGAGTAAGGTTCAAATTTACTTACGAACCCGAGCAAGAAATTACGGAGCTCGAACCCGAATCATTCGATAATTACATAATTATGTAATACAAATAAGTTGACTTATAAATCAATAACTGATAAGAACGGAGCTGGAGCGGACAGGGGTGTCACAGATGGTAGCGCACAAGTTCGTAATCTGAAGTTCTCAGGTTCGAGTCCAAACTGTGCCAACGTTAAGACTAATATCTACTAATCCCTACTTTTTGCTCGATCAGAAAAAGGACAACGATGGGTTTGGAAAGCCCATCGTAGGGTCCTTAAGCCATGATCCGCGTGCAGGTGAACCACAGAAAAAAAATAAATTATAATCAGGTAAAGAAACGTAAATGACCTTGACGGGAGGCTACTGTGACACTGACAGCTGTCCAATGGGTCCCCTCTCCCCAACCTTCTTGGGGTCCTTGTAACCTGGTAATTGAGGTATTGTGTCAGGGTCATTCAGAAGTAAAAGAACATCAACTAAACTCGAATCAGAAAAAACAATTTCTCTGACACATCATAAAAGCTATAGAGTATAAAAGCTCAAATGCATTCGGCTAAACCACTTTTTAATTCCTTTTATCGTACGCTATTTGTAAACATTGAAATAATATAATTATTTGGACTTATAAGTAAGTTGACTCATAAATCAATGAGTGATAAGAATCGGAAATCCATTCCTGTTCTTATAAAAATCGGAATTACTGAACCAAAACAGCGTTCCGGTTCAGTGATTCGGAAGCACTGATTGACGAAACGGCGTTCCGGTTCAATGACTCGGAAACATCGTGTGCCTAAACGGCTTTCCTTTCCAATGATTCGAAAACATCGAGTTACCGGAACGGTGTTCCGATTTCTGTTGCAGCACTGCTTTTGATAATTGCTTCCTCTGATAAAAAAAAATGTCGATAACTTCTTTCTTCTTCTCCTGCTGATAACTTCTTTCGCCATTGCCCAAGCCTGCAAAATATAAGGGTCCCAATGCTAGCTTTCTTCAGATTCAACGGAATGAAAATATATGCTCCATGCATAAGTTGGGGCTTATTCTCCCTTCCATAAAATTTCTTCCGGAGATTGAAAATGATATCAGACTGTCTCATAGATTTTGTTAAAAACACTCAAATGCATTTCGAATTCTAACCGCCCTCCATCTTTATCTGCCAAACATAGTCTTTCTGTAGCCATCTTTTTTAATTTGATACCGTACAACTTTCTACTGAGTGGGATATAAAGCCAATAAGCTGCAGATTCCATAACATTTTATCAAGACAAGATAAACTTTTGTGAGCCGTCAGTAGTTCGCATGTATTTTGTTTTTCGTATCAGAGAAACGTGACTGGCTTTCATGAAATATTCTGAGTGTTACTTTAAACATTCAGTTAATGTAAAGAACAGTTCTCAATCTACTAATTGATGCATCACTTTTGCTTTAAAAGCAAGCGCACCTTTACAACCCTGGTGAAGAAAGATTACTATTTGCTGGATTTCCGGGCTGTATCCAGCTCACGTAATCCGATGCTACGTCTTAGTTTAATCACTCCGTACATTTATGTTGTAGATTCTTCCCTACATTTAGTTTTTTAGTATAGATTTGACCTCTTCTTTGATACTGCATTACGCCAATATGTACATAGCATGGAGCACGAAGGCAACGTTTTGCAAATGCGTTTATATGTAATAATCACGCTATATACGAAATTTGGGCAAAATTATTAGTCCATATAGCTTGAACTGTTGAATATTATGTGAGAAATATAGGGCGTAGTTTAAATTACAAAGACTTTTGAAATTGATATACAGGATCTACTTAAGTAAACTTAAATGTAAATTATAAAAAATATATCTAAAATTCGAAAATATACGTAAATAGTCCTGAATATTCAACCATTAGTTAATAACGACATGCTACCTGAAACCAGACATGGAATTTGATTGTTAACAGCAAAACTGGTTATATTATGAAATTAATTGCAATCATTAAAAATGATTTTTTCAGTCGGAAGATCTTCGGGACCGTAATTTGCAGTTCCCAGGTTCGAGTGCCACCTGTGCCAGCATTGAGATTTATCTCCGCTGAACCCTCACCTTGCTTACGGTCAGTAAGGGAGACCGATGGGCTTGGAAAGGACGCCGTCCGTCGGGTGGAACGTAAAAAAGTGGCTCGTGTGGGAGAGGGTCATACTCTGTGCACGTTAAGGAACACTCTGGATGACTCATATATCTCCAACAGCTGTTCATTGCATCCCCTTACTCAACCTTCTCCGAGCTTTTAGGGTCCTTGTGGCCTGGACATTTAGCCCATTGTGTGCAAAATGATGCCGCTCAGAAATAAAACAACTCATTGAAGATGATATATTGAGCAAATCGGATGAACAATAGTACTTTTGTTACATTTTCGGTGTAAAACGAGACTTTCAGGTTGATATTAAATCATGTACTAACCTTTGTGCCTTTTGCTGTATACGATGGATCATAAGCTATAAGTTACTAGTGTCTTGCCAATAATTCTGACATTTTTGCATGATCGAGATTGTAGCATAGACAGCAATGAAAAGCTTTGCATTAAAACGCTTTGTGCTATAGCATAAAAATATGTCTTTATTGTATATCGTATTGCATTACGATAAATTTTATGTGCTAAAATTTCCAATTTACACCCTGCTTCAAATTTGATCCCAGATGTTTTATGCCTGAAAAAGAAATATATTGATCAGCGGATCGAAATATCACCTTATGCTTTCTTCACCTAAAACAGAAAAAGTGTTGAACCCCCATAAAAATATATTTCTTGTGGAGTATACAACAAAAGAGAGGGCATACTTCCCATTACGACCTATAACATTTTATAGCACGTTTCCATTCCAGTTGTGGAAGTGTCTGGGGATAAACGTCAGCCATGCCAAAACGAGAAGAGAGAAAGTTGGAAAGACCAACAGCGCATCGATGAACAGAGAATCCCGGGAGATTCGAGACCAAGTCTCTAAGGATCTCCACGAAACACGGGATGGAGTGCCATGCCAAGCTCTACGCAGATTGTTGTTCACCTCCCCAACATTGAGACCTACTTCTCGACGGCTCAGAGCTCATAACGAAATCTGGCCTCTTTCCCCACTTTCACCTCTTATCTTGCTCCTGGCCGCGCGCATCTACATCGTTACAGCTGCGCTCCTGCAGTGGTGCATCAATAAAACGGCTAATTTAGCGAGCTCCCAAAATGATCTATGCAAGAGAGAAAGAAAGATGAGAGTATAAAGATAAAGATGAAGAAGTGTAAAAGAAGCTCACTTATTACTTTTTGACGGTTCATTTGGGTACGGCTTTTGCTTTTCATTTTTCAACTAAAAGAAATATGAATTCGGATTCATCAATGGAACAGTCGTTTGGAGACCTCACAAAATTATCCACAAGGATGGAAAGATGGCAATAAAAGAAAATTGATTATTTTCTTTGCGATATTTTCATTTATAAACTACGCTCTTAATGGAATTCCCGAAATTGCTTCATGCAAACGTACAATGCGTAACTATGTATTTGTAGATAAATATCTGTTTCAACATCATGGCTAATTTACCAGTCATAAAATGATCTTTGATATTGAAGTGAAAGTTTTATTTTTTTCAAATTGAGGTCCTGTTGGAAAAATACGGTTTCTAAATTTCAGAATAGACAATTATCTTCCGTTAGAAAATTAAGTAATATAAAAATAAAACTTTTGAAAATTAATTAAAAGAAAAAGAAAAACTGGACCGTTGTCGCTAATAACTCATTAAATTAAATGACTATTACTGAAAGGCTAAAATTACTAGTTACTGAAAAAAAACGCTGATGAAACAGATAAGTCTTTAAAAGGGAGTTATTTTAACCAAAAAAAAAATTCTCTAGAATAACATTTCTTTTTCTGGATTCCGAAAAAGAAATAAGGAAGACATTTTTAAAATTGCGTCGCTAATTAAATGAAAATAACGATAAAAAGAGCCAGAAAAAGTAGCTAGGAAGTTATTCCATAAACTATTTAGATGCAGTAGCTGATGTTACTGAGAAATTAAGTTTTTTTTTGTTCTGTGAATCTATAAAGTCCTTTATGAAGGAGGGAAAAAATTAATAAGTGGAGAGAGATGACACATTTATTCACACAAAAACAGGACTTATTATTCCCTCTCCTTAATTCACACATGTAATAGAATAATTTATTAAACATCCCAAAGCGTTAAGTGAAAAGAATTAAGGAGAGACACACAATTAAGACGGTAAGCGAGCTAAATTGAACTCTTTTTATGGGCAATAATGAAGAAGATGTTCTCAACGGGATTAACATGAAAGCCTGGTTTATCCTCTGTCGACAAAACTTGCCGCTTCTGTTTCAAGAAAAAGTTTATTATATTAAATGCATCCAAGAATTGTGACAAAACTAAGAATATTTCTCTGTAAAAACTTTTAAAGTTTGTTGAATATCTGATCCTTAACCTGATTTATAAATAAATAAATACCCCCTCAAGCAGCTGCTTGCCACAGAGGTCTGACAGTTTATATGCCATAGTAGAAGGTCTGTGAGGATGGCAGGCCCTCAGCAGAGAAACGACACATACACCCATGCCTCACCCGGGACTCGAACCCAGGTCCCTTAGATCAGTAGCCAAGCGCGCTAACCACTCGGCCACGGGACGGCTCAACCTGATCTATGCAGGTTCGAATCATACTTGTGGCAGCTCTAGGATTTATTTCTACTTCCCCGCCCGTTGTTCTCGTAGAGGAAAGACCACCGTTGTGTTTTAAGAGATAGTGACAGATATATCGTTAATGTCATGACCTTTTATGTCAGTATGGATTTTTTTACCTGATTCTCCTGGGAGAGTGCGAACTCTCTTTAGGCTGTGAGCGACACAAATGCGGTAATGGGGATGATATTTTATTGCTGAAATTGGAACATTGCTTCACTTTATGAACATTTATGGCCATTTCTTTTCAGGTTTTCTTATATAAAGGAATATAGGATATTCTACATAAGTTCCAAAGGCCCAAACTGATATTTGATTCGTTGCAAAAGTGGTCTGCATGATTCAAAAAGATCTAAAATCTAAAATTTCTAGATTTGGGGTTAGATAACACAAAACGAAATTGGATTAGGGAGTATGATAAGGAAAAAGTTTGAAAACCACTGCTCTGTGCAATAATACCATAACCTAAGTTTTGAAAAAGTTAACTGAATTCCCTTGATGGAAGACTCCCATCTTCCTGAAAATGTGTTGTGGGTTTCTAAACCCTTTCCTGAACGTTCGCGTTTGGTCTATTGTGCTTTGCAAAGTACAACTTAAACGAAACCAAATCAACTTTCATACTGTTACAATAAAACAATGTTTATACACATTTATAAGCAAACAAAACCATGCAGTCTACTTTAGGTCAGGGATTAAAGGTCAAACAAACCTTCATGTTTCAATCTTCCTATTGAGGTTGGGTTCGGTTGCTTTACCTCTGAGCGGCACATTTTTGCACACAATGGGCTAAATGGCCAGGTCACAAGGACCCCGAAGACTCAGAGAAATTTGGGGGAGGAGACCCACTGGAACAGCTGTTGGGAGACAGATGGTAGCCTCCTGTCAAGGCAACCCAGTGTGTTCTTTAACGTGCACAAGGTATGGATCTCCCATACACAGGGCCACGGCTTCAAGTCCCATCCGACGGACGGCGGTCTTTCCAAGCCCATCGGTGTCCCCTACTGACCGTGGGCAGGGCTGGGAGTTTTGCGGAGATAAATCTGAACGATGACCCAGCTGGGACTCGAACCTGGGAACTGCAGATTACGAGCCTGGCGCGCTACCGACTGAAGCACCCTCGCCGTCGTATTGAAGTTTCGCTTGTTTATTAGTCGATTGATTATTTTTGACCGTATTTTTCGAATTATTTATTGACGGTTTCTTCAAATCTTGACGGTTTATATCAAAGAAAAACTTAAAACATAGGTGGAAATATAGCTGAGCTCTCTGAAAACAGTGAGTCATGGTAAAATCAGTGGTTGAAGAGAAATTCTTTCGAGAAAGTGGTACCGGAAAGTTCATACTTCGCCCAGATAGTCGTCGCTCTTCAAAGGCTTACTCAGATGCCTTTGTATTCCTTCAAATGTTGATAGAAGAAACAAGTATGCAAATAGACTTTAAAAGGTTGCAAAATATTAAAAAAGATTATAAATCAATTTTATCGTCTCTTTCCACTCGTTAAAAGACAGCTAAAACGTAAAAAATGCTCTTTTTCTTACAAGCTTCAATAAGCTATAAACAGGTTGGGTTGTTTTACCTCTGAGCGGCACTTTTTTGCATACCATGGGTTAAATGGCCAGGTCACATGGACCCCGAAGGCCCAGAGAAGGTTGGGGGAGGGGACCCACTGGAACAGCTGTTGGGAGACAGATGGTAGCCTCCCGTCAAGGCCATCCAGCGTGTTCTTTAACGTGCACAGGGTATGGCTCTCCCGCACACGGGGCCACGGCTTAACGTCCCATCCGACGGACGGCAGCCTTTCCAAGCCCATCGGTGTCCCCTACTGACCGTGAGGCAGGGCGGGGAATTTTGTGGAGATAAATCTCAACGCTGACCCAGCTATGACTCGAACCTGGGAACTACAGATTACGAGCCTGGCGCGCTACCGACTGAGCCACCCCCGCCCCAAGCTATAAACAGATATCTGATGTTTGTATTCTAAGAGTTCAAATCCAATGTTACGCTCAGATGATCATTCAAAAGAAATCATCTCATACAAAGTTTCATAACCAAAAGAGAATCTTATGTAATAATGAAAAAACTTTAAAAAATTGAATTTATCAATAAAAAAGACTGAATTTTAAGATCCATTATATTTAAAGCCCGATTCATTAACCGTTAAGTCACACTTGTGAGCTGATAAGCAAAATACAAGCTGACAAGTCATCAGGACCACATCTGGACGTGGCATTTCTTTTAGGTAACTAATAGAAAGAGTTCACGAAGCAATTGCAAACACCCTTAAGGCTGAAAGTGCCCAGTACGTGATTTTTGCTGCACCGGTAATTTATCGATCATCCAGCCAGCACAGGGGCGACGTTCTTTGCCACAGCAGATTCATTCTGAAGGGAAGAAGAAAAATAACTCTTTCCGCTAAAATCCATCATCTCCTTCTGATAGATTTATCTATAATATATATACCTGTGACAAATTTATCTAGCAACAGAGTGATACATTTCTCATGATTTATATGATCCATGTAAATCGAGCTATTGATTTATGATCAATTTATCCGTAGTGCGAATAATCGGTATATTTCTCTAGGATATATATATATACACCTAGACATCATTATTTTTGATAGATAGGTTAAACGATGGACACGAAACTGTTATAACCTGCAAATGAATGTTATTGTATCCATTAAATACTGATAAATTACTTTGGATAGAATGAGAACACATAGCTTTTTAGTTACATTTCGATAAAGAAAACATTGCACTGAAAGGCCAAAAATAGAAAAAGGTAAATGTTCGAATAGTAGCGCGGGATACAATTCAAGCACAGTCTACTATGAAATCCCCATCATTTAATATGTCATATAATGTTGGGTTATTTTACCTCTGAGGGATACTTTTTTTTACACACAATGGGCTAAATGGCCAGATAACAAGAACCCAAAAGCTCAGAGAAGGGTGGGGGAAGCGATCAACTGGCCAGTCGTTGGGAGCCAGATGAATGTCTCCTGTCAAAGCCATCCAGAGTGTTCTTTAACTTTCACAAGGTATGACTCTCCAGAACAAGGCTTAACGTTCCATCCGACGGACGGCGGTCTTTTCGAGTCAACCGGTGTCCCCTACTGTCCGAGGGTAGGGTGGGGGTTTTGGTGAGATAAATCTCATCGCTAGCCCAGGTGGGACTTGAACCTGGCAACTGCAGATTACGAGCCTGGTGCGCTTCCGACTGAGTTATCCTGGCCTCCATCCTTGTCATGTCAAGTTTATAGATTTAAGCATCACTGTAACAAATGAAAATGGAAAATTCTCTTAGCATTTTAGTCAAAATTACTCTTTTCGAAAAGAATGCTATTTTTTCATCCGTATAATTTTAACTTTTTTTTTATTCTCTAACCAGGATTTCTTTAAGCGAGAATAGAAGTTCATCGTTTAATGGTGATTAAAAGAATTGTGATCCTTCTCCATTAGGCAACGTTTTTAAGAAAGTGGATGTTATAATCTTTCGGAAGTCTCCATTTTAGACATAAAAAAGTAGAATCTTAACATGATATGAATGCACACAAGTTCCCTCAAATATGTGCAAACTGTAATATTCCTCGGAAAGCCTATTAATTTGCATTCGTAATGGAAGCTTTTTAATGCCAAGGTACAACTTAAAGCATGTCAAAATTAGGAACATATAAATATTGAAGGCAAAAATTTAGTTGTTAAATGTCATTTGCAGCAAATCCTAGCATATTGCCAGTATCTATCTGGACTTATCAAAAATAAGAAAGAAGAAAATATTAGGAAAAGTATTTTTCAACACAAAAGGGATTTATTCGTATAGAAAAGTGCCTTTAATTACGGGAGATTCGAGTTCCCTGAACACTACTCCTTTATAAGGCAAAGTAGTTGGATTACACAGTTTGCTCTAGGGTAAAAATTATGCACAAACTCGTTGTCGTGAACTATTAATTATTTTAAAAACTTGTTCTTTGTTTAAAATCAGTTTTCCGTTAAACATAACAAGCAATACTTTTGCTAATCACGCAGCAGAAAAACGCTTGACTCGCTATCGCAATTTATCAACCTCTCATTTTCAAGCATTCCTGTCTTCAGAGATTACAGTAATGCCTGAATACGAGAGACAACTTTTTTAAACTAGGACAGTAAGTGAAGTAATTCTACTCTGCATGTTTAAAAATTATAATCCTCATTAAATTTTGCAGGATTACTGTTTGAAGTAAACAATAGTCGTGTGATCCTTCAAGACACAACTGTGAATACTACCAGCAAATTGTCGATGAAATGGCTTTATGCGTTAATTGGAATGGTTCGAATAATCTTTTATTATGGTGATAATTAATCTTAATATGGTATTAGTAGGTTCTAATAGTCCATTATGGTACTAATATTCCATTATTATTTGCACCTACACTGATTCTAAAAATGAATTTTTGTTTAACCTGAAGCGTAGTAAATAATTAACAATTTAAAAGCTTTCAAGTTCTAATAGTAGTGTTTCTCCTGTTATAAGTAATCAAACGTTTAACTATACTAAATAAATAATTGTTTTCTCTCAAAATATTAATTAAATAATATATATATTATATTTAAAACCATATAAACTTTATTTGCAATGGAAATAAAAATTTAACAACAGAAATGAATGCAATAAAATAAACCCCAAGCAATTATTTTCAGATTTCGAATTGAACAAATTCTTAAGATGAATTAAATAATTCTTAGAAAAATACTTTCAGTAAACATCATGCTTACTAAATCAAATAATTCTCAATAGAATATCAATTACAATGTTGCAAAAAATAGAACTGGAAGCTTCGGTCTTTAATAAAAGGAGAAACTTGTCAACAGGGATTTATAAAGGAGATGGCAGACTAATTTTTGACAAAAACCCCGTTTCAGATGAAGAACGGAGAGACAAAATCTGATGATCAAAGAAGGGAACAACCATATGAAAAGATGCCACACCCACATGAATTCTGGCAAGAACAACCCGCTGATGTAATTCCACCACAGTAAATGGTTCCGCACTTTATGCGAGAAATAAGACCTTTTTCTAATGTACATTATTATCGTATATAGTTTATCATGAGCAATTAAAAATGCTGTTTTTTATTCCAGAATATTGCAAAGGGCATAAGGAGGCATGATTTTTATTACGCCGTATTGCTCATTTCGTTGTGGACGTCAGCGCCCTCTCTCATAGCCCGTTGCTTTGTTTCTTCGCAAATTATCGTAAGTTCTACAGTATTTTTGTTTCAACAAATGGTGGTTTCCTGCAATTCCCAATATACTTGACTGAATAGTCCCAAATTTCGTACGCTGGTTCCTCCTCTCTGATACCATATCGGGTGAAAACATTAGGTTCATACCTGAAATGCAACGCTGAATATAATAATGGCTTTAGGAATGGGAGGAATCTCATCCGTCGATGGACTTCTCGGTTTAGAAATTGTGAATGAAGAAGCTACCAGTGGAAAATGGAGGAAACATTGTTTTTATCCAAAATATCTATATTTTATAATTGAACCTATCGAGTTAATATTTTGACTCTACAACCTCATGGTACTCTTAATATCCTGCCAAATTTCCAGGTTCCTAGCCCCTTTATGTGAAGAGTTATGGTGACCACACACAGAGACTGTTCAGGATTGATACGTTTTCAGGCATCGCATTTTACTTTCCATTGGCTTTCGTGGTTACGTGTAATAAGCCATGAGTCATGGTTAAGCCATGAGCCATGGTTAAGTGTAATAAGCCTTGTTGATCCATTCTTTCTTTAGTAAACGGAGTATTGAATTGAATTGAATAAGTTTATTTCACCCAAACATATATATATTGGTAGATAAAATACAGACAAGTTCACAGGTGAAAAAGGAGAACATAATAAACCGTAGCTTTTAAATAAATGTTTCCTGAAATACACTTAAATTTAAAACATTGCAGGTGACCTTAATTTATACATTTATACATTTATTTGAGCACATGAATTTTTGTGGTCTGATTCTATCATTGACTTGATAAGGGTGTAGTTTATATTTATATTTAAAAGTTCTATATTGTTCCATTGCAGCAGTATCCTCTGGTATCTCGTCATTCCAAATCTTAATGCTAATGTACCGTATTGATCTCTGGCCTACAGATTTCTCACAAAGGGGCAACATGATCTTGTTCTTAAGTCGAGTATCTTAACAAAGTCTTCGTTCTTTCTAAGCAACAGTAAAGTTCCGAGTACTCTATCATTTTATTCTTCACTCTGTATACAAAATTCCCCATAACATACTTGTAAATATTATATATATTTAGTATTCCATTTTCTGCCATCAAGTGTTGTACCAGATTTCGGTAATTTAATCTTAAAATATATCTCATAATTCTCTTTTGCAGACAAAATAAACTATTCAAATAGGCTGAACTAGTATCTCCCCAAACACTAATTCCTATATTAAATGTGGGTACACTAATGCATAATATAAATTTATCAAAGTTTGTTGATTTACATATGTTTCAATCCTCCCAATCGATCCAATATTTTTTGAAATAGTAGCTCTTAGCTGGTTAATATGATAATTCCAAGTTAAATTAGCATCTACCCAGAGTCCAAGAAATTTTATGTATTCACATATTTCAATCTTTTGATCATTCATCAAAATATTTATTTCGTTATAATTCAGTTTTTTATTCTTGTTCTTAAAGACCATACACTTTGTTTTAGAAATATTTATGCATATTTCCAATTAGAATATTTGTTTCTTCTACTAAAGTTCTTACATCAGTATGGAAAGAAATGACATTTATATCATCCGCATACATACTAGTTTAGCTGTTCCTTTTTGTGATTGAATATCATTTATATACAAATGGAATAATAAAGGTCCCAGCACAGAACCCTGTGGCACTCCCCTATGGAATTTGATTTGTTCAGATATAGTCCTATTGACTTGTACAAACGCTGGTCTTTGAAATAGGTAGCTTTTAAGTCATTTATTTATTTTCCCTCGAAACCCATAGTGTCTAATCTTTTCCAAGAGGATTTCATGATCTGCACAATCGAATGCTTTAGACAAATCTAAATATACAGCCAAGCCAACTCGCTGATGTTCAAGATTATTAACAATATAATCATAAGTATCTATAATAGTACCTTGTGTAGATTTGCCATGTTGAAAACCATATTGTTCTGGTATAATTAGCTTTCTGTTTGATATAAATTTATATATACATTTATGCATTAATTCCTCGAAATTCTTGGCGAAAACTGAGAGTAAAGAAATTGGTCTGTAATTCTTTATGTCTTTCAGGATTTTACTCTTGTGAATAGGTATTATTTTTGCTAGTTTCATTTCATTTGGAAAAATTTCCTTCTGAAGTGACAAGTTGAAAATATATGTGAGGAGGATCTTAATTTCATTTTTAACATTTTTAATTATATTTATTGAGATATCATCAGGCCCACAAGAAGTATTAGGTTTCATTATACTTATAACATGACATATATCATCTTCAGAAAATGGTTCAATATATAAACTATCTGGAAAACTGTATCCATAATATTTATGTTGTACTTGATTTTTTGTATTGAAATCAGCTGCTAGATCTTCTGCTATACTTTTAAAACACAGGTTGAAAGCTGTAGCTTTTTGCGCATCGTCTGTTAGTACATTTTCAGTCATCTCAATATCCCCAATTCTAAGATTTTTGTTTTTATTCCGAGACAATAGGTTATTTATCAGCCTCCATTTCTGTTTCAGCGAAGTATCACCATATATATTAAATTTAGTTTCATAGTATTTTGTTTAGCTTCTCTTATTAAACCAGTGACATAATTTCTGCAAATTCTGTGCCTTTCCTTGTCCATTTCATCACTGGAATTCTTATATATTTCAGCAAGTCTGTTTCTTTTCTAATCTGATTTTTTATATAATTATTTATCCAAGGAGCATAACCAGGGTGTTGTGATCTCTTCTTTCTCACTCTAGGAAAGCATACATTATAGATATCCATAAAGAGTGTAAGAAAGTGATCATGTGCCTGGTTCACATCCGTAATCTGTAGTATATCCTGCCAATTAATAATGCTTATTTTTTGCTGAAAATGTAAAACACACTTATGTGTCATCTTCCTGTAAGTTATATAATTTTCTAAATGTTTCCTTGAATCTTCAATAAAGTAAATTACGGGGTAGTGGTCAGTTAAATCAGATTGTAATATTTTACTTTTCCAAGACATATAAGGAATTGCATAATCAAGCAGTGTGCCATTCACATTTGTTAATCTAGGTGGTTTGTCATTTGGTGTAATCATGTAAAAATAAGAATTAATTAAATCTCTAAAATCCAAAACATCCTTTCTGTACAATAACTTATCTGTATAATTTCTTCACTCATAAGAATTAAATTCTAAAGATGTTTAAAATCCTCGCATACTGCCTGTATCTATATTAAACCATCGGAACTAAGAAAAGATAAAAATATTAGAAAAAGTAATTTTGTTTCGAGAAATATTCGAAAATTATTTATTCTATGATAGAAAACTGACGGATTTTTAAAAATAAAAATTCCATTAAATAAATGCCATTTTTTACTCAGTGGAATAGCAAACTGTAATAAAAAATGAAAATATATTTAAATTCAATGCAACAAAAAACGAGAAGTGAGATATTAGCCATAGATATACTCACTTTTTGTTTAACGACTAGTTAAAAAACTCTATGTTTCACATAAATGCCTAATTAGAGCAGTAGCGCATTTGATCTATAGGGACCCGAAGAAGAAGAACATTTTAGGGGCGCCATGGATTTTTAAGAACCAAATAGGTTTAAAATCAAAGAACAATTTGGGGGGGCCTCAGGAACCAGACCCCTAAGCGGCCGCTTATCGGTTGGGTGTTTTTACGGCCGAGTGGCACTTTTTTCCGCACAATGATTTAAATGACCAGGTTACAAGGACCCCAGGAAAAGGTTTGGGGAAGAGTACCCACTGGACAGCTGTTAAGAGTCAGGAACATCCCGTCAAGGCCTCCAGTATGTTCTTTAATGTGCGCAGGGTATGGCTCTCCCGCACCCGGAGCCGCGGCTAACGTCCCATCTGACGGAAGGCAGCATTTCCAAGCCCATTGGTGTCCTTTAGTGACTGAGGGTAAAGCTGGGAGTTTACGGAAGTAAATCTCAACGCTGAACTAGCCTGGACTCGAACCTGGGAACTGCAGATTACGAACCTGGCGCGCTACCGACTGAGCTTTTCTTTTTCCGTTTATCGGTGAATACGCCCCTTATTATGCTAATAACAAGCATATGGCAATTCTTTACCTCTCCTTTACGGTTGAAAGATTTAACATTTAAGGGAATTGCACGATTTTAAGATTTTATTCAGAGTTTGTCGAAACTAGACATGTTTATTTCACAAGAATATTACCATGTGTGTATATATATTATCATTAGGAAACTGCATATTAAGATGTGTTTTAAATCTTTACCTGCAAACAATGGTTCTTTATCAAATGCAGATCATGATTATGTATTCTTGAAGAATTAATAATATCTTACATTCTTTTTTTCAAAATGTCTTCTTTTCATGTCATGGATTCGGTTGCTTTACTTCTGAGCAGAACATTTTTGCTGGTTGGTTGTTTGGGGTTCAATGGCACAAGAACAACGATGGCTATGTTGCGCGCCAAACACTTTTTGTTGCTTACAATGGAATAAATGGATATGTCACAATGACTACACAGGATCAGAGAAGGTTGGTGTAAAGTGACCACTGGGCAGATGTCAAGAAACAGATGGTACTTCTGGATTTATAATTCAACTTTCTTAAGGGTATTAAACTTTGATTTTTGTGTAAGAAAATTAATGAACAATATATATAATTATAATTTTCTCAAAGGTAATAATTTATAACTTCAATATAGGTAATTTATATTGGAATAATATTTTTGTGTTGAAATATTTTTATTATTTTAAAATATTATATATTTTCAATTATTCATTGCAAAGTTTCATTTTTACAACTTTTTCCACCATTAGAGCGCGCTATTAAAGCTATAGGGAGATTTAAAAAGTGCGAATCCTAATATTTTATTAATACCAACCCAAAAATCTAAAAATTAAAAATTGTAAAATATATATAAACGAGAAAACGGAAATCATTGGCCATTTTATTGAACGAATTAAAAAAGAAACAAATACCAAAAGTATCGATACAAGAAAGTTTAGACATCGTCCTTTACAATAATAAAATAAAAGAAACTGCTCTTTTAATAGCAACAATTTTCTTCTTTTCTTCCGGCAATTGCTATCATAAAGCAGATTTGTAGAAAAGGCTCTATTTTTAACTGAACACGACAAACTTCTGGCAAACGAGTTTAGCCTCAAGTCACATAGCAAAGCCTGAAAGAGAGTGGCCCTGAGGAAAAAGCACGTCTCCTTTGCCGATGGTGTAAGAAACCCCCGACGAGTGGTCTGTGTCAGGGGCAGGTGCACTGTGTCGTGCTCTATCGTGCTATCATAAGAGAGGGTCAACAGAATCTGTAAATCCGAGATAGGAAACGAGGTTAGCCGCTGGAAATAGGGAATGTGGACTGTTTGAAGAGTTAAGACGTGCTGAGCCCAGTCTGTGGTCGCTCAACTTCAGATACTTCTTCACAAAAAAAATAAAGTCAGGGAGAAAAATTGTGTTGCATCTGGTCACGTAAGAAAAATATCAGTGTAATTCTCTAGAAAAAAATTCTTTTCCCTTTTACAATGATGTCAAAAAATTTGTCTTCAAACCGAGCTCATGTACCTATCAAAAATTTTCGTTTGGGCATTTTATTCAGGAAATATATTATGTGCTAACTACTATTCTTTTTATGGTAGCAGTAATGGATAATACATGCGTATACTATGTGCGTTTGGAGCAGAAATATCAATCTTATTGTTTTAGATATATGCTACGTGTATGGAGCCATGGTTCTCAGGTACTAAGTGTGCATGTACAGATTTCTAAGATATGAGAATTTATTATAATAAATAACTTATAATAGAAAAGCAATTTTTTGGGAAATAAAAGCTTTGGTTTTTTATTTTTAGCACATAATATGTCGACATTCATCAAATATTCACAGACTATATAGGTCAATCACACTTTAAACGACTTTGGTTCAAGGAAATGCTTTACTAATAAAATAACGAATGCTATAAATTTGAATTTGTACGATGCACTTGTTTGAAGTTGTTAAAATTAAAGTTATGAATTAATATATATAAATATAAAAAAATAAATCAGGTGGTGGAATGGTGATATATTATCAGCATGACTTTCATGTAGATGTGTAGATAAATCATTGAAGTTGTTGTTAAAGTTTCAAATTGTGATTATATTATTTGTGCTTATAGGCTTCCAAATGATAATATGCAACTGTTTCTGGATCACATGAAATTCATTTTACAATGTATATAGATTTCTGAATAATAAAGATACCAATATGATGGAGATTTCAATTTACGAATGGAATTAACTGAACTAGTTTCGTAATTAATTTCTCAGAATTGGTAAATGTATATGACTTTAAAATAACACTACCAACAAGAATCACAGAAATTTCGAATTCCATTTTAGTTCTCTGTATAACTAACAGGATCATTATAACTCTGCATTCTAACTGCATTGACTAATTTCTGACCATCTACACTAATTATCATTATTTATGAAGAGATTTGCACCACACACAGTGAACTCACATTTACATTCAGATGCTACTCTAAGAATTAGATAAATTCAAAGAGGTAATAAAACTCTAAAATTGGGAAGCAATTATACAGGAAATTCGTGTTAATATTGCCTAAAATAAACCTACTGACATAATTAGTAACCATTACCAACAGGGATGTCCTCAGAGGGGGGTGGACAAAGAGATCCGAACCCATTTCCCCTCGGAAATCCTATCGTTTTATGCGAAATCTCACGTTGCCCACCACCTGCTTTGAAATCCAAAACAGTTATCTTTGTATCATTTTATTTTAGCTCCATATTATATGTCCGACACTAAAAATAGATTTAAAAAATAACTATAAAATTTTATTCCATATAAAATATCACTTTAACCATTCGTTTCCTTTTTTTAAATATTATAGTAATTTGGAAATCTTACTCAAGTCTTATTCTCAGAGTAGAAACCTCCAACTAAATTCTGCCCCCTCACCCCCTCTAAACTAAATCCTGGGTACCTGCCTGATTACCAAGCATGTTTTCCGGAGATCAAATCCAGAACAAACATATCTGATCGGCAGAGCTATAAAGCATGGTTATTAGATAAATTTAACCTCAAAATTAAAAATTTAAAATAATATGTGTAAAATTTTATTTAGCCAATATTATCAAATGCACAGCAGATTCTTTATGGCCACCATACTTTACACGGTTTTGTTTTAAAGAATGTGACAAGTGCGATATACTGATGCTCTTGTTTGGATTTTTTTGTTGGTGTTGTTATTTTTGTGGAAAATTTGTAGGATAAATAAAAAAAAAATTACTAAAAATTATATTTATTTTTTGTTTAATTTTTCGTTGGCCAAATGCCGCAATTCAGTATTGAGGGTGGACATATAAAACGAAATGGTATGTAAACTGTAAATACGCTGCTCAGAATGTATTAGTAATAATATTTAGCGAACTTAAAGAAAATTACCCAAATCTTGATTTTTTACAGATCTGATGCAGTATGAACATAGTTATTGAAACCAGAATTAAACTATGGTTTCGTTCATGGAACTCTTTCAGATAAATTTTAAAAATAAAAAAAAAGAAATTCAGATAAATTTAAAAAAAAGAAAGAAATTCAGATAAATTTTAAAAAGAAATTCAGGTAAATTTGGTAAACTCATAATAAATATTGAAAACATAACTTTGCACGAATTTAACAAATTTATCCTAGAGCATTTTATCCCAGAGCAAAATTCCAGTGAATATCCTTGTGTATCTGAATATCCTTGTACTATTCACTAACTACTACATGCAATTCCTATCATACTCTCAGTCAGAAATGGAACACCGATGGGCTTGGAAAGGCCGCCGTCCGTAAGATAAGATTTTAAGCAGTGGCTTTGCCCGGATGCAGGAGAACCATACCCTTTGCAAATTAAAGAATACGCTGGATGGCCTTGACGGGAGCCTACCATCTGCTCCTAACAATTGTTCAGTGTGTCCTTTTCTTCCTCTGAGCCCGTGGAATCCTTGCAATCTTGCCAATTAGCCCATCTTGTTCAAAAAGGTTTCCTCTCAGAGATATACAACCCAATTCAACTTGCCTATATGCTTTAATGGTATCGAATTACGACAGAAATGCTTGGTCTCGGAGTCCAGTTCAAATCATGGGATGTGCAACGGTTGTTTGTGTATGCTTGAAATTCTATCCTATTAATGGTTATTTGAATACAAAACAGCCCAAAACAAACTCTCAAAAGCGAATGAAAAGAGCAAATACATCGCTCTCTCCCCCCTCTTATCATTCATTATTGAAAGATTATTTACAGATTTTATGAAATAGGTCCTCTCATCTGCCTGAAAGATAAGGATAATCAGAAATAGCTGCCTTACTTACTTAGTCCATGCCTTTCATTCGATGGCTAATCATTTCTCTCCGAGATAGAGAAAGTCTCTTTCAGATATTCTCATTCATTCGCTCGTACCATCTCTAATTGGTTGAGGAGGAGGCATGCACAACATGTAATTACGCCAAATCGACCTGCATCTGTTCCATTGAACATCTTTCGGATCCCTTGGAGAGAGCTTTGCGCACCATTAGCCACCAGATATTTGTGCAGGAGTTTGGTTACCGTATCAAAGAATACAAGTCTATTCATTCAGATGAATTCTAATTTCTTGTCCTATTACTATTAGCGGAAAAGGAAAATATTCAACGTCTAACACCACGGTCAACCTGTACTTGACCTTTATTTTCGTTGCTTTATCTACCACCTAATGTAGGGTTCCCATTTTTTTTTTGATACGAATACCGAGATATTTCAGCAAGTGTCTTTTTAGTTTACTGAAATGTTATTGGTTGTTTTTGTTTTTTTTCTGAGCGGCACTTTTCTACAGACAATAAGGGTTAAGTAGAGAAGTTACAGAGATTCAAAACACTTAGAACTGGATAGCCACAGGATAGATGTTAGGAAGAAGATAAGAGCCAACCATCGAGACCATTCATCGTGTTTTTCAGCATGTGCAGGGTATGGTTCTCCTGTGTCGGAAATATCAGTTAAGCATTCCATCTGACGTATTGGCGGCATTTGCCAGAATAGGGATCACTTTTCTCACAGAGCGCAAGGTACAGAGAGGTTTGCGATGAAGATTTTTAATGCAGTGATAGTTCGTACTCGAACCTTAGGAACATCGCATTGCGAGCCTGGCATGCTACCAACTGAGCAACCCCAGTCCAGTTACGAAAGTCACTCAGTAATAATTATAATCACCCCAGGAGTCAGATCACCAGCATCTTTTAATAGCATATATTCAAGGAATATCTCGGAGCTTTTTTTAGGAAATAATCTTTCGTCTCTGTTCCTACCTATTTTGGGGCGAAGTTAGCTCAGTCGGTAGCGCTCCAGCCTCGCAATCTGCAGTCCCAGGTTCGAATCCCAGTTGGGCCAGCGTTGATTGGAATTCGCGGCCCTGCCCTCTGTCAGTAGGGGACATCTATGGGTTCGAAAGGCCGCTGTCCTTAGGGTCGGACGTTAAGCAGTAACTCTTTGTGCAGGAGAATCATACCTTGCGCATATTAAAGAACACGATGAATAGCCTTGACGGAAAGTTACTATCTGTCTCCTAACAGCTATTCCAGTGGGTTCCCTACCACAACCTTCCTTGAGCCTTCGGGATCCTTGTGACCTAGCGATTTAACCCATTGTGGGCAAAAAACGTGCGCTCAGAAGTAAACCCAACCTACCTGTTTCCTGCTCCTAAAAAAGAGAAGATTGGCTCAGTCGGTACAACACCAAGAATGGGCTAAATGGACAGGTCTCATTTTGCCCTCGGTGCGAAAAGAGATATCGTTGGGCTTGGAAATGCCGCCATCCGTCAGACTGAATTTTAAGCCTTGTCTCCTTGTGCAGGAGAGCATTACCCTCGCAAAACAAGCCAGCCAGACTTCACGGGAGTCCTAACAGCTATCCAGTGCATCCCTTCTCCAACCTTCTCTGAGCCTGGTAGCCTTGTAACCTGGCCATTTAGCCCATGGTGTGAAAGAGTTCTGCTCCAAGGTAAAACAAACAAAAGAAACTATTCTTAAAATAAATTTATTTCAGTGGAAGTTCAACTGTCTCCTTATTTCCTTCTTGGAAAAATAAAATTAGCGTTTCCTGAACACTCGTTAACAAAATCATAATAAAAAATAAAAAAAATAAATACCCCCTCAAGCAGCTGCTTGCCACAGAGGTCTGACAGGAGCCTGTCAGTTTATATGCCAAAGTAGAAGGTCTGAGAGGATGGCAGGACCTCAGCAGAAAAACAACACGAACATCCATGCCTTACCCGGGACTCGAACCCAGATCCCTTAGATCAGTAGCCAAACGCACTAACCACTCGGCCATGGGAAGGCACGGTAAAATCATATAATAAGTTTTTTTTTTTTTCATAACCTGAGTGGTTAGCACGCTTGGCTACTGATCTAAGGGACCTGGGTTCGAGCCCCGGGTAAAGCATGGATATATGTGTCGTTTTTTTGCTGAGGTCCTGCCATCCTCTCAGACCTTCTACTCTGGCATATAAACTGACAGGCTCCTGTCAGACCTCTGTGGCAAGCAGCTGCTTGAGGGGGTATTTAATTAATTTAAAAAAAAAATAATAATAAGATTATTAAAACAACCACCTCAAGTAAAACAACATATTTCAACTTCATTCTACACTCGGTTATTTAACGTTTTAACTCCACAGACTAAACAAAACAAATCGACGTTAAAATATCGCTCATTGTTCCTTCGGTACTAAATTTAGTAACAAACAAGTGAATTTAATCACGCTGCTGGAGACAGTAATTGATTTTTCAAGCTTTGTACCCCATGAGAGAGAGAAAAGGAAGGGAATAGATTTGACGAGTTTGTTTCCATTCTCACGCCATGAAAATTTCCCAGCATAGCAAAATAATCACGAAAGAGAAATTATTAAGTTTCTGAAGTTTACGAT
Source organism: Ryuthela nishihirai (assembly GCA_038380435.1). Taxonomy (NCBI): domain Eukaryota; kingdom Metazoa; phylum Arthropoda; class Arachnida; order Araneae; family Heptathelidae; genus Ryuthela; species Ryuthela nishihirai. The sequence goes on along the minus strand of JAWZYU010000016.1, from coordinate 14,032,535 downwards.
GATGATTATAATACCAATAAACTAATACCAACAACTGTGCTCGGAATTGCAACTGAGACTCAGTCCAGTTACTTTCCGATCTGCTTCACAATATTGGTGAGAACCAAAATATGCTGTATCTTAATTCCTTGGCCACGTGTTTCTGCCTGCTTGTTCAGTGCGAGCGATTGAGTCATCTGTTGCCTTAACTCATTACAGAGCGTGGTACGTTGTCAAGAGTACAAGAAGGAACAGCTGCCCTCTTTTCGATCTCCAATAGATCAAAGTGATTCCGACTTTTCTCTTCCACAACTTGCCTTAATTTCATTTTATCTGACAACGATCTTATCCGAAATGATAATTAGATGCACTCGTCTCCCCAGATAACAAAGCACAACAATTTGACGCACAGTGATTACACTTTGCACATTTATCAAGGTTATGTAAATATACTTCCTTCGTTTGGTGTTTCTTTGGGTTTTTGTTTCTGCTTCCTTTTATGCGGGTGTGGGAATGGCCTTAAAAGAGAATGAAGGCTCATTCGCCTCCTTTAGCTAGCTAGCTTCGGGGCAAGCAAGCAAAGAGCACACGTGTTTGAAGACGAACAAAAGCATCTGCTCCTGTGTAAACAGTGATGAGAAACGTTTGTGCAATTTCATCACTTTTGGGCTCCCAACCGAAGCCGTCTCCACTATTAATCGATTCGGGAAGTAGGGAGAAATTTCTTCCAATGGTGGACCAACAGCTATTTTTAGCAACAGTCGCTGCGTTTGATGGTACAACCGCGTTGAACATCGGAGCCTGAGTAATCTTATAAAAAGTAGGTTTCGTGTGTAGAGTTCTTTATCCAAGTCCAAATTTCATTGCAGAGATGCATTTTATGACTTTAAGCTAAAATCGTAAAGTCTTGATGATATTCAATCAATGCATATTTATATACGCATGTGTGTACATGGTGATCGTAAAGTCACTGAATTGAATGAAGAAAATGGTCACAGTTTGGTCATAAATGCACCATGTTATTAGATTACTGTATGTGATGATTTCTTTGCGATTTTTCCGAGAGATTTCTTTAATAACATATGTCATAAATTAGCTCGTATAATTTATTAATCGTATTGCACTTCAAAAGATAATGTCTAAAAGAAAAAAAAATACTTTCGGTATTATATACGTGGAAAATCAAATTTGATGATTCATAACTTGCAAAATAATCATTTACGGAAGAATAAAACTTGATATAAATTTAAGATCTAAATGAAATCTTTGTAAGTCGTAAATTATGTATTTTAAAGACTTGTATAAGGTGGTTATAAAATAGGTTTCTCTATTCAGAAATCTTTGGTAAGGTGACGAACGAAGATAACGGCGCAAAATTTGGTAGGTAGCTTAATAAGAATATGCTGAAGCGATTTAGCGAAAAAAATTTAGTTCCAGCTGTCTCCACCACAAGGACTTTTGGCGCTTCAGGTATGCTATTCGCATTCGTATGCATATTAACAAGTTTCCGACGCAAAAAATAAGGCAACCAGTGAGTTGGAAGTGGCACCAAGAATAAGACAGCTGCCCATTGCAGAAGACACTGTGGATGAATTGATGGTTGCCTTGACAGCGAACGCCGGAAGTGACATGTGGTTAGTCAGCGGTGCCACAGTGTCTGTCATATTTGGACCTTCTGTGGGCAATGACCCACAAAGTGCTACAGCATGTTATGTGATGGTACCAATACAGAATCCATATGGTACGGAACTGCAATCGTTTGACTTGCAATATAGCATCGACTTCACTCTCCAGTGGAGGTGGAAGACATGTGGTCATGGATATCCTGTGGACCGATGAGGCCCACTTCACCCTCACTGGTCCCGAAGGCGGCATTTAACTGTTATAATATTGTACAAAAAATGGTGCTATTAAATTGACCATGTGGTTGTGTTATGTAGTCAACAACTCTGCCTGCTTGTTCAAACATCAAACAAGTAATAATATCTTCATACTAGATTAGTCGAGCATCAATTACTCAAAAACATTGGCTAAATTGGATAACCAAGCAACTTGAAAATGATATCCCCTTTTATTTAAGTGGAAGCATTTTACATTATGCTCTATAGCTGCTTGATAAGATCAACTTTTGACTCAAGCTGAAAGAGCTTCCGAAAAATTATTCGATATATGCGCCGTTCCTCTGACCACATCATAACTCTAACGATCGACAGAGGGGAAAAAGAGGGGGAAAAACAATGGTTGCCTGTTAAAACAATGCGACTTGCAGGAGGAAACAAAATCTTTATTATGGGACTTTGGCAAAAAAGTCAGTCTTTTCCTACCGCATTTTGTATGCAGAAACTCTGTAATTTGTCTTCTATTATTATCGTGGATATCGCAAAGGCGGAATTTCCGTACCTCGTAAATCGTTGATTACTCTTGATGTATTTTAAAAGTTACTCCGAGTCTCCGATATATATTATTCTAAACAAAATGCTTAAATTTGGCATCTGGATTTAGAATATGGAAATTGAGTGATGGAAATAAAATACAACTGATTTTATTTAACAAATTTGTTTTTAATTTTAAGAAATAAAACCAGTATAAAAACTATAAAGTAGATAGCAAACCTACATCTTATTACTATAATTTCAATAAGGCCGAAATTCACATTTATTTAATTATAAATATATATTTGAAGTATTGTTTTCTTCAATAATAAATTCAAAGTTTTAATGTAAAATAAATTCGCATTTATCTGACATTAAAAATCCCTAAATCATTCATTTTTGCAGAAAACATAGGAAGAAATAAAAAATACAGGGTTCACTCATTCGTCACCATACATTTCACTTTATTACCCCTGGGGGCGGGAGTGGCTCAGTCGGTAGCGCGCCAGGCTCGTAATCTGTGGTTCCCAGGTTCGAGTCCCAGCTGTGTCAGCGTTGAGATTTATCTCCGCAAAATTCCCTGCCCTGCCCACGGTCAGTAGGGGACACCGATGGGCTTGGAAAGGCCGCCGTCCGTCGGATGGGACGTTAAGCCGTGGCCCAGTGTGCGGGAGAGCCATACCCTGTGCACGTTAACACGCTGAATGGCCTTGACGGGAGGCTACCATCTGTCTCCCAACAGCTGTTCCAGTGGGTCCCCTCCCCCAACCTTCTCTGAGCCTACGGGGTCCATGTGACCTGGCCATTTAGCCCATGGTGTGCAAAAAAGTGCCGCTCAGAGGTAAAACAACCCAACCCAACTTTATTACCCCTGCAAGATGGCTTCAGTGGAGCAAGTGCCTGTGTGTGATTTTCCACATATAGCCGTGCTTTGAAGTGTACCGGTAAGAAATAAAATCTAATTTCACCACTGACTATACGTAATGGTCCAGTGCAGTGTATCATAACACGTGCCGTTACTTTGCTCTTCTCCAGCATCACGTGATTCCCACCCTACAGGAACGGCAGTGTCTCAACACCACAATGTTCAGGAAGGATGGTGAACCCCCATATATTAGACGGTAGGTACAGCAGTTGTGTACAATGCTCAGCAATGAGGGCTTAGTTTCTCGAGACTTTCTCAAGTCTTGCTACCACACTCACCAGATCTGAATCCTTGGGATTTCTGGCTATGGGCTATCTCAAGGACTGGGTTCATAGAGGTGAAGAGTGATCACTTGCTTATCTCAAGACCAGCATTATACGGGAAGTAACCAACATCCACAGTGACATGCTCCAAGCAACTGTGGCCCATCCAGTCCTTCGCTTCCAGCTCATCCTCTGCACCGATGGAGAGCATATAGAGCATTTTTTGCAACAGACATGTGCGGTAAGCCAATAAATATAGTTCTCTCATCTGTTCTTTTCTTTTTGGTGTTTGCAGCACCCATTTTCCTCCTGGTGACGACAGATGGAACTATTTTTTTTTCGCTAAATTACTTCCGCATGTTCTCATTAAGCTACCTACCAATTTTCGCCGCGCTATCTCTGTTCGTCACAGCCCGGAATAAGGAAACTTATTTTATAACCACCCTTTATAAGCTAGACCATTCAACAACTACGTCATCTGTTTAAAAAGAAAATTTTCATAATGGAGGTGAACGGAAATAATTTATTACGAGATTCTTAAAAAAAAATCCATATTTATACAACAACCATTATTTATACTTAATTTTAACTGCTTTTTTAAGCAACACTGCTGTTCAATGCTCCACTCACATAACTCTTTAAAAGAAAATAAAAAATGCTCGAAGTTAAGTGTTGTATTTTATTTAAGTCTCTCTTTTACGATAAGGAAATTTTAAGAGTTTCAAATCATTGAATAATCTTACCAGTGGCAGGAAAAAAAATCCTCCATTTATCATGACCTAGCTGTGTATTTCTAAATTTCCGAATATTTAATCGAACCTTCTAATACCCAGCCATAACACTTACCCTTGCATGACCCACGTCCACAATGTTTGGAGCAATTCATTCGTTCGACAGTTCACAATTACTGCAGAAATACAAACTACTCCAAATTCATTTGTTCTTATTATTGTTTTTATTATTAAATTATATTGAATATTAACAAGCATATTCGGATGCAGAATTGTGTCCAAATGTGGCACAGTGTCTCCATCTAGATAATCCACCAGCTCAGCTCTCGGTGTTAAAAACAGGGCATCGATAAACTTGGAAAGTACACTATTCATCAGATGGAGTGTTATGCCGTTTCTTTTTATACGTTTAAGGCAACGGTAGACAATAATTGTATAATCTATCGTCTTTAAGGAATAACCTCAAAACTTTAAAGTCCAGCATGTCCTTTAACGAGACGAGACTACCATCTGGCTCATAGCAGCTGTACACTACATATCTTCATCTAATCATCTCTACGAATTTATTGTACCGAGCTATTTATTTTATTTTGCAAAAAAAGTCGTAAAATATAAAAATATACTGGACTATCGAGAATAAAGTAGGCAAAATTCTATCCGTTGAAAAAGGGTTAACAAACAACAACTTGCTTTCGATATAATAGCGTATTTTTCATCCTTTAAAATATTTGTTTAATTTTCAATATACCATCGGCAGAACAGAAACACATTTTACATGGTATGTATTCTTATTCAAAATTAAAGTAATTTTTATCTCATTCAGAACTGATCATCCGAAAGCTAACAATACGAAATTTGCATATGGGACTTTTTCTTCGTCCATATCCGTAGATTTTGGTACAAAAACATGCAAATTATTTTCATATACTTATTGTTGTACGGCAATTAAATTATATTTATCAGTCGAATTATCCGTGTAATTTAAAACAATGCATCTCTGGCAAACTAACCGTGATGCTGAGATTTCCTTCAATATTACTGGTAATTTTTTTCAATAAATATATCTCCGACTTTGTGAGATTTTCTGTAAAAGCTGTTTCTATGAATTGATTGATAAAGAAACAAAACCTTTACGATATATAGAACAAATTCTATTAGCCTAAAGTACAGTATCTTCCAATACAATTATTTATGATCCATGCTTCAGAAATGCATCAAAGTATTACCTTTAAAACATCCTTATATATGATTTTACTGCCGATAACAGTCACTTCTCCCATCTTAGATATCCATGAAAGAAGAAAAGTCGAATATGTCATAATATTCTTTTGTAGCTGACACCCTCACATAAACACACTCTTAGGGTCTTGGAGTTAAGCCCTCCGTGACAAAGTATAGCAAAAGTCTTGTTGTTTCGTGTGTAAAGAATGGACTTGGTACATCCATCATAAGTCTCCCTCTTTGTAGCTGCGCTATTCTCCATCCCTACCCTCCGGGAGTCTCCTCCTCTTCCTCTTTCCTTTCTATCCCTAGTGACCCAACTCCGGTGGTCGTCAAGTTACGTGACATTGTTCTCAGAGAAGAAAGCGGGACTTCATCCATTCTTACTCCTGACACTCATTAGAGCATTTCAAGCAACAATAATAGCAACAATGACGTTCATGACTTTTGCCTACAACACAGCGTCGTAGGAAGGCACTCTCAAGAACAACAGTAGTAACTTGAAGCGAAACAATGCTTTGGCGAAACGAAGGTTCCTTTAAATTCCAGCCTGCGTTTAGCTGCCGAAGAAACCGAATTAAATAAAAACGGTGAAAAAGAACAGAAACTACCGAGCATCAAAAAGTAGGGCACTCTTAGAAGAGTGAGACGAATTTCCAGAAAATGAGCTTTTGTTGTAGAACAAAGTATTTTGAAGAGTGGTAAAACAGTTTTCAAACTAAAAGTTGCTAGTTAATCATCTCTTCTGTGTATCTTTGTAATGCATTTGGCAATCATCATGAGTTTAAAGAGTAAAGTTTCAAATAATTCTATGAAAGCAATTATAATTTTCTTTCGATGTTTCTTATGGGGTTGGGTGGTTTTACCTCTGAGCTGCACCTTTTTTGCACGCAACAGGATAAATGACCAGGTTACAAGGACCCCAAGGGCTCAGAGAACAGCTGTTGTAGATAGATGGAAACCTTCCGTCAAGGCCATCCAGGATGTTTTTTAGAAATCAAAAGTATAGCTATTCCGCACACGGAACAAGGCTTAACGTCCCATCTGAAGGACGGCAGGTTTTCAAAGCCCATCGGTGTCCCCTTTCTCACAGAGGTCACGAGTATGGTTAGCGGAGATAAATCTCAACGCAGGCTCAGATGGGACTAATATTTGGCTGGGAATAGCGGATTACGAACCTGGCGGGTTACTTACTGAATGAACTCGACACAATAATTTATTGTAGAGGTTTCAAATAGTGGTGTAGAGATCATCACCGAAGTAAACGTCAAAGCTGGTTTTACATGCATGGGTAAAATTACTATTATATTTACCTTGTTATTTTTAATTATCTCTAAAACTGACAATTACTTGTGAAAATAATAATTGTTGTTAAGAAAAAAAAAAACTATTAAATAAATACGCACAAAAGTTACGGAATGAACAAAAAATTATTTTAAGAATTAAAAAAATGTTAGTGAACATCAGTAAGATGTCTAAAGTAGGGGTTCTCACGTGGGGTGCGCGGCAAAATTTTTGGGGTACGCCGTGAGAGCTCAAAAGCCGCTAAATCTAGTAACAAAGTTTTATTCCCATTGTTATACTATAACTATAGTTTTATCTATCTATACAAGGGGTACACTAGTTACATACACGTTTTCAGGGAGTACGTGAAGCATAAAAGGCTGAGAATTTCACTGGTCTAAATTCACTGGTCTAAAGTTTAAATGGGGGGGGGGGAGGATTACGATTAAATCGTAATTTATGATCTGTAATCATCGGAAGCCGTCCCGTGGCTGAGTGGTTAGCGCGCTTGGCTACTGATCTAAGGGACCTGGGTTCAAACCCCGGATTAGGCATGGATGTGTGTGTCGTTTTTCTGCTGAGGTCCTGCCATCCTCTCAGACCTTCTACTTTGGCATATAAACTGACAGGCTCCTGTCAGACCTCTGTGGCAAGCAGCTGCTTGAGGGGGTATTTATTTTTATTATTTATTTTAATCATCGGTAGCTGCCAAGCTCGTAATCTGCATTCCCTGAAAAAGTGGTTCAAGTCCCACTTGTACCAAAATTTCAGATTTATCTCTGCCAAACCCTCACCGTACCCTCCCGTCAGAAAGGCGACGCCGACGGTATTGGAAAGGCCAAAGTCCATAAATTGGGATGTAAAGCCTAGTGCCGCATGCACGAGAGTTATATCCTGTGCACATTAAAGAATACGCTAGATGGATTTTGACGGGAGTCATCCATTTATCTCCAAAGAATTATCTAGTAGGTTCCCTTCCCCCTACCTTCTCGGAACCCTTGGGGTCTTTGTGACCTGGCCATTTACCCATTGTGTGAGAAATAGTGTCGCTCAGAGGTTAAACAACCCAACTAAATATTGAATACGTATATAAAAACGAATGTAACTTAAACGCATTTTGACGAAAATGAATTCTTGAAAACATAGAAATGTGTAAGGATAAAATAGTGGGCTTCGTGTACTGAAGATTCGTAATCTGTGTACTTTAAGGACACACTGGACAGTCTCTTTTCCTTCTGTTCCACCAGCTTCCTAACAGTTGTCTAATGGTTCTTATATGCACATGGGAACACCTTCCCTGAGCCTTTAAAATTCTTGTGATCTGGTAATTGTGATTCATTGTGTGTAGTACAAACTTATAAAATTCATGTGATCTGGTGGTCCATTGTGTGTAGTACAAAGGAAAAACAACTCGTTTAACTAAATAAAAGCAGCTGCTTGTCACAGAGGTCTGACAGATTAATACGCCATAGAGAAGGTCTATGAGGAAGGCAAGACATCTGCAGAAAGATTGGGTTGTTTTACCTCTGAGCGGCAATATTTTTGCACACCATGGGCTAAATGGCCAGGTCACATGGACTCCGAAGGCTCAGAGAAGGTTGGGGGAGGGGCAGACTGGAACAGCTGTTGGAAGACAAATGGTAGCTTCCCGTCAAGGCCACCTAGCGTGTTCTTTAACGTGGCGATTTTGCCTCTCGCGCAAACGGGGCCACGGCTTAACGTCCCATCCGACGGACGACGGCCTTTCCAAGCCCATCGGTGTCGCTTAATGACCGTGGACAAGGGGGGAATTTTGCGGAGATAAATCTCAATGATGACCCTGCTTGGACTCGAACCTGGGAACTACAGTTTACGAGCCTGGCGCGCTACCGACTGCGTTCACCCCCGCCCCCTCGACCATGGGACAGCCGTTTAACAAAGCGCGTCTTTGACTGAACCAGTGTGTCTTATATGCACATGGAACCACAACATAACATCCTTTCCCTATGAGAACAGACATTTGTCAATCAAAGCAACTCGATACATCACTGAACAGACAATAAAAAACCATTGCATTCTAATTTTCAGATGTTATTAGGAGAAGCAATATCAGGTTCAAATGGCGTATGGGTTGTCGGGTCAGTCGTTAACGTCCCAGGCTTGTAATCTGTAGTTCCCAGGTTCGAGTTCCATCCTAGCTAGTGTTGAGATTATTTCCGCAAAACCATCCGCCCTGCCCACGGTCAGTATAGAACACCAATGGACTTTGGAAAGGATGCGGTCCATCAGATGGGAAGTTAAGCCGTGGTCGTGTGCGGGAGAGCCATACCTGTGCACGTTAAAGAACACGCTAGATGGTTTTGGTGGAAGGTTATCAACTGTCTCCCAACAGCTGTCCAGTGGGTCCTCTCCGACTTTATCTGACCCTACTGGGTCCTTGTGACCTGGCCATTTATCCCATTGTGTGCAAAAAAAAGTGACGCTCATAGGGAAAGCAACTAAAATGCCATAGAATATCAAATCCTCTTACTGCCGTTTCTTTTAATTTTGGCATTTCGGAGCTACTCAGCATCGTTTGTGATTCGAGAACAAGAAATATCTCTCTAGGAAAAAACTGACACAGGCACCGTCATAGAATTCGACACTGGTGATATCGGATAATGCGATAAAAGACGCGAACGATTGGCCTGTCTCGAGAACATCTCTCAGAGTCTACGTAGCGGTAATATTGTTTTTTCATTTAATAACCAACAGAAAAAATATTTTGCTTAAGAGCAATCTTTACGTTGGAAAAAAAAATTCCCAATTGTAGTCTGTCCCTGAAGCATTTGCGGAAATAAGGAACAACTAGAAATAATAAAACATAAATTGCGTTTCGGAAAAAACTCCACCTGAATGTGGTAGAGTTACTAAGAAATAACGATGCAAAAAGAGAAATAAATTATATGCGAAAAAATATTCACGATCTTCTAGAATTTTTTTTGTCTTATATCAATGGGATTGGAACGGATGTCGAATTTCGGTCGCAATCCAGAAGACCTTCTCAACGTTAAGCTACTAAGGATTTTAACAGATAGGCTCGGTTAAAACTTCTGAAAAAAATTATCGCCGACGCGGCAGGATAAGTCTATTTCTTCAGGTAATCTGTGTATTTACTCTGGATAGATAGGCTCGGTGTTGCCGTGGCTACGAAAAATCCTACAGCTAATTTAGGTCTTTGCAGATTGTTTTTTTTTCAAAAGGAGGAGAAAATTTTAGAGGTTTTTTTTATTCTAAACGAATGTTATGCTTATATTAACGGATAAAATAAGCTCTAAATGCAATAGAGGATAAAGTTTCTAGGGTACTTTTCGCGATAGAAGTCAAAAAATATTTCCTTCTAAGCGATGTACATGTGGCTTAGAGTTCAAGATCCCTTTCATCGTGTCAGGATCTGTCTACAGGTAAGGCGCTTAGATGAGTCCGAGTTCTCTTTCATCGTTTCAGGATCTATATACAGGTAAGACACTTAGAGTTCAGAGTTCGAATTCCCTTTCATTGTTTCAGGATCTATCTGTCTCAGGATCTGTGTACAAGTGAGGCACTTAGAGCTTAGAGTTCCGTTCCCTTCCATCGTTTCAAGATCTATTTACAGATAAGGCATCTATAGTTAAAGCACGTAGAGACTAGAGTTCGAGTTCTCTTTCATCGTTTCAAGATCTTAGTACAGGAAAGACCCTTTGGGATCGGAGTTCGAATTCCCTTTCATTGTTTCAGAATCTATTTGAGAGTGAAACGTTTAGGGCGATATGAAGCAAAATAACTAGACTATCTGGCAATGTACAAATATACTGTGTGCAATATTAGATTTTTTTATCAGATTTCAAATTAAAATAATAAAAAATAGGTTTATCAAATTTCGACTAACAATATTTGAGGACTTGTTCAGGAGATTAAAACATAAAACGATATCCAATGAACATGGGCCAGGAAATGCTTTTTGCCCGTGTATATATATATTACTACTATAAGAATTCAGAGTCTTTTTTGATAAGTATCGACGCATTGGTGCAATATATATATATATTGATAAGTATCGACGCATTGGTGCAATATATACACACATATATACATACTCAAACACGCACACACAAGCAGGGGCCATCATAAGTCTAAAATCTGTAGTAGGCCGTTCGGAGACATTAAAAGGATTTTGTAATATTGAAATGATACTGTTAAGTTTACCAATAGATTATTTAGTAACTGGGATTTATTTTTAGCAGCTTGTGATTTGAGCTCTAGAACACTGAGAGCACTCAGGGCATTAGTGGTTTTTCTTCCTGTAAAAGAAAATGGTGACGAACCCGTCAATACCTTCTCAGGAATGAAAAAAAGACTGGCTTTTGGAATAGAAAAAAGAATTCTCAATTCTCTTGCAGGTGGCATGGGTTCCATTCCTTCCTCCTCCCCCCCTCCGACTCACCCCGCTTATGACCGCCACTGCACTCAAGGTTACCACCTGTCTCGCAGTTCCTTTCGTATGGATATTTCTAGCTTGCATAATTGTGTGAGTTTGTTACCTTTCGTTTTCCGCTTTCAAGATAACATTTTAACTACGTATATTAAGAAAATTTTCTACCTTATGATTTTTAAATGAACGATAGACGTTCTTCGATTATCATTTTTTAAATACTATTTTAGTGAGCAACGGATTAGATAATTACAGGGTTTTTTCCCTCACTAATTCTACTACTTATATCGAAGTTATCAGCAACTACTTAAGTATGTTGAAATAACTAAATTTATTGTATGAATATAGCATTTTTCTCGTTTCGTAATATGTGTGTTACTTTATTAGGAACACTCTTCTAATAGTCAAATAATGGCGGGGGTGGCTCAGTCGGTAGCGTGCCAGGCTCGTAATCTGTAGTTCCCAGGTTCAAGTCCCAGCTGGGTCAGCGTTGAGATTTATCTCCGCAAAATTCCCCGCCTTGCCCACGGTCAGTAGGGGACACCGATGGGCTTGGAAAGGCAGCCGTCCGTCGGATGGGACGTTAAGCCGTGGCCCGTGTGTGGGAGAGCCATACCCTGTGCACATTAAAGAACACGCTGGATGGCCTTGACGGGAGGCTACCATCTGTCTCCCAACAGCTGTTCCAGTGGGTCCCCTCCCCCAACCTTCTCTGAGTCTTCGGGGTCCATGTGACCTGGCCATTTAGCCCATGGTGTGCAAAAAAGTGCCGCTCAGAGGTAAAACAACCCAACCCAACAACTCAACTGCTTTTACTCTGCTTCTCCTACTTAGAGACGCAAACTGCAGATGAGATCTTTCTGGTCAATTTGGCATTCTCGAGATAAATGGGAAAGCTCGAAGCAGTTCGCAAGAGGAAAATTATATTTGTTTTCATTACCTATGCATTCATAAGCTCAAAGGGGAAAGTTGGAGCACATTGCCTGCAGCTTACTATGTATGTGTGCTTCGTACAAAATATGCAATCAACTTGAGGTCATATTCTCTCTTTGATATCTCCATCTGAAAGATTAGAGACTGCCATGTTTCGTATTATCTCCTTTGTGACTGTGCGTATATATATATAGCAGTATATATATATACAGGGTGAATCTGAAAAAGTGGGCAAAACTTTACGGGTGGTAGAACGCAGCTATACGAGCAATATTCGTCATAGAATGTATGGGCGGAACGCAAACGGCGAGCCGCTAGTTGGCGTTGAAAATGGTATAAAAGGGTCAGTCCTCGCACCCAACGGCATTTCTACCGTGGATTGCCGAGAGGATGGCTGGTTACACTAACCACGAAATGGCGGATATGCATTCTTTTGAGCAATTTCTTTGAGCATGTACCTCAATTACATTCCTGTTAATAAAATGTTTTCTGAAGTATCTCCTCTCCTTCTTGTGTTCATTCTTTAAATGTGACAGTGGAAAACTACCTTTTAACTTCTCACCGCTTGCGTTCCGACCATACATTCTACGACGATTATTGCTCGTGTAGCTGCGTTCTACCACCCCGTAAAGTTTTGCCCACTTTTTCAGATTCACCCTGTATATCGATAAGTTGAAATCTTTATCTATATACACTGTATAAGCTAAAACTTCCCTCTACGTAATATAGCTTGATTGCTTATGTTACCTCATTAGTATTCAGCTTGTTCACAAATTTAGCTTCTACTCTAGTAAAATGAATCAGTTTAATTATTTAATACAACTCTCTTCCAATATATGAGTTGCATTGCGTGTTTTCGTTTTTCTATTTATATCTTTTTTTATGATAATGTTATGTGCAAGTAAAAGGTGATGTGCAAAATTGAAAACGCAATCCCAAAATATGAAATTTGATCGCTAAATGTTGTTCATAATGCTCTACATCAGGGCAAAGCAAAATGTACTCTCGTTAAGTGAAGTTCTACGACCACTTTACACAACATCATAAAGGGTTTCATCAACTGGGGAATCTTGGTATGTGTGCACGCATATATATCGTATATGTATAGCATCTACATCTCCTATGAGAAATCTTATAATTTGCCTCAACACAGACATGCTCTATTAATAAATACTGCACATTTGTTGCGAATACATAATGCACATGAGTTTCGTTTTTTAATGTTGATTACACTTTCTATTCAAGTCGTTAATAAGAGGACATTACTTTTTATTTAGTAGATATAATTTGAGCTGTATGATGTCATGTTCAAGAGGTTTTTAACTGAATTAATCCAGAAAAGAAACAGTATATTAACTATTCAGTAGTTCATCGAAGCCTTTCTCTTGATGTAAAATTATTCTATTTTATTCTGTAGGTGGATGCATAAAATATAAAGTATAATATACAACTAGAAGGACGCATATCGCCTCTGGCGCATATGAGAATCTCGTTTTCAAAGCGAAAGAAGTTTTTCTTTTACCTACTGCTTCATTCTTTAAAAGTTTTAATTTGAGCAAGCGGATGGAGGAGAAAATGCAAAAAAAATTCATTAGTAATTATACAACATAACAGTATTCGTCTTTTAATTCTTAAATCTAAAAAAAGTTACATTTCCCACATCTCTCTTAGAAGAGTGGGTATATTATTGCTCTCAGTATATATCTTTCATATCTCAAAATGTACCACTAAATTTTGAAATTTCTACTCTATGCATATAATTTGAAAAAATCGATAACAATTCTGCCGTTTCATCATTTCAGCGATCTGTAAATATATACAGGGTGATCCAAAAGTAACAGAAAAAGTAAAAATGCAATAATTCGAAAAGTATAGACAGTAGCACGACGCGGTTTTCACAGAAATGCACAGAAAGACATGGGTTTTGTTTTAATAACGACAACTTTTATTTTATTACCAGAAAATTTACATTTGCCACCGATAGGTGGCGCTTTAGTTGTGTCAGTTGTGTCCACACTATATCTCTGCGCCTCTGCCTCGGACTCTGCCCTAACATACCTAATGCGTCTGTCATTGCAGAGGCTGATGACATGCCTTTCCACCTGCACTGGAAGAGAGATGTACTGTGTCATCTCTCAAGGCTCCATTCCCTGCACTCTAACCATGAGCTTCTCATGAAGTTGCATGACAGGCCTCACTCTGCCATCGCCCTGTCCGCCAAGGACTTCTGCGACCGAGTCCTTCCTGCCAGTTCCAAACGCACGAACTGGCAGGGAGAGATGCTGGATGCTGGCAATACTCTCTTCCCCAACCTTCCATCCTGGAGGAACAGTGATCTTATGATCAATGTCACTATCCCTTCACTTGGTCGGAAGAGCGACTCTGATCCATTGGCCATCAGACTTCTCTCCACCTCCTATGTCACTGCACGATATGAGAGATGTACTGAGTTCTACACTGATGGATCTGTGAACAGGGAGAGGCAACGTGCTGCTTCTGCCTTTGCCATCCCCGATACTGGCATCACCAGAGGTTTCCGTCTCCCGCATCTAACCTCGTCCACCTGTGCAGAGCTTCATGCTATTCTTGAGGCTATACTTTTCATCCTCAGCCTCGAGAGTGGCAACTTTGTCATCCTCTGTGACAGCAAGTCAGCCTTGGAAGCTCTCCAGAAATGAGACAGCAAGAGCTGCAACCCCTTCCTCATCCAGAAGATCATGGAGACTTGCACCATGGTTACTTCTGCCGGAATCACGGTCCATTTCCAGTGGATCCCTTCCCATCTAGGAATACCTGGCAATGAGCTTGCTGATCACACTGCGAAGGAAGCGCTGGAAAGTCAGAGGTGTGTAACTAATTACTCTCTCTCGGCGACTGCAAGAGCTCTCTATCTCACATCTGATGAGCCAGTTTCGTCTTGCTCAGTGGCAGAAGGACAGCAGCTGTCCCTCATTCAGGTACCTGGTTGAACCTTCTCTCACTGCTCCTAACCTCGGTAATCTCTGCAGATCTGAAGAGACCCGCCTTCATCGTCTCCGAGTTGGTGTCATCTACAGCAACTCTACATTTCACACTCTTGGCAGAGTTTACAGCCCAGACTGTGCCACTTGCAGCACACCTGAGACTGTATCACACATTCTGCTCAACTGCTCCCGCTACAATGCCGAACGAGAAGCTTTGTTCCGGGAGCTTCATGCTATCGGAACCACTGATTACACCATTACCACTCTTCTTGGCAACAACGACAATGCGAAGTTGCAGTTAGAGCGGTTCCGTATGGTCACTGACTTCTTTCAGAACATTGTTCTCCTCTGCAAGGTCCTACATTTTATATTGTCCTAAAGTGAGTTTTTTTTTTTGAGGGAAAGCAACTCAAAAGCAACTCAAAAAGTTTATAGCACTTTAACCTGAGCACGTTTGTCCATCCGGTATTCAAATACCCCTAAAGCGTTGGCAAACATTTGAGGAGTGATGCCTTTTACAGCACGGACGATGAGGTTTTTCAGGTTTATTTCCTCATAAAACAAGTTTGAAATATAGCCATTCTTTGTCAAGTTGAAGTACTATAAACTTCTCGAGTTGCTTTTTCACATGGTGAAAACTGTACTCGCCAAATTCTCTTTATTTCCTCATGAAACATGTTCGGAATGTATCCATTTTTTCTCGGACCCCCTTATACACATTGCACAATTTTTACAAGAAAAATTGTAACTTAACCTGTACAAAAACAGAGAATCATTATATACCCGAATGGCGTTCTAGCTGAATCCACTAATTACCCTTCCTCTACCATATTCTTTCCAAATCCGGTTCTGGAATTAGTTAAAATGAAAGTCATAAAAACTATAACAATAAGCGATGTATTACAATGAGTAAAAAATTGATTGGGCATATCATCTATTATTTATTTAAAAAAATATGGAATTATGTAAGAATGAAACCATTGAACAAGCATATTGAAAAAATTATGATAATTTACTATACGAAATAACTTAAATAAGGTTAATAAATAGTTCAAAACAACCTATTTCTAAATATTGATAAAACAAAATACATTATGTTTATTTTAAAAAAATATTTCTAATATAATGAATAATTGTGACTATGATTCTATTTAAAGGGTTACTGAAAATATATACTTAGGAAAAACAATGGATCAAATAGTAAACTGGAAACCACATATAAATGATATGTTAAAAAAATTAGATTAATGTTATGCAATATATATTACAAAAAAAGTTCTGAACAGGAAATCATATCTGTTATATATATATATATAACGCATGGATACTGTGTGCTACACCTTATGGACTAGTTTGTTATGGAGTTACTTATACATCAACACTTAGACCAGTTAATTAACTGATAATAATAGATTTTGTAGATACTATAAAAAATATTTAAATTAACCTTAACGTATTACCGTTTAGAGACTTGTATACCTATAAAATAATGATACACCTTTTTTTCTAAATGGTAATCTCTATAATCTAAAAGTAGATAATTATTGTCCGCTGTCATTGTCCGTTGTCAAATGGAAAGATATATGAAATGTCCCTAATAAAAGAACTAATTCACAAATACATAACTTATTTAGCTCCTAAGATATTTAATCATTTATCTCTTGATTTAAGAAAACGTAAAGGTGTATTGTTTTTGTATAAAAAGAGATTTAGAAAGTACTTCTTGCCTATAAGTGATATTGATCATATGTTTAAAGTTCATTGATAGCATAAGTGTTTTTGATTTTAATATATACTTTTCTACATTATATATATATTGCCTACTTATGATGTTTCATACGGAGCAGATTGTTGATCTTACACTGATCATTGTTAACGGATTAATTTAGCTGTTAATTAATCATCATTTTCTTTCAATTATCTTTTTTTTTCTCATTCTTAAAATTGATTTTAAACTTACTGTTTTTTTGCCCTATCATTGTAACATTTACTACAATAACCTAGTCAAGTTTTTGTGTTGGTTTGTTTATATGTTCATTAAAATTAATGTTGGATTTCTAATGATAATCAACTTGAACATAGAAATTACCAGCATACCATAACTGGGTTGGGTTGGGTTGTTTTACCTCTGAGCGGCACTTTTTTGCACACCATGGGCTAAATGGCCAGGTCACAAGGACCCCGAAGGCTCAGAGAAGGTTGGGGGAGGGGACCCACTGGAACAGCTGTTGGGAGACAGATGGTAGCCTCCCGTCGAGGCCATCCAGCGTGTTCTTTAACGTGCACAGGGTATGTCTCTCCCGCACACGGGGCCACGGCTTAACGTCCCATCCGACGGACGGCGGCCTTTCCAAGCCCATCGGTGTCCCCTACTGACCGTGGGCAGGGCGGGGAATTTTGCGGAGATATATACCATAACTGACATAGTGGTTAATGAACTAGCAACTGTTCCAGTAACGCAAACTTGTTGTATTAACTCTGAGTCAGTGGTCAGCCGTGTCTTTGTACGACATGAGAAGACCTATGAAAGCTAGAAGTAGCTTCTAAAAATTTTCTTTTTCCTATATATCCAAATGCAAAAAAAAAGTGGTAATAACTCAAAACGTTAATATGCTGGAAAGCTTAAGATGTTTCTATTTCATCGCTTTCCTCCTCTCGGTGCTGGATATCTACTTTTATGCTCAAGCATTTGAGATTGTAGTTTAAAAAATCGCCCTAAAAGTCCCGGTGGCCGAGTGGTTAGCACGCTTCGCTACTGATCAAAGGGACCTAAGTTCGATTCTTGGCTAAGGAAAGGATGTATTCTTTTTCTTGTTGTCCTTCTGCTGAGGTCCTGCCTTTCTCACTAGTCTTCTTATATGGCGTATTCAACTGACAAGCTCCTCTCAGCCAGTAGGGAACACCGATGGGCTTCGAAATGCCGCCGTCCGTCGGATGAGACGTTAAGCCGTGGCCCCGTGTGCGGGAGAGCCATACCCTGTGCACGTTAAAGAACACGCTGGATGGCCTTGACGGGAGGCTACCATCTGTCTCCCAACAGCTATTCCAGTGGGTCCCCTCCCCCAACCTTCTCTGAGCCTTCGAGGCCCATGTGACCTGACCATTTAGCCCATGGTGTGCAAAAAAGTGCCGCTCAGAGGTAAAACAACCCAAAAGCTCCTCTCAGACCTCTGTGACAAGCAGCTGTTTGAGGGGTAATGTTTTTTTTAAATGTTTATTGCACATCCCTAAAATAAAAACCTAAACTAAAAATAGTATTTTTAGGTAAAGAAATCGTATCTAAGAAGAATATGCCGTATTAAAATTTTCCACTTTCTTGTATGGGTGATTATTGTTTTGAGTCAATGGAAATAAATGAAATATTATTTTATCGTATTAATATTTTATACAGGCTATGGAAAGAAAAAAAGCTAGGTTTGTCTCTAAGAAAGTTTACATCATTATATGATTTCGAATTCAAATTGCATTGTTTTCAGTTTCAGAAAATTCAAATAATTCAGAAGGAAGTAATTGCATAAAACTTCCTTCATTCCCTCTCATTAGAAAAAAACTTTTTTCTTTCATTTTGTAAATAAAAAAAAGTTTAATTTTTTATTTCTTCAAAGAATAGTTTTTTTTTCAAAAATCGCTTGATATGTAAACAACCTCTCATTATTAGTTTTTGTTTAGTTTCTTTATTTAAAAATTAAGCATCCAGAAAGAAAATGATGTGTTTAAAAAATTAATTTTTGTAAAATTAATTATTATAATATTGTTGTCGAAACATAGTATATATATGTATAAAAAAAATAAATTTATGTAAGCTTGACTTACTCTCCAATCAGTAACCAACTTCATGGGCTCTTTCGGGAACTATTTTAATCAACCCTGGCGTTAATAGAGAAGATGGGCGTATTCAATCTGTAACAGCAAATGAAAAAGCAACGTGGAGCTTGTAGGTTATGCGTTAATTATATTTTCCCATTGGTGCGTCGCAAAATGTATCACTAATATTTATTGTGTGCCTTTTGCTAAAGATAAAAGCTGGCTTCATTAGGAGCTTACTTCACCGTTTGAAGAGGTTAGACTTTCTGCTGGCCTTGAAGCTCCAACTAAGCTCGGTAAATGACATGTAATTAAATTATTCTTTGACAAATGATGCCTCTGACAGCTGCCTTGTTTTTAACGAGATGAAAGGTTGCCTGAAATACGATTCAAGGGAAAGTTCGAAAGGAAAGAGGGAAGAGTTGTTAGTTTCTTTGCATAAACAATTAGGTATACCTAGGTATACATTCTGTTGCTAAAAGCATTTGGACGTTTAAACGTTATATTCTAAATAAAAATAAATTCGAAACTGCTTTGCTCTTAAATCCCCATTGAAAATACTGGGACTGATAACAAAAAGTTAAAAAGCATTTTTTAAACATATTTAACATTATCTTTTCAATTTGTAGGGCGGTGTTTGGTTCAATCGGCAACGCTCCAAGCTCGTGATCTACAGTTCCCAGGCTCTAGTCCCAACTGTGCGGGGCTTTGATATTTATCTCCGTTAAACCTCAACCATACTTTAGGTCAGAAAGGGGACAGCGATGGACCTGGAAATTCTACCTTACATCGGATAAGAGGTAAAAACATGGCCTTCTGTGCAGGAGATATACCAAGTTCACGTTAAAGAATACACTGAAAAAGTTTGCAGGAAACTTCCATCTATGTCTTTTAAAACATATCCAATTCTGAGATCTTAGAGTTTTTGTAACCTAGGCACTTTGGCCGTTGTGCGCACAAAACATTGCTCAGAGACATGAGCACCAGGTGGGGCGGGGGTGGCTCAGTCGGTAGCGCGCCAGACTCGTAATCTGTAGTTCCCAGGTTCGAGTCCCAGCTGGGTCAGCGTTGAGATTTATCTCCGCAAAATTCCCCGTCCTGCCCACGGTCAGTAGGGGACACCGATGGGCTTAGAAAGGCCGCCGTCCGTCGGATGGGACGTTAAGCCGTGGCCCCGTGTGCGGGAGAGACATACCCTGTGCACGTTAAAGAACACGCTGGATGGCCTTGACGGGAGGCTACCATCTGTCTCCCAACAGCTGTTTCAG
The DNA here is from genome assembly GCA_038380435.1 of Ryuthela nishihirai. Taxonomy (NCBI): domain Eukaryota; kingdom Metazoa; phylum Arthropoda; class Arachnida; order Araneae; family Heptathelidae; genus Ryuthela; species Ryuthela nishihirai. Next base: position 14,012,363 of record JAWZYU010000016.1, on the reverse strand, counting down.
TGGGTCCCCTCCCTCAACCTTCTCTGAGCCTTCGGGGTCCATGTGACCTTGCCATTTAGCCCATGGTGTGCAAAAAAGTGCCACTCAGAGGTAAAACAACCCAACCCATGAGCACCAGCAAGAGGGGAGAAGTCAGAAGTTTGCTCCCCCACTGGATTTTAGGCGTAAAAAAATAAGACAAAAAGTAGAGTCCCCCTACCCTGGAAAATATCTTTGTACCACCCATGCTCACAGATGAAACAACCCAACCTAACATTTAAAATCAAAAGAAATATAAAAGGTGGAAAAGATTAGGCAATATATACTACAAATGACACATTATAAATCCGTGCATAAATGTCTAAACATTCTTAGTAAAGAAGATTATTCATAAGCTCAGTCAATAGTGCGCTGAGCTCATAATCTCATGTTTACACGTTTTAGTTTCGCAATGTTTAGTCCTATATGTTTAATACCCCAATGTTTAGTCTTGTACGTTTAGTCCTAAACTATTTGATATTTATCTCCATTAAGGACGATCGGATGGTCATAAGACAACCGGATTGTCGTGGGGGGATCCAGACTCTCTGTCCCCCCCTCCTCCCCTGGGCACATCCCTGCTCCTGACCGGCACTTTTGTGCACATACTCTTAAATAGTTGTAAAATAGCACAACCATTCAATTATTATTACATTTCAGTACTATTTTTAACACAATATTTCCGTTACTAACTGAGCAAAGGAGGTTCAATTTACCCCAAAATTTCATGCTACAAATAATAATTTTTGTGATACTGCTCATTCAACTCAAGACTCTTCTAATACAACCTTCTCACTACTAATTGCTCAAACGTTCAATTTTTACGCAATTCTATACTATTTCGTTACAAGCCTTTCATTATTCGATACTATTTTAATACAATCCTTCCATTACTAGTTGAACAATTCGCCACTATTCTGACACAAATCTGCCTTTACTAATTAGGTAATTGAACACAATTTTGATACAACCTTTCATTACTAATTACACAATTAAGTACTATTTGGATAAAAGATTTTCATTACTAATTCGACAATGAGACATTATTTTGATGCACGCCTTACATATGCAATTCACTGTACATTAGATTACACAATTGCATACTACATGTTTTGGTACAACCCATTCATTACTAATTGGACAACCATACAGGGCTCCTGGATTTCACTAAAACACACATTTTTCGAGCAAGTCATTTCAGCCTCCCGACTTGACCCCACCCACAAACCATAACTCTGAATAATATTCCACTATATCTACCAACAGTGCTCCAAATCACAGCGTGTTTGGCACTTCCGCTCGGAGTAATTGTCGCAGGTTTCAGATTCGAACGCATTTATAACCTTTCTCCGTTACACACGTGTGCTGCTCTCTGACTAGAGAGAGAACTCACGCGAAACACACGCACGGCGTGTCGCGCACGTGATACGTGACTTCAACAATACGACAATCGGACGCTTCACTCGCCAAGCCAAAATGGCATGGTGGCATTGCAATCCCCTCCCATCAGCCATTAGCCTGAGCGACATTGATAAATATGGCGACCATATATTGTCTGCGTGTGCTCTCATTCAGCGATGTAGTGTGTGTGAGGTGCACCAGAGGAAAGGGCGGTTTTCTATGTGTCTGTTCTGTAATCACTAGAAAGGAAGACAATTACATCCACGGATATGTAGGCAGATAAAGGGAATGAATGAATGAGAAATATATATAGATGACGGAGACGATAAAGTACAAGAGCAGACGAGTGAGCTGATCACTCCGTGCTGAATTTTGTGAGGAAGATGGTACTGCAAGAAATAAGACGAATCATTACAATCCTCTTATGATCTGTGCTGTCTATCTGGTGTGATTACCTCAGTGGGAAGTATAATGTTTTGCGTGAAGAATACCAATAAAGGTATCTCCAAGCAATTTCGAATTTACTACCTTTTCTCCTTTCTGCGATAAAAAGAATGCACGTCGCGTCGAATGATCGTCCGATATTAGAGACAAAATTTCAGGGCGTTGTTTACATCCCAAAACCTTGAAATAACGATAACCGAAATAGTAGTGATCGCTTTGCTTCCGAATTCTTCATCTTCTTTTTTCTGCAATTCATGGGCTACATGAATGTCGGGAAAAACCTATTAGGTTATGAAGGAGTGAGGAGATTGTGTATGGGCGAGGTGTGCGTAGGACAATTTACTTCTCTTCACTAAGTAGTTATAAAATTAGATAAAATTCCCGTATTTTTTGTTCAGTGGAAAAAAATATAGGCTAATATACTAAAAAAAATTCGTATTAAAATTTGTAAAATATGTACTATTGTAATAAAAATTCGAATTTTATTTGAAATATAGTGTTTTTAGGTGTTTTCCCCCCAAAAAAGAGCTATTTATGTTCATTTTACTGTTTGTTATTCTACCGGTATTTATTTATTTATTTATTTATTTATTTATTTTCTTTTTTGTTTTAAGAACCAGGATTGAGTTGTTTTACCTCTGAGCAGCACTTTTTTTCGCGCAATAGACTAAATGGCCAGGTCATAAGGATCCCGAGCGCTCAAGAAAGGTTGGTGGGAGGGGACCCACTGGACAGCTGTTAGGAGACAAATGGAAGTCTTCCATGAAGGTGTAACATGAATAGTGTATGGTACTGGACCACAGCCTAACACCCCATCCGAAGGACGGCGTCAGTCCTTTTCAAGCTCATTGGTTCCCCTACTGATCGAGGACAGGGTTGGATTTTGGGAGATAAATCTCAACTCTGGCTCAGGTGGGACTCGAACCTGGGAACTACAGATTACGAGTCTGGTACACTACCGACTGAGTCACACCCACCCCATTTTAAGAAATAGGGCGAAAATTCGTTTCGCGTTCAATAGGTACTAATGTAATATTAGGCTCTGTGTTTCAAATCTACCAATAGCTTTAATGCCCGCCATCAAAATACGCTAAAACTGAAAAATGCAAAAATTTAAATGTATATTGCAAACAGTAAGGTTGCATTGTTTCCCACTGACTGGCACTTTTGTGCACGCAATGGGCTAAATGGCCAAGCCACAACAACCCTGATATCTCAAAGAAGGTTTCTGAAGGGTACACACTGGACATCTATTACGAGACACATGGAAGTCTCCCATGAAGGTCATCCAAAGTGTTCCTTAGCATGTACAGACATGGCAGTATTTTACAAGGGGCCATGGCTTTATATCAGGTTCGACGGATGTCGGCCTTTCCAAACCCGCCTGGGTCCCCTTTCTCACAGAGGGCAGTGTGATGAGGAGGGATAGCAGAGATAAATCTGGTACAGTTGGGCTCGAATCTAGTGTGGTGACCACCCCTGAGTATATTTAGGGCGGCACACGCACTTAGACCGTGTCGACGGATGTCGGCCTTTCCAAAACCGCCGGGGTCCCCTTTCTCACAGAGGGCAGGGTGATGAGGAGGGATAGCAGAGATAAATCTGCTGTAGTTGGGGCTCGAATCTAGTGTGGTGACCACCCCTGAGTATATTTAGGGCGGCACACGCACTTAGACCGTGTCGACGGATGTCGGCCTTTCCAAAACCGCCGGGGTCCCCTTTCTCACAGAGGGAAGGGTGATGAGGAGGGATAGCAGAGATAAATCTGCTGTAGTTGGGGCTCGAATCTAGTGTGGTGACCACCCCTGAGTATATTTAGGGCGGCACACGCACTTACACCGTGTCGACGGATGTCAGCCTTTCCAAAACCGGCTGGGTCCCCTTTCTCACAGAGGGAAGGGTGATGAGGAGGGATAGCAGAGATAAATCTGGTACAGTTGGGGCTCGAATCTAGTGTGGTGACCACCCCTGAGTATATTTAGGGCGGCACACGCACTTAGGCTGTGTCGACGGATGTCGGCCTTTCCAAAACCGTGAGATAATTTTACATTTAACAAAAACAAAACATTTACTAACAAATTACTGTTCAGACATTTTGCACACAACTAGTTCCCACTTTTGGGACAATTTCAACAAGCACCCCTGGCGCGGCCCTTTTCAATCAAGGGAAACAGTCGTAGTGGTGGAGGCTAAAAGTCTTAAAAGTTCGTAGAAACGAGCCACTCGCTCGGAAGGTGAACAGTCCTTAAACAGTCTGTGGTCCCACTCGGGACAACGTGACTGCAGTACACAAAACTCATTCGTGCGGGAAAAACGAAACCAGATTCGACAAAATGTTCCCTCTACCTCATTTAGTCGTCTTTAGGGAGAAGGCACCGTCGCTAGGTCGTCCTGACTAGTAACTGAGGGCACGTACTGTTCATCGCTCTTGCCGGCTACTCATGTTAACACTTTGGGAAACTGCAGCGGTCACTTTGGCTGCTCGACGTGGACCTCTCTCGTTGGTCAGAGTGGGCTGAGGTGCGAATCGTGCACCCATCTGGTGTTTTTCTTGCCAGCGACCGGTCACATACCTCACCCCTTTGATACCTGAGGGGGGGGGGGCAACGGACCCGTCGCGAACTTTCTACGCCAGCGGGTAGGTCCTTCAACAGGAGCTGAATGCAGAAAAATACAACAATATGGAGGTCGGTCAAAATGTCACTAGCGCTGGGAGACCAAACTTCCGAGACCTGTCCTGCTACAGTCATGTCCGCAGGATAACTGTGGGCACGACACTAGCAATTGCAGATTACGAGTCTGGCGGCTGCCAACTGAACTTAGCGGTTCATCTTCTGAACCACTAAGTTCAGTTAGTAGTCACGTTATTCGTACATTTAAAATCCTTCCTCAGATTTAGCAGGCTACAATTTTTTTCCTTTGCTAGATTTCGGTTCCCGCCGAATAGAAACGTTTGACGGACCATAGACCTATGAGACCTTGATCTATGAGAACTGTCGAAGCACCAACTGCTCCGTCTCACAGTCTCCCATTGCGTCCTTAGTTGTCACTCATTGCTTCGCCACTGCGTTTTACGCAGAATTTCGGAGAGCTGGCTCATACGTTTTAACCTCCCTCTTCAGCTAGCAATCGGCAATACATAAAATATTTATTTTTTAGCTCTTCTTAATTGTTCAATAAATTATAGCAAATGATTTAAAAAAATCATTCCTGCAGTCTTCTACAGATCGCTCGTAAATCTCATCCTCCTAAATTCGGGACCCAACTCTGTATGTATTGGGATTTACTTCGTTAGTTTCTATTCTGCCACGGTAGCGTGCCAGGCTCGTAATCTGCAGTTCCCATGTTCGAATCCCAGCTGGGTCAGCGTTGAGACTTATCTCCGCAAAACTCCCCGCCCTGCCCACGGTCAGCAGGGGACACCGATGGGCTTGGAAAGGCCGCCGTCCGTTGGATGGGACGTTAAGACGTGGCCCCGTGTGCGGGAGAGCCATACCCTGTGCATGTTAAAGAACACGCTGGATGACCTTGACGGGAGGCTACCATCTGTTTCCCAACAGCTGTTCCAGTGGTCCCCTCCCCCAACTTTCTCTGAGCCTTCGGGGTCCTTGTGACCAGGCCATTTAGCCCATGGTGTGCAAAAAGTGCCACTCAGAGATAAAACAACCCAACCCATTCTGCCATAAGGAGCAAAGAAGACACCGTTGAGCTTGGAAAGGAAGCCGTGAATAAATTTTGATGTTAAAGTTTAGTTGTTTTATCTCTGAGCGGCACTTTTTAGCTCACAATGGGCTAAATGGCCAGGTCAGAATAACCCCAATGTCTCAGAGAAGATTGTGGGATTGGTACCCACTGGACAGCTGTTAGGTGACAATGAAAGCCTCCCGTCAAGGCCATCCAGCGGGTACTTTACCGTGCACAGCATATGGCTCTCCAGCAGATGGTGTGAAGGTTCACGTCCCATCGATGTTTTCTAAACCCATTGGTGTCTCCTCTCTGAACAGAGAGCATGCTGATGGGGAGAAACGAGGGACCGATGGGTTTGGAAAGGACGCCGTTTGTAGGATGGGACGTTAAACTGTGGCCCCTTGTGCAAGAGAGCGCATATGTAAAATGGGCCCTCTGCATGTTAAAGAAAAACACACTTGATAACCTTGGCGGGTGGCTCTCATCTGTCTCTTTACAGTACATCCCCTTTGTGGGTCTTTGTGACCTGGCCGTTTAGTCCATTGTCTGTAAAAAAAGTACCACTTACAGGTAAAGCAAGGTAACATTGAAGAATAGTTCGCTTTGCATCGGACTACTATCAGCAAGATAAGATCCCTTTTTTCAAAAGGAAATAAAACTTCAGCTTATTCCCTTTATTCTTTGCAATGATCTTTACGTTAAAGAACCATTAATGTTATAAATGAGGGTGTGAGTGACCAAGCGGTAAAAAGGCCCTCGTCTATCTCAGCTCACGGTGACGTGTTCAAATCCGCATGACCAGAATCTTTCACATATTCTGACCTCACCACGTATCGAGCTGTAAAATGGGCACCTGCTTGAAGCTGAGAAACAGACGGGAATCCACGGCGATAATAAATCTGGCTAAGAGCCAGATAGAGTGCGGAGCATAATGTTCCTTAAGAACAAGAAAGTCAAGGTCAAGAAACAACTGCTTCATACAGTGAAACCGTGCTAACTGCAATGTATATAACAATATCGTTTTACCTTAACGTAGATCATAGTGCTAAAAGAACTGTGGAGGGTTGGCTCAATCGGTAGAACACCGCGCTCATAATCTACAGTTACCAAGTTCGAGTCCCACATCCGCCTGCGTTGAGATTAATGTCTGTAAAATCCCACACACTACCCTCGGTCTGTAGAGTACACGAATGCGCTAGGAAAGGCCGCCGTCCGTTGGATGGGACATTAAGCCGTGTGTAAGAGCGCCATACACTGTACACGTTAAAGAACACACTGAATGGCTTGACGGAAGGCTACCATCTGTCTTCTAAAAAATGTCCAATGGGTTCCCCAACCTTCTCTGAGCCTAGTTGTCCTTGTGACCTGAATATTTAGCCCGTTATGTGGCAAAAAATACCGTTCAGGGGTATTTACTCAGTCATTTACTCAAACATACATGTTTTGGCAAAATATTTCTTATAATAATCAGACATTTTATTTTTTCTTTTCTCTTTTTTTTGGTATATTACAATAACATCTCCAAATATATACAAATTTGAATTTATAATTAGGACATTTCAACTCATTTGAGTGTACAGAAAAATAAAAAAAAATCTTAAATTGTTCAGAATGCATTAAAATAAAACACCGAAACCTTTCAATTAACGATACAAAGAACATGCAAGTGAAGCAAATTAATCAATGGCGTTAAGGAAAAGAAGCAGAACGCTTAAAAAGAAAAGAACGTGATCCGTATGCAAGAGAACGAGAAGAAGCTATCGGGTTTCGCCTTGCAGAGGAATTCACGAAAATTCCTTTACCGTTGTTAGGAAAGTGGATTACTTCCCATTTGTTCCCTAGGACGTTGTTGTTAGCGTGGTAAAGATCGCGCCTCTTCACATTCTTTAAAAGTGCAGCGGTCGTAAAGGTTTGAAATAGTTTCCAGTTTTGTGCGACAAACTATCCGGCACTCATTCTGTTCTTGTCGGGAGCTGCGTTTTAATCATGGAGAGCAGAAGTGGGAATTAAGATATTTGCCTTCCTCTCTGTTCGTTTTCCTTTTTCCAACAGAGTGACCTCCCCCCCCCCTCTCCCCCGATTCCTTATGCAGTTAGGTGGATAATGTCACACGCCTGTGGTGGAAAGAACTCTCGATCTGGATGATTCCCTTCCTCTCGCGTGAAGTCCAGATTAAATAAAAGCGCGCTGCCTTCTCTGCGAAATGTCTTTATTAAATCTATTTGGAGTTTTAGAAGAGTTTTCATTGTTTTCCTGAACGTTTCTGTTTTACGAGAGTGGTATTAATACGCTTGATAACGAAATCAAGCAAGAATACATGCAAACCGAGATTGGAATTAATAATGTCGATAGCTTTAAGATTATTTACTGACGCACATTGCGTTATAGTTTGAGATGAAGGTTTTCAACATGTTTTTATCCTCTGCAGAGTTTGCAAATTAAACATTTTCGTAAGTTGAATTTTTCTCTCATTCAGCAATAAAATATTATCGATTTTTCTCTTCTTTTGCCTTCAAGCAAATACAAAACAGCACCTTCACTTTCCACCTCTAAATAACCACAACGACTTTCAAAATCATCCAACCGTTTAAAATGACCCTACCCATTTTATTGCCATATTTTAAATAAAATATTATGCATGTTGGATTAATGACTTTAATGAAGAAAAATTCCCGGCCCCACACTTCGCTATTGATCGAAATGAGATCAGTGCAGTAATTTTTTCTCATTCTTCAAGCTTTAAACGATTACATACTTCATAATTTTTTCTTAAAATTATCTTAATGCCAGATGCAAAATTATTTCACACACAATCTCTCATGAATGTCTTTAAATAATAATAATAAAAAAAGAACAGACACACAGAGAGAGGGGGAAAACCGCAATTTCAATTTCCCCCCCCCTTCGTTTTGTTAGGTAGCAAAAATATTTTTTACACTAAATTAAACGTGCGATTATCCCTGTAAGCTTCTCACGCAATAGGTTCATTAGGAAGATCATTATATTTGCAGGCATAAGGACAAGCTGAATCAGCCAAAATCGTATTCTGCAGCACGGCGTTAGCATTCGCTGAACACTAGGGCAACCCGCTACAACATAGTGCAGTCAATATTCATTTAAATAGGACGTGAGGAAACCAGATGTTCCATTTAGAAGGGGAATATCGCTGATTAACATTATTGGTGTAAAACTCGTTCTTCGTGAAACCGCTGGATTGAGATTATTTCGAAACTTAATGTATTTATGAAAAGACGCAGAAATGACAACAAGTAGTTGGGTACATTGATTAATGACTGTTTTCGTAGCTATTTGGGTGAGAGCAAATGGAAATGAATAATTAAATTTAATTAAAAATGCACCCTATTTTAGATGATAAGTTACCATGATTGTTGCAGAGTATAGAGATCTGGATCCAAACGTAGTTCTGATTGGTCGAGTTCCTATGCCCTGACAAAAAGACAAAACATTTAAACATTTAAAATAGGAGATTCCTGAATTGCAATCGAACACAGGATGTCAATTCTGCTTCAGCTTAAAATTCGTATGAATTAAGAGTCTCAAATTTTATAATATTTATTAAATACTCTATTTTTCTACAAAAAAAAAGGAAATGAAATTTTTATATGGATTAAGATTAAAGTACAATATTATTAGATAATTAGTAATTTTTTTCAAGCAAATAATTATTAGTCAAATTTTAAAACTAATATTTACACTAATAATATTAATTTATTGCAGAATTTTATTACTAATATTTATTACTTAAATTTTGAAAAAGTAAAATAAAAATTAAATTTATCTTCATTACACACCTATCCTCGGGGAGAAAGGGAGCATCGCTGGACTTAAAAACGTCGTCCGTCCGATGGAACGTTAAGCGGTGGTCTGTGTCTAGGTTGGGTTGTTTTACCTCTGAGCGGCACTTTTTTGCACATCATGGGCTAAATGGTCAGGTCACATGGACCCCGAAGGCTCAGAGAAGGTTAGGGGTTGGGACCCACTGGAATAGCTGTTGGGAGAGAGATGGTAGCCTCCCGTCAAGGCCATCCAGTGTGTTCTTTAACGTGCACAGGGTATGGCTCTCCCGCACACGGGGCCACGACTAAACGTCCCATCCGACGAACGGCGGCATTTCCAAGCCCATCGGTGTCCCCTACTGACCGTGGGCAGGGCGGGGAATTTTGCGGAGATAAATCTCAACGCTGACACAGCTGGGACTCGAACGTGAGAACTACAGATTACGAGCCTGGCGCCCTACCGACTGAGCCATCCCCGCCCCTCTGTGTCTAGGAGAGCCATATCCTGTACACGTTAAAAAACACGTTGGATTCCATCCTTGACGAGAAACTTCCATCTGTCTCTTATTAGCTCTTCATTGGATCCCCTTCCCCAACTTTCTCTGAGTTCTTGGGGTCTTTGTGATCTGGCCATTTAGTCCATTGTGAGAAAAAAGTGCCACTCAGAGATAAAACAACCCAAACTTTAGGTGTGTTGAATGAGTTACAGGATACCAGTTAGGCTCTTCGAGATAGAGTTATCAAAAAGTACCTTTCAACGTTCAAAAGTGCTCCTTCACCGTCGCATTTAGAAACCCCCGTCACTACAACATTTAGCCTCGTATTAATTTTGGATTTTTTTTACGAGAAATGCATATAACTGTCCAATTTGTAAAATTCATAATTTTTTTATGTTTCATCCAGTTTTTTAGCTTCCTGATTGTTTCCACACATTGCATGATTTTTAAACTACTGGAATAATTTTAACATAGGTATATGTTAGATATGTTTTATTCTTATGCGTGATTATATTGTATAAGTTAGTAAGGACAGTACATAAGAAAGGGAATATCTCACAGATCAATAAATCCCTAATTATATGAAAATATTAGACTGATACATTTAAAAAGAATTAATGGTCAATAATTATCTTCTGATTGCAGTGTCCCTGGTGGCATAATTGAAGCGTCGTTAGTTATAACTTCAAAATTATTAAAAATAGCGGAAGAAAAATTGCTGATCATCATCAAATTAATAAGAAAGAAATAAAAATAAATACTCCCTCAAGCAGCTGCTTGCCACAGAGGTCTGACAGGAGCCTGTCAGTTTATATGCCAAAGTAGAAGATCTGAGAGGATGGCAGGACCTCAGCAGAAAAACAACACACACAACCATGCCTTATCCGGGGCTCGAACCCAGGTCCCTTAGATCAGTAGCCAAGCGCGCTAACCACTCGGCCATAAAGCAAGATATTATTTTCGTTGTTGACTTTGTTTAAAAATAATTCTCTTCTATTTTAAACGTATTTTTTTAATTTTCTTCTTCTAAAATACATTCATTCTGCAAGTGTAAAACACTATAAACATCATCACAAAGCCCAATTCTTACCAATATTTTAATCACGCTGAAGTATTTGGATATCTTGTTTTTACATAACCCTTTTATTTCTCTGCAGTAAGCCCAGCTGCTTCTTTTAAAACACTTTCATTATCCCTCATAAATCACGAAACTACATCCCAGGTTAATACCCTCAACAAAATGCATGCTATTTTTCGCGAGATGACCATTTTTCAGACACAAAAACATTAAGGAAATCCATTATTCATACTTAGTAAGACCACAACAACCCATTTTCTTATTCAATTAGTTTCATTGCTATTATGCAGCTGCCGTTATGCGAAATTGAGAGGAAAACGAAAACAATCAGAGGTTGTTATTTAGAATGTAAATATGCGTTCTGGCTCATTCAGCAACTTTTTATACTTTTCCTATTTCATTATCGAAGATAAAATTGCCCAATGTATTTGAAACTTTTGGAGAGCTTTACCTTTAAGATTTTATGCATTTGTTAAAGTGTATTGCTAATTTGCTGATAAGTTGGGTTAGTTTGCTGTGCCTCTTAGTAGCACTTTTTGCGCACAATGGGAAAAATGGTCAGGTTACAAGGTTTCCTAGGGTTCAGAGAAGGTTGGGGAAGGAGATGCAGTGGATAGTTGGTGTGCACAGTGTTGTTTTGGGTTGTTTTACCTGTGAGTGGCACTTTTTTGCACACAATGGTCTAAATGAGGTCACAAGGACTCCGAGTGCTCAGACAAGGTTGGGGGAGGAGACCAACTGGATAGCTATTAGGAGACAGATGGTAGCCTCTCGTCAAAGTCATCCAGTTCTTAAAGTGCGCAGGGCATGTCTCTCCCGCACATGGTGTCACGGCTTACGTCCCATCCGACAGATGTCGGCCGTTCCAAACCCATCGGTGTCCCGTACTGACCGAGGACAGGATGGGAGTTTTTCAGGGATAAATATCAACCTGACACAGGTGGGACTTGAGCCTTGGAACTGCGTGCACAAGATATGGCTCTTTCCCACACGGACCATGGCTTTATGTGCAACCGACGGACGGCGGCCTTCTAAGTCCATCGGTGTCTCTTACTAACTGACGGAAGGCTAGGGGTTTAGCGGAGATAAATATCAACACTGTCACAGGCGCAACCTGAACCTGGGAACTGCAGATTACGAACCTGGAGTGCTCCCGACTGAGCCAACTCCTGCCCACACTCTCTTACGCCAGATCGGATCCGAAAATGTGAGACGATTTTTGTTGATGTTTCAACAGTAACCATTATTCTATGCATTTGATTCGTAATGCATCGAAAGAAAACTAACAAGAAAGAGGAGGCAGAAACATGAATTGATGATAATGCACGAATTTCACGTCACAAACGACTTCTACAACAAAGCATTTATAAAATAATTCATTTTTATTGTTATTATTTTGATAGAGAACTTTTTTCTCCATCTCACTGCGCATATCAGAATGAAAAAAACGAAACAAAAGATAAAAACCTGAAAAAAAATAAAATCAGAAACGAATAAACAAATATGGACGACTAAGGGAAAGAAGCACTCTCACAGCAAAGAAAAAATGATAACAATGCTGTCATGAACAGGCAAAGAAATTATGAATAAATAAATGATCATGCAATCGACTGCCTATTACAGGACACAAAAATAAAGGGACAATAGGATATATAATAAAATAAATAAAAATGAAACAACATCGTGTCGTTAACTTTCCATCCCCTCATAATACCCCCTCCCCTCCTTTATAGAAGAAATTAAAAGTAGAACACTTGATAAATTACATAATGGAGTTACGTAGTTCCTTACTAAATCGTTTCCACCAGAAAATTACTGTTCGCTGAGATGAGTGTGCTCTCGGGAAGGCATCATTAATCTTCCGGAGAGACAAAATGTCCACGAAATCAAAAAGCCCGGCAGCTATTTCTAGAAAGCTGCACATCATAAATGATAACATAGAGCGACGTTGGTTTCAAAGAGTGAGAGAGAGAACGGAGAGAAAGATGAAGGGAGGGATGAAGTAGAAAGGGGTGGAGAGTAAGTTGAGATGTTACCAAAGAAGTGCAGGAGGCCATGGTTGTTCTCCTATTCATGTCTTTCTTTCTCAAAGGAGCACATATCTACCGAAAGATAGATGAGAAAGAAGGTAAAATGGGAAATGATGGTAACAAAATGCTTTTCGTTTTCAACCCATTAGAACACCTGGCAAAAGTAAAGGTGCGTTTAAGAACTTAGTCTGTTAGGCATATTTTTTTTCGGTTCTGTCATTTCTTCCTATTTATCTCTCATTACAGGTTTATTCTTAGACTTTTTTATTTTATTCTTAGTCTTTTTATTTTATTCTTAGTCTTTTTATTTTATTCTTAGTCTTTTTATTTCATTCTTAGTCTTTTTATTTTATTCTTAGTCTTTTTATTTCATTCTTAGTCTTTTTATTTTATTGCTTACTCTTTTTTTCGTTTCAGGTTGGATAACAGAATCCGACGAACGAAATGTGAAGCGAGCAAAGCGACACACTCATTGAGCCTTTCCCAGAAAAAAATCAAACTCTTAAATTGTTATTGTCTCTTAACTTTTAAAACATTTCGTTGTAGGTTTATGACGAATGATATTTTGCTTTTTGTTTTTCCTGCCATTACCAAATTTCACACTAAATATCTTTTAAGCTGTGTCCCAAATTTGGTTTGAGATAAATTTGTAGTCTTTTCGTTTTTCAAACAAATACCAAGTATAAACAAATGACGGTGTACGTAACAAAGGAGAATTTAAAGTGAAAAAAAAAACGCAGTTTTTTTTTTGTTTCTTGTCTTTGAGAATAAAAATGTAAAAACAAAATATCAAGAAAATTGTTAATTAGATTTCTACAACAATTTAATAATATATTTAATTTCCTTTTAACTAGCACTAAAAATGTTTGAAAGTTGCTCAAAACTTTACTTTAAAAATATGCTTTCTTCTAAGAAAGTATTCTGAATACATTTTCCTTGATAGTTTTCTTGTGATTTAGAAACTGAAATGAAAGATCGTAAGATGGTAGGTTGTAATGTGTTGCAAAGTTTCATACCTGAACATTAATGCTGAATAGTGAACACCTTTAATGAATTAACGAAACATGAAGATGAACCGTTCTTTTCTACTCCATTCATACGAATCAATGTAATACTCCATTAACAGTGCCAATGAACAGAACGTCTTCAAACATGGGCTGCATTTAAAAAAAAAAGCAATGCCTACGAGATTTATAATCTATTCTGAACAGAATTGCTGCTTGAAGATAGGCGAAATCTAAGCTAAATGATGATATATAGATATTTAATAAGTTTTTCCCCTATTTGCATACGGCCTAAAGATTTAGAAATAATAAAACTCAAGTGCACCCATGCCTTAGGAGCAAGAGTTAATAAACCCTTTTCTCCTTTGTATGTGTTATCTGGTTTAGAATTTGGACGTCTTCACATCACCGATAGAAATGAAGTGAGTTCTCGCCTCACTCCCAACTCTTGTACCTAATATTCAAATATAAATTCACAAATTAATGAATTCAAAGCTTAATTTATATCAGCAAAAACTTTAATTTTAGGGCAAATTATTAGTTGTGGTATCATTACTAAATTTTGGACGAAGCAAATCAAATAATCTTTTCGTTTTATTTAATTTCACAAAGTTTTCTGTTACTACCTTACAACACCCACATCAACCCTACAAATATCCATAGACTTACGAAATTAAAATGTTAAATTCCAAGCCACAAATGGAAAACTCAATCACGATAACTCATCAATTAGAGAATAGAATAACTAACTGATTCACTTATATTCCACACCTGCTAATAAAAAATAAATAAAAAAAAACCCTCAAGCAACTGCTTGCCACAGAGGTCTGACAGGAGCCTGTCAGTTTATATGCCAACCCAGGTCCCTTAGATTAGGCCAAGCGCGCTAACCACTCGGCCACGGGACTGCTAGCATTTACATATATTTGGCTTCTAGATTCAACCGAAATTGGATACAAAATCGCAATATTTTGAAAGTACTCTAACATTCGAACGACCATAAACGAATTGAGACACAAGACAAATGATATATCTCATAATTCCCAAAAAAATATCTATATACGAGTATCAGACAGTTGAATAATCCATTATCCGAGAATGATATTTAAAAAAAAAAAGTTTCGTTATTTTTCAGCTTCTATTTTCATAGTTTAGATTTACGAAAATGTCTTGTTCCCATTTCAAAAATAATCTGCGATTTCTTACTTAGAGAATGCAAGAAACAATCAGGTGGGGCAAGGGTCTTGTGCATTCTTCTAACGGAATTAATCAAGATAATGGATGCAGATGGATGCGTTTAAAGTCCAGTTCTTTCTTTATTCTATGTCAGAGAAAGAGCCTCTAGAGTGCCTCACACACATACATCTGCACACATCGCACAGCTATATATGCATACACAGAGCAGAAAGGATGAATGGGATAAGGCAGAGAGCATTACGGGCGTGAATGCCGTGGGAACCGACCATGTGCATAATACCCAAATGGCATCAGCAATGGTGGGATCTAAAGTCTGGTCTCCAGTTACCGTTGAGCACGAGACAGTTTCCAACACCGGCAGCCGTTGTACCTGCTCTGCTCACGAATTCGCTATCAGGACTGATGATCGCTTCACCAAAGAGTTGAGGTAAAGTGACGTTATTGATTTTTTTTCTCGCTCTTCCTTTTTCAGCTCTTCTTGTTTAGCTCTTCCTTTCCTTTGCAAAAAAGACGAGAAAAATCCCCTCACAAATAAAAAGAAAATAAAAATGGACAAATTTCACGTCACAATTTTTGGTTCGTTAATGGCTTGACTCATTAACGTTGCAGGTCTCTGTGACAAGTAGATTAAACCTCAGCTTTTCATTATTCCCTTTTTTTTTTGTTAAAATGTTCTACATGTTTAACCCTTTTTTTTACATAATCTCTTTTCCCAAAGGCTCTCTTAAATCTCTTTCTTCTCTGTATCCAAGATAAAACCGCAAAAAAGATTAATTGAAATTAAACATAAATTAATTTCTTCTTTCAGTAGAGTTCGTGCTTCTTCTTGTGCGTTAACTGGATAACCTAAGAGAAGATCAAAACGCCATTATCATCATCAACAATGCCAGCAGGAAGAGACTGATGATCGACCAGACAAAATGAGGAAGACGTCTACCAACAGGCACGACACTTTTCATGCTGAATATTAATTATTGTACATAGATGTGTTTATAAATCGTTATTTTTTGCACAAAAAAAGGAATTAACTGATGTGATATATTGCTACATTCTGTCAGAAACAGATTAACTCTGAAACGCCCGCTCTGCAGTCATAGGAACCTAAGGACATTTGCAGTTTTGAGATTTTGCAGAAAAAGTGCAATTTAGAAATAAAATGAATTGCTTAGCAATAAAAATCAATTCTCCATTGGATTTTCATTGGAATAATTTCCTTTTTAAAAACCAACATTGTAAAAGAAGACTAGTTGCTAAGATTGGAATGAGTGTCATTTATATTTCTTTGTCGGTCCAGACCGTTGTCGTCGTCAGCAACGTTATCTTCAAACTCGACAACTACGATGATGATCAGGACGATTTATCAATGTTGATAGTGTTAATGAGGGTGACTGTTATCATATTGACGTTAAATATAATTTTCAATGAATATAACAAAATAATCAACAACAAACTAACACCAAATGACGGTGATGACAAATGAACAGACAAGACTAAGACCAAATGACGATGATGATTAAATGAAGAAAATCACATGATGTCCAAGATCAAATAATGATTATGGTGTCGAAAACTAGGATTATAAAATGACAAAGGAATTGTGCAACACGTGATACTTACGATGATAAAGAAGGTACAGAACATATGACACTTGTGATAAGGAGGACTACACGAGATTTATGACGGCAGAGAACACGAAATACAGATTACATAGGATGTCAGAGAACATACGGAACACTTAACACTTATGGTGTCAGATATGGTGCAGAAGAGATTGCGTTTATGATGACAAGAATGATACAGAATACATGTCACTAATGATAGCAAAGGTGATACACAATATATGACACTAAGGTGATGCAAAAGACATGATTCTTATAATGGACGGCAAAGGTGATGCAAAAGACATGATTCTTATAATGATAAAGAAGATATGGAAAACATGACACTTATGATCGATGTGGAATACATGACACTTATGGTGAAAAACATGATACTAACATATCATACTTAAGATGAAAAAAAATATGCACCTTATGATACATTTATGGTGGCAAAGCAGAGGCGGAACATAAGCTGCTTATGACGGCAATCAAAATATAGAATTTTTTATACTTTTGATGACAAAGAAGATAAGTAACATAGAGAAACTTATGAAATAAACACACGAAATGCACGCTAATTATGATAATAAGAAGATATAGAATGCGCGATATTTATGATAACGATCCGTGAGTCTTTGGACACTGGAACAAGGAACCCTTGATCTTATTTTTAAACAACCTTTTTTCTACAAATTAAATTTATCATGTGTTAATCATGCGTCAATATAATACATCGCAATCATGCCTTAACCATTCAACATAGGCTGATGATAGTTTTCTCTTTCGATTTGATGAGTTAGATACTAGACTAAGAATGTTTTAAGACTTGTCTCTAGGGAGAGACATATCTGTTCGCGATCAGGTCTTTTTCTAACAGCTGTCAGCTTGAAATTCAGCTGTTTCTAATTTGAAGCTTCTGTATGTTGAAAACTTCGTTATGATTTAACTCCACTATTTTACGCTACTAAAAACACAGTTATGCTAAAAGTTAATATATCTGCACAAATCTGAAACAAATGATATAACTGTATTACCGTGTAGACAATATCATGTATATTTATTTAAAATTTTAAAACATTTTGGATAATTTTGTACTCATCCCAATAAAGATATTGGTACTGTCTGCAGTTACTGGTTAACTACCTTCTCTTTAATACATTTTTCTATCCAATTAGGCGAATTTTTTAAAAGTCTGTTTTTTTATTATGTTATTACAAATATTATTTTAAGGGAAATAATAAGCCGAACTCTTTCCGGATATCACGTTTTCACACAGTGTTTTTTCAATGAAATAAGATCAGAGGGTATCTTGCATTTTTATACGGAGAGAGGATGAATTTTTAAAGACGTGGAATATGGGGTGAAAATGACTCAATTAACAATACTGAATTTGAATATTTGCTCACCGGAACGTAGCAGTTTCAAGAGTGATGTTCACTCCCTAGCCTTCTACGCACAGTAGAAGCTGATACAACCTTCCCCATGGCTGCTGCAAGAGAGGATCGTAGCTGAGAGGGAGTAGACGTCCTGCTGCTTCTTGCTGTTAATCGCGGATATCGGTCTTGTACAGCTGTCGTAACTCTAGCCCTTTCTCGGCTAAACCTCCGAGACGCGGAATCCATGCTAAGAAATTGATTCTACAGTCTATCGTACTACGTCTGACTTACTCTGGCCTGCTTCGAGCCGGCCAATAGCTCTCCACCGCAGTTCATTTGGCAAATATGTCACGAGGTCATTCCTACAAAATGGCCAATAGCTCTCCACCGTAGTCCATTTGGCAAATGATGTCACGAGGTCATTACTACAAAATGGCCAATAGCTCACCACCGCAGTCCATTTGGCAAATGATGTCAGGAGGTCATTCCTACAAAATGGCCAATAGCTCTCCACCGCAGTTCATTTGGCAAATGATGTCACGAGGTCATTCCTACCAAATGGCTATTTCGAATTTCTTCACTCGCATTTACAACACAAAATAATGATCGACTCCACAACACTCGTTTTTATGCCGCTATCCGATTACGCAAATTGACGCAACCTAGACTAATTTGCATACGATATGCTCACTCGGCATTACTGGTTTCATGAACAAGTTTGTTGAGGAACGCACAATGTTTTGGCGAATTATCGCGATTTTTCTCATTTTTCCTTAATTAATGGAAACCAGTGTATTTGCAGAAGTCATTATTGCGTGAGAGAGAGAGGGGGTGGCTCAGTCGGTAGCGCGCCAGGCTGGTAATCTGCAGTTCTCAGGTTTGAGTCCCAGCTGGGTCAGCGTTGAGATTTATCTCCGAAAAACTCCCCGCCCTGCCCACGGTCGGTAGAAGACACCGATGGGCTTGGAAGGGCCACCGTCCGTCGGATGGGACGTTATTCCATGGTCCCGTATACGGGAGAGGCATATCCTGTGCACGTTTAAAGAACACGCTGGATGGCCTTGACGGGAGGCTACCATCTGTCTCTCAACAGCTGTTCCAGTGGGTCCCCTCCCCCAACCTTCTCTGAGCCTTCGGGGTCCATGTGACCTGGCCATTTAGCCCATGCTGCGCAAAAAAAGTGCCGCTCAGAGGTAAAACAACCCAACCCAACGTAAGAGAGAAATAAAAGAAGGCATTACGCATCTTATCGTTATACAATAGCTGAAAGCGATTGAGAAAGTGGTACTGAATCTTAAACAAAAATAGTCAAAATTTTCACAACGAATTCTATAGAAGCCTGATGTAAAGAAACTGATATAGAACGTTACGTTCTACATCAGTTTAACGTTTCTATACATTTAACTTAAAGAGTTCTATATATAAAAAGCAATGACTAAATAATTATAATGGTTTGTCTGTACATTACATCTGGAACGTCAAAACACAAACTGCATTAGTCCAAAGAAATATGATAGTCGTAACTTTAACATAACGTGTGTTTTTTCCATGCAGAAAAAAAAGTGGGGGGAGAGCATGGAAATCATGTGAAGCTGATATAAATTCTGTTATTATTCAAGCTAATAATCTTTTCCTGCAGTGCTGAAGCTCGGGGACTTTAAAAGATAAAAAATAATTACACCCAAGGCTCCAGAAACAACAGAAAGTAATAATGGTAGGCAGTGTAACAATTTATGACGTTAATACTCGCTTAATGATGCATAATGAGCAACAGGATTTTGTGCTTATTTTATTAAAGTGATGAGTGTTCACGCTGTGAGCGTTGTAAGGAAAGATAGTTACATTTTTTGATTGATCGTCCACACCGCTTTGGAAACAGGGCAATACGGATTTCCCCAACTTTGCTAAAGGGATCAATTTGGTTTTTACTTCATTACACTGAAGTTAATGGGATCCTTTAATTTGTCTGCACAGGAAAATACTTGGACAATATATGACACATTAAACGACTGGGACTATTTACTTGAGAACCGAAGTTGTAAGAGCTAAAAATGAAAAAATATATATATATCTTTGATAGTTTGATATTTTTTATAGTTTTGATAGTTTGATCGTTGATTAGTTTAGCGGAGTTGGTGTCTTCTTGTTTCTTGGATTCTTAATTTTATTATGATATGGTAAAGCTGTTCGTAGATGGCAGAGGGGGAAAATGTTTTAAATTATATTTATGACATTTAATTTTGAGCACGTCAAATGTCAAATGATGGAAACTAAAAGAATGTGATCTTTTTCTGGATCTCCTTTTTTTTTTCAGATATATTAAATAAAGATCTAGATATGTCTGATAAGAGACATGAATCGATTTCTCAAAAAAAAATATTAATTTCTGTTTTTTTCTTATCTTCCGGTGACATGTTAACGACAGATAATTCGGAAGGTCGGAGATATTTAGAAAAGACTCAGGATATATTTTCAATTAAAAATTGTATCTATGTGAAAAATGTGTTTTAACGACGACGTTAAAGTGCAGGTTTAGTTGTAATATATTAATGATGTTAGAGAGTGGGGGTATAGTTATAATGTATTAACGTTACAGTGGGATGTAGTTATAACGTATTAACGACGTTACAGTGGGCAGGGACGTATCCAGGGCGGACAAAGGGGTCCGGAATCGCCCTCCCCCGAAATTCTGGGCGTCTTATTATCCCGAAATTGTTCACCTGTTTTGAAATCCAAAACAGTTGTCTATACAGGGTGAATCTGAAAAAGTGGGCAAAACTTTACGGGGTGGTAGAACGCAGCTATACGAGCAATATTCGTCATAGAATGTATGGTCGGAACGCAAACGGCGAGCCGTTAGGTGGCGTTGGAAATGGTATAAAAGGGTCGGTCCTCGCACCCAACGGCATTTCTACCGTGGATTGCCGAGAGGATGGCTGGTTATACTAACCACGAAATGGCGGATATGCACTTTGTGTACGGTACTGCGGACGGGAATGCAAGTGAGGCACAGAGTATCTCCTCTCCTTCTTGTGTTCATTCTTTAAATGTGACAATGGAAAACTACCTTTTAACTTCTCACCGCTTGCGTTCCGACCATACATTCTATGACGAATATTGCTCGTATAGCTGCGTTCCACCCCGTAAAGTTTTGCCCACTTTTTCAGATTCACCCTGTATATAATTTTCTTTTGGCCACACAGTATACATACATCCGATATAAAAATAGATTTAAAAATAATTGTAAAATTTTACACATATGGAATATAGAACATCATTTTAAACATTTCATTTTAATTTTTCCTTTCTTTCAGTCCGGTGGAATATATTAATAAGTGGGAACCCTACTCATGGCTTATTCTCAGACATCCCGTCCCCCTCGAAACTAAATTCGCTGCCCACCCCCGAAAAAAAAACTAAATTTTCGAACCCTCCCCGAAACTAAATTCTCTGACTCCCCCCCCCCTCCCGAAACAATATCCTGTATACATCCCTGACAGTGCGGTTATAGTTGTTGTAACGTGTTAACAACGTTCGGCGAATCGATGTTGTTAGGCCAACGTTAAGCAAGGTATTATTTTGTTTGTTATTATTCTGTTTTCAGTTTTCAAATTTCCTGTACTTCCGTTAGATACCAGAGAGCTAATGTAGTAGTCGGTAGAATTCAGTTTTCATAATTGAATTAAAAATTATTTTTGGGTTAATAGGTAGTGATGAAATATTTACAATTTCTTTTCCGAATTTCCCAATAATTTTAATGGCACACTCTAACGGTGGAAAAAAGACGGAAAAAAAAAAAGAAATTTTAAGCTAATATTTTAAGCGGTGAATATATGCTCGAAATTTAATCACGCAGCATGATGGTTTAGAAGTTTACATTGGAAACAATTATATTTTCCTTTATCTCTCCTGTAGTGAGAAAACATGACTTTTTTTTGTTTTATGAGATTCTTTTCGTGTTTTATAGGTACTAACGAAAAATTAGCACTTAGACTTTTCCAATCATCCATCAGTTCTAAGCAATGCTAAAGATGGAAAATAAAAACTTCATTAGCTCTTTCTAACGGTTAAAAATGTCGAAAAATGCAAAGTTTTAAACGGATACTATAAACTAATTATTTACGATAAGAATTTCAGCTTTTTTTTTGGTAAAATATTATAGTCAAGAGGTGTTCATTGGCAGCGAGAATTTTTCCCATACTTCCAGAAGGGTGAGGAAAAGCAAGTATTTTAAGATATTGTTACGACAGATGAACGTGCTACAATGAACTCGTGATATGATGTATCGTTTTGAATCTCGTGTGTGCTTCAGCGTGCGAATTACAGCAACAACGACTTGGAACCCTGATTTGACTAAAAGGATATTCAGTTGTGAGTTCGGTGAATTAAAAAGAGGAAAAGAGTTGATTTGGTATTGTGCTCGATTAGTCGGCTTGAGTGTTGTTTTATAATTACTATTGTGTGTTTATCTTGAAGGAGATGTTTCAGTCACTGTCCAATAGTGAATTGAGTGTATTCAAGAATAGAAGAAGAAGTTATGTTCTTTCTTACAAAGTTGTACTACTATATAAGAGAAGGCAGAGGTGATATGAATAAGACATAAGGTCGTAATGTAATTTTAAGAAAATACTTGGTATTCTTGTAAACAAAGTAAAGTAGGTTTTACTAATAATTGATTTATGCAACCTGTTGTTGCTAAGTAGATATTTGTTTGATAATGTGCTTGCTACTCAATTAAGATAGTGCGACTCTTAAGACTTGTTAATTTGAATGTCGTGTTAAGGATATTGGAATGTTCTGTTCTATTAACATTTGTCAATAGAAGATAGTGAAAAATTAGTCATAAGCATATTTAGTTCAATATTTAAATTCCCATATTTCTTGCATAAATAATTATTAAATACTGCTATATATTGTTTTGAACTCACACTCAGTGCTCATCTGTTTAAATTCGTATCAATATAAACAAAAATTTTTCTAATGCTTTTGCTATTGTTGTACGTACTAATAAAATATTACTATTTGAATTTTCTAAATCATCCATCAGTTCCAGTTTCCATTATTAGAGGATGCTAAACATGGAAATTTTCAAAAAATCAATTTTTTTAAACGTGTATTTCATATGTATCAGAGCCGATATGTTCTTTTAGTTTAACATTACTTCCTACTGCATTAATGAAACCTTTCGTTTTAAAAATAACTTTTGAAAAAGTTGCGTTTTCCCAGCCTTTTGGGGGTAATGAAAGAAATCATCGCTGCCAAGTAGTCATTTTTGCTCTTCTCAGTTAATTTGTCAATTTAATTTTGATGCCATAAAATAACGTTTTGACCACCGGCCGAGTGGATCCACTTCTCCAACATATCTCTCAGCCTTTGGGTTTTTGTGACCTAGCCATTAATCCCGTTACGTGCATAAAGGCGCAGATCAGAGGTGAAAATAAATCCAAATCAACATTTGAATTTATGAGGCAAATGTGAACTTTGCTGCCCATTAAAAGCAAAGATTCCCGACCAGTGATTTTCCATCTTGCATTAGTGAGGAGCTTGGGGTGAGAATCATATGACGAGGGTGTGTGTGATTTGCCTTGCTTCTTTGATGGAAAATAGAATTTCATGGCTGACAACACATTTTCGGGGAGGGGAAGATAGAATATATATATTATATATATAAGAATCGATTTTTTTTTTCGAATCTGTCAGTTAATTTCCATCAATGTCAAAATAGTGATTCTGTGAGTGTCAAGGGTGCCTAAACCAAACGGCATTTTTTAAAAGCACATTTTGATTAGAACAAAATGCCCATATATTTACCGTACATAAAGGACAAACTTGGTGCCATAATTAACAACAATGTCCTATAGCCAAAGCCAATGGCCAATCATCTACAAAGCTTTCATTTCATAAAATTTGTTCATCAAGCAAGAAAATCATAAGATGGAAGAAAAAGAAAAGTTTTTTTGTAGGTTCTGTTCAAGTAATTAAACTGCTTTCTTACTGAGAGTTGCTTGCTTATTCGTGTAATAATTGCAATGCACAGATCCTTCTTAATCGTTGCTTCAGCTACTTCTAATCGGCTCTTAGAGAGAGTGGTCCCGTGGCGAAATTACTAGTTGGTCGGTTGGACTTTTCTAAATTGTTCGCTCACATCCTCCACGTTTTTATCCCGAAACAATAAGAGCAATTATTTTCTGCTTCTTTTTCTTCGAATTTCGTTTTCCTACAGAAGGAAACCGAAAGCAAAAAGAAACGTTATTATTAAGAAATACGAATCCTGAGAGTAGACATTAATTTCTCATTTCGGATGGCATCAACCAAAAGAAAGAGTGTTCCAATATTTATATTTTTTCCTCTCTCTCTCTTTCTCAGAGCTTTAGTTTGCGTTAGACAAATTATAGTTCTCTGCGTTCACCATTGTGAATCCCATTTTCTTCTTTAATATGTACTGCTGAATACCATGCTCACAAAAAAAGAAGAAATATTTTGAAACCTTAGCAGATGACATTTCTCAAGTTAGCCGCTGCATTTTCATGTAATTATAGAATGGAATAGAAAAACAAAGAGGGATAAAAAAAAAAATTCCGCGTAACTATCTAAAACGCTTTTGCGAATACGAAAAATATTTGAATACCAGCGGGCAGCAAAGTTAATGAAACAACATTGCACTCTTTGAGGTGTGAACTTTATTTTCTGTCATCTTTGATAATGCGTTTGAGTTGAATGCTGCAATTATTAAACTTTTTTTCTTCTAGTATGGCAATGCAAGAATCTGCGTTTTCAAGAGTTTGCCATTTTCTCCTAAAATTAACGATTCTTCGGGAAGTTTTTTTTTGCAGGTTCCTGCATAATAATTTGTAAAATACTCGCACAGAGAACAGAATCTAGTTAAAAAATCGGGTAATCATTTTTATTTAATAGTTTTATTAATACAGTTGAAATACTTTAAAATACAGTAAATAATCATCCACTGTTACTAACGTTCAATAACAATTTGAATGAAGATAATATCGAATATAACATTTAAGTACCTAAAACGACATTATCGTTATACACAAACATAATCAGAGGTGCTATTATAATCAAGAAAAACACCAAATTGACTGAGCGGTATCACCACCAGCAACAAACAGGTTGCAGAGATAACGAGCATTCTGCAGCGGGAACAACAAATACTATCTTAATAATAAAATATTTAATACTGACGAACCCAAATAAACGATGAATAATATTCACAGAAACAAATAAGTTTCAAAGAAATTGAGCAAACTGTCACAGTGCAAAATGCTATTTAATGATAAACTATTCGAAGTAACACGAAATGAAACTAAATACAAATATCAGGTTCAGAAAAAAACAAGCTTTTGTGACAGTAAATAAGCTATTGTGATTAAAAATATTTTTTACAGTTATAAAATACTGTGTTACAGCCTGCTAAAAAGTATGCGTTAAATCGTCCCTTGCTACTTTCTCATTTGGGAACTTCTCCATTTACAGAATGAACTTCTTCACAGAACTAAATTATTTATAGCACACAGGCAATCTCAAAAACTGATCATTCAGGTAATACCAGGTCCCCCCACAGTAACAAAGCCATTAGAAGTTCTAAATCACGTTTTATTAGTGTCAGGCACTTGAATTTCTAAGCAACACGCTGTACCATAGGGAGAGCCAGTGTACAAAACTTGAGACCTATCGTTAAGTATCTGGGGAATTACAGGAGTCCTAACTCTATTACAACATAGGTATAATTCTCTCAACATTTTGCGTAGTAATTAAACTGTCGATAACAATAAGCGCACTCGCAGAAGAAGAGCTAACCTCAGCATATTATAGAACAGCAGATTCCAACCCTTTTCAGTACGATGCCTCGTTTTACCAAGTAGTATAATAACAATGCCTAGGCAGAGAGGACTACAAGCGAGCGCACGCTGATCCCCTGAATCTTTCAACGACAGTAGACTCTACAGTTATCCGGGATCATATTAATTGGAATGTTTAAAAATAATTTTGTAAGCTCGAAAATAATATGAAATACGGGAAAGCGATCGCTAAAACACCATGTAAGAGTAAAAGGTTTCACACATAAAAAGATTTTCATCACAATTCGCATAAAGATTAATGGAGGAAAAAAGCAAACTTTCTTACTATCCCATTTTAAATGAATAATGTTAGTCGACGATATTTTCAAAAAAAAAAAATATTTAGATGCTTTTGCATGTTTTGTATAGATAGCGGATTATTCGTTAATTCGATTATCAGGGATTGTTTTTCCCCTTCATTTAGGATAATAAATAGTCTACTGAATTTATAGCATACTACTGTAGTTTGACCCGAAACTTATGTCCATTTGATAACTTTTCCCCTCGATAACTTCATTCACAGCTTTTCACCGTTAACTCCCTACTCAATGCACAACTCTCGCTGATAACATATTGCTCCATCAAGGCTAGATCTAGGGGGCCCAGGTGGACTATGTTCCCCCACCCCTTGAGAATGTCAGTAAGAGTAATGGAGGCCATAAATGATTAAACTGGTGAATATTTCATGCATTTTTCAAGACATTGTTAAAACAATATCTAAAACGAAGGGGTAGATAGCACACTGAAGTGAAATCCAGTCTCTTGCCCCCCCCCCCCTTCTCCATTTGCCTTTATTCTGCCCGATTGCGTGGCTTTCCCCTCCTCCTTCATTTTTTACTAGATCCGGGCCTGTACTCCATTCATACGGTAGGCGACGGCAGCGCCCCTAAAAAATTCGGAGACTATCAGAGGGTTTACTTTCGACCCACTACAGCTAGCAATCCGACCGGTTACATCTCAGTTACTAAGTGGGGCCAGGACACCAAATTTGGGACTCAAGTACCCCCAGAACCAAAGAGAACCCAGAATTTCTACCACTGATGACGTCACACATGTGCACCCATTCATTCGCCCAAAATTAGAGCTATTATACAATATGATGATTCTCTCATAACACCAAGTAATTCGAACAAGAAGCAGTATCCGCAACAGCAGCCAAGCTTGGGTGAAAGTAAATAAATTTATTTTATATACAGGGTGATTCAAAACTTATCGTTCAAATTTCGTGGGGAGGTAGGGAATACGTCAGGAAACCGATTTCACATAGGAAAGTATGTCCGCAAACATCATCTACATGAACAAAATGGACAAGTAAAGTGAACACAGGAAACAGTACAGTTAAGTGGTAACAAATGTGACTTTTATTCCAACAAGGTAAAGTACAGGTTCACAGTAGGTGCTCAAAATTGCGACCATTTACACGGACACAGGATTCACAGCGCCGTTGCATTGACCGCCGAACATTTTCAAAAACGCCTGGCATATCACGGACAATGCCTGCGGCTGCCACTATTCGTGCAACAAGGTCCATTTCACTGTCTCGTACACATGGTCTTTCATGGCCCCCCACAAAAAGAAATCCATGGGCGATAAATCAGGTGACCTGGGTGGCCAAGCGATCGGTCCACCTCTACCGATTCATCGAGCTCCGAATGTTCGATTCAGGTAATCACGCGCAACAATTATGGTATGGGCTGGAGCCCCGTCATGTTGATACCACATATCTCGGCGGATATGCGCAGGAACATCGCCCAGAAAAGACGGTAACACTGTCTCAAGAAATATTAGGTATTTCCGGCCGTCCAATCGGGGCGGTAGCAAGTAAGGTCCCAACAAACAGTCACCAATGATTCCAGCCCACACATTTACGGCAAAACGATGTTGCGCAGCGTGACTTCTCGTACCATGCGGGTTGTCGTAAGCCCACACATGTGAATTGTGTGTATTGAACACACCTTCACGACTGAATGAAGCTTCATCTGTAAAAAGGACAGAAGCTGGAAAACTGGTTTCCACGGCACCTTTCTGCATGAACCATTGTGCAAATTCCACACGCTTCGGATAATCGCCAGGATGCAGTAACTGCACCCTTTGCAGATAGTAAGGATGCACACGTTCCTCGTGCAGTATCCGCCACACTGCTGACTGAGAGACCCCAAGCTGCTGAGCAATAGCTCATGTGCTGTTATTCGGATTATCTTCGATGGACTGTAGGACTTGTTCTGCGACGTTGACAGTCTGCGTCAGTCGTCTTCTCCCTGTATCATGCATGTTGCTGCGCAGTGAACCACGTTCGCGCAGATTGAGATGCACACGTGCAAACATTTGATGCTGCGGTATTCTTCTGTTGGGGTATCGGTCTTCGTAAACTTGCCTAGCTCGGCGGCCGCTTTCGCCAGCTGCCCCATATGCGAGATGCATATCCGCTAGCTCTTGATGCGTAAAACGATTCATCTTATCACTAGTAAGTCAGCTCGTACACTGATGACAGCGAGAGTGGTCGGGCGAGCTGTACACTGGTTGGGTACACACAGCGCCCTCTACATACGCATGCGTACATTTGCGGACATTCTTTCCTATGTGAAATCGGTTTCCTGACGTATTCCCTACCTCCCCACGAAATTTGAACGATAAGTTTTGAATCACCCTGTAGATACTTGTAGCTAGTTATTTGAAACAGAAAAGAATTATAACTGTATATTTGAATGGTGATAGGAAACGTTTTAGAACAGTACAACTTTAGAAAATGAAGCAGAAAAATGCATTACTGAGTAAGCAAAATTTTAATAAAAATCCTGATATTTACTAAATATCCCGATTTTTTTAAGAATATAGATTTTTATTCATAAAATTAAAGAATTCAGTACATTTACCATTAGACCCGCAAAGTTAAATAGCTTGTCTGAAGAAAAATGAATAAATTAAATTAAACATAGGTCATTCAGCCACAAAAATGGTACACATTAAATAAATTCACAAAACACAACACATAATATTTAATTAATTTGAAATTCCCAAATATTTTTCAGTTCGGTTGTCAGTCTACTAAAAGAATCTATATTTAGTAGTTCTTTTGGGATAACATGAAATATAAGTGATATTTGATATTCCGTTTTATATATGTTTTCCGTAATTACTTCGAAAATTAGTCATTTTATAATACCCTTGGTTTTGAAGTCTTGTATTTTTATTGAGTTGAATTTTTAGTTTGCATGTTTCGTCAAAAACGTTTTTAATTATTAAATTATATTTATATAAATTACTCTAGGAAAAAAGGTTTAAAAAATTTAATCTATCTGTTGTTTTATAATTTTTTGGCAAATGAAACAGAATAATATTTTTAGCTATCACAGATTGCCGTTTTTCTATTTTATTTATGATAGTCAAGTTAGTTGTTCCATGCACAATTATTCCATAATTTAAAATTGATTCTCGTATTGCTTTATAAAATAATACACAGGTTTCGATATTTAGTACGTATTTTAATTTTTTAATTTTTATCGCTGATATTCTCAGGCTTTTACATATGTGGGATATATGAGCATTCCACCTAAAATATTGATCAAAAATGATTCCTAGGTATTTTATTTGATTTACTTGCTCAACACGTGAACAACTACATAATGATTCACAATTAGAAGCATCCTTTTATTTGCAATTTATTTTATGTGTTTTGATAAAGAGGTTCCGGTGAATATTAAATCCTGGTGTGTTTATAATCATTCACTTTTTTTTTCTAATTTAAGTAGATTTTATGATTTAAGCATCTAATTATATTATTGTAACCTGTTTGGATCTCTGAAATGCTATCATTTAAATATTTGTTATTATTTATTAAAACTATGTCGTCAGCATATAGATAAATAACACTTTTTAATATTATATTAAACAAATCATTTATGTATACGAGGACAAATAATAAATAAATAAAAGACCTAATATTGAACCTTGGGGAATTCCATATGAGTTAATTACTTTTCTGCTGCAACAGTTTTTTATTTTAGTAATTTTGTTGAACTATTTATCTGTCTGATAAATAATTCCGAAACCAATCTAACATTAAACCGCGAATACCGTAATTTTCCAATTTACTTAGTAAAATGTTATGATCTACTGTATCGAAGGCTTTCTGTAAATCTAAGAAAATGTTACAATTTTTCTCTAATATTCAAAGATTTGTTAATGTTATTTACAATTTTAGAAATTAATTGAATTGTGTTTTTTTTTCCTTTTTGAAAGCCAAATTGATTTTCGTTAATTATGTTGCTGTTAAGAAAAAAATTGCATACAGTATTATAAATATATTTTTCCACTTTTTATTACTAAGCTTAGGGCTGAAGTTGATTTAAGAAATAAAAAATAATATGTAATTGGGACCTATAAAGTTAAGGACACTTAACTTGGAACGCACAAGAAGAAGTAATGGGGATAGAATATTATTTAAGTATTTATTTATCTGGTACATGGGAAAAGGTGAAACGACGAAAGAGTTGTATGGAAATGTATATCCAACTAAAGGTATAGAAGAAATGCGAGGATGCGGAGAAAATACTCTGGAAGTCGAAGATTAGAAATAGACTAAAATGATAAATGATGAGAAAGAGTGAAAGGGTTAATGTAAAAGAAAATTAATGAATGGTAAGGTAGAAGGAAACTAATAAAGGGGATAGAAGAGAAAATCAACGATGAACCAAGGTAGAAGAAAGTACTGGTAGAATAGAAAAAAATTAGTGAAGTATAAAACATAGAAAATTAGTGAAGATTAAATTAAAGGAAAACGAATGAAAGGTAAGATATGGAAAAATCAGTGAATGGTATGGTAGAGGAAAAATCAGTGAATGGTATGGTAGAGAAAAAATCAATAAAAGGTAAAGTAGGGAAAACTAATGAAAAGTAGAGGAAACTAGTGAAATATAAGAAAGGGGAAAAATTTGAAGTATGAAGCAGAGAAAAATGTTTTTAAGGATGAAGTAGAGAAAAATCGTTGAAGCATAATGTAGAAAATAGCTAAGTATAAAAAAGATGAAAACCTGGGAAAGGTAATTTAGAGGAAACAAGAAAAGAGAGGTAGAAGGAAATAATATATCACTAAGTAACATGAGCATATTATGACCTTACGTGACCCTAAAAAAATTTTTCTCGTTATAGTTTTAAACAAAAAGCATATTTTTTCGTCGTGACTATGATGGGTAAATTCGAGTTTTTTTTTAGTTCAGTGAAAGGGATTATTTCTAAACGACTTCTACACTTAAGCACCGCAAGTCATTGGGCTGAAGACAAACAAATTGTTGCGATTACCATGACTCGTTTGAGAATAAACTAGTGAATAATAAAAGGTGTGCGAAAATAATATCTCTGATTTTTCGATGACTTTAACATTTTGACCAACTGAAAAGAATACAAAAACCTAACTCGCTCAGTAAGTTGAGATTTATTGATCTCCGAGAAAAAGAATCAGAGGTCACTGCTACGATTACCTGCCTGTCAATCCTAGCAGAGGCCTCTTGGCTATAGGGTGTGGAACGGATACAGCAAAAAAGAAGGAGGAAAAGGAAAAGGAGAGAAGTCCATTTTGATTTCGTCCTTTTTGATGCTTACCAGAAAGAAAAGGATAAAAAAAATAAGCAAATATGGGCTATGAGAAAGCTCGGCAAAGACCTCCACAATTCGGGGTCATCAATCATCATTATGGCTACTGCTCACTATGCTAATATTCCGGTCATCCTTTTGTCCAAGTTTTACTGTTTCTTAAACAGAAAAACGAAACTCAAATGAAATAAAAATTTTACTTCCTATGCAAGCCATATATGAAGAGAGGTTTCAAACAATATCAAGCGAAGTCCAAAGAGAGAAAAAGAACTGCATACACAAACAAGTTAGCGAGGAGAAAACAAATTCAATAAAATTTTTTGGCTATATTGATTTTTTCTTTTACGTGATGCAGTCATCTTCAACTGCATTTTTTCCACGTGTTTTCGAAACTTCTCTTTATGCTGTGCATTTTCTTTTCAGTTCTGAGCTTCAATGATAAACATTAGAATAGTGAAATAGAGACTGAAGAAACATAAGAAGGTGTTGCCATCTTTGTAAAATGTAATGTACAATCACCTTCAAAAAATAAAATTGGTTACCATTGCAGCGGAAAGGCAAACAAAAGCAGCATCCGTGAACATATGCTACACAGTCTTAACGCAATATGAGAATAAATTTAAGAGAAAAAGGAACTATATAATTCGTATAATTCAATATCTGAATTCAGCTCACAGAATCCATGTATTTGTCTGGTTAGGGACAGTAGTGAAACAAAACCCAACTGTCTGTATCGCAATTCATTTATTCCAATTTTCTCCAGTTAATCTTCGTTTTCAACATCCCAATAAATTAAATATTTTTCGGAGTTTTGAGGCAAAGCAGAAAGAACGCGTCGTGAATTGATTGCTTTGTCATTATTGTTCTAAACGCAGAGGGACTATGATAAATTATTTTAAAATTCTTTCGTTTTATGTTAGTTGCGGTAGTTTGTTCAGTAAAGCAAATTAAACTGTTTTCGAAAGAAGCTTAACTTATTATTTTTGAAAATAAACTTTTTTAATGCGAATAACACAATTGATAAGTTGATGATTTGCTGTTATCTGCTTAACTAGATTTGCTTTTATGCACTGTTTTAAAAATATGGTTATGAAACACACGCAATATTCCCGTTATTGCACTAAAAGTGGATCATTACATACCGGAAAATGCAGGTGACTATTAGGTAAAAGTGATAAAATCATTGTTCAAGAATAAATGATTCCATTCATTTCCTAAAGAAAGTAAGGAAAAAGTAAGACAATAATTTAAAACTTTGAAGCACATACTAGAGCTTCTTCTACATTAAATCTCATCAGATACAAAAACGCTGTTTCTCTGGTTTATTTTATTGAAAGGTTGGATTGTTTTACTTCTGAGCAGCCCTTTTCTTTTTTGCACAGAATGGGCTAAATGAGTAGGTCACAAAAACCCAAGAAGGTTGAGAAAGTGAATCCATTGTACAAGGAGATAGATGGAAGCCTCCTGTCAAGGAGCCGTCCCATGGCCGAGTGGTTAGCGCGCTAGGCTATTGATCTAAGGGACCTGGGTTCGAACCCCGGGTTAAGGCATGGATGTATGTTTCGCTTTTCTGCTGAGGTCCTGTCATCCTCACAGACCTTCTGCTATGGCATATAAACTGACAGGCTCCTGTCAGACCTCTGTGGCAAGCAGCTGCTTGAGGGGGTGTTTATTTATTTACTTTAGGGGCGGGGGTGGCTCAGTCGGTAGCGCGCCAGGCTCGTAATCTGTAGTTCCCAGGTTCGAGTCCCAGCTGGGTCAGCGTTGAGATTTATCTCCGCAAAATTCCCCGCCTTGCCCACGGTCAGTAGGGGACACCGATGGGCTTGGAAAGGCCACCGTCCGTCGGTGGGACGTTAGGCCGTGGCCCCGTGTGCGGGAGAGCCATACCCTGTGCACGTTAAAGAACACGCTGGATGGCCTTGACGGGAGGCCACCATCTGTCTCCCAACAGCTGTTCCAGTGGGTCTCCTCCCCCAACCTTCTCTGAGCCTTCGGGGTCCATGTGACCTGGCCATTTAGCCCATGGTGTGCAAAAAAGTGCCACTCAGAGGTAAAACAACCCAACCCAACCTGTCAAGGATGTCCAGATTGTTCCTTTACGTGTATAGGTTATGACTCTTCTGCACACGGAGCCACTGCTTAATGACGGGCGGCCTATCCAACTAAAATGGTGTCCGAGGGAAAAACGAAGGTTAGCAAAGATAAATCTCAAATCTGGCCAATTTGGGACTCGAACCTGGGAACTGCAGATTACAAGCCTGGCGCGATACCGGCTGAACCACCCCTAGCCCCTTTTATTAAAAGCAATACACCACAAAGCCTTCAGTTTCCGCAACATTCACGAGCACGGTTTTCAGTTTTTACGATAATGCCTAGCATGCTCTTTAATTCAGAAAGTGTTGTCCCCCCATATTCGTGGCATTCTCTACACACGGTCTTTAAATTCCGCAATAGCTCCAAGCATGACTTTCTACTTTCACGGTACACTTAACATAGCTCGCAAACTTTAATGCGGTGGTCTTTTTTTTTCCTCTTTGCGTCACTTCGTTTTCTTTTCATTATCTCCACATCACACTTAAAAAATAAATTGAGCTTTTCCACTTCATGCTCAAATTCAATTTCACAAATATCATCAGAGTCTTGTTTGTTGATCACACCTCAAATAACAAAATCAAAGCCAGAAATCGAATTAAAACATTGTTTACCAATTTCGGCGCAATTAAAAGAAATCGAAGTTTTTAAGTTTTCGTTTTCTCCAATTTTTTGTCAAACCGGTTGAGAAACACTGTGCCTTGAAGTCAGAACAGTGTTCATGCAACTAGACATAAGTTCACGTGTTAATGAGAAATATAAAGAGATTGTGTTGAAAACATTTGGCGTTTTTATATTTAAAGAAAAATGTGAGCAGTTAATCAATGTCGTTAAAGAACAAAAGAAAAAATTTTATAACAAATTTTCTTAAGTCTCATTTCCCTAAGGAAAGTTAATTTTGTAAGCTAAGCTGAAATTTTCTCTTTTCACTGAGTTACTATGAGGAAGATTTTCGAATTACGTGGGTAAGGTACAGTGAATAAATCGTATTAACGTATATTTAGGCTTAGAGTACGAATTAACGTATATTTAGGTAACATATATTAACGTTAATTAACGTATATTTAGGCTTAGAGTAAGAATTTGTAGAAATTTCGATATTTTCTTGGGGAGTAGTGACAGTGTATGGTAGTATCGGTAACGTATGTAATGATGATAGACACATAGAGATGCAAAGCATTGCGCACCGATTTCTAGTTCAGATGTGTGTCGGGTACTGAAGAAGATTTTTCTTCTACTCTCGGGTATTATTTAGAGTACGGTCGCTCGAAAAAGTATCCGAACACTATGGTTGATTACGGAATTCAGAAAAAATATCTGGCAACGATTTTTTTTAGAAATTAGTGATCTGGCAACTTTCGTGTATTGCAAACGAAGGTTTCCAGATCACTAATTTCTAAAAAAATCGTTGCCAGATATTTTTTTCTGAATTCCGTAATCAATCATTGTGTTCGGATACTTTTTTGAGCGACTGTACATTCTAATACTTGATGCAAATGGAAATCGTTTTCACTATATTCGTAATTATACATTTTGCTTTGTTTACAAGCAATACCATTATCACAACTCCTAACTTCGTGCTGTGTGCTACAGAAGAAATGTTTTGAGCTAAATAAATCCTTTGCTAAAAGCGAAGGGCATTATGTCGGATCAATATATAAAAAACACAATTGTTGAATCCAGTGTTAAATGGAAAACTGTTTAAACTAATCAGAAAGAAAAGTGAATGAGAATATATCAGTCATCTGCTAATATGTGTATCAACTGACACCATCGGCAGCAAGTATAATTTGAAACTACACTTAATGGCAATCTAAATTACTTGGAATTTGTTTTCTTACTGATCGCAGTGCGATATGTTCAATTTTGGTTACCACAACGGATGATTATAATGTCCCAATGATTATTTTTTTTAATTGTTTATAAGCAAAAAAAAAAATCACCCTGCAATGTGAAAATGTTATTCATTTTGAAATATGCAGATCTCACAAGCTGAGGAAGTGATTACAAATAAAAGAAAGTATATAATTCACTGATATCAATCAGTTGAATAGTTTATATGATAGTTTAAGTAGACATGTAGATGTTAAAGAAATGTTGCCATTCCTCCTCAAGAATTCAATTCTCACTAGTCATAAATAAAAGTTAATTTTCTGCAACTGACTACCACAACTTTGGATCATGTTGAGAATAAAAATGGAGTTGCGTTATGAAAAAGTTTACTAAAAGATTCATAATACTATTTATGCTGAACTATGCCCAATATTTCATGATGCTTGCAGCAAGTTAAAACATAAACTACAGTACTTATACTTAAATGATATGCTCTTTTACAAGAAGCCAAAGATGCCAGTTTTAATGCATTATATCATAAGATGTTTGCATTAATAAAAGACGACGGTCATAATAAAATTAGAGCTGCATTTTCTTCTCTCAGTTTTTTTTAAAATTGGCATGCCTTACCTCTATTTATCATAAGGAAGAAATCCAACACTTCTTTGCTAAATCTCTGAAAAAAATAGCGTTTGAATCAGTTTATGAATATGATGGAAAAAACGTAATTTTTCTAATATTTAAAGAAACTTTTCTTGGGGGGAAAATTAAACTCGCAATGATGACCTTTACCTTCAAAATAACAGGAAGGAATATATATATGTTAACAAGAAGAGCATATTTGCTTTCCTTTTTATATATATATCAACAAGTAAAGTATATTTTTAAAGTATTTATAAACTAAATACAATGTGAAGCAAACTTTTAGAGCAGCCTTGCACAAACTTCGGCTCTTTGAAGAACTTTATTCGACATACGTGAAAATTGGAAATTGTGAAATATTATTTCTTAACCTGGCTCTACTAAAGTACATGGTGCATAATCTTAATGCACGCATTTCATTCAACTTAATGTTTTTGAGACAGTTTTTGTTAGCAGAAAATCACAGCATCAATAATTCAATGGTAAAGTATCACAGGAGATATCCTGTGAACTGTAACACATGAAGAAATGATAAGCTAAATAGAAATTGGTTTTGCCGTGAGTGGGTTCGAATCCACATCTCCCAGTAACCGTCCAGGTTACTGGGGAATGTGGGTTCGAATCCCAATCACTGAAAAAACAATTTCTTTTCAGCTTATCATTTCATGTGTTTATCAGATTTGACAGACACGTGAACACGAGAATAAGAAACTCATTCTAGTGTTGATGTGTTCTTTTGAAGTATTGAATTTATCGAATAATAATTGCAAATGCATCAATCAAAGAAATAAGCATCCAGTATAAGCCGAAACTTGTGTGCTAGATTCACAATCTTAACAATCTAATATAATAAATCAATGTGGCACATTTTGGCAGAAAACGTATCTACATTATTCTTCTGTAATTCATTT
Organism: Ryuthela nishihirai; assembly: GCA_038380435.1. Classification (NCBI taxonomy): domain Eukaryota; kingdom Metazoa; phylum Arthropoda; class Arachnida; order Araneae; family Heptathelidae; genus Ryuthela; species Ryuthela nishihirai. Next base: position 13,975,308 of record JAWZYU010000016.1, on the reverse strand, counting down.
ATACAGTTCTCTCTTGAAGATGTGAAGAGCGGGAATTTTTTCGAAGGAAAGACAGTACTGACCTACACATAGGACCAAGATAATCTAGAAACTCTATTGGGCTTATCCTGGTTTCTCATACAAGCGATATACCTGCTAGTTTTGTAATCAGATACGCTAACCACTAGACCAAGTATAGGGCATTGTTTTCAATTCTTCTGGGATGTCATTAAACAATCTTGGTCCCATGAAACTGGTGTTAATAATGTTCTTTCTTTTATTATACTTTGAACTAATAATCTTTGTTCACCATGACGTAACATGATATAGGATTTCTTTATCTGGAATTGATCTTTTTTGCAAAATACAGCTTCTATTAATTTAACAAAGTATAATTTTAAAACTGGTAATACTCTTAAGCAATTAAAACTCACTGAGAGTTTGTAATTCTTGATGCTGTGGTCAAAATATCACTCTTTGTTTTTACAATAGTACTAACCTATTTCAAGTACTTTAGGGGCACTTCCTCATATGTTGATTCCATAAAGAATATGCGGATAAACAGAAGAAGGTAAAAACATATTTTACTTGAAATATTCAATATTGATCACAATGGTTATGACTTGAAAAATAAATTTTTTTTTCATTTTGCATATTGAGTCTTCTTATATATTTAGAGCCTAAAACAAAAACCTGTTCTAGTTATCATATATTAATCATTGTCTCATAGTGTTCTTCATAGTTCTCTATATATATTAAACTTGAAAAGCGCAACATTCATATTTACTGAGATCATAAATGGACATTGCTTAACAGAAGTTTTCAAATTATTCAAATAAATCTTCGTTTTTCTCCATAATATAATCGCTTTATTAAAAATACCATTTGCATATTATTAACCGTAGCTATTTATATATATATATATAAATATATAACATATATAGGTATCTATAATAGGTCTGATTTTTCATCTTACAGATATTTTGATTCGCAAGCCGTTTCAGCAAAGAGCAAGTTTTTAAAATTGGTGGGGAAGAGAACAGAACATCATTTCCACAGCCACTCAGTAGTTTTTATTAACACAAAAAAGAAGTGCTTAACGACTTCGAAAAACACGTTTCTTTTTACGACTTTCATTAACCGAAAAAAAAAAACACGAAATATCAACAATATTTCACTATAATGCCTTTTTTCGTATCTTATCTCATTGCCGCAACATTAGCGGTCCTACGTCCTCAAACATCAAGTCGTGGAACGAGAGTAAAGCAAATTTAAATGACAAAATGCGAATCCTGGGTATCTGGTGTAATTGCATATCTAAAACAACGATCTATGCTCGCCTTCGCTGTTAAAACCATAATGGAGGACAATTCCAAGTTTGAGTCCCAGGCTTCCCTGTAGTACGCACATAACAGCCTAACTTGTAGCTTCACTGTTCTAATAAGTGAGTAAATTATTGGTGGGGGAATGCGTTTTCTGCATATCCACGGAACTTCTATGCCTTATTAAACAAGACTTTGAACCCATAGTAATTGTTGGGAATTCGCCATCCACCAAACACCGTAAATTTTTAATTGCCATACTTGGATGTAATGAACGCCATACGAACGCCGTGTAACACTACCCAGTGTTATGGAAGCGATAGAAAACAGTTCGCGGTGCTTTTATGCGTTTCCGTTCCCAAACAGTCGTTCATTTATGGTTTTCTGAGTGCCCTTCTCTAGTCATTTCCAGTTAATAAAGAATGGTTTAAGCGAAATTAATTATTATTCTATCTCTCGTTCTCTTTTTCTACTCTTTGATTCCATCGGGGAAACGGTTATTTGTTCTTTAATCTTCCCGTAATAGAAATTTCGTGTTACTTTCGTTTTTTAATTATCCTCTTTTGAATTTGTGCTCTTTCCTTTCGTATTTTCTACTCGATTAGACATCCAAAATCAGAAGTTTAAAACTTTTGCCCTCTTCCACCATTTTTGTGCCATTACTCTGATAACAAAGCAATGAATGCTTTAATAGCATTAGCCTCTGTGAATAGTTTATTCTATTGTTCGAGAGACTCGATAACTGTTTCCTTTTTTTTAGACGAACGAAAATTTAAAATTGCCTGAAACAAAAAAGAATTTGAACTCATAAACTCAGGCAGTCACATCTAAAGTAATGCTTAATGGTTTTTAAATTGCAAAAGGTAAATTTATTGTTTCATTGTTTGTTTTTTATCCTCTGAACTCGAAACTGATACAGTAATGATTCGTGATTTTGTTATATGGAGATTGGGAGGAACTTAGTCATCTAAGACAAAAAGCCACCTGCAGCCAATTTAAATATCATTCATTATTTTGACCTATTCATATGGTGGATTATTTGGAGGCGTCATTGTTTTACCCCCTCCCCTCTCATATCGTGCTCATGGATCCTTCACTAAATTTATAATTTTATCTCAGAGACACTTTTTTTACACATAATGAGCTAAATGGCCAGGTCGCAAATACCCCGAGGGCTCAGATGTGGTTGGGAGGACGGAACCTACTGGACAACTGTTGGGAGACAGATGGTCCATACGAAAGGAAATAGCACTCCACTCGCTGGGTGGCCTTGACGGGAGGCCATCCAGCGTGTTCTTTAACGTGCACAGGGTATGGTTCTCGATGAAATGGGGCCACAACTTAACATCCCATCCGACGACGGCGGTCTTTCCATTGCCATCGGCGTCCTCTACTGACCGAAGGTATGGTGGGGAGTTTGGAAGAGATAAAGCTCAACACTGGCCCAGCTGCGACTCGAACCTAGGAACTGCCGATTACGAGTCTTGCGCGCTACTGACCGGGCTATTCCAGCCCCAATTGATTAGCAATAACAGTATTTGTAGCGAAATAGTTATTTTAAATCATTAATGCACTGTTTTCAGATTTTTTTCGTCTGAGGAATCTTATAATTTTATTTTGAAATTATGTTAAATCCTCACGAGAGCAAAATATAGAGAAGGCAAAAATGTCTGTATATCACTAAAATAAATATCGACGGTTGTAAAAATTATTAATATAAACAAAGCCATGAAAAATGATGAATACTCGCAAAAATCATCGCTTACGAAGAGAAACATTTGTCTTTTATTGTGGTAGATACCGAACATTTGTGAATGGATCATTACCGTGTGTGGAACATAATTTTTCGGATGTTTTCGGATAGAAAAATAAAATGAATATTCTTCGTGACTGACAATTTCTAAAGACCTAAGTATTTATGTCCGAATATTTAAACATTCCTCTGCTCTTCTAAATAGTGTAAAATAAATTATAATAAGCATCTTATAAATAGTATTACAAAACGGAACATTTAGAATAGGAAGTAATGCAAGCAAATTTTAAAAAAGAAAGTTCTCTAAACTGATAAAACTTTAAACCAGTACTTTCTACCGTTTTTGTAAATAAAGAGCCATCTATTGTGAAATTATGCAGAACTACGAAATTCAATTAATGAAGAAAAATGTAAATGCTTTGGCATACTATTAAACACATCATGTTCTTAACATGTCATTATGCTAGATTATATGCATATTGCTAGAGTAGCATAATTATTTTATTTTAGGTTTTTGAGCAAAGTCTAAATGAAGAAAAAACTTTGTCGTGTTTTTGTAGTCACGGAGAATCATTGGTTTGTATTTAACCCACTATCTTCGCTGTATTATGCTAATAATGGATCTGAGTATAAGGGAAAACAATCAGGTTATCAGGAGGTCTTTGTTTCGGATCCTACCGGTCCAAGACAATTTTTCCCCAATACCCAATATTAACCGAATACAGAGAAAATAGTGGCTTAAATAAACACAAAATAAATACAAAATACATATTTCGTATTTGGTGCACTTTTTAAATGTTCTACAACTATGTTTTAGTCTTTTAAAAACATCCAGTAATCTCTAAGATTCCACAAATCTGGATTTAATACCATTGTGTAATAATGCTTTGACTACTAATTACATTGTATAACCAAAATGTAATAAATGCATACGTAGGAAGTGAAAATGAGGGGAAAAGCAATACTTTGGACATTAATGATCAAGTGGTTTGAACGTCAAGCTCATCCGTCGCGTTCTGTTTCTCATTCACGAAGAACTACGGTTTCCGTACCATTTCCATTTCAGGCTCATCAAATTGTTTCGCTTCCAATAGCATAGCATTGACGAAAGAGAGTATCTTGATTATTCGTGGATTGGAAATGCAAACTTAATTTCAGCAATGATTTCTTAGAGAAAAAAACCCGTAGTATTAATATATTTCCTATAATTAATTGACATTCTGCTTGTGCTGTGCCGTATCAGCATTGTTATATCACTTAGCAAAGACATGTACGGAATGGAAATGCAATTATTACCCCAATAATGAGACTGTTGATTCACTATTAAATGGTTTGACTGAATAATCATTTTCTCTCATTTATAATTAAAAGTAATAAATTTTGTAAATATCACGTATCAATGGACGGATCTAGCAATTTCTCAGATGAGGTTTAATTACAAAAATACTCGAATATTTTATGCTACTAAAATGTTGTCTAATTAAAAGAGTTCCTATCAATATTAAAACATTATATACATAATGTATGTAATAATAATAATATGAAAACTACAATCATAGTATAAAACATTAAAATTCTGCTAATATCAGATACTCGTTTTCAAAAGGAAACAAGTTTTATTGCGGTCTTTAGCACCATCTAATAGAGGAAATTGGAACTAATAAATGATTGACAAATTTCAAATAGTTATATTTTATTAGTACCTATGCAACGCGAAATAGAATTTTTCATTTATCTCTTAAAACAAAAGGTTGAAGGTCTACAGATGGATAGACAGACGACCTGGTAAAAACTTTAAAAAAAAAATAAATAAATACCCCCTCAAGCAGCTGCTTGCCACAGAGGTCTGACAGGAGCCTGTCAGTTTATATGCCACAGTAGGAGATCTGAGAGGATGGCAGGACCTCAGCAGAAAAACGACACACACATCCATGCCTAATTCCGGGGCTCGAACCCAGGTCCCTTAGATCAGTAGCCAAGCGTGCTAACCACTCGGCCACTAAAAATATTAAAAATGATTAAATAATACATAATTAAAGTTTTGGTTTAAAGTATCCATGAGAAATGAAGGTTTCCAGTTAAACAAACATCCCATTTACTAGAGGTTTATTCTATAAGTTTTAGAATAAAATTTGTAGTCTCTGTGCAAAGTACAGATTTTTATAGTATGGTTATTTCTCTAACAGCAATTTTAATGTTTTTAGCTTAACCAGCAACAAGAATATATACGAAAAGTTCTCCTGTTCCAGATTAGCCAAAATAAGAAAAGAAAAAGAATAATGTTCATTCATCATATCTACCTTCTTCGTCTTAATATCATAAAGAATAGTTTAGCCTGTAATTGAACTCTTGAATAAAAATGTTCCTATTTTTCTTCTCTTCCAGTATTTCAATTATCCAATTTTCAAATTATCGGCAACAGCACTTGTATCATCATCGTCGTCGTCATCATCATCATCTTTTGTTTGTTGATGCGGTATTGTTATCCTTAAATCGCAAGATAGATTAGGTAATAGCCAATATTTTTATAATACATAGAGGCACGAACAGAATTGAAAGATGACACCAACTATCAGAAGCACCCGGAAGTTTTCGAAAAAAAAAGAAACGAAATATAAGAAGCTCATAAGATACCGGTAAGGTATCGGATTTTTCCATCACTCGAAGGAAGAGTTGTATCTCAGACAGACTGACTGGCTACGTCATCTGTCATGCATTGTTATTCATGACAGATGACGGTCAGTAGAGCTTTGCAAATAACAATACTTTTATGGTATTCATATTTCTATTTAAGGCCTCTAGTTATGAGGACACTGAACCGAAGATAAACTAAATGTAGCATCTTGCAAGTCATTGACTTCAAAGAAGTAACTAAGGAGTAATATATACTATATCTTTTGGGCTACAAGTTGCTACATTCTTATGAATTCAAGTTGGTGCATTCTTATGGGCTGCATATTATACTATGTTACATTAAGTTGGATCTTCAGAAGATTTTACTTATTTCTGGAAGCTGTAACGTAAAAATATTATTGGAGATTTTTTTTTTCTGAAAACACTTTTTTTTATTTAAATTGTTTTAAAAGATTATGATAATCTCTACAGAACAGGTTTAATGCGGTAGACTTTGGATGAAAAATGTAATGTTAAAGGAACTGTGAATGAATAACATGTCCATAGAATGAAGCATTTGCATCAAGACCTGATATCCTAGAAAAAAAAAGGTATGGATATTCGCTCACCGAACGTTTAAGGACTTTTAATTGCGTTAACAGTTATAGAGTACATTTTCAGGAAATAACACTTAGGTTTACTATAAGCACATTTGATGGACGCTAAAAGTGGATCATTCTGTTCATTATTTTCATTATTTTATGTTAAAATGCTTTTTTTATCATTTAAAGTACTTATATTTTGGAAATTAAATTGACATTTGTTTTTCGCCATCTATCGTCATAAAAACCCAAAGCAACTATCACTACATTGTCGTAAACGGTTTTCAGCTGCAAATCATGAAACCCGTTAATATTATTTTAGAATAAATTCTCCTCTCCAACAAAAATTTTTATATTGTCACGTTCTATCTTTTTAAGAGATTTATGAAATTTTCCGGACTATTCTTAATTTTGGATTGCATTGAATCTGTCTGATGGTATCTGTGTAAATTATCTTTGGAATCCATCAAGTGCTTTTCGGTATAATCTTCTGTAAGCAAGGTTAAGATTGATTTGACTTCGTCCAAAGCTTTTAAATGTAATCGAGAAATAGAAAGGTGGATGGATAGCTTTCTTAAGGGGAGAAGGACTCATACTGTCAAGCAGAGTCTTATTTAAAATACTTTCAAAATGGAGTAGTGCCGGAGCCTTGGCTTATGACAAATGTTTTTAGAGAAAGAAGGTTTTCAAAAGTATCTGAACAACACTTCATTGCTTAACAGTCAGACAGAAATATAAACAGTCAATCTGTCTAATTTCGGGTCATGAACCTTTGTTGGGTTGCTCTAGCTCCTAGGGGCAATTTTTTTTGTATACAATAATCTAAATTGCCGGGTCACAATTTTTCCCCAATCCTCCTTTAGTTCGAATTTCTACTGTTAGAGGGTGCTAAAGGCGAAAAATAAAAAGTTTCGCTCTCTTCGAAAACGAGCACCCGTATTTCCCACAGACGATACATTTATTCTTCAAGATTTCGCTCATTTCATCTTCCTCATAAAGGACTTTTCCCTCAAAATTAGACTCCCCACTAATCTCAAATCCCAGTACCATCTGCATAAACTATTTCTATCCGTGCGAACAGATTCACACCTGAAATGGTAGGGAATTCAAGCAGAAAATTACCCTCATAATGATGGCGAACTTGATGCGAGACACTTAATTCACGACACTTATTACCAACGCCTAATTCTCAACTTGATTGAAAGATATTCGTAAGGTAGCCAAGGAAGATAAGATGAGGGTATAATGCTCTGTTTTCCCATAAAATCCTTCGTATTTCCTTACAAATAAGACAAAACACTCGAAATTGAGCAAGCGCAGAAAACGACAATTTATCCTGATCTTCCCGGGATTGCTGTTATTTAAATTCATAGTAAAAGATAACAAATGCCAACTCAAAACCATGTCTGTTTTAAGCTACGAAGCTTAAAATTTGTTTAAAGCAAAGAAAAGGCTTTTATTTAGAAACTAATCAAAGATAACTCCTCTAAAACAACATTGAGAAGATACTAAAGAAATCAAATTTCGAAAGAAGCTATTTTAAAGATTATCAGTTTCCGCTGCAAAGTGGTAATATGGAAGTTTTTATTTTTTTTTTTTGAGATCTCACTTGATGCAATTTCGAAAATGCCCTAATGATTCTTACTTCTGCACTTTTTTAATGTTGAATCATTTTTCGCTCCATCAGTAAACTCGCAAACACACAAAAAAATATTTCAGCACTTCGATCACATTACGACAGGTTGGCGTCATACAGCCACTAATGACCTGCGTGTGCCCACCTAATTATTGGGAACGTTAGATGCTCTCTGCCAGCAGGATTTGCGGCGTCCAATTGCTCTCAGTCCAACTATCGAGTTGCGCGAATCTTTCTGTATATAGCAACAGTGACAATTCGGTGCGCAAATGACGCACACTTCTGCAAAGTAATTTATTGAACTTGGTTCTAGGAAAGTAGTCAAAAATGAAGGAAAGAATGATGGTCAAAATTTGTATCTAGCGAATAAACATCTAAATTTAGAAAACTCTGAAGCGAGTAATCTATCCGTATCATTAGACAACACTTTAATCACGATAATATAACGGTAATAATTTCCACGTTATTGTTACGACTGCAGTAATAATGTCTGTTATGTAATGGTCATGGGGAGAAAGATAAAAATATCTGTTATATTGCTCTCGCGAGAATTCAAGCACCAGATGATGGCGGTCAGTGGGAAACAAAACGTACGCTCTGATGTCATTCTTAGGTACAATTGCAGGTTCTTAGGGTTGATGTTTTAGTTTTATTACACTTGAAATGAATTAGCTCAATACACGCTGAAGTTTATCGGGGAGTGCACATAACTACAAATACTAAAGAGAAAAATGAAAACATCCGCCATATTTTGAAAATGGAGAGTCAAAATCGGTGCCCCACAACATTTCAAATAAGCATGGTGTGAAAAAAGGTTACCCGAAGATAAAGATCTCATTCAAATATATCTAAATCTCGATATTCAACGATATTCGTACGGCATTGAAAGTGTTATGAAAACAGGAACATTTAGCAGAGACAAAATCCTAGGGAACATTTTAATTTCTATCATATTATTTATATTATATTACAAAACTTTATTATATATTTATTAATACAAACTTCTAAATTAAAATTTAGATAATTTGTTATATTATTAAATGCTTCAAAATAATGATTATTATGTAAGTTTTAATAAGGCTAGTATCTGGAAACAAATCGGAGGGGGGGGGGGCAGAAGAGGCTGGAATTCCATTGTAATATAACATTTTCTCCTTCATTTGGAGATATTTAAAAATATTCTTGGAAAATGTATATAATATGCATAAGATTAGAATCGATCTACAGTGCCCAGATTCAGCAGCTATAGCTCAGGACAGACCAGTTTGGAGTACTGAATTGCACAGGCTAGGTGAATCTCCGTATCCTATGGCTGTTGAGGATCTCTCATGTATGTAATTGTTTTTTCACTATTAGCATTACTATCCTTCTAAAGGGGGGACAGGAAAGCCTCCTTGCCCCTCTCCCCTTCCCCTAAATTCATTACCAGTTCTAATTAATTGCTGAGATAAATTCCTATGACTGGCATTGTTATTATTAAATATTCCAGATTCTCTAATATTTTTAACATGGAAAGGACATTGTTTAAAATCAAAATTTAAGTAAAGTTTATTAAGATTGCTAATTTTTTCTGAGCAGCAATTTTTTCGCATACAATGGACTAAATGGCCAGGCCATAAGGGCCCCTAGGCTTAGAGAAGGTTAGGAGAGGGGACCCTCTGGGCAGCTTTTAGGAGACAGATGGTAGCCTCTCGTCAAGGCCAACCAGCGTGTTCTTTACGTGCACAGGTAATGATTCTTCCTCATACGGAACCACGGTTTAACGTCACCTTGCGACGGACGGATTGTCTGTTCCAAATATAATTTTTGTTTTCACCGAAAATGGAAAGTTGCCTATCAATATTCGAAATTGGTTCTTCATCGAAAATGGGAATTTGTCAAAATTATAAATTTGCCTTCATAAAAAATAGAAAATTGCGGTTAAAATTCAAAATTTGCCTATACGGAAAAAGTGATGTTCCTGTCAAAAATTTGAAATTTGATTCTATGGAGAGTGAAAGATTCCCAAATTAAAAATATATATATATATTTGTCTTCATCAAAAATGGAAATTTTCTAGTCGAAATTATTTTTTTTTGCTTTATAGAGAATGAAAATTTGCCTGCTGAAGACAGAAATTTTCTTTGAGGGACAGTATATCAGCAGAGGTAAACTTGCATTTAGGAACAATGCGAGAGTGCCAATCGAAACAGAAATTTGCCTTCATCAAAAATGGGAAGATGCTTGAAAAAACAAACATTTTGCCTCATGTACTGTGGACGGTTACCAACAGAAACAAGAAGTACGTGTTGTAATATCGTAGGCTATCAAACGGCTCTTGTAAGATATAACTGCATTATCAAAATTCTCGTTAGAGTGATGTTTGAGTAAATAATCTGAAAATTCTGATCTTTGGTCAGTTCTCTCCGTGGATGAATGTGTTAAAATTGCGTTCACGAAACTAAACATAATAATCAAAAATTATGTAATCAGCTTTTAAGAAAACGTTTATAAATGACACTTTTATAGGTGTCATAGAAAATGAGGGGAAAAAATCGTACCATAGCGAGAGTCATTAAGGGCGTGGTCACTTCTGAAACTTACGCATTGCTTGTATCAGCTTTGCGAGCTGTTTGTAACTCAAGCATAAAAAATTATCTCAATAATCAAGAAACCGGTGTAGGCTTTGTCTTGACCAGTTTAGTACCACTAATGCGTGCATTCTTCTGAGAGCCAAGGGCATATTAAGTTATAAAGTCACGTAATGTCTCTATATTATCAAACAGCTCTTGTAAGATATAATTGCATTGTCGAACTTCTGATTAGAATAACGTTTATGTACACTGTATGTTATCCTCAAGTCTGAATCTAAAAAGTGAGCCAAGGGGCCTTCCCCCCACCCACTTCGAGAATTCTAATTATTAAATTGAAGCGAAAAATGTAAATTAATGCATATAACACACATTTTACAAGCAATTTCTCAAAGACCACTAAGATGAAGAATCTATCTAAGTGATTACTAATCTATCCGGTCACTTCCCCCCCCCCCAATTTTTTTTAATTCGGTCTTGTAACTTGCCTCCTTCAATCCTTTAATTTTTTCTTACATTTAGGTCTTCTTGTTATCAGAGTTGCATACTAATAATACCCAATGAAAATAAGCAAATATTAACATATGTCGTTGTTTCATTTGTACGTTTTTCGCACTTTTGAATGATTTTAGTTTCTTTTATTTCTTAAGAGATAGAGACTTAATAGTGAATATTAGTGGTATTAAAAATAAAAATAATAAAGCTAATATATATATAGAAAAAGAGCCCTGCCAAATCAAAAGAGTTGGGTTGAGTTGTGTTTCTTCTGAGCGGCACTTTTGTGAATACAACGGGCTAAATTGGCAGGTCACAGGAACCCCAAGGCTCAGAGAAGACTGGCGAAGGGGATTCACTGGACAGCTGTTAGGAGACAGATGGAACCTTCCCGTCCAAACCATTCGTCGTATTCCTTAACGAGCACAGCGTTTGGTTCTTCTGCACAAGAGACCATTCCTTTTCATTTAATTTTGACAAATCATTTAAAAAAAAGTGGCGCTATTTTTGAATATTCCAACTTCCGTAAATCTTTAAATACTAAAACAATGTTGCTGAAAATTAAGTTTTAGATAAATTTAAGATTTTCAGATTTTTTAGGTTTTAAATCTCATTCTCATGAAGGGTTGATAGTGCATCCGGCTCCTAATCTGTAGTTCATGTTCGAGTCCCGATTGTGCCAGCGTTGATATTCATTTCCACTAACTCTTACCCTAGCCTCGGAATAAAAGGGGAAACCGATGAGCTTGTAAAGGCCACTGTTCGTCTATTGGGACTTTAAGACGTGATTCCGTGTGTATGAGAGCCATACCCTGTGAACGATAAAGAACATTCTGGATGGGCGTTACGGGAGACTACCATCTGTCTCCTAACAGCTGTCCAAAGGTTCCCCCTACCCCAACATTCTCTGAGCCCTTGGGTCCTTGTGACCTGGCCATTTAGCACACTATGTGCAATAAAACTTCGCCCAGAGGAACATCAAACCAACTCATTCCCATAAAAAGTTTATTCTTCAAGATCTAATTTGGTTTCCCTCTCTCAAAATATGGAAATTCTCTAATGTTTTTAGAGGTCGTAATATAACTCGTTTAATTTATATGAGTAAAATTAATGTATTTAAACTTAATTGCTCGAGTTAATTAAAGCTTTTTTTTAGTAATATTTGCACAAAATACTTTTAAAAGTTGAAAAATATCAGACTTTGGGGAAAAAATTATCTCCCTTCCCACAGAAAATCGACAACAACATTATAAAAATGCATCCATTCATTTTTTTCTTTTCCTTAGAAATATGTAAAATATCATTACTTCAGCATTCTCCTCTCCCCACAAATGCCAGGGGCCAAATTATATTTTTATTGTGCCATCCATTGGTTGCATCTCTTTACTGTTATATTTCGTTCATGTTATAAAACTTTGCAACATAAAGAAAATTCTTCAAATTTGAGACTATATTTTAGCCATTTCATTTACTGTTTGTTTACGTTTTACTTAAAAGCAGTTTCTGCTATTGCATTTCTCGTCTTATCTTCGAAAATGCCACAAAATACGACCTTTCCAAATACGTCATGACACAGATCATCCTTTGTTTTCCAAGCTTCTGTTTTGTTATTTGTAAGACTCGACGTTTTCCCCTTTATCCAGCAAGGTATAGCTACTAACAACTTTCGAAAACAGAACTCTCAAACAAAAGCCGTCTCCGTAGTTCATTACGTGGCAAAAATCACTCCCTGTAGCGATGCTGACTTATACCTTTTTTATTCTTCATCTGAAGGCCCGTTTCACCTCCAGGTCGCTACCTACGTTTACTGTATATTTGCAGAACTACCAAAAGACCAATATATAACTTTATGATGGCAATCTTTTTTTTTTTTGAAACCTCTTTGTGCTCCAATTTTATTTTTCCAAATCATATTTCTTTCCATTTCTCCCACTGAAGTCTTCACTCGTACAGTGGTTAAGGATCTAGCTTTCCTTCCACAAGGCATAGCTATAACCGAGGCAGGGTCAGATAAACCTGGTTTTCTTGTACGAGAAGGCCTGTAAAAGCTAGGAGTATTTTCTAGAATCCCTTTCTGTGCTATATATTGCAAAAATCCAAAGAGATTGAAGGCATCGTAACTTTTTGCAACTGATATTAAATAGACCGGATCTAGTGAGGTGGCGCTGTGGGGTCAAGCCCATGCTTCCCTTGGAGAAATATAATTTTAGTAGGGAAAAAAATCTGATATGTTTAATAAAATATAAAAGATTACATACATTAATTTATTACTATCCCTTTTGCTATTTTATCATATAAAATTATAAATTTTGCAAAGAATGAATCAAAAATACATTAATTTACGGATTTTTTTAATTCCTTCTATCTTTACCTGGAATGAAATTGCTCCTCACACATAATAATTTCTAGCTAGGCACAGAACAGCTAGACGTAAAATGTCGGATGAGACGGAAAAATATGGTTCCTACTACAATGAAAACCATGCCAAAAAATTTCATCGATTAAATACTAAAATGCAGTTCAACAAACATCCGGAAATGTAGTACAGGACGCTAAACTCTGGTTTCGGAAGTAGGACGATTGGACTAAAAATGGTACTTGATGGGACGATAACATTTCTTTCCTACGCAAAACAAACAAGAATGACGTTTAATGAAACCAATAGTAAATTCGCAGATTACCTGTTGACAAAGAATTCAATAAATTGCGGAATGATATTTTTTTTTTCCTCTACACTGGGCAATATTGGAAAGTTCCCTTTTCCGATCATAGATGGCGACATGAACGACAACTCGGGAAGAGTTAAAAGTCACAATTAGGGGATAAATGGCGGAGTTAGTGATAGTTTAGTCGTCAAGAATACCTGGTATGTAACTGGGAAACACGGGTTCGAGTCCCACCCATCGGCAAATTCATCTTTTCTATAGAAGTAGTTCTTGAGTTTGACATACAGTTCCACGTATATGACAACCATAACGTCGTCATTAAAGCAAGATTCCTGTAGAAAATGCAGGAAATATCCTGTAATAATGGAATTCTTGAAACGTTTGTTGAAGAAACTGAGTCCTGCCGCGAGTGGCATACAAACCCACGACTTCATAATAACAAGTCACGTGCTATGACCGCTGAGGATTTACAAGCATAGGTAATATTCCACCTAACCTGTCATTAGAGCACTTGACATGTTACTAGGAAGTCGTGGGTTCGTATCTCACTGACAGCAGGACTGCTTTTCCAGCTAACTTTCCAAATATAACACAATTCCTGTATTTCTCTGCTATTGACTTTTACATTGATAAAGCCTTTTGTGCATTGTTTCAGTCTAAGAATAATTATTTGAAAATCCCGTGGATAGACAAGATGTCCCTTCCCAATCAGTGCAAGGCGTCACGAGCATCTACCGTTGGGAATGTTTATAGTTATGTTAGCTGGAAGTCACTATGCAGTCATAGTTCAGCAGTCAAAGCACCTGACATATGATAATGTCGCGAGTTCACATTCCATTCGCAGCAGAGCTCAATTTTTCCTGCAAACTTTTAAAGTATTCAAGAAGTCATTGACGTCAGGAAAATGACTTGAGATTGGATGGGAAATTTTGATTCCACGTGAAAGGAGAATGAAAACTTCCTCTAACAGGTGCCGAATGAATCTTCTTCCAACTCAAAAGGAAGGAGACTCATAAGAAGGAAGGAGACTCCGAACTTCTATATCTTGAAACCCAGAAGCTCACTTGGAACAGAGAACTAGCAGAATTTCTACATGTCAACCCAATGAACGTTTTTATAGTATTGTAAAAAAAAAACTTTCTAAGCTGAAATTTATTGTTGTCCTTGATGATTATCCTACTTTTTTAGTTTATGAGAGCAATTTAGTCTACAGAATGAAAAAATAATAATCATCTCCAACATAGCGAATCACTCATTCCGTTATTTTACTCTATCTAATCCTGAAAGTTCCTTTACCCTTAAAAGCAGAAATTGGCTTCACTAGGCATCGATCGGAAGGTTCTGTTCATCGCAATAGGGTTGAAAGTCCATTTAACCACTCATTACGTTTTTTTCCACATCCAATAGGAAAGGATCGATAACCTGTTAAGAGGTAGACGCTATCAGTCTTTTGCAGCATTGTGATAGGAGAACAGATGGAGGAAGAGGAGGAAATCTCAAGTACCAAAAAGAAAAGAATGACAGATAGCGCTTTCATTAAACTTTCAGCCCTGGAAACACGAAGCAAGCCAACTTTTATTTCGGAATTCCTGTTTACTTTCGCTATTCATTTACTTATCATACTTAACTGGGTGAAGGGGGGAAAAAGAGATAAATGTGCTCCTTATACGAAAAAAAAGTGATCTGAGATTTATCGCGTTTTTCACCATGGTGAAGCACGAGACTCGACACAGCCTGAAGATTTTGAGTTTTTTTTTTCTTACCTCCTAATCTTTTCGGAATCGATTAAATTCAAAATACTTCTGAAAATCCGTTCATTTTATATATATAACAGGAAATTCTTACAAAGAGTACCAAGATAACTAATTTCTTACACGTGTGCCGATACTGGCTACGCTCCTCGTGCAGTCTGTCTGTAGAAATACTTGGCATATTTTAGGAAAACTTATAATTCATTTAATAATCATTAAATACATTACACTTAATGACACATATAGCTAAACTACTTATTAGGTTAATAGTAAAAGTATATAATGAGTTGAATTTGAAAAAAAAAATAATAATCTTTGAAATCTGATATAAATTATACATCTGGCAACCAAAATTTGATAAGAATTAGGTACTATACAACAAATTTTGTAACAAGCTGTAAAATGGTCCAACAAATATTTACACGCTTTGCTTGTACATCAAATGTTTGCTTGTACACCAAAATTTTGGCAAGAATATTTTTCCATGTTTCAAAAGGAATCATGTACTGGATCTGCGAATTTTGACATGAATTTAATATTGGTGAGAAAAGATTTAATATGGATATCTGGTAGTCAGCAATATTTAGAAGGGATTACATACTGGCTCACAAAAGTTTTACGTAAATTGTGTACTGGTCAGAAAAATGTGAGAGAGATTTTGTACTGATGACAAAATTTGGAAAATACTTAATTAGATGAACAAAATTTCGTCACGAATTACATATTAATCTTTTGCATTTTAATACGAATCACTGATTTTTCAACTGCTGTTTTAACGCAGAATTTTTATCTTTAGAAACCTTTTGTTAGACTTCGAGTTGTAAGTTGTGAACAGAGCATGTTCATCCTGATAACTGATCCATTCAAATCCCTGATAACAATGAAGAGCTCACAAATCCTCCTCATACTGTCAACAATGTTACCAACCACTTCTGAAAGCAATAAATCATTACTGAAGTAAAATGGCTTTACTAAGATCACGAAAGCTTCTGGGAGGAGGCTGAGAGTGTAAATACGCCTCTTCAAGGTATCCCAGATATGCTTAATGAATTTAAGTCAAGCAGAATTGTTGTCTTGCAGACAAGTCTGCGGATCATGCATACATTTAATACCTTCAGGTTCAAGATACTATTGCACCAGGTGAGCTATATATATGTGCGGGAATTAAAATAAATTCCAAAAGCCCATTGCACCTACAAATGGACGAATATAAGTATGAAGAATTACTTAGAAACTATTTGGCAGTCAGGTATCCTCTTTAAAACACGTGGAATTCGGTGTGGACATTGATGTAATGCATCTCCAGACCATCAAACCCCATTTCCATACTGATCCCTTTCCCTGATGAAGATATGGGATACCGTGCCCCATGCTCTCCCCATATAAATATTCTTTCCAAATTTTGATAGGAATTAGATACTAGTACAACAAATTATATTAGTCCACAATAGTTTTACATAAATTGTAAAACATTTCTGTTTTGTGGACCTGTAATAATTTTCCAAATTTTGCCACGAGTGCATATTCTACATCAAATGTTTTTTACCAGTATGAATTTCCATTCATCTGTGAAGAGAATCTCCACTCCAAAGCCTGGAGAATACCATTCGAGAAGGAGACTACGAATATCTATATCTTGAAACCCAGAAGCTCACTTGGAATAGAGAACTAGCTGAATTTCTACATGTGTCAACCCAAGGAATTACAGTATTGTAAAAAACCTACTAAGCAACATTGGCTTAAGGGTCAATCTCCATTATTCCAATGGGGATCTACACGTTGTCATCTTTACATTTTGTTTTTGAGACATTTTTTAATGTAATGATAATCTCCTATTAGCATTCGTGGACAAATAATAAAGTATACACACAATTCGTGCCAAATAATAGAGAATATACGCAATTGGAGGGTAAATAATGAAGAATACACAGATCTGTTTAGTGAGCCCTTTTTGTACTGACGGTTAATTTGCATGTTTATAACCTCTGAATTGGTGATTAAAATAGCTGTATTAGAATTTATTTTGAAATCTTTTTTACAAATTAACAGTTGATACTAGTTGATTGATTGATTGATTTACAAATTAACCAGTTGATTTACAAATTAACAGTTGATTTACAAATTAACCAAATAATATCACATAAGTAACATTTTTCCATTTTCAGTTATGTATTTTTTCATAACATAAAGGAAAACAAACGGATGGCTTAATTTTTGCTTCTCAGTATAGTTCATAAACTCACTCATCTGCAGCAGAATACTTTTCTTTTCATTTAGTAAAGATCCCCCCAATGGGAATTAAAAAAATCCTTGAATATTTCATCAAGCAGGTTCATCAGAAACTTATTTATTAGCATTTATTTGCTGATGTTAAAAAAACGATTGAAAATTATTTGCGAAAAATTTGGTGGTGGGAAAAACGATTTTTTTTGTCATTTGAATCAAGTAGGGAGAAACGATAGATCTTGGGAACTTATCTTTGACACTCTTAAGCAGAGAACAAATAACATAAGATTAAAAGCAACAAGAGTAGGAATTCTTTAACGCAAAAACTCATTTTTAATCAGATCTTATGAACACGAATAATTAAAATCAAATTTAAAACAACGGCAACGGCAGAAAAGTTAAGCACACAGAAATGTTCTAATACTGCGAATCCTAGAAAAAAAATCACAACGTAAAATAATCTGCACCACTGTCGAAAAGCTAAAAACAACACTAACATTATTGCAGTTCCTCGAGACGAGTAATAAGAACAGAACGTGTGAGAATTAATTTCTGGAAACTTAGTTTCGAGATATATTAGTTTCTTTCCCTTTTTTTTTCTTTTCTACATTTTTCGTCCTGTGAACTTGAGAATCTGAAATGCTCGCTGGTGTTACTGCGACTGTAATAGGCAGATTCCGAATTAGACTTCTTAGTTCAGCAATCCCCTTTAATCGAGAATCTAATAATTCATTCAAATATTTCCGCGCAGCATAGAAAAGAGCAAAAAAAAAGTTGAATTCTCTTTTTCTCAGTTCCGTTTCTCAAATTGCATATATTTTGCACCTAATTTACTCCTAACAATAAAGCGTGACGGATGCTGGAGGTCCTCCTGTTCATTGAAAACATCAATATTAATCTTGTTCCTCGATGAACAGATTTAAGCAATGAGACCGACCTCACTAGTGAGTTTTACAGATGAATGGTACTTTGCTTCGTTCTATTCATTCCTATTTTCCTCCTCTCTTATTTTGGTTCAATTCCTTGTCATACGTCTGTAACTCTTTCTATGAATTTGTAATGAGTCTCTTCGTAATTTACTCAGATTTAGGAAAAGAGAGGGAAAGGACAACTAGATTTTTCATTTTGGAAACAGCCGAGGAAAATGATTAAGTACTGGAAAGAAAGACTGAAGATAGTGAAAATCTCGTTGTCGGATTCAGCGAAATGAAATGAATTTTTCTGAATTATTTAACCGATTTGTATAAACACGGTGTATACTTCATTTATCACAGAGTAGAAAAATATCGCCATTAAACATTCATTTGGATAAAGCTAGAATAAAGTCTGTGAATGTAACTCTCTTTGTCAAACTCGCGTTCTTTTTTTTTTCACTCTGTAAATAGAGATTAAATAAATTTTCTTTGTGATTAAAATAGCTGTATTAGAATTTATTTTGAAATCTTTTTAATCTCTGATTATTATTATTATTATTATTATTTAGAGCAGATATTCTTCTAAATCAACAGTAAAACAGCCAAAATTTACTACTAGCAAACTCACGGTTATCTGCTGCAATAGGGTAGTTAACAAGAGCGGTAAACCAAGCAAATAATTAAAGGTAACTTACGATTGGGTTTTCAAACTCTCTCTCTCTTCCAACGTTAACATTTTTTCAAAAACATAATCAATGGCCAGTTCACAAAGACTCCAAGAGAGCTGTTATGGCTCTTCTGAGCTCGGTACAACAACTTACATTCCATTCGAAGAATAGTTTTTCGAAGCCTTCGGAATCCTTTTTCTCCCCAAGGGATTTTCCCTTCAAGCAGCTGCTTGTCACAAAGGTCTGACAGGAACCTGTCAGTTTAATACGCTATTGAGATGATCTATGACGAAGCGAGACCTCAGCAGAAAGACAGCACAAAAATCCATGCCTTACCAGGGGCTCGAACCCAGGTCCCTTTCATCAGTAGCCAAGCGTGCTATCATTTCGACCACGATAAATCATTTCAAATATTTTTAGACCAAAATGAATACTTTGTCATGTCCCTCGAATTTTATATTTATTTATTTATTGTATAATTTTTTTACATTTCATTGTTGTTTATATTTTTATGTGTTCTTTGAAATGTTTGTGCTGGGATGACTCACTGTTGTTGTTTTCGGGTCTGAAGCTGCTCCGTGCAAGGGTGACGAATGCCAGCAGTTGTCGATGGACGTTAATGACCGCCTAGGGCGCTAGCGCAGCGAGAAGGCTAGGCGGGAGATTTGAAAGCTTTAGTCTGTGCATAGTTGTCGAACGAAGAAGGTCGTTGCGACATGCATCAAAAGGACGCCGCCTTTCTCAAATTAACCCTTGAAGTCAGGGTGCGATACTAAGAGGGAATCCAGATTCTTGGAGAATCTGTCTTTTTATTCTGGTGGTTCAGAAAGAACCACAGTGTAGGCAAAGAAAAATCCATTTGCCGAGTTTTTGAGGTCTGTAAAGTGAGAATTCGTAGAGTGTGCGATTCTCCACCTCATTATTATTGTTTGCAGCAGTGAAGCAGCAAAGGCCCAAGGAGTGGAGCTCATTCCCAGCACGTAGCTGTACATATTATAAATAAAGTGTGTCGTCCCTATCTACTCTCGTGCAGTTAATTGATGGACAGTTCCTATTCTTCATTCAACACAGTAAAGTTGAGGCATACAGTGGCACGGGCTTAAAAACCCGAGAATCTGTGAATTCACCGAAGTGAATTAAGTAGCAATATCATCCTCTCTCTCTCCTGTTCGGACTGAGTCATCACATCTGACATAGTCTGACAGAATCTTTTCTCTTTGAGTCACTACATCTGGCCCAGTTGGAAAGGATCCGAACTCCGGTCATCACATCTGGCACAGTTGGACAGGTTCAGAACCCCCGGTACAGTCGGACAGGTTCAGAACCCGGTCAGAATTGTCACTTGTATGCCTAAGAAGAGGTCCATTAATATAAAAGAGAAAGAGGAAGATAATTTTCCTGGAAAGAAGAATTTCCTGAAAAATTTGTGCTTCTGTGGCAGTGATTCCAGAAAGTGAGGAAGCTACAAGCAGCTCAGTGGACTTAGCTGCATCCAGTGCAATGTTCTACAGAGTGTAATCTTCCCAAGTGCTGCGTCATCAAGATCTTTGCTAAGGTTCAGTGTGCCAAGGTCCGTGAGTGCAAGTTCTCAAGTGCTAAGTCATCGAAGTATTTGCCGAGGTCCGTCGCTGTGAAGGTGCCCTAAGTGGAAGGAAACTCCAAGCTGGCAGTAAGCAGAGCCGATCTTCACGGGAAGGAAAGGTGTTTGATTTTTCTGTGATTTCTGTTTTTAGACCAGTTTGAGTTGCCAATGATGCTTAGGAGTCGCGATAAAACTAGGAGTGGAACAGAACAGGATGGGAACGAAGATTTATACACACACATTGAGTCTGGGGAAAGTGAAGAAAAAAAGAAGAAAACTACTGAAATTGATAGTATTGGTAGCGATGTTGGGGTAGAACAGGGTGCTAGTGGTTGTGGCTCGAATCCGGTCGAAATGAGTGATTTCGATCGGAAGTCAATCTCAGAGTTGGAATATGAGATAATGGAATTGGAAAGGAGCAAAGAAGAAATAGCTAGGAAGAGAGAAAAAAGGGAGATTGAGTAGAAGAGATGGAAAGAAGAAAGTGAAAGGGATTTTAAGAAAAGGATGAAAGAAATAGACAGGAAATATAAGAGAAGGAAAGAGGAAAGGGAAGCTGGGGAATGCCAGCAATATAGTATAATAGCTTCGCTTAGTATAATAGCTTCGCAAGAGGAAGAATATGTGAGTAGTGTCGAATGTAAGACAAAAGTAGAAAACCGAGGTGATAACTTTGTTAAAATTTTCAATAAAGCTAACTTCCAGCAGAAATTAAAATTTGGCTGTGTAAGTGATTGTCAGGGTAATCGGATAAGGTTGAATAAGTTTCAAAGGTTTAATACAGGTAACCTCTCAGACCTTCTACTATGGCATATAAACTGACAGACTCCTGTCAGACCTCTGTGGCAAGCAGCTGCTTGAGGGGGTATTTATTTTTTCATTTAATGCAGGAGGTAGCAATAACTCTGATAGTCAGAGTAAGTTTAATGAGATTAATAACTATAGGAATAATAATGAAAATAAAGTGTTTATGAAAGGTGGCAATTCTTCTTTTGAATGAAAAGTGATAATTCATGAAAGTAATTATATGCCTGTGAAGGGAAAATGGTTTTATAAATATAAAGGTACTACGAGAAAAGTATTAGATAATACTATAGGTATTATTAAGGGTCATGGTGTCAGTAACTTAGAGAGTAATAAATGTGGCGATGTACAGTCGCTCAAAAAAGTATCCGAACACTACGGTTGATTACAGAATTCAGAAAAAATATCTAGCAAGATTTTTTTAGAAATTAGTGATCTGGCAACCTTCGTGTCACGTGACACGAAGGTTGCCAGATCACTAATTTCTAAAACATTCGTTGTCAGATATATTTTCTGAATTCTGTAATCAACCGTAGTGTTCGGATACTTTTTTGAGCGACTGTACAAGCCAGCAGAAAAGTTAATGATGAGGCTATGTCGAAGGTTGTCAAATGCCCGTAGTTTTTTAAGTTTGATAATGGTGAGAAGCCAGTAGGTAAAAAGATTTCTGGTGAAATCAGGTTTGGGCCTAATGTAGCTGGCAAAATCATTGAGAGCAAAGTACCTAATAATAAAGAGAGCGAGAAAATGAAATGTCAGAAGGATGAGATTAATATGTATTTAGTTAAGGATTTATCCAGTAGAACGGTTGAATATGATACTGTAATAGAAAAAGACAAGAAAATTAAATGTAAATAGAGCCCGATTGAATTATTTGTTCAAAGGACGAAAGAAATTTGCCACCTAAGGCTGGATAATAAACACGGAAGTTCGATGAAGAGTAGGAATAGGAATAGAAAAATAGAAAAAATAGGAATTCGAAAGGAATAGGAAAGTTATTAGAAAAAGGTCAGAAGGCAAAGGAATTAAGGTCTTAGGGAAACAAGTGCGAATGAAGCTAGAAATAATAGTGCCTTTGGATTCCTAATAAAACGGAAGAATTGTAAGATGAGAGATAAAGCCTTTCATTATGCAGAGAGCAAAAGATTCCCAGATGCCCAAAGCAAAGAAGGGGAAGTATTTTGGATGTGACATTGCAGAGATACAGAAGGTCAGGGGCCGTTGGTCCCATGTACTCTAATTGATCTGATGGGGGCCTATACAACAGCACTCTCCCTTTAGGGAAAGTTTCGGGGGGTGTTGTAATTGGGCTCGGAGTGTACAATGAGAAGGGGACTAACAACTTGAAAGTGTAAAAATGGAAGTGATGGGAGGTCACCCGGTCTGCGAACGCTCAAGTTAATTACTTCTGAGTGACAGAGACGTTTGAACACTGTAGTTAATTAACTGGACAGTCTTTCAGTGGGTCGTTACTAGTGACTAGCTGCGAGTCAAAGGAAAATTCGAGTGGCAAAGAGGCTACGAGTTTTATAAGTCTCAGAAGAACTGATAAAACTCTTTGAAGAAGGGGCGTGTCATATCCCTCGAATTTTATATTTATTTATTTATTGTACATTTTTGTTATATTTTATTGTTGTATATATTTTTATGTGTTCTTTGAAATGTTTGTGCTAGGATGACTCACTGTTGTTGTTTTTGAGTCTGAAGCTGCTCCGTGCAAGGGTGACGAATGCCAGCAGTTGTCGATGGACGTTAATGACTGCCTAGGGCGCTAGCGCAGCGAGAAGGCTAGGCGGGAGATTTGAAAGCTTTAGTCTGTGCATAGCTGTTGAACGAAAAAGGTCGTTGCGACATGCGTCAAAAGGACGCCGCCTTTCTCAAATTAACCCTTGAAGTCAGGGAGCGGTTCTAAGAGGGAATCCAGATTCTTGGAGAATCTGTCTTTTTATTCTGGTGGTTCAGAAGGACCCACAGTATAGGCAAAAGAAAATCCATTTGCCGAGTTTTTGATGTCTGTAAAGTGAGTATTCGCAGAGTGTGCGATTCTACACCTCATTATTATTGTTTGCAGCAGTGAAGCAGCAAAGGCCCACGGAGTCGAGCTCATTTCCAGCACGTAACTGTACATATTATAAATAAAGTGTGTCGTTCCTATCTACTCTCGTGCAGTTAATTGATGGACAGTTCCTATTCTTCATTCAACACAGTAAAGTTGAGGCATACAGTGGCACGGGCTTAAAAACCAGAGAATCTGTGAATTCACCGAAGTGAATTAAGTAGCAATATCATCCTCTCTCTCTCCTGTTCGGACTGGGTTATCACATCTGACATAGTCTGACAGAATCTTTTCTCTTTGGGTCACTACATCTGGCCCAGTCGGAAAGGATCCGAACCCCCGGTCATCACATACTTGTAACTTCATTACAAGTTACAACCCCGTTGACATCTACTCCTATGTTCTCAAACAATACAACTTAACGTCTCCAAAGAATAAATTCAAAGTTTGATACACTGCTCAATTATACAGAGAGGAAGAGTGATAAAAATCATGTCAAAATCAATAAGTAACAACAAAGCAAGGTGATACCAAAACTTCAAAGCGAAGCAATTTACAGTATTTTCTAAATCGACAGTTAAATATACTGTCTGTTGCACTTTCAAAACATGGTGTTTGATTTAAAAAGCGCGAGAGCATTTTTAGCTATCGTCGCAATACGCTGTTTTATCCGATACGACAGTCATCTTCCATTGAGCATTCTCTTCAGAAGTTTGTCATAAAAGAACTTGAATTGCTTAGTACTTTATTACCATGAATTTTGTGCTTCAAAGAACTGAAAGATTCGATTTTGATTGCTTTGCTTATCGATAGTTAGGTGCATTAACTGTCATCAGCAAGGTCCAATGAATGTCTTTGATGATGCTTTTTGTTTTCAGTGCTGTTTAATCTCGATGCTTTGCAGATCGTTCTATTGGAAACGAGAGTACATGATTTGCTTTAATGGTGTTTGCATTTTTTTCTTTGAAGTACGAGAATGGTTATTGCACGAAGAAAGATAAAACATTCAAGCTACAGGTATGAACAAACGAACTGTAATGTTCGATATTTCTATTTAATTTAGAGATACATCACCTGTAGTGACGGCTACTGTGGAGGTTAACATTTCCTGTAATACTGGGTAGTGAGTTGAAGAATGTAAAGACAGTGAATATATATGTAAGTGAGTGATATATATATAAGTACGTAAAATCCCTATACAGTGGATATTGTGTGTTAGGTTACATCCCCATAGTGGGTACTGGATTTTTCCCTGTCACTGTACATCGAGTGTTGTTTATATTCCAGTAGCATTGGACACTTCATATGGGTTACAGACAAACAAACACGTCCATAATATACTATACTCACAGAACTCTCACCATGAATAAGGTTTTCTTCAACAGTCCGCGCCAAAAAGAATGAAGAAAGAATGAGAAACGACTTTGCATAAGCTTACAAAGATCATCGTCTATATATACTTAACACTCAAACACGGTTTAATAACATCAGATTTTTAAAGAAACATATTACTGACAGGCTCCTGTCAGACCTCTGTGGCAAGCAGCTGCTTGAGGGGGTATTTTTTTTACTATTTTTTAATGGCCCTTCTTCCCCAACTTTGTTCTGAACATTGGGGTGTTTATGACTCATGGAATCTTCACCATTCTTCTTATTAACAGGCAAAGTTAACGTGACTTTCAGACAAAAAGTTAGAAGGGGAACTGAACAACTAGCGGATTTTCTTTCTCTTACATTCATACAGTTTCCAGTTTTTGTTTAGATTTGCTTGAGGATTTCATCAACTTTCACTTTATGTTTCGTTTCTACTTATTTTGGATCGCTAGGGCTTATTTCTAATAAGCTCCGATTTAGGGAGAGACAAGGGGGGGAGCATAGCACCCCTTCGACAATGCTCCAGGAATGGAAGTCATAAAATATTAAATATATGTCTCTGACATGCAAATTTTTAAAAACAACTAAAAAGAACAGAAAATTTATTAGAACTGTAATACATTCACTTGCTCCACTTCTGTAATTTATACGTTTCTTCTGCTCGATTTCAGTCATTGCCCTTACCATTTTTATATTTTTCTAGATTTTGGCCTGTTTGCTAATGTACAGTTAAATCCAAACAACCAATCAATCAACTTTGTTTAGGTTGTTCTGTCGGGTTGTTTCACCTCTGAGAGCATTTTTTCCACATAATAGGCTAAATGGCCAGGTTACAACGACCCCAAAGGTTAAAAGAAAAGTGGGGGAAGGGGACCCACTGGACAGCTGTTAAAAAACAGCCTGTTCTTTAACGTGCGTAGGATATGGTGTTGGGTTGTTTTACTTCTGAGCGGCACATTTTTGCACACCATGGGCTAAATGGCCAGGTCACATGGACCCCGAAGTCTCAGAGAATGCTAGGGGAGGGGACTCACTAGAATAGCTGTTGGGAGGCAGATGTTAGCCTCCCGTCAAGGCCAACCAGCGTATTCTCTAACGTGCACAGGGTATGGCTCTCCTGCACATGGGGCCATCGTTTAACGTCCCATCCGACGGACGGCGGCCTTTCCAAGCCCCTCGGTGTCCCCTACTGACCGTGGGCAGGGAGTTTTGCGGAGATAAGTCTCAAAGCTGACCCAGGTGGGACTGGAACCTGGGAACTACAGATTACGAGCGTGGCGCGCTACCGACCGAGCCACCCCGCCCCGGATATGGTGTGTAGACTACAATTACGAAAATGAGTGAAAAAAATTTCAAAAGGTAATTGTAAGGTAATTTCTTCGGTCAAGTGTTGAAAGGGAAATGTGAAAAAGTCATGTGTATAGAGAGTGTGTCCCTTTCGTCAAGTGTTAGAGGAAAGATGATCCTTCTTCAAAGATGGAGAAGAGTTTTATAGCCATTTCTTATTAGCTATTAAAATAAGCACTAAATTCGTGTTAGAAATCTTAAGTTTGTAAAGCAAATCACATTAATGAGAATAGGATTCTTCACGAGATTTTATTTTTTAAACTTTTTTCTCAAATTTAATTTTTTTTCAACGATACCTCTCGAGAGTAGTTCGTCTAGTTGCTTCTCGATATAGAGATAGAAAAGAGGTTTATTTTATAAATATATGTAAAGAATTATTTTTCCCTGTTTCTGCAGAACAGCACATAGACGCTAAAAAAATCTGAAAGTGAAGTGCGTATGTATGTGTGTGTTTTGTTCTTCCATTATTCCAAAATAATGAATTGGTCGATGATAAAGTTTCATAATTTAATGCAAAAATGTTTATTATAAAAAAATATTCGAAGAAGCTATTTTGTGCAGTTTATAAGAGATCTAAGACTTACCAAAAATGTAATCCTTTTAGAAATGAGAAGATGATTACTAGACAAAAACAGTTTACACTACTAAGCTCTAATACTTAGCGTACGTAAAACACTAGACTTAAGATTTTCAGAGTCAAAAATTAAATTTCATACCGGTATAACAGCTTGGAATAGAAAAATCAAAAAAAAAATGGATGCTACAAATTAAAGTGCAGAGCAGAAAAATTTTCTCATTTCTTATATTCTGTTTCAGATAAAAAATGGAGCAGCAAATCTTACTCAAAGTGTTTCTTGTCCATCGTGTCTTATTAAGCGTAACTACGAACGTCAATGAACAGCAAGATGCGGCGCTTGAAAAAGTATCATTTCTCACTAGTTAGGGTTGTTGTGTTGTTGTGTTGTTTTACCTCTGAGCGGCACTTTTTTGCACACCATGGGCTAAATGGCCAGGTCACATGGACCCCGAAGGCTCAGAGAAGGTTGGGGGAGGGGACCCACTGGAACAGCTGTTGGGAGACAGATGGTAGCCTCCCGTCAAGGCCATCCAGCGTGTTCTTTAACGTGCACAGGGTATGGCTCTCCCGCACACGGGGCCACGGCTTAACGTCCCATCCGACGGACGGCGGCCTTTCCAAGCTCATCGGTGTCCCCTACTGACCGTGGGCAGGGAGGAGAATTTTGCGGAGATAAATCTCAACGCTGACCCAGCTGGGACTCGAACCTGGGAACTACAGATTACGAGCCTGGCGCGCTACCGACTGAGCCACCCCCGCCCCCACTAGTTAGGGAGATTCTATGGCGAATGTTTTATATCGCGAAATGTACCGGTGTAAAGGAAATTATGTTTCATCGTTGTACTTTACTATTCCGATATTAAAAACAGCATTTCAATTTCCTGACTTTCAAATACTATGCATAATGATGATTTACATTAGAAAAATTACTTATTTTCTGCATAAGGGGTGGAACTACAGGTAATAGATAGAAAAATGGGACCACCAAAGTTTGCATAAAGACTTTGGTTTATGTTAAACTGTGGCGTCTACGTGCCACTGACGAAGGCATGAAACGTGTAAATGATATCCCAGCATGGTTAGCGTCATGTCTATAAAGGGTTGGGTTGTTTGACATCTGAACGATCACTTTTTTGCACACCATGGGCTAAATGGCCAGGTCACATGGACCCCGAAGGCACAGAGAAGGTTGGGGGATGGGACCCACTGGAACAGCTGTTGGGAGACAGATGGAAGCCTCCCGTCAAGGCCATCCAGCGTGTTCTTTAACGTACACAGGATATGACTCTCCCGCACACGGGGCCACGGCTTAACGTCCCATTCGACGGACGGTGGCCTTTCCAATCCCATCGGTGTCCCCTACTGACCGTGGGCATGGCGGGAAGTTTTGCAGATAAATCTCAACGCTGACCCAGCTGGTACTCAAACCTGGGAACTACAGATTACGAGCCTGGCGCGCTACTGACTGAGACACCCCCGCCCCAATATCTATAAAGGCAAACCCTGTGTAACTGCATGTAATAATTGGTACCATGTCGTCGAGAGAAGACCTTAGCGATTTTGAAAGGGGCATGATTGTTAGAACGTTTTGGCAGGAGCTTCTGCCACTAAGACAGTTGAACCCGCTAATATTCCACGAGGAGCTGTTTCCAAGGTCGTGTCTGCATGGGAATCTAAAGAAAAAACATCATCTGTAAAAGACAACAGTGAACGCAAGCGCATACTCCAGAATCTGGACTTTCCAGTGTTAGTGCGATGTGCAAAGCGAAACCGGAAAGCTACAGCTGACCAGTTGTGCACAGATTTCAAGGTAAGACGCGAGAAGCCAGTTTCGTCAAAAAGCAGTAAGCGAGACCTCCGTAGAGCTAGAATATCATGGTCGTGTTGCACTTCACAAGTCACTCATCACACCTCAAAGCATGTCGTCGTGTCGAGTGGTGCAAAGAGCACAAGCAGTGTAGACTTCAGCAGTGAAGGAATGGAATATGGTCTGTCGAATCAACCTACATTTTGTTTGCAACAAATGGACGAGTGCACATGTGGCGCCAACCGAAGGCTGCTTACAACTCTGATTGCTTGTTTCCTACTGTTAAGGGCTCTGGCGGTTCTGTAATGGTGTGGTGTGCTCTCTCGTGACATGATTTGGGAGCACTCATTCCGTTAGAAGGCAAGATTAATCTCAATCACTATTTGACAGTCCTGAGTGATCATCTTCATCCAATGTTCAGCATTTCTTTCATGGAGAGAGTTGTTTTTAAGGATGACAGTTCTTCCATTAATAGAGCACATGGAGGTTTGAAGAGCCTGAGATTGAACTTTTTAACATAGTATGGTTACTGCTATGGTGTGTGAATATAAGAGCATATATGAAGCATAATATTCTGCTGAGTATAGATGAAGCATAATATTCTGCTGAGTATAGATGAAGCATTATTCTGCTGGGTATAGATGAAGCATAATATTCTGCTGAGTATAAATGAAGCATAATATTCTGTTGAGTATAGATGAAGCATAATATTCTGCTGAGTATAGATGAAGCATAATATTCTGCTGAGTATAAATGAAGCATAATATTCTGCTGAGTATAGATGAAGCATAATATTCTGCTGAGTATGAATGAAGCATAATGTTCTGCTGAGTATAGATGAAGTATAATATTCTGCTGAATATAGATGAAGCATAATATTCTGCTGAGTATAGATGAAGCATAATATTCTGCTGAGTATAGATGAAGCATAATATTCTGCTGAGTATAGATGAAGCATAATATTCTGCTGAGTATAGATGAAGCATAATATTCTGCTGAGTATAGATGAAGCGTAATATTCTGCTGAATATAGATGAAGCATAATATTCTGTTAGTATAGATGAAGCATAATATTCTGCTGAGTATAGATGAAGCGTAATATTCTACTGAGTATAGATGAAGCATAATGTTCTGCTGAATATAGATGAAGCATAATATTCCTCCAGATATCAACCCACTGGAAAAACTACAGGAACTTGTGCAACGATGTCTCAGTCAGCGATTTCCAGTTCCATCGAACAAGTAGGAATCGATCACGTTTCCTATGGACGAATGGTGTCGTATCCCTCCTGATGACTTTCAGACACTGGCAGACTCTATGCCATGACATATACAGGCTGTACTGGACTCACGTGGCGGTCCAACACCATATTAGAGATTTTATATTCCTTTTTTTTTGTCAGTTACCTGTATTTGCTGCGACGAAGAATTACATCGCGAGTTTTCCTTGCTAGAACTCTCACGTGAGTGTGGCATCTTTTCGTTTGGTCGTTGACTTCGTTGATCTTCAGATTTTAACGCTTCATTGTTTATGTTAAATAGAGTATAGAACAAATGTTTTGAATTTTGATAACGGGAACATTGAATGTATCGTATTACAATTTTAAAGTCATCAGGTATATTCCGTATATGTAATGTAATCCAGTAATTCAATTTATATTATTTTTAGAGTGAAGCGTTTTCATATTTTTCGCCTCTCCGTCTGTAGATATCCAACTTTTTTTTAGAGATAAATGAGAAATCCTTTTCGGATTAGATAGGCACTAGTTAAAGATTAAGATTAGCAGTTTCCGAATATTACAATAGTTTTAATTTCCGCTGAGAGAGGGTGTTTAATTTAGAAACGTATCAAAAGTATATGCAAAGTAATTTAAGTCTTGACGACACAATACCTGAAACAGCACTTAAATTTATTAAATGAGTCTATAGAGAGCATTCCTTGCTACGAATTTGAAATTCGCATATAGAGAGTAGTGCTCCAGGAGTCTGCATTGAAAGCAGCGAGTCCCTTAATCATAAGAATGGTGGGAAAATGCAACTTATTTAGTCACAGCGGTCATTTAGTCATTTTGGAATAGGCCTGCAGTGATTGGCGAGTCACAGATGACTCGTGCTTGTCTTCCACTCTGTCTTACCATATTCACTTATTTTATTGTGTTCTGATGCGGATTTTGACACTTTATAAGAGTTATAAGTACCAAAACATGGCCTTTTTTAGAAATCTTAAGAACCATTTTTGTGCTAAACGATTAGCGAAAGTAGTCTTTGCACATGGCAAATCATCACGTTTTATATGAAGTATATCGCAAAAGATGATCCTTGGAACTGATAATCCCACCTAATGAATGGAATTCAAATTTCGGAGCCACGAGTCATGGATGACTCGTGAGGCATAGAAGGTAAGATCTTTGAAATTCACTCCAGCACTGCACGAAAGATAAGAACGAGATACCCGTGACTCGTGGCAGAGTGAATGCATTAAAACAAAAAAATTAAATAAAAAGTATTTTTGGTTTGATTATCAAATGTTACTCAGTTCATTTTCCGAATCGTCATTAGTTCCAACTGTGCCAGCGTTGAGGATTATCTCCGCAAAACTCCCAGTCCTGCCCTCTGTTAGCAGAGGACACCGGATGGGACTTAAAGCCGTGTCACCGTGTGCGGGAGAGTCATACCCTGTGCATTAAAGAACACACTGGATGGCTTGACGACAGGCTGCCATGACTCCTAACAACTGTCCAGTGGGTCTCCACTCCAACTTTCTCTGAACCCTCAAGGTTCTTGTCACCTGGTCATTTAGCCCATTATGTGAAAAAAAAGGAGCAGCTCAGAGATAAAATAGCCCAACCTGTCAGTTACTTCGGATTTCTACCATTAGTGAATGCTAAAGTGACGAACTTCACTCCCTTTGAAACAGGGTTTCAAAGGGAGTGAAGTTCGTCACAAATTGACGAACTTCATTCCCTTTGAAAGTGATCTTTCCATGTTCTCTTGAAGCGATTTGTTTTTCTTATAGTTTTCATATACTCTTGATTTTAAACGCTGCCACTCATACTGCAAACTGTGATCATCAAACGAATGCATAGAAAAATGAATAGTAAGAGGCTTGCTTCCACAGCACTTTAAAAAACTTAATAAATATCATATAAAAAATTTTAAATGAATTTGATCGAGGTACTTAACTCATCATCTTTATCACATTTGCCTAAAAAATTTACATTAGAAGTTACGGAATTTTGAATTTAGCTTTTATTTGACAAAAATATCGTCCATCATTTAATTTCCCAAACCATTATACTTTACTGAAGACTGTAGCCCTATGCATTTTATTTGCTTTATCTCCATATTACTGCTAACTCGATGCATATTTGTTTAGAGACTTAACAAGTAAATCCCCTCACATTCACACGCTATAGTGGATATTTCCTTCCATTTAAATACATCATTTCTCTCCGTATTTGATAGCAAACTGCGATAAAAGCCTGAAATTTGCAAGGGCACAGCCTAATTCGAGAAAGAATTATCATCTATCGTTGTTAAGATAATGTGCTGTCGCTTCTTCGTCTTTATTACGTGTTATTGTTTTCCGATACAGAAGGGATGAAATGAGACCGGAAGTATATGGAAGCAGAATTGGGTAGCGTGATTTAAGGGAAGAGGGAGGAAATGAGTGGGAAGAAGCAGAAAAAGAAAGGTAAAAGAAAAATTAAAGGAGGAAAGGGGGGGGGGACCAAAGTAAGCAAAAATAAGGGGAAATAAAAGTAAGGGGGAAACCAAAGTAAGCAAATATAGGGGAAAAGCAAAGCAAGGCAAAATAGACAAAGTAAACAAAAAAGGCAAAGAAAGAAAAAAGGAGAAGGTAAAGTAAGGGGAAAGGCAAAGAAAAAAGAGGGGGCAAAGAAAGAGGGAAAAGGCAAAGTGAGAAAAAAGTCAAAATAAGAAAAAGAAAAGGCAAAGTAAAATGAGAAGGCAAAATAAAAATAGAAGGCAAAGTAAAATGAGAACGCAAAATAAAAATAGGAGGCAAAGTAAAATGAGAAGGCAAAATAAAAATAGGAGGCAAAGTAAAATGAGAAGACAAAATAAAAATAGAAGGCAAAGTAAAATGAGAAGGCAAAATAAAAAATAGAAGGCAAAGTAAAATGAGAAGACAAAATAAAAAATAGAAGGCAAAGTAAAATGAGAACGCAAAATAAAAATAGGAGGCAAAGTAAAATGAGAAGGCAAAATAAAAATAGAACGCAAAGTAAAATGAGAAGGCAAGATAAAAATAGAAGTCAAAGTGAATAAAAAAATTACAGTAAGAAGAGGAGAAGGCGACATAAGGAAAAAGAGTAGGCAAAATAAGAAAAAAGACCTGCTCAAAGGGAAGACAAAGTTATGGGAAAAGAGAAAATAAGAAAGGGAAAAAAGAGAAGGCAAAACAAGAAAAAAAGAGAAGGCAAAACAAGAAAAAAAAGAGAAGACAAAATAAGAAAAAAGAGAAGGCAAAGCGAAGTAAAGAAAAAAGGAGAACGAAATTGAGAAAAAGTTCAAAGTAAAGAAAAAAATAGAAGGGAAAGTGAGGAAAAAGTCCAAATAAGAAAAAGAGAGGGGAAGGTAACGAAAAAGAAATAGGCAAAATAAGAAAAAAGTAAACGCTAAGTAAAGAAAAAGAGAAGACAATGTATAAAAAGAGAAGGCAAAGTAAGGGGGAAAGGCTTTTACTTTCTAAAGTAATTTAAGTCTTGACGACACAATACAGCGCTTAAATTTAAAATGAGTCCATAGAGAGCATTCCTCTAAGGCAGCGGTTCACAACTCTCCTTCAGTTTTAGACCAATTCAAATTTTACCAATAAGCTGCGAACCACTCTTAAAAAATCTGCATATTAATTTCTGAATGTATTTTCTGTGAGAGCCTCTAACTACAAATGCAACAAGAGTAATGTTATTTATTGCATATTTTAATCAATATTTCAAGTTTCAAAAATACAGGAAAAAAATCAATAATTAGCAATCTTAGTACAGTCGCTCAAAAAAGTATCCGAACACTATGATGGATTACAGAATTCAGAAAAAATATCTGCCAACGATTTTTTTTTAGAAATTAGTGATCTGACACGTGTCACGTGACACGAGGGTTGCCAGATCACTAATTTCTAAAAAAAAAATCGTTGCCAGATATTTTTTCTGATTTTTGTAATCAACCGTAGTGTTCGGATACTTTTTTGAGCGACCGTACAACATCTTCTTATACCATTATATAGTCCCTACAGGTGGGTGGCGATAATCACTTTTATTAATCTGTGCATTAATAAATGTTCTATTACTATTAATTAATAAATAACCCGTTCTGGTCTTCTATCAAAAATTTGTCAATACTGAATTCTAAATCAATTAATACCGTTGACCATATGATAGGAACCAAGTTCTAAAAAAGCGAGTAATACTATATATTATCACTTTTTTTCATAATCCTCTCCAATTTTCGCTAGATGACTTTCTACTTGTCGTTGTGGCATTTTTATTATTCTTGATTTTAATTTTTTTCTTTTGTGTCAAAAATAATGTTTAGCTATTACATTTCCCTTGTGTCGCTTATGCTTATATAGATTTTGTAATGACAAATTTCACTCAAAAACGTGGAAAAAGAATGTGAAAGAAAAAAGGCAGTACCAGGTGAAAATTACAATTAACGAAAGAAAAAAAATAGGAGAATTAAACTGGTTCTAAACGTGAACAAGAGATATCAAATGAGCTAAAGGAGGAAGAAGTTTTGAGACTCGCGGTATTGATGATCCCTTAATCATCATCTTGGCGAATCTTTAGGTGCCTAGTCACGGTTTAGACTACCATGTCTTTAAATAAATAAAGAAAGAAAAATAGGAAGGAAGGAAGAGGAAGGTGGACGAAAAAACAAGGAAAGAAAAACAAGTTGTTCGGAGTAAGAGTCCGTTCCTCAGAGGAATCAATGAGTGGTGAAGTTCCTGACCGTAACGAGACACAGCAAGAGAGGCGGATGTGATTGGCCTTCCTCGGCGACTGGGTAATTATCATCCGTTAGCAAAAAAGAAGCAGGACGTTGGCGAAAAGTAGGGGGCTGGTAGTAGTGGGTGGGTGGAAATCATTTAATGGAATGTGCCAGAATCAGTCTGAGGAGGAGGAAGATGAAGACGAGGAGGAAAGAAGATGGAGGAAACATCGTGACGGAAGAGGATGGAGGTGCAGATGAAGAAAAAAAGAGAGAAATCGTCATGTTTCATTACTCTGATGAACATTCTCTCGCATTTAGAAATGCGATTCTTCAACAGAAATAGAAAACGCGGTAATGTCTTTGGCGACGCGTTTATGGCGGCGGTAACAACTTAATAAATATTGATGCACCTCTTGCTACCTGCTACTATATTACGTTAAGTAAATAAAACAGAAATGTATGTAGTGATAAATTAAAGGTCTAGTGAATATTGATTTAGCGAGAGAAATTATTTGCTTTAATTTTTTTTCCGGTAAGTAGTTAAGGAAAAATTTTTTTGTGTCATCGTTTCTACGAGTCTAATTTTCTCGAAGCTATTGTTTTTATATGCAGGTGGATATCAATACGCAACGCGTCGAAGTCCGGAATAATTGACTACGCTGCGTGAAAAAAAAAATTCAACAAGAGAATTTGAGAGAGAATCTGCCGGGAAAATGGAGAAAGAAGCAGTTTATCGATTCCCATTAAGGCATTAATTAATAAACACACAAAGTATTGAACATTAAAATTAAAATATATTTATTACGCAGCGAAGAGCAGCTTGATGGTAATGGCGGTCATTTGCGTCTTTTCGATGTTTTGCTGCTGCTCTGGCGATTCATTTCCCTCCGTTAGATGGAAGTTCAAAAGAGGGGAAAAAAAAGGGAAATCAAGCAGCGAAATTTGAAAATGAAGACAAAAGGTAATCTCACTTCGTTAGCTAATAAATCTTTATTTTCAAAAATTACTGATGAAGAAGGAATGCAACTGGCAACTTGAAATGTGGCAAAGCTCTTGAATCTAAATGGTGAACGAGGCAGATTTCTGGAAAACGGATTTTAGGAGAGTTTTTTGGCATTTAACTTTTGCGAGTGTGTTTCGTAATTTGTTGTGGGAATTTGTTTTTCTTTCTCGTCAAATCTTGAACCGTTGCGGGAATTATTCTCGTTATTAATAAATTAAATTACTTAGGCAAACGTAACTTTCAGGTTCTAAGATGAAGGAAATTCGCCACTAAAAAGGAAACGACAAATTACTCAAAATGAACACAACTGCGACAATTGGTCAAAATGGTCAAAATGGTCAAAACACTAAAACAACAATTGGTTAAAACAAATGATAAAATGGCAATCGGCCTGAATAAACAATAAACCCACCAAATCGGTGAAATGAACAAACAGTGAAACTGAACATACCAAATCGGTGAAATTAACAAACCAGTGATATTAAATACACCAAATCTGTGAAATGAACAAACCAGTGAAACTGAACACACCAAATCGGTGAAATGAACAAACTAGTGAAACTGAACACAACAGATTGGTGAAAATAAGCGCAAAAAATCGGTGGAAATAAATGCACAAAATCTGTGAAAATAAATGCGGCAACGACAATCAGTGAAAATAAACACGGCAACGACAATCGGCGAAAATAAACACGACAACGACAATCGGTGAAAATAAACACGACAACGACAATCGGTAAAAATAAACACGACAACGACAATCGGTAAAAATAAACACGGCAACGATAATCGGCGAAAATAAACACGGCAACGACAATCGGCGAAAATAAACACGGCAACGATAATCGGTGAAAATAAACACGGCAACGACAACCGGCGAAAATAAACACGGCAACGACAATCAGCGAAAATAAACACGGCAACGATAATCGGTGAAAATAAACACGGCAACGATAATCGGTGAAAATAACACGGCAACGACAACCGGCGAAAATAAACACGGCAACGACAATCGGCGAAAATAAACACGGCAACGATAATCGGTGAAAATAAACACGGCAACGACAATTGGACAAAATACACGTTGTCCTACGAGATCGTTCTAAAAATTCCATTCAACTATCGCATTTACGGAATATTGACAGTATATACTGACTGGTAAAGCAATTGTATCACCCAGCACCTTAATAATACACTATTTACATGAAAATAAATCAGATACTCAAGATCCATCGATGGACTAGCTACTATGAATTGCATGTTCCTGAAGAATAGCATACTGATATAATTCTGGAGATTTGTAGCTACCAATCTCAATCATTGAAATAGATACTCCAATTTTTTCTACAATACAATAAAAGTGATTTAAAATTCTACTGTCTTCTGAATGAAAATTAGACTTGGGTATTAGAGGAAAGTGATGTAAGGTTGAGGGTATTGTTCTGAGTTGGAGTGTGATAATGAAAATCATTGTGTCATAAATCAATACAGATCTTTCAACTGATTTATTAATGTAAATATGATTTTGACACTCTGATGGCTATTGTCTTTTGCATTCATAAAACTGCATGCTGAACGATATCTCTAATGAACGAAACAACAGACAATTATGATAAATATAATTAGGATAGCAATGATGTGACACTCTCTGTAAAGTTTATGAGCTATCGATTGGTGCTTTGATGATTATTGGCTGTCACTAAAGATCCCAAGAACACGGTTCAGTTGATCGTCAAACGGAAAGCGAATTTTTATACGAACACTCTAAATATTGAAATTTAAAAATGATCAATGCAGCCTTTCTAGAGTTATTGCTGAATAAACAAACTTAGAAGCTCGAAAGTTCCACTACAATTAGAGACCCCACTTAGCTCTGTCAATTGTTTTCGTAACAATGGATAGACGGTTCCGCTTGTTCAACGATGGGCGGTAAACTACGTTTCGTCCTGTGCACTGTTTGCGACTAATTAATTCAAATTTAATGATCGACTGTCTGATCCTTTGCTAGATGTTTGATATGAGCCTTCAGCTTCATCAGCATTAATGTGTCGATCAAATTAGCAAAGCACAGAACTAACGCTTATATTTATTTTCATAATTTAAAACTTATAGATTTATACTATAGTTTATTAGATATTTTCTAGGTCAGGTACAGATGATGAAATTTTTTACAAGGATGTGGGGAATTGAATCGGTGAACTGGATGGAAAAGGAGGGATCAGAATTCTGTTCAGATACCTATTTATACATATATGTTTCATCAGAATTTCCCTTGTATTTATGGGGGCGGGGGTGGCTCAGTCGGTAGCGCGCCAGGCTCCAGTCCCAGCTGGGTCAGCGTTGAGATTTATCTCTGCAAAACTCCCCGCGCTGCCAACGGTCAGTAGGGGACACCGATGGGCTTGGAAAGGCAGCCGTCCGTCGGATGGGACGTTAAGCCGTGGCCCCGTGTGCGGGAGAGCCATACCCTGTGCACGTTAAAGAACACGCTGGATGGCCTTGACGGGAGGCTACCATCTGTCTCCCAACAGCTGTTCCAGTGGGTCCCCTCCCCCAACCTTCTCTGAGCCTTCGGGGTCCATGTGACCTGGCCATTTAGCCCATGGTGTGCAAAGAAGTGCCGCTCAGAGGTAAAACAACCCAACCCTTGTATTTATAGTTACTACGTTATTGTTATGTTGCTTTTCGTATGTTGTATTCAACCAAGGACTAAGAAAAGAATACAGTAAGAATGTGTATGGGGGGGGGGGGAATTGTGATGATTTATAGAACCGAAAAAAAGAAAGTAATTAGGTTTCATTTTATTGTACTTTTGTTAGAAATTATTCTCGACAAACAGTGGAAGATCTTTTTCCTCTCTGTTTTAATGAGCGTTTAACAAATGGTTTTGCCAAATAGGGGTCATATATACACAGTCGTATCAGAATAATATGATCACCTACCATAGTATATGTATGGTGGTCATATTATTCTGATAGGACTGTGTATTTACTCTTTGTTTCACTTCTATTTTGTTAATCAAAACATTTTTAGGAGGGAGAGAATAACATGATCCTATTCACTAGATTCTGCCCTATTTAATACTATGATTTGATTGATTCCTAAAGCAATATCGCTCAGAGGGACTCTATTATAATATTTACTTAAAAATTCAAACTGGTACGCTGTTGGTTCAAAAAACCTTAGTTTAGTCCGTGAAAATTGATTTTTCATTTTTTATATTGCCTATTTAGATTTTACTTCATTTCTAAAAATTTTAATACGTTAGCATTGAAATTGCCGAAATACAAATCCAGGCAGGTAATAAACATTATTTAAGTATTTCCTCTGGAGATGATTTATAGATATAAATCAGTGGCTTCAAAACAGTGTGATATGTAAAACAATTATGGTTCTATAAATTAAAGGTGAAAAATAAAGAACGGTTTGCAAATAGATTACTGACTGTAAGTGTACAGTCACTCAAAAAAATATCCGAACACTATGGTTGATTACAGAATTCAAAAAAATATCTAGCAACGATTTATTTTTTCAGAAATTAGTGATCTGGCAACCTTCGTGTACAGTACACAAAGGATGCCTGAGCGCTAATTTCTAAAAAAAAAATCGTTGCCAGATATTTTTTCTGAATTCTGTAATCAACCATAGGGTTCGGATATTTTTTCAGCGACTGTATTTCGAATTTCTAGAGTTCTCCAAATACAAAAGTGCGGGTTGGTCCATCAATGGCACGACACGCTCGTGAAATGATACTAATTGGTTCGAGTCTCAATTGTGTAAAAAAATAATAAAAATAAATAAAAATCAATTACCCCTCAAGCAATTGCTTGCCACAGAGGGGGGCGGGGGTGGCTCAGTCGGTAGCGCGCCAGGCTCGTAATCTGTAGTTCCCATGTTCGAGTCCCAGCTGGGTCAGCGTTGAGATTTATCTCCGCAAAATTCCCCGCCCTGCCCACGGTCAGTAGGGGACACCGATGGGCTTGGAAAGGCCACCGTCCGTCGTATGGGACGTTAAGCCGTGGCCCCGTGTGCGTGAGAGCCATACCTTGTGCACGTTAAAGAACACGCTGGATGGCCTTGACGGGAGGCTACCATCTGTCTCCCAACAGCTGTTCCAGTGGGTCCCCTCCCCCAACCGTCTCTGAGCCTTCGGGGTCCATGTGACCTGGTCATTTAGCCCATGGTGTGCAAAAAAGTGCCGCTCAGAGGTAAAACAACCCAATCCAACCCTTGCCACAGAGGTCTGACAGGAGCCTGTCAGTTTAATACGCCATAGAGACGTTCTGTGAGGAAGGCGACAGAAAGATAGAAACAAAAATCTCAGCAGAAAGACAACACAAGCATCCATGCCTTACCCGAAACTTGAACCCATGTTCCGTACGATCAGTAGTCATGCGTACTAACTGCTCAGTCATTGTGTACATGTTAAGATTTCTTCCTTCAACCTCCGCCCATTGGTAAGAAATCCATTGGGAGAATCAATGGAAGAATCCAGAAATCCATCCAAAGAAAACCATTGGTGAGAAAGGATACACCAATGGACTTGAAAAAGTTGCCGTCCATTCGAATGGGGCGTTAAGCTGTGGCTCGTGTTCAGGAGTGTTATATCCTTTGCATGCTAAAGAAGTTCCTTGATGGGAAGTTTCCATCTGTCTCCTACAAAATGTCCAATGGATTCTCTTTACCTATACAGCGCTAAGCCGTTGGAGCATTTTAATCTGGCATTTTAGCCTCTTAGAGCTAGAACAACAATAACAATCAAATTTCAAACATGCAACAAAAAAACATTTGTGATTATCCTCTATGAATATGCACTTTCTCTTTTAGTTCTTGGGCGCGTGGATGAGTGAAGTCGGTAGCTCCCGACTCGTAATCTGTAGCTCACAGATTCGAGCCTGGGGTTAATCTCCGTTAGCCCCGTTCTGCTCTCAGTGAGAAAAGGTCACCGATGGGCTTGGAAAGGCGCCATCCATCTGGTGAGACATTAAGCCAAAGAGGCCATGTGTCCAGAAGTATACGCTGTGAACGCTGAAGAATACACTAGATGGCCTTGAGGGGGAAATTCCCTCTGTTTCCTAAGACCCGTTTGGTGTGTAAAAAGTAGCGCTCAGATGTAAAAAAAATTAACCCTTTAGTTGTTTTCTTTTCTTTTATAAATGCAGATAAAATTTTGAAAAAATCATTTTATACCGAGATCGATTTAATTTGTGCTTCAAAACAAAATCATTCCTCTTGCTAAAAATATTTGCAACAAATCAAAACTATGTCATAAATTAAGAAATGTTTTTCCTTATTCTTTATGAAATACAGATGGTGGATCTCAAATTTTTATGAGGTTTAAGATTTCATTTCGAAAACAAATAAGTTTGATAATCAATGTCATAAAATAATGATTAAAATAATGATTAAGAGCCACACAAACTTACATAATTTCGTGTTCGAGTTGAATTTGTTTTAAATCTGAGCGGCACTTTTTTTTCACACGATGGGCTAAAATCACACGATGGGCTAAATGGCCAGATCACACGATGGGCTAAACGGCCAGATCACAAGGACCCGAAGGCTCAGAGAAGGTTGGGGGAGGGGACCCACTTTAATAGCTGCTGGGTGACAGATGGTAGCTTCCGTCAAGGCCATCCAGCGTGTTGTTTAACGCATGGCTCTCCAGCATACGGGTCCCCGGCTAAAAGTCCCATCCGACAAACGGCAGCTTTTCCAAGCCCATCGGTATCCCCTACTGACGTGGGCAGGGAGGTTTGCGGAGATAAATTTCAATACTGACCCAGTTGGGATTCGAACGTAGGAACTGCAGATTACGAGCCTGGCGCGCTACCGACTGAGCCACCCTCCTCCCCCAATTCTTTCGTGCTTTTAAATTTAATTTCTCCTCATACTTAACGAAACATCAGCACTTGGAATGATGAAACGCATCGCAGAAGTTTTGTGACTAGCCTCCCAGTCATGTCCAATGAGGCATCCAGAGCAAAGATTGAGATTGGACGAACTCACTTGCTTGGGACGAAATGTGCCGATGCATTAATGGCTGCTGAACCGTAACCGGCTCTCGGTGTTCTGGCTAACTGCTGTGATTTACAGCCATTCGTGAAGAGGATGACGAACATAAATGTGTTTGGTGTGGGTCCGAACGACCTGATTACAGTTGTCATTAGAGACAGCATCGTTTTCCTGGGATGAGCTGACAGATTGGAAGCATGCTGGGACGCTGCCTCACCTAACACCATCAAAGGTTTTATGGGGTTTTTTCGGTGACGCCTGCTCCACTTACTTTCTTTGCTACGCGGAACCGACTGGAGTAATCAAGGTGAGTTTCAGTTAGGTGGCAGTTCTATTGAAGTTTTATAATCCTTTCCATTTTTTTTACTATTCTTCACGCTAGTTGGATGTTTCTTTTGGAGTATGAAATTGCAACGAAGCACTAAAGCCTTTTCACAATAAAACGCATTGCTCGTAACAGATTTTACTGATTATTGCTGTTGTTATTATGCGTAGATTTTTATTGAGAAGTGAACGTTGCTATAATTCTTTTCCACTTTTCTCTGGGGTGTAATTTTATGTAATAAAGACAGATTGACGATCTTAAGTATCTCTTACTATGATTGAGTTAGTTAGACACCTGAGGATCTTTTTTTGGCTCTAAAATGGGCTAAGTAGAAAGGTCACACTGACTCCACGGTTTCGAGCAGGATTTGGACAAGTTCAGTCTCCAGTGGTGGTGGGGAAGAGGTTGGCTCAGTCGGAAACGCGCCATACTCCTAAT
Source organism: Ryuthela nishihirai (assembly GCA_038380435.1). Taxonomy (NCBI): domain Eukaryota; kingdom Metazoa; phylum Arthropoda; class Arachnida; order Araneae; family Heptathelidae; genus Ryuthela; species Ryuthela nishihirai. The sequence continues at coordinate 13,932,830 of JAWZYU010000016.1, read as the reverse complement.
CTTCAGTCCCCAGGCTTGAGTACCAGCGTTAAGATTTGTCTCCGCTAATTTCCCTGTGTTCGGTGAAAAAGGATTAAAATTATTTAGGATGGGAAATTTGGTCCTCGTACCATTTACTCTCCTTACCTCCTAAAACAGGAATAACATAGCAATTCCACTACTCACTAATATTTTAAAATTATTTAGCATTCGTCAAATTGTTGTTCCAAATCTATTGATAATTATATTTCCCAAAAGTTTATTGGGCACAATTTTCGCATTGACAGTATACCTCTATACAAAATAAAAATGCTTTAATGGAATCACATAAAGTTTAGACTTTTTGTGCTTTAACAAATATTCTCGGCATCAGCAGCGCCGTTTCCGTTAATCGTTAGTCCACCAACTACAAGTGGAATAGCCACAGGTTTAACCCACTATTATCAAGACACCGGACTGCAAGCTCAATCTATAAACCGTTAGACTACAAATTCCAATCCAATCTATTGGAGATAAGGGCATTTCACTAACCGCCGGTGGTACGGGGGTGGCTCAGTCGGTAGCGCGCCAGGCTAGTAATCTGTAGTTCCCAGGTTCGAGTCCCAGCTGGGTCAGCGTTGAGATTTATCTCCGCAAAATTCCCCGCCCTGCCCACGGTCAGTAGGGGACACCGATGGGCTTGGAAAGGCCGCCTTCCGTCGGATGGGACGTTAAGCCGTGCACGTTAAAGAACACGCTGGATGGCCTTGACGGGAGGCTACCATCTGTCTCCCAACAGTTATTCCAGTGAGTCCCCTCCCCCAACCTTCTCTGAGCCTTCGGGGTCCATGTGACCTAGTCATTTAGCCCATGGTGTGCAAAAAAAGTGCCGCTCAGAGGTAAAACAACCCAACCCAACTAACCGCCGGCCTACAAATCCAATTGCCCACATACAAGTCAATCCACTGGTAGTTGGACCTCGAATTGCAATCCCAATCCACTAACCATAAGTTCAATCCCTTTAACTTCTAAACGACCAATGCAATCATAATCCACTAACCACAAGATCAGTTCGCTGACTACTAGATAACCAGTTGCAACAAGATTCATTACTATGTATGCTCTCTAAACACCAATCACTTATCCATTGTTTTCTTTATAATTCCAAACCGTAACAATAAAAATAATGGAAGGACATCATTTTATTTCTACCTAACGTACTCAATTCTTAGATCCATTTATATTAAAAATAAACTGATATTATCCTAAACTAACTTTATATTATCCTAAACTGAAAATCCTCATACATTAGACAGGACATATTTTTTCAAACAATAAAAAACGAAGAAATTCCACTAGTCTTGTTAATTTTGCTATTACCGAAAATCATTAACCATTCTGTGTTCTACAGTTCCGCTAAAAAAATCTTTGGACAAGCCATTTCACGCATGATTTTAATGACCTCTTTGATTTCTCAGTAAGGTTTCCCCCTCGGTTAGTTTCTCTCATAAAATAATAAGCATTCTTCTACTCTTTCGTTTTTCTTACTTCTGTAAATCTTATCTTCCCTATTTATCTAGTTTCTCGAGGCATACTTCCATCCCTTAGTTTATTAGGTTCCACAGAACTCAAGGGATTGTTTTTCAAGCTTCAGTAAACGAAATCCAAATAGCTATTCGTCTTCTCCCTTTCAGCTCTACAGGATTATCTAGTCTAGATATATGTCATCATTGTGTTCTTGGCACTGAGACTATTATTATATTTATTCTGAAGAATGACCTCTGACATTTACATTCTTGTTACTCTTTGTCCCTTTCCATTTATTTTCTTCATGAGGTTTTCTATTTTAATCTTAGATTAGATTGGATCAGTTTTCATTGTTATTGCATTCAATAAGCCATTTTTTTTTTGTATTCTGAAAAAGAACGTTATTTAAACTTTACATGAATAGGCATTTCTTTCTTTTCCTCTATAAAAAGGTATTGTGTTCTCGAGGTAATAAAAAACATCGATGCATTTGCACATTACACGTTAATACATTTATACGGTGTATTGTAAAAAGTACTGAGACCTTTCCATGGTTACGTTAATGAAATGCTGCAGTCAGGGTTCGAGTCCGGGAGATGGCATGTCGTTTGTTCTGTCTAAACCTGCAGATAAGCCAGTAATTTGTGGGTGTGATGAAAATTGTCTTCGCAGATAACTTTTTTATGCAGTAAACTTTACTATGCTCCTCCTAAAAGTTCTCGCCTCCCTCATGGGTTCGATTTTCTGAGCGGCACTTTATGAACACAATTTAGCTAAATGTCCAGGTCACAAAGACCCCGTTGGGTTGGGTTGTTTTAACTCTGAGCGGCACTTTTTTTGCACACCATGGGCTAAATGGCTAGGTCACAGGGACCCCTAAGGCTCAGAGAAGGTTGGGGAAGGGGACCCACTGGAACAGCTGTTGGGAGACAGATGGTAGCCTCCAGTCAAGGCCATCCAGCGTGTTCTTTAACGTGCACAGGATATGGCTCTCCCGCACACGGGGCCACGGCTTAACGTCCCATACGACTAACGGCGGCCTTTCCAAGCCCATCGGTGTCCCCTACTGACCGTGGGCAGGGCGGGGAGTTTTGCGGAGATAAATCTCAAAGCTGATCCAGCTGGGACTCGAACCTGGGAACTACAAATTAGGAGCCTGGGTCGCTACCGACTGAGCCAACCCCGCCCCCACAAAGACCCCGAGGGCTCAGAGGGTTAGGGGGAAGGGACCCACTGGACAGCTGTTAGGAGACAGATCGTAGCCTCCCATCAAGCTCATTCAGCTTGTTCTTTAACATTCAAAAGTATGGCTCTCCCGTACACTGAGCCACGGCTTTACGACCCATCCTATGAACGGCTGCCTTTCCAAGCCCATCGGTGTCCCCTACTGGCCGAAAGAAAAGCGTTTTGCGGAGATAAATCTTAAAGCTGGCCTAGGTGGGACCCAAACCTAGTAACTGTAGATTACGAGACTAGTGCGCTATCGACTGAGCACCCTGCCTTACTCACGTGATTCTTCTCTGTGGCGTGTTAAACTGACAGTCTCCTGTCAGGTCTCTATGGCAAGCAGCTGATTGAGGGGTAATTATTCTTTTTAACGGTAAACAAAATTGTCGAAAGATGAATAATCACTCTGTACACTCCTCAAAGAACCTTTATTTTATTAAACGATTCGCTATAACAGTTATTATTCGTTTTCAATTAATTTTGAGGAAAATACTTATGACTAGAAACGCTGCTGCTGTTAATGTTAAACTTCGATACATTTTTAAACCTTAATCTAATATGGTTGAAAATTCGATATTCGAATAAATTTCATATTTTCAATTTACATAGAGTTCCCATTTTTCTGTAAAAAGCCTATTTACAAAGTTAGGGCTTTTTGAATATGGTTTTCCATTCAAATAACATAGAAGTGTTGAAATACTTTTGGCAATATAGTGCATATTATATAAACATTTTAAAAATGCAATAATTATCTGTATCGCTGCTTCCCAAAATCACTCACTCCATGGTCTAACAAATACACCAATATATGTTTTCGAAGCCTTGCAAATTGTATGAATATATTCCGACTTTCGAGGAAGAGAGGTAGTCAATCGTAGAGCCACGCTCGTAACCTACAGTTTTTAGATTCGAGTCCCAATTTTGTCAGCATTTAGATTTATCTCTCCTAGCGCCCTTTCTACTCTAGGGGAGAAAAGGAACACCCTATGGGCTTGGAAGGATCGCCGTCCGCCCTTAGGATGGGACGGTATCATATCATAGTCATATCTGTACACGCTTAATAACACTGTAGATGGTCTTGACATGAGTCGTCCATCTGTCTGCTAATAGATGACCAGTGGATCTCCTTTCTCGACCTTCTCTGAGACATTGGAGACCTTGTGGCCTGGCCATTTAGCCCAAAAATGTGCAAAAAAGCGCCGCTCAGTGGTAAAACAACCCAACAAAATCCATCTTTCTAGTAATGACTTGAACAAACTTCAAACCTTCCCTTCATCAGTATTTACTCTGAATCGACGCATTATTTTACTAGTGTGTGCCTCCTTTCTGACTTCCTTCCTGAACTAGCTCCGAGGATAGCCAATTCCCACTTTTTTTAACTGCCAAAAACCGGGAATTGATCAGTGGTTTCGTAAAAAATTATTTATCATGCAAAAAACAAGCTCAGTTGAAACAGGTATGGGTGTTCTCACACGGTACCATATATGCCAAACATCATCTTCTATCTATTTTACTAGTCACTAAATGCTTGGATGACATGAAATAAAGTATATACTATCGCAATCTAATGACATTATTAGAAAAAAACTGAAACATTAATATCCTAGAAATTTTAAAGAGCATACATTCCCGAACCTCGAGAATGTCTTTGCAATAAGGTCACGACTCGTTAGTGAGACGTAAAAACGTTATTGAGAAACGCTCCTTGTTAATGAGAGAGTTTTTGTGAAACCAAACTGTGGTTTAGTATATAAACATCCTCGAGTATTTCTCTTTTAATTTAGCTGCATCACATACTCACTCGTCACTAAAAAAATCACAAATTCGTACGAAATCTAATTCGCTTTATAGGAAGCAAAAGAACATCGTGTATTTATCGCATTCTTTGAGGAGAATCTTGTTAATAAAACCAAATTCTTTTACCAGGGATATTTTCAGGACGGTTTTCGGTCTTTCATCATTTATCTCAAAACACAATAACATGCAATAAAACTCTGCCAGCATGGAGCAAACAGCAGCTGACGCCATTTTTTATTATCTCGAAAAAATTCCTCCGGCAGTGCGATAAATGTGCCTCGTGATTAATGGCTGTAACATAATATTCCACTAGCTAATTTACTCCAGAGGGGATAATTAGGAAAGAAACAAGCAGGTAATTAGAATGCCGGACTGAAAACAAACAGGGAAACCAATTTCATCCTCACCTCCTGAAAACTGAGATACTTAAAGAACAGGAAGAGCCAGCCGTAAGAAGACAATGGTCATGTTCCAAGACATTGCTCACTCTTTGCAGTGAAATGCTCAGTTGTGTTTTCTTAAAACAAATTCAAAAATTGCTCCCATGGTAGCATGAATGCTGGTGTACATGATTTTAATGAGTGGGTTAGTTACAAGAGAGAAAAAAAAAAGCTTTTTTTCTGCTTTATCGTGTAGTACAAGATCAAAAAATCGTTTTGAATTAGTTGCATGATATATATTTAAGAACTTTGACCAAATAATAGTCATTTGGTGAATTAAATCTTATTTTTTAATATGTACACTTAGATGTGTTAATTTTTGGGGTGAAGAAGTAAAGCTAAATAACTACCTGTAGTTTTTTAATTCAAAAGATACTTTCAAAAATATATACATATACAGGGTGAATCTGAAAAAGTGGGCAAAACTTTACGGGGTAGTACAACGCAGCTATACGAGCAATATTCGTCATAGAAAGTATGGGCGGAACGCAAACGGCGAGCTAGGTGGCGTTGGAAATGGTATAAAAGGGTCGGTCCTCGCACCCAACGGTATTTCTACCGTGGATTGCCGAGAGGATGGCTGGTTATACTAACCACGAAATGGCGGATATGCACTTTGTGTACGGTGCGGCGGACGGGAATGCAAGTGAGACACAGAGTATCTCCTCTCCTTCTTGTGTTCATTCTTTAAATGTGACAGTGGAAAACTACCTTTTAACTTCTCACCGCTTGCGTTCCGACCATACATTCTATGACGAATATTGCTCGTATAGCTGCGTTCCACCCCGTAAAGTTTTGCCCACTTTTTCAGATTCACCCTGTATATAAAAGCAATGATGTTTATAATTTTGGATATCATTCTGATTCATATTTGATTTTTCATCTTCCTAGTAAAAGCAGATCAAAATTTGATCTTGTGGGATACGTTGACTCTCACTTTTCATAAAGTTTTTGAGATGTACATTTCGAAATACTCATAAGCACCATTTTTCTTGTTTTGTAGCTTGTGTAAATCAAAATTAATCTTGAAGAAATCATCGGATCTCATATTATTCTGAGGTCTATTGCCCGAATCTCATCAAGGTACAAATATTCAGAGCTCTACCCCCTTATGCATCATAGTTAGAATTAGCGTTATGACCTCCATTCACTCATTCACTCACATTCAGGTTACTTAGAAAGGTAGATCTGGATTTATCTAGATCAGATACACTATATCTCAACACGTGTTGAGATATAGTATTTCAGATATAACATAGATATAATAACTATAATGTAGTGTGTGAATGGAGATCTACAATCATAGTTATCTAACACGTAAAATGTGTTCTCTATGGAAAAATGTCACTGGAGACTAATTGCAGGTCGTAATGAAATCAATATTCGTTTAATATTAAAATTTATTCTAACTGGAATAATTGATAAAAATTAATTAACAAAACTGCTAGTCATAAGAATATATGTCACAGTTCAGTATCAGTTGAAACACATATAATAACTATTAAATCTAATAGTTTGCTAAAATAAAGCCAATTTTGCAAATTCGTGTAATAATTATTTCGTTTTTGAAACAAACAACTGTTATTAACGCACCCTTATATTGCTTTCTAATTTTAAATTTACTTTTCATTTTAGCTTCCCAGGCGCACACCTTAGATATTTGGTAGGCTTCTGAGTTTTCAAAATTCTGCCACCTAAAACTTAAATTTACCATAATTTCAGTATTAAAAGTGCAAGTCACGTATATTAGTACGATATTTCAATAAATATACTGTACATATATTCAATAATACAAGTACGATATTTCAATAAATTAAAATGCGTTCATATCATATAAAAAGCTGACAATCTAGGAAATTTCCTAAAGAAGTGAGAATATTTTTTCCAGATCAGAGAATATGAAAGCGAAATTAATGACGCGGCTCAAACCACGGATACATTCACAAAACCAAAGGAATCTAAGGATCATGAACTGATATCAGCAGTGTTATCATTTTCGCAAATAAACAAAATGTTTCGTCAGCGCAGGTGCCGGATCTTTTTTCCTTCTTTCCGTGCTTTTTATACAGACTTACTCTATCATGTTCCTCACTGTTAGGAATAAATACTAAATGCTTAAATATAATAAAACGCTTTTTCTTAAATATTCCGTACTGAAAGTGGGGGTGTGACTTACAGTAGCTCAAAAAAAGTATTCAAACACTATAGTTGATTACAGAATTCAGAAAACATATCTGGCAACGATTATTTTAGAAATTAGTGATCTGGCAACCTTCGTGTACTGTACACGAAGGTTGCCAGATCACTAATTTCTAAAAACATCGATACCAGATATTTTTTCTGAATTCTGTAATCAACCATAGTGTTCGGATACTTTTTTGAGCGACTGTACATTCCCGTGCATCTTTCACGCCGTAAAAACAGTAGCCTCCACCCACTCCCTGAGTCAACCGCAAATCTGCCCTACATCCCACCGCTAAATGTCCTGATTACTTGATTCCTGAAAGCAATTATTTGTTTTGTCCATGGTATAAACGACCAAGTGGTAAGGTTCATCAAGGCTGAGCTGAAGATGAAGGAAAACCACTTAACAGCTGTTAAGGGCAGATGGGGTCTCCAATCGAAGTTGTCGATCATCGACTTCGAAGTCCACGGGATAAAGCTCTTTTGGGCAATAACCACAGTTCATTCCCTCCACCAATAAACCTCATCTTTGTAAGGCATCGTTGTTCTTCCGTTGTAAAAAGGGAATCATACTATCAGAAAGAAATCCAAATGGTGATAAAAAATGGAGTCCTAAGTTGGTGAGGTAAATATATCCGTTGATACAAATAGAGATACTCAAGTTACAGATTTTACCCTCTAACAATTGGACCAATCTGGTATTGGCTTTCCTGCAGAAACTTTCTGGGGAAAATCGATGCATTAAAATAACATTCCGAAATCATTTGCTTTAGGTTGTAAATGAAAAGTCAAATTCAATTCTGAAAGAGAAATCACTTCGTGTTATTTTTTTTTTCCTTTAATGGGCATGATGTCACTAAGGAAATTAGATATATTGTCAGAATTAGGTTCGGTTATTTTTACCTCTGAGCGGCAGTTTTTTTTTACACTCAATAAAATGGCCAGGTCACAAGGACCCCAAAAGCTCAGAGAAGGTTACAGGAAGAATATCCACTGGACAGCTGTTAGGAGACTGATGGAAGCCTCCAGTCAAGGCCATCTAGAGTGTTCTTTAACGTGAACAGAGTATGACTCATCTACACACGGGCACACGGCTTAAACGTCCCATCAGATGGATGGTGGTCTTTCCAAGCCCATCGGTGTCCCCTTTCTTACCGAGGAAGGGGTAGGGGTTAGCGGATATAAATCTCAACTGTCGCACAGATAGGGACTCGAACCTGAACGGATTACTACCCTGTCGTAGTGCCGACTCAGGAGACCTCGGCCTCACTCCGAATTGAACAGAAAATAATAGATTGAAGTAAATAAAATTTCTAAGTTTCCAAATATATTCTTTCTTCATTTAAAATAAAAAATAACTTACTTTCTACTTTTAAAATTTTAATTATTCCAATCTGATTGAGAAATGGTAAATATCAGCGAATTGCTTGATAGCATAACAATTATATTGAACTCAAAATTGGTTTTATCAGTTTCCAAGTTTCGAATTCAACTCTTTCGGCGTCGAAATTTTCTCTTCTAGTTCGTCGTCTTCATGAGAAATTAGTTATAGTCTTGCAATAAGGTCACCATCCAACGGATGGAAAGATAAGCTATAGTCCCATGTGTAAGCACGTTCTGATTGAGGTATATGACGTGGCGGGGGAGGATGGCATTAATTACGTGTGCAGGGAAATAATACAAATGATAAACATGAATTTATAAATACATTCAGTATTGTCAAATGAATAATCAGGAAGGAAAAGTTTAACTCGCCGACAACGCTCAAACTATGTCGTTTAGTGCGGGAAATGCGTTCCTCAAAATGCTCTCATGAGCATTTCAGCATTTTGAGGACCGCATTCCCCGCGCTAAACGGGTATGTCTGTATATTATTAAATATTATTAAATTAGTAGCGAAAAACCAAATTTTCGTTCTGCAGTAAGTTAAGTGTTAATTACCAGTGCATGTCGCAACCCCGAACATTGAGAATTTGGTAGTGTTGGGAGATAAGATGAGAGTTAGTAGCGGGAAGATGGGCCAGGTTACGGCATATCTTGAGAGCTAGAGCGGCATTATACAGTATATGTACGGTGCCGGTCTGGTTCTCATTAGCTGAGAGCGTACGATGGGGAACACTCACTCCACTACTGTACTGATTGACCGCCATGACAAAAGTACATATTAATGGCATTTAATTGTTCAGTACTGTAATATATATATATTTAAATATAAAACAACTGCCACGAGATGTCATGAAATTTATAAAGGTACCAAAAAACAAGTTAAAGTATTTTCACGATACTTCGTGACAACTCAAGGTTACTTTTATAAAGTTCCTGATATCACTATAATAAATTCTGTCATGAATAATAAATTATTAGGAAACAAATTCGTTCATGCTCTCGATAAAACATAAAAGTGGAAACTCATATGAGCGTAACGGAACCGCAAGAAAGCTAAAAGAAATGAAATGGTATCTTGGGCTTCTAATCTTCAGTTCTCCCAAATATTATCACGCAACAATACGATTGACCTCAATTATGATGTCCGTCTACTTGTTTAATGATAGAATAGTATATATCTACTCGTGTCGTGAGAGATAGAATAGGGGAAAGTTTCTCTATTGAGAGAAAAAATCGACTCTCTAAACTTTTGTCAGATTAAAAATTATTATTCAGTTGTCATGATATAGAAACAAAATGTTTACCGTATACTCGTCAAGCACTGGCCAGGTGGTCACCATAATGTTTGAAAGCCGTTTTAATCAACTGTTGCTTATAAAAGTCTGTCGAAATTTATTCATGAAAGAAATAAATTTTTTGACTTTTAAGATTCATTTCGAATGTTGTATAATTTCATACATATTTAAATTAGACTGACTTCAATTTTTTTATTTGAAACTCATCTACCTTCCTTCCTTCCGTAGCGTTTTTGGTTGGTTGGTTGGTTGGTTGGTTGGTTTAAGGGCAGACATGCCAGATCTGGGGGGGGGGGGCAAGAATCATGGCCCTTGTCACCTCTTGACCTGGCCTGCCTGCAACTAAACATAGGCATACCACGCTAAACGAGGTATGCCTGTATATTATTATTAAGATGGCAAGGGACCCCCCTTTGAGAATGCTGGTAAGGATAATAATGCGAGTAGCCCTAGAAGAAGCAAAATATTATAAAACTTATAAATTTTTCATGCAATTTTCAAAAAAGTTTTAAAGATCTCTAAAGTCGAGGAGAGAAATGTCTCTTACTCTTTTCTTGCTCGATTGAGTCTATTCCCTTCCCTCCCTCTCTTAATATTTTACTAGATTCGGGCCTGGTTGCATGCATTCAATCAATAAATAATGTTAAGAGGTGTTGAAATAGAAAGTATTGAATTTCGTAGAGAAGCCAGTCAATAGTTGTTTGTAAAAATTCGCATATATAACGATATCCTATAAGAGATTATTTCTGGAAAATCTTAATAAAATTCTAGTTTTTAAAGATGGTCGTAGAATATTAAATAATCAAAAAACTCTCAAGCAGCTGCTTGTCATAGAGGTCTGACAGGAGCGTGTCAGTTTATACGCTTTAATAGAAGGTCTGTGAGGAGATGGGACCTTAGGAGAAAAACAATGCAACACCCATGCCATACCCGGGCTCTTTGATCAATAGACAAGCGCACTAACCACTCGATCATCGAGACGGCTTAGAATATAAAATATTGCGGTAAAAAAAGTCCAGTTTAATAAAAGTAAAAGTACGGTTTACTAGTGCTATAGAAATGTTTTTTGATAGCTAAGTAAAAGTGCATAGTGTGGTAGAAAAATTACAGATTTTTTAATAAATTAATATCAGAATCATATAGGAAAGAGATTGAAGATTAATTAAAGGTAAAATTTATCTAAATCTAGATTTCAGCAATATTCTTTCAGTATGCAAAAATTGTGGGACTCTGAATATTTCAACAACAGCAATAATAGTTATAAAAATGTACCTCAGTAACTAATAGAAACTTAAATAATAAGCATATATGTATTTACTTCGACATTTGTGCAAATATTTATTTTGAAATTCTGAATTTATAAACTTTTAATGTACATTTTTAATATACCTTCAATCACTTTTTGCCATAACAAGCTTACTATAGAAATTTTGGAGCATTAGATTTGCTTTCCACCTTCTATATAACAAGAAATTTTCGAAACGAGGGTTGAGGATGTCTCAGTTGGTAGCGCGACAGGCTGCTCACCTGAAATTCCCAGGGTCGAGTACCAACTGCGCCTGCGTTGAGATTTATTTATTTATATCCGCTAACTCTTACCCTGTCCTCGGTGAGAAAGAGAACACCGATGGACTTGGAAAGGCCGTAGTATATCGGATGGGATCCGCCGCTCCGTGTGCAGGAAAATCACACCCTGTGCACATTAAAGAACATGCTACATGGCCTTTTCACGGAAGACTTCCATCTATTTCTTAATAGCTGTTCAATGTGTCCCCTTCCATTAACCTTCTCTGGACTCTGGGGGTTTTAGTGACCTTGCTATTTATTCTTTTGTGTGCAAAAAAAGGTCTATTACAGGAAACAGAACTCAAATGAAATTTTAAAAATTTTTCTCTAGGCTGTATTGTATAACATGGAAGTGGTCAATTGGTTAGGTGGTTGATTGCGGAGCCACGAGACTTAGTTTCAAGTTGAAATGAGACGTGAATGTTTGACAAATTACTGCTGAGGTTTCGACGCCCTCCTATATCTTCCAAATACCACATTATTCTGATGTGACAAGTGAGGTGCCTGAGGATATATTTATTTCAGTACAGTATATTCACAAAATGCTTCGAAATGAATATAATTCACTCTCGATTATGTAGGGTGAAAAAGGTAAATGAAACGCATTATCATAAAAGTATATAAATAAAACGCTTACGAAAAATAATGAAACGCAAAAGTTAAGAAAAAGGATTATTTGATGATATGAATTATTATTTTTATTATTATTAGCAAAATTGGAACATGAAAGTAACTTTACATTGCCTTATCAAGAATGGCAATAATATACAGCACCATTTCACTGTACATGTTACAGAAAAGTACAATTATTTTAATTGCATTATAATACTAGCATAGATATAGTTTTCAAAATTAAATATACAGTCGTAATGCCTTCATACCGATATATTTATCGGGTTCAATTTTTTTATCCACAAACGTAACTATGACTCGCATGTGGTATTATTTAACATAACTAAATTGATGTATACACAAACAGTCTAGATATGTAAACAAACGTAAATTACAGCTCAGTAAAACAGTTTGTTGATCTAAATCAATTCAATCACATGGTTTCAATTAACTCACGATTTGTCTATAAATAAATTAAATTAGTTTTAAAATTTAGTGCAGGAAAACTATGAGTCCCAGAGAAGCACATTATATATTTTTTGAGAAGCAGAACTGTTATTTGTTTGGTTCTCAGTATTGCTTATTTGTCTTTGGACTTAACGTCATAATATTTTTTTCTGGGATTATATTGTTGCGGATCACAAAAATGGATAGCCACTGAGCGTGAGTATTAAAAGCTATATTTCAAAACCAAATTCAATACAAGGTAAATTGTTACAAAGGAAATATGGATGAAGTATCTTATTAACAAATTAACTATTAACATGCACAAGTCATCAATCTTCCTGCGTGAGCACACAACATCAGCTCTGTGTATTTTACTAAATACTACCTTTTACTTGATTTACCAGGTCACCCGAAGATCTTCACTCGTAAACCAATTCGCGTCCTGTGCTAATAACTTTTCACACACTAGCCGAACAAAAAGACAGTCCGTGTAGACATTCGAAGTTAGCCATAAAAGTTCCCACTTTTATACTTCCGCGTATACACAACACATCAAGTTACTTCTTGATACTTAACGATAAAAGATCCCAATTTTATCCTTCCGCGTATACACAACACATCAAGTTACTTCTTGATACTTACGCGCACTGTCTCAGAACAGCTCACCGTCCATTTTCGAACTACTCGACCGTTACAACACAACGACCGTTAACGCTCCACTCTTCTTCTCCAAATTCTCCCAAAGTTCTTATTCGTTGGCTGAAACTTTGCTTTCGGTTGCCAGATTCTTCTGTCGTAACACTGCCCCCTTTCTAAGTCTTGTTCGTCCCGAACAATTCTGGATTCCAAAGCTTCTTCAGTTCTTCGATGAAACATGGCCAAACGATCCACGTGAACCACTTTGCACTTTGTAGCTGGACATCGACGAATGCGATATACCACGTCTGTGTCAAAATGAAAGCGAATCTCATTATGACGTAGATTTCTTTTCTGACTGAAGCCTCGTCCACAAACATAATACGTGTAAGGCCTATAGCCCTTGTGAACACGTTTATGTCTCTGCAGGGAGAAGAATCGACTAAGAGTTTTCGTGCAAAACCTGTAAAAAGTTTTCTTCTTTGTCGAAAGTTTTCTTCTTTGGATTTTTACTTCTATCAAGAGTAACAAGGAATGAAAGTCATTAGTGACATAAAATCTAGGGAGAAGTTTCATCCTCCAGTCTGACCTTTTTGTCAGTTGACTTTCCCTTAATTCAGAACTGTCGTGATGAACCTTCAGCCATATTTCACCTGATTCCATTTGATCCCCAAGGTGCTTCACAAATATAATATCAGCTCCATAATTCTTTTTAGCTCTTCGGTCCATCTCCTCCTTCCATACTCTTGCTAGAATTGCAGCTTCTAATCCGACAACCTTACCTGTTTCTCCTGTATAAGTGAAATCAGTGATGTGTCGGGCTGCTAGCAATATTTTTTCTGTTTTACTTTCACATAGCCAGCTTGCAACATCTTCAGATACTCCTTGTTCTATTAACATGTTACGAAACTTGTTCAAAGCATTGCCGTTATGCAGAACCTTACGGACACGTGATGCTTCATCTACCCTATTATCCACAATGTTCACAAAACGCAGAAGTTCTCCTAACTCTTCGACGAGCTCTTGCAGTTCTAAGGATCCGTTACCAAGGAAACACTGAACAGCTTCCATCACTTCCAGAGAGTTGTCAACAGAGTTTTCAAGAGGTGAATCCATGTTGCTGATAACAGCTGAACAACTCAAACTCTTCATTCCACGAGCTTGTGATGCTGCAACCATTTTCTTAACTAAATCAACAGCAACATCTTCTGTACTGATGAGATCAATAGCTCCTTTTCCGTATTCATCATCATAAACCAAAGCGCACACTCCTTCAGCCAGCTTTTTGGACACAATTGAGCATCTCATTAGAGGAACGCTATCTACGGTAGCCGTCAGATCCTTGCAGCGGTAAATCTCCTTATCTGTTGGCACCAGCTCCTCTGTCTGTACTACGATGCAACATCCGACGTCTTCCATCATCTGCTCGATTTTATCTTTAGTGCAGTCAACTGTGAAGCTAGGGATGGATTCCAATTTGTCCAGAGTATCTCCCGTCAATTGGCGAGCACGACCGGAGATCATAGGGACCTTGAGACCTAAAGCAGCAAGTGCAGGAGCCAAGACAAGACTCACTTTGTTGCCGACACCTCCTGTGCTGTTTTCATCTACCATCCGATGGCGCCACTCAGGTCTCCAGCAAAACACATGACCCGAGGAGGTCATATTTGCTGTTTCTTCCGAATTCACTTTCTTGGAGCTCTCATTGTAATTAGCCAGGGAAATATCAGTCATGATTGCCAAATTGTTCATTCTGGAGATCAGCGACGAGTTTTGTAACATGATATTGTCCACTTTAGAGCTCCTGAAGTCGTGATAAAACTTTTCTATATCCTTATAATCCAAATGGTTATAATGTCCAAATCTGCGCATTGACTGTTCAGAAAAGAAATTCAGCATGGCTACGTTGAGATTATCTGAGGGCTTCACTTCTCTCTGATCGTAACTCTGAGGCTTAGTTTCATCCAGAAAGTTACTGTTATCCGAGCACAATTTATTACTCATAGAAAAAGGAATATCTAAGTCAGTCTTTGAAGTACTGTCTCTGCCTGAAGCTCCTTTACCAGCATCACCTGTTACGCTTCTAAGCCATTCTTCGGAATTCTTCTTTCTTAAATCCCCACTTTCTATAAACGATTCGAGTGTGGCTATATGCTTCGGTAAAATCTCTCCGACTTCCCCGGTAACGTCGAATGGCACTTTGTATCTATGATGAATGGACGCCTCTTCTTTACTCGGCCCACTCTGCGAAACGTAAACTCTGTTTCGTTCCCCCTCATTACCACTCGTTACTCTGCCTTTGCGATAATTGTCCATGACGCATTTTGCTGACGGCGAGGAATAGAATACCTTTCGTGTGGATCTCTCTTCAGATCGTGCCAGACTTGTATACCTAGGTATTTTGAAGTGCAAAGCGTACTGTATAGTCTCACAGCTCTCTGATCTGTGTGATTGTTCTTCACAGTTCCTAGACATGTCACCAGCGACATAGACATTCTGCCATGCATCACCAGTAGTTGCGTGGTCAAAGGCATTATCTGCGCTATCTCTACGATTCTTGATTTCCAGTAGCAGATCCACATTTTTATATGCGTTGCCTTTCTCTTTTTCTTTTCCATGTTTACAATCTAACTTAACACTATCAAGATCATCTTTTTCACTGACAAATTCAACATTTAAACTATTGCATTGTCTATTGAGTTCGGTTTTACTATCCTTGAACTGATCAATAATCTTACCAACTTGAGGAGCCACTTCATCTCTCATCTCAGTATTTTGTGCGGCCATTTCGGCTTTCAAGTCACCTATTTTATCGCTTTGGGCAGCTAGATCACTTTTAATATCAGTCATCTGCGTAACCATATCGGCTTTCATATCAGTCACCAGCGTAGCAATAACGGCTTTCCTATCAGTCATCAGCGTAGCAATAACGGCTTTCCTATCAGTCATCAGCGTAGCAATAATGGCTTTCCTATCAGTCATCAGCGTAGCCATAATGGCTTTCCTATCAGTCATCAGCGCAGCCATATCGGCTTTCATATCAGTCAGCGCAGCCATATCGGCTTTCATATCTTTCATATCGGCTTTCAAGCTATTTATCAACTTTACTAATTCATCCATACTTCTAGTTAACGGCATTCAATAAATTATCCCACTTCTGACACCAAATGTTGCGGATCACAAAAATGGATAGCCACTGAGCGTGAGTATTAAAAGCTATATTTCAAAACCAAATTCAATACAAGGTAAATTGTTACAAAGGAAATATGGATGAAGTATCTTATTAACAAATTAACTATTAACATGCACAAGTCATCAATCTTCCTGCGTGAGCACACAACATCAGCTCTGTGTATTTTACTAAATACTACCTTTTACTTGATTTACCAGGTCACCCGAAGATCTTCACTCGTAAACCAATTCGCGTCCTGTGCTAATAACTTTTCACACACTAGCCGAACAAAAAGACAGTCCGTGTAGACATTCGAAGTTAGCCATAAAAGTTCCCACTTTTATACTTCCGCGTATACACAACACATCAAGTTACTTCTTGATACTTAACGATAAAAGATCCCAATTTTATCCTTCCGCGTATACACAACACATCAAGTTACTTCTTGATACTTACGCGCACTGTCTCAGAACAGCTCACCGTCCATTTTCGAACTACTCGACCGTTACAACACAACGACCGTTAACGCTCCACTCTTCTTCTCCAAATTCTCCCAAAGTTCTTATTCGTTGGCTGAAACTTTGCTTTCGGTTGCCAGATTCTTCTGTCGTAACAATATTAAAGATCAAGTTTTAAGTGACGCTTTTACCGTTATTAATTAGTAGAAGTAAAGTATATACGTATATAAATAAAACAGTACCCAAAGTATGGAATGAATTGGGAAATGGACTTGGTATTTGTAAGGTGACCAATGGAACCCTGGATTTTGTGTTTAAGGAGATAATAATGTTGCTTGAGCAAATATGTTCCTAAACTTACAGGTGAGCGCCATTCCTCACCGCTTGCGTGTGACTTAGTTACTTAAACACAATAACTAGTTTAACCTTTTAGCAACTTCAGATATATAACTTTTCTTAGTATATCATGTTAATCATTAATATCATTAAATATATCATTATAAGAAAAAATATGATTTCTGAATATATCATATATTTTCTTTGGGGGAGGGAGACATGCCTATAGACTACACCCTGGCCACCACTGTACATATTAGAAATTATAGTATATTAGTAGAGGCTTTACAAATGCATTTTAAAATAATCATCTCAAAATAAAAGTTCAGAACATGGCTTCTGGGTTTCTCAGAATTGTAAACTTTCAATCCACAGCATGGATGAAATTGAAAATCAATAATATAAGAAAAACACCGAAATCTACCTTAAAATGACCAACAGATCAGCCATTTAAAACCGAACTCCTACAAAGCTATGGGGATGCACTCTAATTAGCATCTCTTTTTCAATGGTTACTGCGCTGAAATGAACAGGTTCAAACTTGTTGATTGGTCCGGCTTCAGGGTCAGAGAGACTCCGTGCTTGAAAGGGATTGAACTGGTTTCGAATTCTTTGTTCACAGTTTTACATAGCTGACTTCAAAAGGCTGTAGGTCATTTCCATAAAAACGCCATCATACCAATGAACTTTTCCTTAGCTACAAACGCTCTATAAAAAGAAATTTCTTCTGCAAAACACAACTTTCATTGCATAATCTTTTTCTTCTTTCATATTATTTTTTTCCTAAGCAATAGGTAAATGCCAGCAAATTATATTTAAACAGAAATATTTCGTCGCATAATTTTTCATCTCTTTCATATTTAACATCTCATAAGACAGAAAATGTTTCGAGATTCAGAGCTTTTTTACTTTTTTATTCTACTCGTAACGCGATAATCTAAAAAACAAAATCCGTGTTATCAACACGCCCTGATATCGCAGTTATAAAAAACTCTCTCTTAAAACACCGGTTTCATTTCAAACTATCTTTCTCTCTTCTTACAGCAGTTGAGCCTTGAAAAGTGGACATGACACATTTACGGAAAATAACACACATTACACTATCGGATTTTGCTGAGGATTCCTATTCTTGTTCGTGCTTGAGCCATCTATTTCACCACTTCATATTTTCTTTTAACTGGAGATCGAGGCAGTTAAAAAAAAAGACAGAAACGTTCTCTAATATCAAGTGAGTTTCTTTTGGGAAAAAACAGAATGGGAGAATAACGATATTGAAAAATATTCTTTTCGGACACAGACTGCTAACATAAACGCAATCCGTAAGTTTAATGTTCTAAAAAAAAACTGTTTGAAGGACACTTACCGAAAAAAAAAGGAGATGTTGCCATGACAAATATCGAGAGCTTTTAGTGTTTTTTTTTTGTCTCGTTTTACATCTATCAGAGTAGTGAGGTAGAAGGCATTGAGAAATGAATCTTATATTGACAGGTGCATGAATCATACTTTTTATAACTTAATCATTTTCCGTCCAATGGTGAAAGTGTTCCGACGTATAAGATTTCATATTCACCTCCAATGTCTTAAGATATTTGACATCAACTTTACACGTCTAAGTGCAAGGCTAAAATCCATGCCTAGAATATTATCCTTTTAATCATATTGCTAACAAAGCAAAATTAATTTTGACAATTAGGATTTTTAGGCCTGGATTTTTTAACCTATCTTTCCTAGAAATAATTTTAATGTGCCTTAAGGTTTCTAAAGGAAAAAATGAACAATTCTTAAGAAAACTGTAAAAAATGTATGAATATTCGAATAAACCTGTGTGAAATTCTTAAAGATATTTTTATAAGTGCATTTGTTAAAAAAAATATAGTAAATGCTAATGAATTTGTCTTAGAAGCACAGAATAATTTCAACAGAGTTGTGTTATAAAAGTGAAAATAACATGGGTTTTTTTGCCCTTGCTAATTACTAAATAAAAGAATAAAAAGTTTGTAATTCAAATATGAAAATCAGATTCTGCCTATAAGAAAGCTATGTCTTGAAAATCTTTAAAAATCTTACGCTCATCAGTTTCTTCATTTCAGCAGTTTAAGAACACCTGAAGCCAATTAAGTGAAATAAATATTGCACCAATAAAAAGAATGAATCGCATTTGGATACTAAAATGAAACCAAAAAATAAAACAAAGACTGATGGTTTACGGATGACCAGAGAAACCGAAGAATCCCCAAACTTAAATGAAACATAATTAATATGACGCTATGAAATACACAATTAAGGCTATGAAATTCCTATTATGTGAATATAATAAGAATCCAACAAAACAAGAGCAGATTTTTTGGAGCATGCAAATACAATGTAATTTAATGATGTGGAATATTGCGTAATTTTTTCCATGAATTACCTCTCCGCTTTCGTTGTTTCCTCGGTGCAGCATCTCATTACTGAAAGAAAAAAGAACTCCAAGAACATACTTAGTCCCTATTGCGAATACCCTTCTTTACACAATATAAGCAAGCACACTTATATTCTTCGAAACTGTAAATAATGCATTACTTTTTTATTATTATTGCAATAATAAAAGAAGAATGGATTCTAGAAAGTTGTTGAAGTCACACAAATTAAATTTTTTTCTTTGTTTAGTTGATATTAATAGTTGCACTACGAATGAATAAAGTAAAGCACAATAGGGAAATAAATGTGTATTATTATGATATAAACTACTGGTCTTCAGAACGTCTTTAGGGTATAGTACATATATTAATTAGTGTTTTAGGTTAACGAATAAGCTTCTGTAAAACCAATGTTTTTAATTTCATTCTGTGCATTTTATTTACATTCTGTTTCATTATATGCTCTTCGTTGGAGAATTTTAATAACCGGAAAGAAAGTGAAAATATACACTGACTTACCAAGATATTAGAGTTTGATTCTTTTACCTCTGAGCAGCACTTCTTTCGCACAATGGGCTAAATAGCCAGGTCACGTCGAAGGCTCAGAGAAGGTTGGGGGAGGAGACTCACTGGACAGCTGTTGGGAGACAGATGGTAGCCCCTAGTCAAGGCCATCCAGCGCACATGAAGCCACGGCTTGACATTCTTGAACGCACATGAAGCACATTCTTAAACGCACATGAAACCACGGCTTAACATCTCTTACGCTGGACGGCCGTCTTTCCAAGCCCATCGGTGTCCCCTACGGACAGTGGGTAAGGCGGGGAAAATGTTAGAGAATTTCCATGTTATATCAATGGGATTATAATTTTGAAGCTCTACAACTTCTAAAATATGCATTTAATGGAAAATGTGGCTGATGGTAAATTAAAGATCATAATCAAACCTATTTAAATCTCGAATTTCAGAAAATATTCGTTCGGTATTAAAGAGTTATAAAATAATATATATATATATATAAATACCCCCTCAAGCAGCTGCTTGCCACAGAGGTCTGACAGGAGCCTGTCAGTTTATATGCCATAGTAGAAGGTCTGAGAGGATGGCAGGACCTCAGCAGAAAAATGACACAAACAGCCATGCCTTACACGGGGCTCGAACCCAGGTCCCTTAGATCAGTAGCCAAGCGCGCTAGCCACTCGGCCCTGGCGTTAAATAGATCACCACTCTTTTGTGTCAACCATATTTTGTCGCGGATATCTAAAACGGACCAGCTGAAAAGAAACGTTATAAAAATAATAAAAATCTGTGAAGAAGGTGGAAGCTTCAGCAGGAAGAAAACAAATAAGCATTATAATTTTTTTCGCGGATTCGAACCCTGATCCATTCCGCAGTCAAGCATGATAATCATTTGCCATTTGAACAGTTTATTCACTTGCCTTAAGTTAATTACTTGACCCTTTCAAAGTCTCCTGTTTATTGTTATTATTTCATTTGATAAACACATATTTCACTTCCGAGAGAAAAATTACAAAAAAAACAATAAAAAAAAAAGAACTTTGATTGATTTAAATGCATTCACAAAACATGATGAGGACATTTTTTTCTCTTTGCATATATCATACAATAGTTATTAAAACTATTGCCAAAAATTAAGAAAAGTAACCTGAGTCGCAATGCAATTTATTCGAGCACGTCATTCATCTGGCTGTGAAATGGAAGAGATGGAGATAATAACTCATTTCTTAAGTACATCAGACGAGATAATGAACTGATGAAGTAAAGTCTCATCAGTGATCATAAATCCGTAAACGAGGAAGAGATGCAAGCTTTCATGTCCAATTAGCTTTAATCTGGAGAGCCGCAATGTATCTCCTAGCTCTTTAATTGACGGCAACGGGTTCTGTGGTAGAAAAAGATCAAAACCAAACAGCAGTGAAATTCTAGTCGCAGAGCTTTATTCTCCAGATAACTATTGGACAAACGGTCGGTCTCTTCACTCAACAAAAGGACTTATCTTACATTTTCGTATCGGATTTTTGTTTTCAAAGCTTCATTTTGCCAATGAAATTAATTCTTACTCAAAAAAATTCTCCCACAGTTGCTTCCATATGTTCGTATCTTCGAGTGATCATAACTGATTAAAACGAAATTCAAATTATCGGAAAAAAATTCGGGTTACATAAATTAGATAAGTCCTTTAGAACTCTTTTCAACTACTCTTCTCCGACAATGAATTTTTCCAATGAAATTTATGAGGAGGGCAAAAAACGAATGTGTGATTGCTTTCAAATGGTTTGAAATAATGACGATGGAGAAATGAAACCTCATCTGACGTTGGATGGTGATTAAGTAAGTTTAGAAAATTGTGCCTTTTTAAATTTACCTGTTCTTTATTTGGTAGATGGAACTAAATTTTTTGCAAGAACGTTTGAAGCTAAATTGTAACAAGAACTGAGAATTATTAATTCTTGTTTTGAACTAACGAAAATGAGAATGAATCGAAGGTTATGTTTTAACCTTTTCAGACCTATTCTTTCTGTTTTATAAGATTAACCATTTTCCATTGAAATGTGATTTATTTATGGCCAAAAGAACAAGCATATACAAAAATATTTTTATGAACCTGATTTCACCGAAATTCACGATCTA
Organism: Ryuthela nishihirai; assembly: GCA_038380435.1. Taxonomy (NCBI): domain Eukaryota; kingdom Metazoa; phylum Arthropoda; class Arachnida; order Araneae; family Heptathelidae; genus Ryuthela; species Ryuthela nishihirai. The sequence goes on along the minus strand of JAWZYU010000016.1, from coordinate 13,910,738 downwards.
CATTATAATGTAGGAACCGTTCCAAAAGTTGCAAAATTTTGAAATCTCACAAAGCACTAAAAAGGAACATGAATGCATATTAAATGAACTTTGTCGTAATACATAAATACATCAATAATAAATACATCAAATCAACCTGAGAAATGTAGCAAAACAGTATATGGCCGTTTCGTGTGAAAGTAGTAAATCAGTTCTTGTTGTATATAAGGCAGAGTTATCTTAAATTCTATTTTATGTCCAAAGATGCCACCATATTCCTGTATACTAAAGATTGGTGTATAGTTTGACAACATTGCAAGACCACATGCACCTCTTACTATGTTTAAAAAGTTCTAAAAAGTAATGCTACTTTGTAATGCACGCAGAGTCTGAAGGGGTTAAAAGAATTCATTTTTTTGACTTTTTTGAAACACCATTTCCGAAATTACACTGCCATTTTTTTCAACCACGAAGAAAACATATTTATTTTACCGTTAATGAATTAAATAGACAAATCTCATACTTCTCAATGTTTACGATGATTTATGTCGGAAATCTCAAATGACAGAAACTTGGGTTGGAATTTACAAAAAATTCCATCTAAAATTTCCTTATCTCATAAACGTTGTGACCTTTTTACCTAAAACAACACCAAAAACATGGACGTCGACATCTCATGAAAAAGATGAAAGAGTCATACTTTTTTCTATTCTTCAAGATTTATTTGAATTATAGTTCTTCTCGTATATGAATTGCACATATATTAATGACATTTTCCACAACTAGCTGCATTTTAGTAATTTAATATATTTAATGAGCTATTCATCGTCGCTAGATTGAGCGTAATATTAACAATTAACTGACCAAAATTTAGAACATATAAACACGTGATCTAATAATTTTTATTTTGCATTCATGTTTTTTCATATAAAAAATATTTCATATCTCAGGCAATATCTAACAGCGAGACGACTACGTTTGTATTTAAGTGGCGTAGAAATCGAGAAGGAAGCTCCAATTTACTACCAGTCATCATTCTGATAATTTCACTTATATAAAAAATTATATTTTTGATTGAAATTAATTTCATTTATATTAATTCAAATATAATTTCATTGTGTAATCTACAATGGTAATTTACTTTTTAAATGTAATTTCTTCTATTAATATCGTTAGCATGAATGCATAATTTATTATTTCATTAAAATTTAACAGAATTTACATTTTTCATAAAAATTTTGCTGCTTTTCGCATAGTAGCTAAAATTTTAATTAAAATACAGAAATGTCTTTTAAAAAGTGTGCCTAATATTATAAGCATAAATTAATGAGTGTGGGTTAAACTCTGTTATTGAACCTTCCAATTATCAAATTCCATTTTGAGCCCCACTAAATATTAGAACCATTAATTACACCCCCAAAAAAAAGTTTCGTTTTAGTCACTTTTTCAAAAGTATTAAGCTTTTATTCAAGCCAAATACCAAGTTCCATCATTGAGCCTGCCTCAGAACATCAAGTTACACTTTTTAAAGAGGCGGAGATTGTCTCAGTCGGTAGTGCGCCAGCCTCGTAATCTGCTGTTTCCAGGTTCGAGTCCCAACTGTACCAGATTTGAGATTTATCTCCCTAAATCACACTGTGTCCTCAGAGAGAAAGGGGACACGAATGACCTGGAAGGCGGCCGTCCGTTAGATTGAATGTTAAACAGTGGTTCCGTGTACAGAAGAGCCCTATGAACTTTAAAAACCCGTTGGATGGCCTTGACGGAAATCTTCCATCCTTTTTCTAACACTTGTCCTGCGGGTCCCCTTTCCTTAAACTTCTCTGAGCCTTGGGTCCTTGTGACTTCGCCATTCAGTCCACTATGCATACAAAAGTGATTCTCAGAGGTAAAACAATCCAAAACAACACAACTCACTTTCCCATCCACCTCGAAAAAGAAAACATAATTCTTAATTTCTACACCACTATTACAGTCATCTTCCCATGGCAAAAAATAATTATTCCAGCGCAATAATTAACATAAGTGCGATACCTACACTAACAATGCGGTGCCGAAAATACAGATTGACGTCAACAATAAATACAATGTACTTTTTTCCTACCTCAACATACCTAGCTCATTCTTTGTTTGTGGTTGCGCTTCTGGAAATGGTTGTACAAAGGGATAATGGAAATTTATTTTTTCAGCCTACTACTATAGTAGCAGCCAAATAGATGTAGGTTAGTTAATATGCAAACTGCGTTTGCTTGCTTTTACCTCCAATCTGCACTTTTGTGGACACAATTAGGTAAATGGTCAGACCACAAGGATTCCAAAGGCTTAAAGTTGGGTCAAAGCAGTATACCCACTCAACATATCTTAGGAGACAGATGGAAAACTGCTGTCAAAGCCATCCAGAATGTTCTTTAACGTACACCGTAGGGTGCATTAGACTATGCCAACCGTAGTCCCTTGTGTAGAAAAGGGACCAAAGTTTAAATATTCTTCCGACGGCGCTAGTTGTTCCAACTCCATCAGCGGTCCCTTTCTCATCGAGAGAAAAGTGGAGGCTATGGAAAATAAAACTCAATGCTGGCACAATTGGGGCTCTAACCTGAAAGCATCAGATTCCGAGTTTTACGCGCTACCGACTAAGCTGAACTTGAGCCGCTTTACAAACGGAGTAATACAAAAATGCACCTAAAAAAACATCTTTTTCCTTTTATCTTGCTATTACCAAACAACATACACCGAAAAATATTTTATCATCTCTTATGAATATCACTGACGAATTTACTATGTTTTAATTTCAATCTATTCTATTAATATCTTAAAAACTTCATAAATGCGAACGAAGCACTTAGGGGAACTGGTAGTCAATATTTCAAAAAAAAGTGAAGAACATATATTTTCCTTGTCACATTTATTGACATAGTCTTGAGCAAAACAATGAGCCACTTCCCATTTAATGACATCACTCGAGCACCTTCACCTCGATAACAAAACAAAGAAAAGGATGAAACGGTTAGTAGGAACCAAAAATAGAGGTTTTCGAGGCGGTCAGGAAACGTTCTCCCTAACGGTAATTTCATACATAGGATAAATTCTGTGCTGTTCTGAAGAATACAATAAGTTGAATTTCACTGTAAGTGGTTTTCGAAATTCTGCGAGTTTTAATGCGAGGGAAGAGAAATATTTTCTTTCTTTACGCAGTAAAAATGATGTAAGAAAGTGGTTTAATATATTGCTCATCTTTACAGACTAAACTAACGCTTTAGAAGATTTCTTAATAGCATTTAATTGTCTAATAAATTCAGTTTATACGAGAAAGAATGGTAAGTGTTTTTTACATACTCTATGAAGCAGCTCTAATGTTGGATAGTGTCTAAGAACTCTGAAAAAACTGAACTGTAAGTCTTTAAGCATGTTGTGAAGCAATTCCAAGAAAAATATGAAAAAACAATTAAAGGTAAGTCTTCAGATTTTCATTTTAGTTATTTTCTAGGAAGATTTGAGAAAAATTAACGTTACTTCTGCAGCTTTATCCAATTTAACATGATTATAACGGCTTCCATCTTTAAAATAATAAACTGTAAGTTTCCTAAGATGATTTAAGAATGAACTGCAAGTCGTCAGTATCTCTGAAACAACACCAAAAGAACATGTGAAAAGAGTGAATGGTAATTCCTGGCGGTCGAATGTGCTTGGCTACGGATCAAAGAGACTGTTATTCAAGTCACGGATAAGAATTGATGTCGGTTGTATTGTCTTTCTGATGAAGTTTTGTCTTCCTCAAAAACCTTGTTGATGTCAATTTCATAGTGACAACGTCCTGTTAGATCTAAGGAAGGGGTCGGCTCAATCGGTAGAGTATCAGACTCTTAAATTGTGTGCCCAGAATCGAGTCCAAATTGTGCCAGCATTGCCTCCATTAAACACCCAGCCTACCCTCGACGAGAAACGGTACATGCAAAAGACGCCGTCCATTCATAATTAGTCCTTTAATCCGTGTACAGACCTAAATCATTTATCATTATCGTATATAGTCACGCCCTATATACGCTAAAGAACACGCTGGACGGCCTTAACGAGAAGCTCCCATCTGTCTCCTAAGAGCTGTCCAGTTGGTTCCCTTCCTCTACCCGACTCTGAGCATTTGGGGTCCTTGTGACCTGGATAATTTAGCCCATTTTATGGACAAAATGCTGCTCAAGGGCATAACAACCCAACATAACTATGTCAGACCTAGGTAGCAATAAACTAACTACCTGAGGGTTTATTTATAACAATAAATAAGCTCTAAGGAAAATTAAACAGGCTTTATAACAATTTGCCCTTTCTGAAATAATTAACTGTATGTCATCTTCCTTCAGGGACACTTCGAAGCACCTACAACGTCATATGGTTATTATTGTCCCAAATAACTTTCCAGTGATAGCTTTTCTTCTTCCGTATATTTTGAGTCCTTGTGACTTACCCATTCATCCAGTTCTGAAGCAAAACAATGCCGCTTAGAGGTGAGATGACCTCAACAAATCACAAAATGGTTTAGTTTTATGAGTGAATGATCGTAATCAAGTACTAGCCAAAGGAGAATGATCGATTTAATACTTCTGGTCCTTAGTGTTTTTGGCATTCAGTAATATATCATTTTCATCGAATGTGCAGATAATTTTGATTAAGGTCCTAATTATGATTTCTATGTCTATAATAATAGTTTGGATGTAATGGTGGTGGGGATTTAGCATTGGGTTGTTTTACCTCTGAGGGCACTATTTTGCACACAATGTGCTAAATGACCAGGTCACAAGGACCCCGTAGGCTCAGAGAAGTATGGGGGAGGGGAACCACTGGAACAGCTGTTGGGAGATACATGGTAGCCTCCCGTCAAGGCCATTCAGCGTTGTTCTTTAACGTGCATATGTATGCACGTTGTGGGGTATCACAAGGACCCCGTAGGCTCAGAGAAGTATGGGGGAGGGGAACCACTGGAACAGCTGTTGGGAGATACATGGTAGCCTCCCGTCAAGGCCATTCAGCGTTGTTCTTTAACGTGCATATGTATGCACGTTGTGGGGTATGGGTCTCACCCGCACACGGGTGCACGGCTTAACGTCCCATACGACGGACGGCGGCTTTCCAAGTTCATCTATGTCCGCTACTGACCGTGGGCAGGACGAGGAGTTTTGTGCGGAGATAAATCTCAACACTGACCCAGCTGGGACTCGAACCTGGGAACTGCAGATTACGAGCCTGGTAGGTGGGGATTTAGATTATATTGATAATTTAGCGATAATGGGAGTTGGGATTTCGATTATGTTGATAATTTAGTGATATGGTAGTGGATATTTCGATAATATTGATAATGGGAGTGGGAATTTCGATTATGTTGATAATGTAGCGATAATGGGATTTCGATTAGTTAATAATTTAGCGATATGGTGGTGGAGATTTCGATAATATTGATAAATCAACAATACTGGGAGTGAGGATTTCGATTAGTTGATAATTTTGTGATATGGTTGTGGAGATTTCGATAATATTGATAAATTAGCGATAATGGGAGTGAGGATTTCGATTAGTTAATAATTTAGCGATATGGTGGTGGAGATTTCGATAATATTGATAAATTAGCAATAATGGGAGTGAGGATTTCGATTAGTTGAAAATTTAGTGATATGGTAGTGGAGATTTCGATAATATTGATAATTTAGCGAAAATGGTTTTGAGGATTTGGATTATGTTGATAATTTAGTAATATGGTAATAGAGACTTCGATAATATTGATAAATTAGCAATAATGAAAGTGAGGATTTCGATTATGTCGATAATTTAGTGATATGGTAGTGGAGATTTCGATAACATTGATAATTTAGCGATAAGGGGAGTGATGATTTCAATTCTGCCGATAATGTAGCGATAATGATAGTTGGAATTTCGATTATGTTGATAATTAGCGATAATGGGAGTGGGACCATTAAACTAAAAAATCAGATTGAAATTTTAGCGATAATGGGAGTGGGGATTTCGATTAGGTTGATTATTTAGTGATATGGTAGTGGAGATTTAGATTATGTTGATATTGTAGCGATGGTGGTAGTAATCTGCGGATGATTCTGGTAATGATTTCAGTGATGATAGTAATTTAGAGATAATGATGCTAGTGGTGATTTCGATGGTAATGGTAATTTAAAGATAATGATGCTGGTTATGATTTTGATGATAATATAATCTGCAGATGGTGGTAAAGAAAGCAAAAGTATATGAACAATTGAAAATGACTTCATTTTCATGCATCATTTCTTAGCTAGCTATCTCATTTTTTATATATTATTTTAACCAGGGCCTTACCTGAGATGTTACCATTGAGAATGTAAGAAAGGATAATAGATGCAATTATATGATGGAATATATATGGAAAGGATAATAGATGCAATTATATAATATGAATGTAAGAAAGGATAATAGATGATATTAAACAGGTACGCTTCAAGCATTTTTGGAGAAATGTTAGGGACCCCTAAAACGGAAGAGAAAATGTTACATTACAGTGGAAATTCAGTTTCTTCCCTCCCCCATCCCCGCCCGCAACCGCCACCTGTATATATTTCCTATATCCGGGCTTGATTTCAACAATGTTTTCGATTTCCTCTTGAAGTTGTTAAGTGAGTCTTTACACAACGCTGGCAACTGTTCAACTGTTTCAGTTTCTTCAAGGATCCGTTTGCTGTATTAGGAAATACACGGCTGGTCAGAAATCCTCCCTCTGGGGAATGGAACTTCATTGCCCATTCATTAGAATTTTCTGCATCCCTACGAGACGACGAGACTCCTCTCCAAGATAAAAACGCATTACAGTTAATCGATCCAACTGCGGAAGTAAACACTGAAAAAACAACGAAATGAAAACCCTTCCCTTTTCCTACACCGTGGAATATTCGACATTCTCGAACATTTCCTTTACTTTACCTTTCATTCTCATATACAAACACACGCAAGCACATAGAGTACCACATCTCTGGTGTACTGTGGAGCATCCAGCGGAAATCCACTGTTTCGAGACGAAAACATGATCCAGAGGAAAATAAGCATCCTAGCAACAAAACAACGAAAAAGGTATGCTAGAAAAAGAAACAAAAAAAAATAAGGAGAATGCTATGAAACAATTCAGCCAGCGCTTGAGTATGCAATAGAGCCCCAGGAAATTCAAACAGATCCCCATGTTTTCATTCGGCAAAGAAGGCTTTGTATCAAACGAAGAACAACATCGTAATACTTCCTCGAATATTTTTGTTTGTTTTATTCCCTGTTATTCTGTCTCTCCGAAACGTACAATTTATCTTTTTCTACTTTCTATACTTTTTCATTTTCATTTTATAAGAACAACTCAATTGTTTCTAACAGAAAACTTTTATATATATTATTTGCTTCGTTTCAATTTACTAGCTACTCTTCCCAACCATGCTCTCGCTGCTCCATTCACCTGTTTAAATCTTAGTAGTTCAATCAAAGTCCTTAAAACTACAGAGAATCAAATGTTTCGCTTTCCCTTAAAAATCAAAGGAAATGATCAAAGTCGGAGAGTTTCATGTAAAATAAAAAGTTTTAAGGATTCTTCTCTTCCATTTACTCTTTTTTTCTGATGCGCCGAAAACAAAATTCACAGAGGACGTTTCTTTTCAAAAGTTTTGGTGTTTGCAGAAAAGTATTGTTTGGTTAAAATCAGTCAAAATGCCAATGATGATAATACCTTGGGATGTGAGGTCAAGGAGGAATAAAGAGGTTAACGTAGTAAAGCAAACTACTTTTAAAACTAGGAAGAAAATCTTAATACTAGATAATTTATTTCATTTTGTTCGGTGATTATAAAAGGCTTATACAAAAGCAAGTAATAAACAAGACGTGTTTAAAACTTGCGATGTTTTTGCAGAGATAGAATTATAGATAATCTTATAGAGTAAATAATAAATAAATAAAAAAATAAATACCCTCTCAAGCAGCTGCTTGCCACTGAGGTCTGACAGGAGCCCCAGTCAGTTTATATGCCATAGTAGATTGTTTGTGATGATGGCAGGACCTCAGCAGAAAAACGACACATACATCCATGCCTTACCCGGGACTCGAACACAGGTCTCTTAGATCAGTAGCCAAGCGCGCTAACCACTACAATTTGATAAATTATAGGCTGTTGTTTTTTTTTTTTTAAGAGAGAGGGAATTTTCTTCCCTTGGTTAAATGAAATGAAAATATCATTTAATAATTTCTGGTTCATACATATATTTTAAAAAAATTAATTATTATAATCATCTTATAGTTCAGTAAATAAAACCATTACATGATTTGTTAAGGTACCAAAAATTCTAGATGCATAGTTAATTTAATTTAGATTTATTCTGAGAATTTTTGTATGCAACATGAATAACTTGTTTAAAAAAATGTGTATGGTAGAGTATTGAGTTTGCAAAAGGCGATTAAACAAAATACTGACAATCAGAAATGCTCCTCAATGACTAATATTTCTATAATAAGCAATAATATATAAAATGTAAACAATGACTGACTACAAGTGAGAGAACTACCATGGTTATAGAGGGTGGCTCAGTCGGTAACGAGCCAGGCTCGTAATCTATAGTTCCCAGGTTCGAGTCCCACCTGCGCCAGCATGGATATTTATCTCCGCTAAACCCCGTCCTGCTCTCGGTCAGAAAGGGGATCCAAATTGTCTTGGAAATGTCGCGATCCGCCATGGCACCGAGTACAGGAGAGCCATATCCTGTGAACGTTAAATAACAAGCTAGATATCCTTAACAGGTTGGGTTGGGTTGTTTTACCTCTGAGCGGCACTTTTTTGTACACCATGGGCTAAATGGCCAGGTCACATGGACTCCCGAAGGCTCAGAGAAGGTTGGAGGAGGAACAGCGGTTGGGAGACAATGAGAATGGTAGCCTCCCGTCAAGGCCATCCAGTGTGTTCTTCCGCACACGGCACTCTCCCGCACACGGCTTAACGTCCCATCTGACGGACGGCGGCCTTTCCAAGCCCATCGGTGTCCCCTACTGACCGTGGGCAGGGCGGGGAATTTTGCGGAGATAAATCTCAACGCTGACCAAGCTGGGACTCGAACCTGGGAAGTACAGATTACGAGCCTGGCGCGCTACCGACTGAGCCACCCCGCCCCCTCCTTAACAGGAGGCTACCATCTGTCTCCTAACCGCTGTCCAGTGTATTCCTTCCCCAAACGTCTCTGAAGCCTTGGGGTCCTTGTGAATTGATAATTTACTCCGCTGTGTGCAAAATAAGTGCCGCTCAAAAGTAAAACAACCCAAGCTTATAAGGGAGGAGAGATAACTTTTTGCTGTGCTAAACTCAATGTGTGAGTTAAGAAATTGTGAAATCCATGGCACTAAGGAATGTTAGAATCTATCACATTAAGACCGGGTCGGATATTAAGCCATGGTTCCTTGTAGGAGAGTACAATGGTTCCTTGTACAAATCGTGCTTAACATGGTGTATGATCACGATTGGTGTCTTTAACCTCTATTAACAACCCTCCACTGGATCCCCATTCCCTAGCCAGCTTAGAGTCCTTGGGGTTCTTGTTATATTCTGCGAATTTATTTATTTAAAAAAATAATGTTCAAATGGGAAGTCAGTCTTCGTGCTTTCCCAAAATAATTTAAGAGAACAATTTCAATATATTTTAATACATAATAAAGAGAATAGGTTACAAGAACTAAAATTACGAAAAGATAACAATTGATTGACTCAGAACAATTTTAATAAGATGGATACACAAAAAGATATGGTTATAAAAACTGAGTAATTCAAATTGCAAACAATTAGAATGAAATTTGAGTTAAATTCTCTCCCATAATGAAGTCTGAGGAGAAAGTTTCTTTTAAATTGATCATTGTAGAATAAAATATTTTCTGTGGTAAAATTATGTATATTTATTTTTTGTAAAATTAGTAGAAATATATTACTTTCTGTTTCATATAGTGGACGATTTATGAGAATGCGATTAACCGTTTCTGGTAATTTACGATATTGACAATTTGGAGATTTAATTTTCTTTATTTTACATAGAAAAGAATTTAGTCCTGGATAGTCAATTCTAGTCTATTAATTTTTGTTGATAGTTTTCTAGACAAATTTGTAGGTGAATAATAATTTCTATTATTAGATTGATTATATCTAAAATTATAATAAAATGAACCATAAATTTTTAAATATTTATTTGTCTGATCAAATTCATATTTATAATACGATGTAAAATAATGTAGTAGAGATTTAAAACAGAATATAGCAATATTTGTGCTGCAGATGGTTTTCTTCAAAAGTAGTGGGAATGGCGCCTGTGGAAACTATGATTCTGCCCAGGTAATGCTTTGCCAGTTATGGAAAATTATAGATCAGTGACTTATGATATACTTATGTTCTAAGAGAACTGTTAAAGTACTACTGCGCAGTCTCATAGTCTCCGCAGTTGCTACTCACGATATGCCACTGATGAATATTGATTATCAAAAGAAATTCGTGTTACGAAGCGGCAAATTCTCCGTTACATCCAATAATTGATGTTCTACCAAAGCCCAGCAAGCAACTTAGCATTTGCATAAAGATATTAGTTTGTTCAGTTTTTCAAGTTGTAATTTGGTACGTTTACAGTGATTTAAAATTCATCTTAGTGGTGTAAATATGATAATATAGGTCAATGATTTAATAATTAGCTACTGTTATTTGCAGTGGAGTGCGTTAACAATAAGTTCAAACAGAACGAGGAAACAGTGATTTGGAAGAAAGAGTCATTAAACAGTTTACACCCAATGATTTTCAAGTGATTATTGAAAAAAAGACAACCGAACACGCCAAAGTTCGATTTGATGCGAAATAATGGTTTCTCGGTCCATTAGCCGGCAAATTCAAACTGATTTCCGTGTTTCTTTCACTACTCAGCTTTGATAGATGGTGATAACAGAGTGATAGAAAGGTAGGAAACACCTGAAACGTAAATGGTGCTTAATCATTTCCGAAAGTTGTCCCATTATCAGTTTATATGAGCTCGATTAACTTGGAGGGGATGTCAGATTCTCGACCACCTTGTCCTGCAAATTAGGTGAGTAACACGCAATAAATGCTCTGACTTTGATCACGTGCACGAGTTAGCAGTCTCTTTTTCTAATCTGTATTGGCTGAAGAAGTTTGATGACGTTTCTGGTCATCACTTGCAAAACTGTGATGATGGATCACCTGAAAAGGACGCAAAAGTTGAAGTGCTAACATATAGAGGTGGTTCAAAGGTCTTGTATCAACCACGTGCATAATTATAATATCACGTTTAGAATATCAATGAGCAACCATGCGTTAAAATGTTTTACATTAATGCATTCAATTTATTCAGATTTTATGCAGAGTTAAATGATTTATACAGGATGCGTGTTTATCGAGTAGAAAGGTATGAGAAAAAGTTATCCATAAACTAACGCAAGTTGTAAGCAGGACTGAAAATGCAGATTGATTAGCCAATCATGTTCACTCTTTATAGTACCAATAAATAAAAAGAAATAAATATCTCCTCAAGCAGCTGTTTGCCATAGAGGTAAGCATTCAGGAAGAAAAACTATTGAACAGATTCTTATTTATAAAATCCGCTTTTTGTATATAAAATTCCCATTATACGATGGTAAGTCAGAAAGTAAGGTTCCCTATTTGATTTCTGTCGAAGACAATATGGAAAATTCACCACATACATGTTATCGTTTTTCCACGTTGAACAACACCAGACGTGTTGAGATACCTGCAATGTACCTGCAAGTGTTAAATGCATTGGAGTATATTTAAACATCAACTTAAAGTGGAATGAATACCCACACGAATATGCTTTGCAAAAAATTACGTTTTTATTTATATAAACAATATTACTTAAAAAAAGTTTCGTTGATGGTTTTTTGATTAAACTACATTTTATATGGTTTCAGGAAACTATTCAATACGGTCTGGTAAGTTTAGGCGGAAAATATCTATCTTCATTTAATAACGTAATGGGTATACAAAATAAATTTCTAAATGTTATGACTTTTTATAATAACGTTAAACGTAAAAGAATAATTATTGATAATGGAATTATGCTATTGAAAAGTATATATATATATATACAGGGTGATTCAATTAAACATGTACAAACTTCTGGGAGGGATAGATTGCACAAAGACGAATCGAAATCATATAGCAATGCAGGGTCGGTAACGGCATCAACATGTGCTAGTGTACAGAGAGGACGTGAATGAAAAAGCAGCACGTAAGTTAACAAAATGCTTTTTATTAATCACAAAGGTACATTTGCGAAATGCACAGAGGTCACAGAAGGTGTTCGAAGTTGCGACCACGAGCTGTAACACAGACCTGACATCGACGGCGCATGGAATCACGTACATTCTGGAAGATTCCTGGCGTGTCTCGGACTTCCGAGGCAGTTACGGTGATGCGTGCGACAAGGTCCTCAGCACTTTCAACGGGGGTGTCGAACACCAGTCCTTTGATGTAACCCCAGAAGAAGTAATCAAGGCATGATAGGTCCGGCGATCTTGCAGGCCAATGAACGGGACCACCACGCCAGATCCACTGTTGTCCAAATGTCACGTTTAAGTGTTGACGAACTTCATGGCTGAAATGGGCGGGGGCCCCATCGTGCTCGAACCACATTGCACGGGGCAGCGACTGACGGACCAGTTGTTCATCCAAAAGTTCTGGCAAGATGTCCTCCAGAAATATCAGGTAACTCCTTCCGTCCAGACGAACAGGCATGAGGTATGGGCCTATTAAGTGGTCCCCGACAATGCCAGACCAAACATTTACAGCAAAACGGTTTTGTGCTGCACGTGTTCGTGTAACATGGGGGTTCTCCACCGCCCATGCATGCGCGTTATGTGCATTGAAGCTACCTTCCTGTGTAAAGCATGCCTCGTCTGTGAACAGCAAAGAAGCAGGGAATTGGGGTTCTGCCGCACTCTTCTGCAGGTACCATTGCGCAAATGCAATGCGCTGTGGGTAATCCTCAGGCTTCAGTGTCTGGACGCGCTGTGGGTAATCCTCAGGCTTCAGTGTCTGACGCGCTGTACGTGATATGGATGCAATTGGTTATCGTGCATAATCCTCCATACGGTGGATTGGGAAAGACCGACCCGTTGGGTGATTGCTCGAGTACTGGCACTTGGAGTTTCTTCTGCATGACGTAGAACGTTCTCCTCCATGTCAGGGGTCCGTGCCCATCGTTCCCGACTCCTGGCAGGTCTCTGGAAGGAACCAGTGTCACATAACCTCTGATGCAGCCGTGCAAACATCTAGTGGTTGGGAGTACGCCTCATCGGGACCCGGTAGTGGTACATGCATAGCGGCTCGCCCGTTGCAGTCCGCAGCCCCGTATGCGAGATGCATATCGACCAACTCCGTGTTTGTGTAATCGATCATCCTACTACCTCTGCGGGCGGTTCGCGAATGACGGTTACCTGCGAGGACATTGTGCAGTCCCGCGACGGTACAATGCCATCTACCGCGTCGAACAATTACATCTACCGCGTGAAGATGCCGTTAGCGACCCTGCATTGCTATATGATTCCGATTCGTCTTTCTGCAATCTACCCCTCCCAAAGTTTGTACACGCTTAACTGAATAACCCTGTATATATGTCTATCATATTATTTATTACATTTTTTTTAAAAAAACGCAATGTTCTTACAAAGAAAATCTCCTTTGGCAGTTCTGCGCGATATAGATTACAAATTTGTTGTACCCTTAACTAAGTAAGAAATATCCCATCGACATTTTATGTTTTACTGCCCAAGAATACTTAGTTTACTATCAATCAGCAGCAGAAGAGAAATATATAAAGAAAATTTTTAAAAAGCAATTAAGATCATTTTTGATGGATTTACATGACGTTCAAGATTTGCATCGAGTTGTTATTTCAAAACCCACTAAATTCGTTAATTATACATATATGTTGACATTTTAAAGATTTCGCAGCCGCATGGCTACGAAACATCTTGAAAATGGCCATCCAACGGAGGGAGGAGCCTGAAGCAGGTGAAGAGTCGCGTACTGCGGAATCCACACCAACGAAAAAAGGGCACAGGACAGGAAGCAGTAACAGTTCCATTTGTGCTATCAGAATAAGTTATTCTTAAGGGAACAATAAGTACAACGGTTACATTTAACGGTGAAATAGTGTAGTAAACCAATAACTTTGAAAAGATACACCGTTTAAATAATGTATAATACATGGGAGTCGTCACTTAATAGGAATTTTTTTATGTGCGAAGTTATATTTTGTTTTTCGTTTTAGATAATTTTACTTTTTCATATCAGTGAATTGAATAGAGTAGCAAGAGCTATGGCTCATAGTACCTGTCAATACATAATGTTACGAAAAGAAAACGAGCAACAGCGAAGTCGTGACTACGAGATCGTCTGACTCTCCAGATGTGCCACAAGCTAGAGTGCTAATTACACCACTTATTTGATCAAACGAAGAATTAAATTTGAAAGAGAAAAAAAAAACTGTAATAGTCGTTTTTCAACTTTGTTGTGATAGTTAATGATTGGTTTTCGGAGGACTTAGTTTAAAGTAGAGATATTTAATTTTGGGCACGTTTGTCTAGAAGTAACTATTTTATTCAGAGTGCACAGGAGTTAAAATGAGTTATAAATAGTTCTTAAAGGGAATTGGAAGTAAAGGAGCACTTTAAATAAAAAGCAATGTATCTGTTTTGCTGAATATACTTTTTTTTGTTTGGTTTTGGTAACTAGATCAGTTTTAAAGTGTTCTTGGTCAATCAAATAGTCTGGTAAATGTGATTATCAGGATCACTTTGTACTGCTTGAGAATACATTGGTGTTCAGTTGAAATTGTTACTTATGCAAATTTTATTATCTTTGTAATTAAATTAGTTCATAATTAGATTGATTGTTTACTTTAAATTCACGCTCAATCATCATAATAAAAATTTGTAACAAAAGTTTATTTCTATGTTTCCTGTTATTTATTTTTCATTATTTGTTTAGTTTTGACTTTTTTAACTTCATGCGTGTGGTATTATATTGAATGCGATTTCGTTCAGTGTTACCAGGTTCGAGTCCCAGCTGGGTCAGCGTTGAGATTTATCTCCGCAAAATTCTCCCGCCCTGCCCACGGTCAGTAGGGGACACCGATGGGCTTGGAAAGGCCGCCGTCCGTCGGATGGGACGATAAGCCGTGGTTCCGTGTGCGGGAGAGCCATACCCTGTGCACGTTAAAGAACACGCTGGATGCCTTGACGGGAGGCTACCATCTCTCTCCCAACAGCGTTTCCAGTGGGTCCCCTCCCCCCAACCTTCTCTGAGCCTTCGGGGTCCATGTGACCTGGCCATTTAGCCCATGGTGTGCAAAAAAGTGCCGCTCAGAGGTAAAACAACCCAACAACCCAACGTTCAGTGTTAGAACAGCAGAACTTGTACAGTCGCTCAAAAAAGTATCCGAGCGCTTCGTGTCACGTGACACGAAGGTTGCCAGATCACTAATTTCTAAAACAATCGTTGCCAGATATTTTTTCTGAATTCTGTAATCAACTATAGTGTCCGGACACTTTTTTGAGCGACTGTACATACATTTAATAAGTGCATTTGTTTATGATATAGAAATGATAAATAATATTATGAATTTAATTTGCATTTTGTGCTCTTCGTATAGGATGAAGTTCCACAAACGTAGTGTATAATGGTGTAATACTTGAATGGATTAAAATTGATTTGATGACCTGTAGAACGGTCGATTAGCTTATCGACGCTAGCCGGCAGAAAGTCGTGTCTTGCTGTTGAAGCCACTTCACGACTTCCTCTTTGACAGCGTCATCAGATGGAAAGAGTCACCTTCAGAGCTTCTTCTTCAGGTTCGCAAACAAGTGCAAATCCGACGGCGCTAGGTCTAGGCAGAGCGGTGAGTAGAGAATCGTTGTCCAACTCCAGGTACGGAGACCCTCTTGCACAACAGTCACATGACCATTTTCGGAGTCATACCATTTAATGGCTTTACTCCTGCAGACAACGGAAGCTGCACACTTTAACCGTACGCACCGGCACCTATTTATTATCCATATTTTCTATTGTAGTAGGAAACCTGGTTCATAAACATTGCCCGAACTTACCCTTCATAAAAGAAATAAAAGGAACTCAAAGAAAGTTTTTGATAAAAGATTGTCTCTGCCTTTTTTGCACTCTAAAGCCCACTATTCCTATCAAGAAAAGAAATATAAACGTAAAAGGTTCAGGGCGTTTGATAAGGGGAGGAGAAAATATCTCAAAGTCAGAAAGAAATTATTTTACAATGATCAATATTTGCTTTCTAAATGGAATTTCTCTGCATTTATTTGTTTGCGACTTCTCTTGAATGCAGCTAAAATCCGTTTCAATTCGATTAGTCAGTTGCTTTGAAATTGCGATAAAAATACGAGAGCAAGAAATGAAATTTCAATCATAAATTCAAACGGATTTTTTCGACATTTCGGCATATAAGCTATTTTAATATTTTCAAAAGGTCGCATTAACTATTTATTTAGAGTTCAAAAAACGTTTTGCTATTAAGGATCTCTTTGCTTAACTTTTTTTTAAATAATGTTTTTGGAGTTTTACACTTAAGAGTTCATTACACCAAAACGTGTTATAAAGCTAGATATTATATATATATCAATTTGTAATATGAAGTGTTTGCTTGTTTTGTTTTTTTTTTTGCTACTGAACGGCACTTTTTTTGCACACCGTGGCCGAGTGGTTAGCGCGCTTGGCTACTGATCTAAGGGACCTGGGTTCGAGCCCCGGGTAAGGCATGGATGTTTGTGTTGTTTTTCTGCTGAGGTCCTGCCATCCTCTCAGACCTTCTACTATGGCATATAAACTGACAGGCTCCTGTCAGACCTCTGTGGCAAGCAGCTGCTTGAGGGGGTATATTTATAGCTAAATGGCCAGGTCATAAGAATCCCGAGGATTCAGAGAAGTTGGGGAAAGGAACACATTGGAGAACTCTTAATTTGAAAATGGTAGTCTCTCGTCAAGCTTGTTCTTTAAAGTTCACAGGGTATGGTTCTTCCTCACCAGAGACCACAGCTTAACGTCGCAGCCAACGGACAGCGACCTTTCCACGCCCACCAGTGTTCACGGACAGGGTGGGGTTTTAGCGGAGATAAATCTCAACGTTGACTCAGGTGGGACTCGAACCTGAGAACTGCAGAATACTGGCGCATAATCGATTCAGCCAACCCTGACCAATAAAAAGAGATACCTGTCTATGGCAGCCGTAACTCATCGGGAAATCATCGTAAACCCTTCAGGTTTTGACATGTGTCGAAGTTGCAATGGCCAGTTTCAAGTCGAAATTCCAAAACGGGGAGGAGGTCCTAGAAGAAAAAGTGTTTACCATGTTATTACTACGGGAAACGGTAATCGTTGCCAAATTCATTGTTGCCATTTTCTGAAATTTAGGCATGATTTTCATCTTCGGCGTTAGCAACATAGCACTTATTACAACACAAACATATACTTTTTGAATCTGTTCAAAGGGTATATGGGAGGAAAGGGCAATTGATTTCTTTTGTTGCGATCTTATGCAAACACGGCAATTCCCGGTTCCGCTTGTACAGCACTACCTGGTTATGAAAAGCCGTGCTTATCTAGAGCCGGGGGCAAGGAATACGCCCTATAGGCGCACCTCAACCCCAGCCTCACATGGCAGCAGTCCTATAAAAGGAAAGCTGACCACCGGAAGAAACTTTACTTTAATCTGAACATGAACTAACTTTCTAATCATGAACAAAGATATATAGATCTAAGTTCGATCGGCGTCCGGGGTGGAGACTCTTAGTAAGACCCAGACTTTGGTGAGGGCTCTGGCCTACTAGGAGCCAAACCCGTTCTGCCGAGCCCTCGAACAGCTCACCCAGAGCTCCTGATAGGTGAGGTCTCAGACGCTGGCCCAACCAACCGGCCAGAGAACCGGTCGGCAGCATCGTCGACCTCGGTTGGCTTTGGCAATGCTCCAGCCGGGGACCCAATCCGGCCGGCAAAGCCTTCAGCCGGTTTGCTGGGCCCTAGCCCAGCAACCACCACACCACCACCACACCACCACCACGACAAGGTGGTCCCCTATCTGGGGGGGGGGGGGAGGAAAGGACAGAGGATGTAGCTCATAAAACAAATCTTTAATGCATTGAAAATCAGAATATATAGAATGCATCTTAATAATAAGACCTGGGCAGCGCCGAGTACAGGCATTTTTATTAACAACGTCACTAAAAAACGAGTTATTATATATAATTTAATTTGCGTCTTCCTATATATATATTCATTATAAAGAAAAAAATGATGAGAAAACATATTACGCATGATGAAAGTTATTCAATACATATTAATTTCAAACAAATGATTCCAAAATGAAGCTGAACTTTCAAGAAAATGACTTAAAACTGACGTCTGCTACCCATCGAACATATTTTTGATCACCGATTTTTTTTTAAAACCTATAAGAACTAGGTAAATGATTTCTTCTTTAGTATCTAGTATGCTGGATGGCCTTGACAGGAGGCAGTTATTTATATATTTTTTTCTTTCTAAGCTACACATAGCCTTTTTTATTACTTTTCTCCAGACAAACATGACGCACTCAACAATCTGAAAAAGCAATAAAATGAAAAAAACAACAACAGATAGCGCCCCAAAGGAAATATTTTATGAAAGTCCGTCTGACTTTCTGTCTGAGAAATCCAAAAACTTTTATAGCTGTTTTCGCTGCACACAAATTCCTAGTTCCATATCACCCCTGCATTCAGTGTTAGGAACAATATCCTTTTTTTTCGCCGACGTGTACCAGGATAACAATGACCATTTCCCACGCAATGGAAGAATTACTCCGAGGTTTCACGAAAGTTTCATGTCACACGATAGTCACTGTTGACGTCACATCTAACGGACATCGTTGTGTAAGTAACTGGTGCGAAATTTCTTGTAAATCCAATATTTTGTTGCCGTTGTCAACTCTCCGTGGCTTTCTCATCTAGCAGTTTCCAGGTGTGGCTCGCTTACGTTGCTGCTAATGAGGATTGCTTTCATGAAATTCTGATAAGCAGAAAGATTTATTGTCAAAGGGCAGTCATTCGACTCGATAGGATGGTTATCCATTAAATAATAGAAAATGCTAGATAATTATGCTCAGCTATATCCTGGATTTGACATATTGTACAACTGATGAAAGTTTAAAGAATTGCTAAAACTTGATTTTCAGTGAATGAATTTGTAGATTTTTGCGATTTCCATAAATCACGTTTCTTGAAATTCAAGATACCAATAAAAAAATTTCTCCAAATCACCTTTAAATCAAGAGATTAAGCTCTTTTTCGTTCTTCCTTTAATTTGCCTAATGAAGCAAAAATAATACTACTGAGGGTAACGTTTCAAAACATAGAAAGTTAGACATTTCAGACTTCTTAGTAAGATCTCTTTATCTTTGTTAAAATGTAAAGCATTTTAGTAATGATGAAAATAATGTCTCTTATTGTTATATACATATATGTGTAACGATATTAACAGTTTTTTTTTTCTGGCAGAGAGACAGGAGCTAGGGCAGTCTGTAGAGCGCCAGGTTTCTAATCTGCAGTTTCCATGTTCGAGTACCTCTGGTTAATACGGGGTGGGGAGTGGGTCCCGAAGGACCCACTCCCCATTGGGAAAGCACGTGCTCCGTCTCAAGACACTACACGTGCATAGCAACTAGAGGCTTGGAAAAGAGAAGGTGAAGTTTGTCTCAGGGGAGACCAGTAGGGACATGGAGTATGGGTGGTGTTAAAGGGGGTGCTGAGTGCAGCCCGGGAAGAAGGTAGGAAAATAAGTCGAAGAGAAACAGCAGCCACGGGGCTCAAAGGAGAGAGTCCCGGAGCTGGCAGACAAGCCAGCCTATATCCCTCAAGTGTGCCCTGACACGGGCACCCTCAATGGACACTGAGACCAGTTCTCCTGAGACCAGCTGCGCCTATCATATTGCAAGCTTATATTTTGCCTGCTCCCTCCTGTACACTTCCTCTCTGGTACTTCTTTCCCCAGTCTGACATCTTTGAAATCGCCTTCTAAGAGCTCTCACCCTTTTCCTCGTAATGCTGAGCTCTGGTGTCCACCAGGGCACCGATTTTCTTCCTGCTCTGGGCTGCCCTTTGTACCCGAAGGTTGCCTCGCAGCCAGCACTTATTATCCTCGTCACCTCACTAATGATGTTATTTAGTGATTCGCAATCTTCGATATTGCAGACACTCTGGCCGATCTTCGCCAGTTCCGGTGTCACACAGTGTAAGAGCTTGCACCAGTCAGGAGCTCTACCCACCGCAAACCGTCGTGTATATTGTGGGGGAGATGTTGCTCCACCCACCTGGAACACTATGTAGTTGTGGTCGCTGTTACTGACCTTATCGCTGACACACCAATTCCGGATCATAGGAATCAACCTAGGTGTTACTAGGGTCAAGTCTATCCAGCTGCGACCTCTTGGGCCGTTAAAAGTAGCTGGCGTATCTACTTCATTTAGTAATAGTAAATCAGCAGAGTTGATAAAGTCCAGAGTCATATCACCTCTGACATCTTGTCGGTTTGAGCCCCACAGGGGATGCTTCGCATTGAAGTCCCCGCCTATTATAATGTTCTTAGAATTAACGCGAGTTAGGACGTTTTGTAACTCGGTTAATAAGTCCTCAATGTTATTATTTGGAGGACAGTAGATGGAGATGGCGTGTACTAATAATCGTCCATAGCCGATCTCCACTACTACAATAGTATCCGTGTGATATGCCAGAATGGCATTCACCTTGGGGTTCAGAACGACAACTCCAGCTTTAGGCTTGGTACCTTTTATACTAAATAGCCTACTGGACAGAGGGAGCCCCCTTATGACATTCTCTGTGCAGTAGGGTTCCTGCACTAGAGCAATGTCGGCTCCTTCCTCCTTTATCTCCTGGCTGAGTTGGGCCATAGCAGCCCTTGCCCCATTTAAATTAATCTGGATAAATTTTAGACTTGCCCGCGGACCACCAGGAAACCTACTTTCCATAGTCGGTGCATCTACGCAACAACTTTATCTCACGACAGTACGACGGACACGAAGTGTCCGTCGCACTGTGGCCAATATCGTACTTGGCACCGTGCTCCTTGTTCGCCTTATTGCATACGATGCACTTCGGTTTGGGCTTTGTGCACTCCTTGTATGAGTGCTTACCCGCACACTGCGAACACCGTTGTGTCTTAAGCTCACATTCGGTCTGCTTAAGCCCAAATGCATAGCATTTGTAGCATCGCAGGACTCTAATATAATCTTTAACGTAGCACCGGGACCAGACTACGTTAATCTTACCTACCTCTAGTAATTTCCTATGAGAGGCACTACTAGCCTCTAAAACCCAGTGGACCGTGTTGTCCACTCGGGCTTTCATCGAGAACATAGGTGTTATGTCTCCTTCTTCGTCATTCAGCCTATTCTGGCTGCGTATGACCCTCTGGAGGTCCTCGCGAGGGATGTCCTTATCCACGCTGCAAACCATGATTTTAGGCTTAAGCCTTACGGCCGATTTGGCCTCTAGAATTTCCTTGAGTGACTCATGGCTTTCAATTGCACTTTTTAGGCTAGCCCGGTCACTCTCTGAGCTGCACTCCACTATGACTCCGTTAGCCCTCATAGGCTTAACGGTCATTACCCCCAGGTTAAGGTCTGTGGGGTTGATGTTTCCTTTGAGACTATCCCTTACCTCTAATGCTGACTTCTCTTTATCTTTAGAGAAGATCAGCAGGGTATGTCTCTGCCGACCCAGCCCCTATCGTCAAGAATCACCTCCACCCGGTTGACACCGCAACCGCCCCTGGCCCGCCACGGTCAAGGGGCGTGACAGGGGATGCCTCACGTACCGATTGATCCGAGAGTGCCAGCTCAGACCTCCCGTTTTATTGAAGCAGAGGCCAAGGACAGTGTATTGGGATACCAGCTTGCCTGTCCCTCAATTGCCAGGACCCTCCTTTCCACATTACGGGTCTCCACCCACGGTAAACAGGTGGGCCACTCATAGGTGTGGCGACCATGATATATTCTCCCCACCTCACCCATCAGGGCTCAATCCAAACCTAAACACTGGCCACCATTTCCCTATTAGATACATTGTCCAATTTGAACAATCTCGGCCAGTTTCCTCCCTTGAGTACAACTAGGAAGTAGGCCCGCGCCCCAGGGACGTCTTGAGGCGCGTATTCTGGGAAGAGTCAGTCCTAACCTCCACCCAGAAATGGAAAAATCAGAGGCGTAAAAATGGGGGAGGACGGGAGTCCCCTGTCCAAAGGACCAGGACTCCCATCCTCCCCCGTGTTAATGAAACGACCTCAGCCTAAACTCTACGAATGATCTGATTTTGAGACCAGTGAACCTAAAAAGAAAATAAAAACGGGTTGGAGAGGAGCCTGTGCCTTTCGACACAGGCCGCCTCTCCCCTTTGACAACAGACCTGTAATATCGGCTCTCCTCATAGCCACAGGCGTCTGTACGCCTTTACCTTTATAGTGTGTTCACTCATCACACTTTTCCATTTCCTAAACTTTTACTGCAGTCATTCTAAGAACCTTGACTGCAGTATTTAAAAATTTTACCCAACTTTTTCGTCCGTCTCATCAACCTTACTTCACACCTCCATTCCAATCATACTCCCATCTTTCGTGCTGCCTTTTGCACTGTTCCAACTCTCCTGTTCCGTCTTACTCCACATCACTTCTCTCCAATCCTCATGTCCTCTTTCACAGCCCACCTCCAGCTGTACTCAAGTAATAACATTGTTGGCCTTGCCAACTGACCACCACACCTTTGGTGTTCTCCTGTGGGGTCCCAACTTTCCTCACCGCCATCCACCACATCTCTTTTCACTCTCACTCTTCCGTTCGTCTCAGTCCTTACTTGGGAACTCTTAGTCTGGCCTTTCCATCTCGGCCTGTCCGACATGAGTAACTCTGGTCGGCATAGCCCTCGACTTCATTAAGGCACCCAAGCCCCCCCACCACGACAAGGTGGTTCCCTTCGGGGGGGCATGTTCGAGTACCAACTACTCCAGAGTTGAGATTTATCTTTGCCAACCCCTCCCTATCTGCGTTCGGTAAGAGGACACCGATGAGCTTTTAAAGATTGGCCATCCGTCGAATGGGGTGTTAAACCGTGGCTCGTTGTGCAGGAGAGCTATACCTTGTGTACGTTAAAAAAAATATGTTAGATGACCTTGACGGGAGGCTATAAACAGCTATCCAGTGAGTCCTTCTCTGAGTCACTAGGGTCCTTGTGACCTGACCATTTAACCCATTGTGTGCAAACAAATGTCGCTCAGAGTTTAAATAACCCAAATGACAACTAGAGTTTTTGATATTCGATGGCCCATAGTCTAAAAGGATTGTGTATTATAATGTCGAGATTGATTTAAGGAAAGATTATTTCAGCTTAGCCAAATTATAGAAATATGGAGGCAAAGTTATCACAATATAACATTTTTCCATTCTGAAGAGGTGATTAAAGTAATAAGAACAAGAAGCTATAGCAATAGGAAGATGAAATTATAGCAACATGTAGCTAAATTGATAACAACAGCTAAATGAAATTATAACAACGTGAACAGAAAGTTATAACAAGATGAAGTGAAGTTACAGCGTCATGAGGAAGTCACAACAACGTGATGAGAAAGTCACAACAACGTGATGAGAAAGTCACAACAACGTGATGAGAAAGTCACAACAACGTGATGAGAAAGTCACAACAACGTGATGAGAAAGTCACAACAACGTGAAGAGAAAGTCACAACAACGTGAAGAGAAAGTCACAACAACGTGAAGAGAAAGTCACAACAACGTGAAGAGAAAGTCACAACAACGTGAAGAGAAAGTCACAACAACGTGAAGAGAAACGTGAAGAGAAAGTCAAACAACGTGAAGAGAAAGTCACAACAACGTGAAGAGAAAGTCACAACAACGTGAAGAGAAAGTCACAACAACGTGAAGAGAAAGTCACAACTACGTGATGAGAAAGTCACAACAACGTGATGAGAAAGTCACAACAACGTGATGAGAAAGTCACAACAACGTGATGAGAAAGTCACAACAACGTGATGAGAAAGTCACAACAACGTGAAGAGAAAGTCACAACAACGTGAAGAGAAAGTCACAACAACGTGAAGAGAAACGTGAAGAGAAAGTCAAACAACGTGAAGAGAAAGTCACAACAACGTGAAGAGAAAGTCACAACAACGTGAAGAGAAAGTCACAACAACGTGAAGAGAAAGTCACAACAACGTGAAGAGAAAGTCACAACTACGTGATGAGAAAGTCACAACAACGTGATGAGAAAGTCACAACAACGTGATGAGAAAGTCACAACAACGTGATGAGAAAGTCACAACAACGTGAAGAGAAAGTCACAACAACGTGAAGAGAAAGTCACAACAACGTGATGAGAAAGTCACAACAACGTGATGAGAAAGTCACAACAACGTGATGAGAAAGTCACAACAACGAGGAAGTTTTGCAACAACCTTAGAGGAAGTTTTGCAACAACCTAAGAGGAAGTTTTGCAACAACCTAAGAGGAAGTTTTGCAACAACCCTGAAGATGAAAGATTTGCAACAACCCTGAAGATGAAAGATTTGCAACAACCCTGAAGATGAAAGATTTGCAACAATCCTGAAGATGAAAGATTTGCAACAATCCTGAAGATGAAAGATTTGCAACAACCCTGAATATGAAAGGTTTGCAACAACCTGAAGATGAACGTTTTGCAACAACCTGAAGATGAAATTATAATAACTAGGTTATAACAGAAAATAAATGAGATTGTAACTATATGGAAAGGAAATTAAATCAATTATAAGCTCTTCCACTCTAGGAAACGAAAAACAATATACGTATGTGTGGACATTTACTGTATATTGTCTTCGGTGTAAATACCTGCCCTCCAGGGAACGTTATTAACTAGGGAATCTTACTTTCTGACTTACCATTCTTATTTCTGGGATCGTTGTAACCTTTATTCATATAGAGCACCATTCCATAACAAAACGAAACGCCACCCGTTGATAAACCACGGAAAGAACCAAGCTTTAATCTTATGTCTAACAAAATCTCTGTAACAACAGAACACATTCCCATTAAGTATGCCATTATTAGAAACACGCAACAGCTGACGTTGACAATGCGATCTTAGTCACCTTTTAGAAATCCGCACGACACATTGTTTCGTATTAATGTAAGCTGAAGATGTACCGAGCTATAAGAATGGAGAAAGCGAAAACAAAAAAGATAGCTGTATCGACGTCTTCAGTGAGGTAATAGGCATCAATCCATGCCACAATACGGAACAAAGGCGGGGAAAGCAGATCGTTCATTATTCATCAGATCTGGCACCATGCCCTGAACGAAAGAGAAAGCCAATCAAACAGCAATATTGACGTAGTGTCGCAGCTGGCTATGCAAGATCGTCCCTCCTAGGGTGGAGTGAAACACTTTAGGTCTCAAGAGCCACGTGCTCATACAATTCCAAGTGATATTTCTCTTCTTTTACGTTTCAATAATTTATTCCGTATGTATTTCTTTAGAACACTTGCAGATCAAATGAAACGTTAGGGAAAAAATAGTGTCAGGGAGAGAAATATATATATATAATTTCTCACCGCAAATGCTGATCGTTCTGTAATGTCTTCTGAGTTCGTGACGAGGAATGTTTTATCTTGAATTTGGAAAAAAACGCTGAGTTCTGTTTTCATAATGGAACTTGTCTGCGAGAATATGTAGTTTAGCGATGCCGTTGTAATTTCCTTGTATTGAAAAGACCGCAACAGATGAAAACTAGTATTTATACAAGTTTCAGTCAATGCTAAAGACATTCACTGAAATAATAAAAAACGAGTGCAGAAATAATAAAAAAGAGTGCAATTTCACAAAAATGAAATTATTGACAGTTCGTATTCACGATTTTTTGGGCTTGATGCATTTGCGTATTCACAATGCAAATGTGGAATTGTTCAAGCCCGATATTCGCAAAAGAATAGAATAAAGGTTTATATATATGTAAAAGCAAAGTTGTGAAACCTTTTTCGTTTTTCTATATAGATGAATTTGAGGAGTATTCACAATTTTTAAAGCGTTCATAGTCCCAGTGAAAGAGCGGTTAATGTCTTTGGTTCCGATGAAGCCATCCTACTCCAAATCCCAAAGTTCGCTTAGGTTTTGTGTTTTTCGTTCAAGATTCTGTTGTATTTCTGTTGGATTTCTCTACAGGAAACCTGAAGATGAAGTTTTCCAATAATCCGAACAGGAAGTTTTGTAACAACTTGAAGATGAAGTTTTGCAATAACCCGAACAGGAAGTTTTGTAACAACCTGAAGATGAAGTTTTGCAACAACCTGAAGAATCTTAAACTTATATTTAAAATCAATCAAATAGATTCCCTATGGAAAAATAGCCTAAAAACCAATGTGCATAATATCCTAAGAACAAATTTCCTTTTTTTCGTTCCAGAGTCCAAGCGGTCATTGTACTTGATTCCTGAGGAAAAGAACCAGGGTTCAATTCCCGGATAAGGAAAGTATATTTTCTTCCTGGAGTACTTTTCCATCTGCTGAGGTCTCGTTTTTCGCTCTTGTCTTCTCCATGAAACAAGACAAGCTCTTATCAGACCACCATGATGAATGGGCTGATTGAAGATATAATATCTATTTATACCTCTTTTGCATTTAGCTGTTTTTAACGTTATATGTAGAGATCTTCTAAGTCTGTAATAAACAGATTGGGTTGTTTACACCTAAGCGGCGCTTTTGTGTAGACAATGAGCTAAATAACAAGTCACGAGGATCCCAAGTAAGGGGAAGAGAATCCACTTGACAGCTGTTAGGAGACAGATGGAAGCATCCCGTCAAGACAATCAACCAGCGTGTTCTTTAATGCTCACAGGGCATGACTCTCCTGCACAAGAAGCCACGGCTTAACGTCTCATCTGACAGACGGTGTCTTTTCCAAGTCCAGTGGTGTCTTTATAATTGAGGGTAACAAGAGCGGACCAGATAGAGCGTGTAGCTCTTAAAAAAATGAACCCGGGTTCGATTCCCATATAATACATGGACGCCAGTGTAATCATTCTGATAAGTGCTAAGGTTTCACCTTTCTAGTAAATATTCTCTATTGCATATTATATTGTCAAAATCCTGTAAGACATTCTTGAAAAATTAGTTTCTTGAAGAGCAACTAATTTTGCTTTTCATTATTATTTTTTATTACGTGTACAAAATTTCGCGAGCTTCAAGGTAATGGATTTTCTGACGGAAAAAAAAAGAGTAGAAAATTATTTGAACTTTTTATACAGACTAGTACATAGACACGTGCAACGAGCAGAAATTTTATCAGCTTATGAACATAAAACAAGAAATATTCTTTTTTTTTTTTCAGGGAAAAATAATTGGATCGCTTTAATTTAAAAGTTTCTTTTTTCACTTCTTTAAAATATCTTCCACATTTTTAGTTAACTCTAAGCTTGCTCTAAGAGTTTACATTAGTAAATTATTATTATGGATTAATAATAAAATTAATTAACTTTTAATCGGGTGCGTCAGGTTTTGTAAACTAGCAACAGTTGCGGTGAATGCTCAGCAACATTCAGAAAAGAAATATACCTCTGGTAGTCTCATTTTTCTCACCGATTGTTCATCTATGGGTCATTACGATTATTTTTAGTACAGTCGCTCAAAAAAGTATCCGAACACCATGGTTGATTACAAGATTAAGAAAAAATATCTGGCAACGATTTTTTCAGAAGTTAGTGATCTGGCAACCTTCGTGTCACGTGACACGAAGGTTGCCAGATCACTAACTTCTGAAAAAATCGTTGCCAGATATTTTTTCTTAATCTTGTAATCAACCATGGTGTTCGGATACTTTTTTGAACGAGTGTACCAATACTAAAAAGCGTATAGTAAAAATAAGTATGGAAACTTTATTTACTGTTACTTAAAAAGATATTATTTGGTTGCTGATTTTACTTTTAGAGGTTTTAGAGGTATTTGAACTTAAAAACATATTTCTTTGAAATAACGTTATTACACACTTTTTCAACGTTGATTGCCACAAGAACATATTTTTTTCCATAAAAGAGTTAATAAAAGCCATTGAAAATCTAGTCCTAATAAACAATTTAACACATTTATATCAAAAACTAAAATAAAACTATAATTTTAATTTAATAGTTTATTTTTAAAAAACTTCTGATAAAAAAAGTAATTGCGCTAAATTTCAAAAATAAGAAATTTTAAAACTGAAGAGATTATATGATTTAATAACTTGTTGAAAACTTCATAAATCACTGTCTTTTTGCAGAAGTTGTTTTTAATTTTAAAATATATTTCGCGTTTTTTCTTTTTTGTGTTTTATGTGTTATTAGGACAGAAAACAGATTTTGAACACTTGAGACAGGATCTGGTGAAGTCATGTAGCCTTTCCTCGGAGTTCTGGATTATAGCACCTACCGTTACCACATACAATCCAGGTGTTGAAATCGTCCCTTCCATGGAGAGAAGGTTCGCATCACTCCTTTCTATACTTAATATCAAGCTTTTGACCTCTAAGATCGTATTAGTCTAACTCCAACCTAACAATAATTAAAATGAGATTAAATTTCATATTTAACGTTTTTTGTTTTTTCAGTTAAAAAACGTATTATTTAATATAATTTTCTGGAATCACTTTTTCTTCCTACAGTGGTTGCTTTACTCATTAATAAAAACTGGGACTACTACTACTGCTGATGCCGCTATTACATACTGCTTAATACTACTTCTGCTTCTGTTACTACTACTGCATGCTACTATTACTACTACTGCTTGTACTGATTAATTAATTAATTAATTAATTAATTAATCATCATCATCATCATCAATTTTTTTGTGAATTATATCCAATAATATGTTAAGCAGAAAGATTGCTTAAAGGACAAAAATTTAAATATTATTTTTCCTAAAATACTTTGGATTTATTAATAAATGGAAATAAGAAAGTTTGAAAAATTCGGAAAATAAAAGGAACTAAAAATAAAAGTAATAGAAAGTTTTTCTGGTACAAAATGAAACTTGAAAAAGCAATATATCTGCGCATAAATTTTGAAACGTCTGTCAAAATATGTTATGATATTCGTTGCGCGAGACGTTCACAACACCCTCAGGAACATTTAACTCAGGTTTATTGAGAGCACCGAAATGCAAAATTGATTTTATTGGCCTTAGATGATAACTAGACATGTCGCTGAAAGATACTAAGAATTTCAGCAGGTTTTGAAATTCCCTAAGAAACGGCAGCGCTTTTCATAACCTAGGGTATTGTGAACATTCCACCTCCAATATTTAAAGTTGAGCAAGAATTTATTTAAAATAAAACTATTCATTTTTAACTTGGTCTCGGCAGAAATTATTTCAAGGGGAAGAGGCATCTTTTATTTTGCAATATAGAAAGCTGAAATTGAAATATAGTAAAATTCTATTCTCTGGAACCCGATTTTTCCGGATAGCATCCACCCGATCACATTGCCAAACTGGTTTGATCTGCTTTTGTTTAGCGAATGTCGCAATTTGCTCTTAAGTGAGATGTTGAATTTTTTAAAAGCAGAGCATAGAAAATTATACATATAGGAATTTATATTGATCGAAGTCTGTCATGGAAAACACATGCAAATGAAGTAATTAGCAAAATGAATGTTATTTACCAAAATTATATTAAATTGCATAAAAATAATAAGAAAGTTTAAAAGCATGAGAGAAACATAAAAATGCAGGTATTTGAAAGTTATATGTATTGCAGATGTTAAAATGCTTGGAAAAGAAAGCGAGATTGCAAGTTTATAAAACGTTTATGAGAGATAATTGTATCATCTGAACATTTGTAGATACTACATACATATAAAAAAATCTAAGTTCCCAGTTCTTTACTCGAAAAAATACAGTATAGAAATATCTTTTATTGTAAAAACCTCGTTTATTCTTTCCAATGAGATTTATCTTCGATTGACAGTATGACATAAAATAAAAAAATACCCCCTCAAGCAGCTGCTTGCCACAGAGGTCTGACAGGAGCCTGCCAGTTTATATGCCATAGTGACATGCATATTAAAAATCTTAGCCTATGGTTATTGAATTACTTTAATCAAATATCGTGTGTGACTCTATGAAATGACTTAGATCTGTCAAGAAATTTGGCTAGTGTTTTTTTTTTTTTTCAGAATTATTTATCCCTTGATAAATACTAGTAGTCAGTTGTAAGATAGTATGTTGAGTACCTAATCCTTTCCTAAATCCAAATTTAAGAAGTTTTTTGTTCATATCGAAGCATAACTATGATATGTCCTCAGTCAGAAATGTACCAAGGATTTCGAATTATCATTTGTTTGAAATTTGTATGTGGGTTCTTAAAACTAAAAGAAAATTCTAATTATGAGGAAATTCAGATTATATCAGTTTCGAATTTACCAAGTTCTATTGTAACCGAGGTTATCAGGTTCTATTAAACCGAGATGCTTTTTGCGAAATGAGATTTGTAATTCTTCATATTATAGAGTACTAAAACTTTAATTTTCACTAATTGAAGACAAGATTAAAATATCAATACTATTTGGAAGTAAAAATACTAGAAATATTTCGTAGAAATGGAAAAATTCCCGAGGAAAATCGTTAACATCATTAAGAATGATTCTGTAATGAAAAAAAGAGAATACCGAAAAGAAAATAACAAAAGAAAAATAGTTTTAATTTTAATTACCAAACGCTGCTGAAATATTTGAAATCATAAATAAAAAAATTATTTATTCAATTTTCGCACTGATAAGCAAAATCGAAATTGAAATTTTAACTGAGACCGAACGCGATTGTTCTTTCTGATGCTCGGGTCCAAAGTCATTTCATTTCCAAAGTCATTTCTATACACTTACAGTGTATGACATAGAAATGAGTTCTGAGCTTACAGTGTAAGCTCAGAACTCATTTCTATGTCATACACTGTAAGCTTATTATCGTAAGAATTGTCACTGTCGTGTGTTGTTTTCATTGCTTATATTATATTCCTTAAATGATTGGGACGAGTTGCTCAGTAGGTAGAGCGCTAGTCTTGCAATCTGTTCTTCCTAGGTTCAAACCCCACCTGGGCCAGCTTTTATTTTTATCTCTACAAAACTCCCCGCCCTGCCCTAGTTAGTAAGGGACACTGATGGGCTTGTAAATGTTGTAGACCGCTACTTTTCTCAGCAAACTCATTTTGATTTTGTAACATCAGTGGCACCGCGGCGGCAGAACCCATGCCTTTTGCCCGTTAAAGAGTACACTGGATGGACATGACGAGAGTCACACAGTTGTCCAGTGGATACCCTTCCCCTAACATTCTCTGAGCCCTCGGGGTCCTTGTGACCTTGCCATTTAGCCTAATGTGTGCAAAAAGGGGCGACTCAGAGGTAAAACAACTCAACCCAACCTTCAATGATTATGAGTTTCCATTTCTCCAACAATCATACCGTTGAAAGGCCGATCGGTCAATATAAAATAATCTAGGGAAGGGGTTAGGTAACAAGATGTTACCCTAATGGACTGGAATGCGGTTCCGGCAATTATTTTGAAAGCATTCTCGTATTACAAATAATGCAATGTACGATTTCTTTTTTTTTCCTCCAATCTAATGGTATTTTTCGAAAAAATTATTTTGTAATATATATGAAATATATATATATTTATCAAAATTCTAGTTGGGTTGGGTTGCTTTATCTCTGAGTGGCACTTTCTTGCACACCATGGGCTAAACGGCCAGGTCACAAGGATCCCGAAGGCTCAGAGAAGGTTGGGGGAGGGGACCCACTGGAACAGTTGTTGGGAGACAGATGGTAGCCTCCCGTCAAGGCCATCCAGCGTGTTCTTTACCGTGCACAGGGTATGGCTCTCCCGCACACGGGGCCACGACTTAACGTCCCATCCGACAGACGGTGACCTTTCCAAGCCAATCGGTGTCCTCTACTGACCGTGGGCAGGGCGGGGAATTTTGCGGAGATAAATCGTAACGCTGACACAGCTGAGACTCGAACCTGGGAACTCCAGATTACGAGCCTGGCGCGCTACCGACTGAGCCACCCCCGCCCCAAAATTCTAGTTGTTAAATATTGTTAATGGAGGGAGGGGTACATTTGACCCAACCATGACCACTACTTCTTAGAATTGTTACTAAGGAACCGCGGTTAACCACTTTAACCCATTTCTTCCCAGTGTTGCGTACACGCAACACTTGAGAAGAAATGGGTTAAACCTTATGTTAAAATTACTCATACTCTTCTTTGTGTTATAAAAAGAAAATGAAAAAACGAACCGAGAAAAATTTTTCCACAAAGAAACATAATTTGAATTTGTACACAAGCTCTAAGAAAATGTCTTTTGGCAACCCCTAGGTTGAAAACCTTCAAGTGTGGTTTTTATATCCCATGCCTCTTTGCTAAGAACACAGTGCAGATACTACACCTGCTTTCCGTCAAGCCCTAGAGAGTTACATACATGCCAAGCAACTGATTTCTTTACTGCAGTCTAATAATTACCCACAGGAAAGGCTGGAGCCGAGTAAGGCACTCACTCCTTATAGTGCTGGAGTAAATGTTGCACAGACCTCCTGAAAGAATTCTGGGTGCATTAGTAGCTAACACGTTCCAGACATCAGAAATGGATATCAAGGCAATTTCCCTCGTAATAAAAATTACAATTTATATAAATAGTTGCACATTTCGTATCCAAGGGATTGTCCACACATAATAGAGAAAGTATTTTTATTTAATTTTGTGATTCTTTAGGAGTTTTCTTTCTTTTCAACGCCGAGATTCTTTGTTGTTTCAGCAAAAATAAGAAATTATTCTATCGCCTGTGAGAAGTATGGTAATAAGCAGGGTCGGATAAATGGTAGGGGCAAGGGGCTATTCTCCCTCCCTTTGAGAACGATAATAAGGGTAATGGAGGCCTAAATTTATTAAAATTGTACGTGTTTCATGCATTTTTATTAAATATTTTAAAAAACTCTAAAAGAGGAAAACATTGCACTGCAGTGGAAATCGAGTCTCTTGCCTCCAACTCCCCGCCTTTTATTTTTATCGGCTCAATTGCATCGCTAACCCCTCTCATACCCCACCCTACAGGTTTACTTTATTTTTTTTTTTCTAGACCAGGACTGGTACCATGATAAAAATGCTAAAGAACTTTATACCCTTCGATAGCCTGTCTCGAAATTACAGTTCCTAAGTTCGATTGGCCGAGTGGTTAGCACGCTTGGCTACTGATTTAAGGGACCTGGGTTCGAGCCCCGGGTAAGGCATGGATGTATGTGTTGTTTTTCTGCTAATAGTCCTGCTATCCTCTCAGACCTTCTACTCTGGCATATAAACTGACAGGCTCCTGTCAGACCTCTGTGGCAAGCAGCTGCTTGAGGGGGTATTTTTTTTTAAGTTCGATTCAAAACAATAGTATAGTTGAGAATTATCTCGGTTAAACCTTCACTTTCTCCTCGGTCAGAAAGGGAACACTGATAATCTTGGAAAGGCAGCCGTCCGTTGTAAAGCTGTTAAGCCGTGGTCGTGTGCAGAAAAGCTACATCCTGTGCACATTAAAGTACAATCGCTCAAATAAATATCCGAACACTATGGTTGATTACAGAATTCAGGAAAATATCTGGCAACGATTTTTTTAGAAATTAGTGATTTGACAACCTTCATGTCACGGGACACGAAGGTTGCCAGATCACTAATTTCTAAAAAAATCGTTGCCAGATATTTTTTTCTGATATTTGTAATCAACCATATTGTTCGGATACTTTTTTGAGCGACTGTACACACGCTGTATGGCCTTCACGAGAGACTTTCGTCTGATCCTAGCAGCTATCCACTAAATTCCCTGCTCCTACCTAACTCTGACCTCTGAGGAACTGAACATTTGACCTATTGTTTGAGCAAAAGTGGCGCTCAGATGTAAAACAATCCAACTTGAACAACCATAGTATCTAGAGGTCAATTGGGTTGTTGGGTTGTTTTACCTCTGAGCGGCACTTTTTTCACACCATGGGCTAAATGGCCAGGTCACATGGACCCCGAAGGCTCAGAGAAGGTTGGGGGAGGGGACCCACTGGAACAGCTGTTGGGAGACAGATGGTAGCCTCCTGTCAAGGCCATCCAGCGTGTTCTTTAACGTGCACAGGGTATGGCTCTCCCGCACACGGGGCCACGGCTTAACGTCCCATCCGACGGACGGCGGCCTTTCCAAGCCCATCGGTGTCCCCTACTGACCGTGGGCAGGGCGGGGAATTTTGCGGAGATAAATCTCAACGCTGACCCAGCTGGGACTCGAGACTGGGAACTACAGATTACGAGCCTGGCGCGCTACCAACTGAGCCACCCCCGCCCCTCTAGAGGTCAAACTGGACTACGGATATCAAGATAGCTTGCGAGAAACTAATCCTCACATGCTATCCTGAGGAATAGCTGCTACATTCGGCAACCACAGACCAATTTAATCAGGTCCTGTGTACACTGCCCACCCATTTCTTATATGTCTGTTCAATTTTCTTATTTATAGCTCAGTAGACTAATTTGTAATTTTGCATGCAGATAATATGGCCAAACCGCCGCAATATCTACTTATAGGAGTTGATATTTATAGACGACTGATGACTCCTTTGTCTAAAGTCATCGTTATTTTTCTACTTTATTAGTTATATTTGCAAGAACGGGGGTTAGCGAAGATAAATCCCAATGCAAACACAGTTAGGACTCAAACCTCGATAATAAATTTTTTTAAATATTTTTATGAATCGAATGATTTTGCCCCCTTTTTTTCAGTACTGTTTTAAGCCATTAAAGTGACTTTAAACCACCTAATATACTACATGCTCTAAAAGTATTGTAATCAATAGCATTAAGCTTGCTATCACTAATGGCAAAGTAAACTACGCAATAAATATATGTAATCTACAGAAATGATTTTTTTATTTTCTAAACTGAGGATAAAGGGGCCTATACGCATATATTTTATAGTCCCAAGATATATATATATATTAGTGAACTTGAAGAAATTTCCATTAGTATAACGGTCTAAAATAAAACGGCAAGAATCATTTGCTAGATTTTTTTACCCCCAAGGTCCCAATGGAGGAAAGTAATGAACTCTTCTAAAGTCCTCGACGACCTGAATGCTTTTTCTGCTCTTATTCCTTTTTCGGAATTCATGGAATGGTATGTCTGAAGCACTCTGTCATTGCTGATATTGCTCCCCCGTGAAACATTAGAAGTTTCTTCAAATAACTGCAGTTTAGAACGTTTGTTGCGTTTGACAGTTCATCCAACGAGTTACTGGACCGTTTCTAGACGGTTCCGTCTGTAGTCGAGATTGCCGATTGGAATCAAAGGGACTTAATTCTCTTCTCTTTCTTCATTTTTCTATGTACACTTCAGGACCAAAGTTTCTGACATTTTCCATGTACACTACAGAACCAAAGTTTCTGCCATTTTTCATGTCTAGCGAACGGAAAGAAATATTCAAAAACTCACTGCTTCTAATCTAGAAAAATAGCAACTAATTATAACCGCGACTTATCCAGTAAATACCCGGTTGTTATCTTTCGTTCATATAGTACCTTCAGATTACGACGGCATTAAATAATGTGGATTTTTCTGTAAATGTATACTATTCATTTTTCTGACAGAAAAGTTCACTTGAAAAGTCCACTTGAAATGGTGCTGCCTGAAGTTCCTACCAGCATCTGTGACTTTAGCCTTTAGCGGAGGAGGAACAGGCCTTTGCCCCATGCCTGCGATCAGGGGGATGTTTGATATTGTTGGCCCTACGTATCTGAATAAACCTAGTTTCTTTAAAAATTCCACTAATCATTTTCTCTCTGCAGGAACGTGGAACGGTGAGGACATTATATAGAGATTATTATCTTGATGTCCTCAAGCAGGAATTCCAGCGCTATAACCTAGATATTCAAGGCTTGCAAGAGACCAGATGGACAGATAAAGGTCAGATTCTTAAAAATGATCTTAAATTTCTCTTTTCATGGAGGGACGACAATAAGCATCACACAGGCGTGTGTCTGCTTCTCAGCAGACACGCTAGTGATGCTCTTCTAGGATACGAGCGCATTAATGAAAAGTTTCTTATAGCAAAATTTCAGACAAGCGTTAAAGGCTTCAATGTTATCTGCTGTTATGCCCCCACTGAGGATGCGATGAGGATGAGAAGGATAGGTTTTACGGCCAACTTCAGGATATTTTGAATTCTGTCAAGAAAGGAGATATTACCCTTGTTCCAGGTGACTTCATGTCAAAGTTGGTACTGACTCTGACCTTTGGGGAGGGGTGATAGGCCCTTTGGTATTGGTAGCTGCAATGGCATGGCCAATGGGCTTACTCCTACAGGTAAATAAACTAAACGGTTTCAGAATAACTAACATATATTACAAACACCGCGACATACATAAATACACATGGGTTTCACCTGATGGGCTGCATAAGAATATGATTGATTATATATTAATTAACAGCAAATGGGCTAGTTCTGTTAGGAATACCAGGGCATATAGGGGAGCTGAAATTGGATCTGACCATTATCTTGTTAAAAGAGTCTTGCAACTTAAACTGAAATAGTGTTGTGCTAAAGTTAAAAATTTTACCTTTAATACTGAAGCTCTGAAAGACCCAGTTATAGCTAAAGCTTACCATGATAGATTACTTAGTCATTATGACAGTCATGGTTTGCTTACTACTGAAGTTGAGGAAGAATGAGGCCGTTTTAAACAGGCTTTTTTGGAAACTAACAGTACACTTTTAGGAAAAAAGGAGCAGAGGAGACGGAATTATCTGAGTGATAAGGCACTTGAGCTTATTTCTGAAAGAAAGAACTGCAGGAATGTCCTTAATCAGTACCTTACTAGTCCTAATAGAAAGGATTACAAAGAGTTTAATAAACGTGTAAAGAATCAGTTAGCTACTGATAAGAATCTTTGGCTTGATGGTTTGGCTGACAAAGCTGAGGAAGCAGTTAGGCAGCACAACAGCAGAGAGCTGTACCAGATAGTTAATGTTTTGTGTGGTAGAAAACGGACAGGTATACAGGGATTGAAGGATAAACGAGGTAAGGTTATACAAGGGGAGGATTCTGTCATGGCTAGGTGGGCTGAGCATTTCAGTGATGTTCTAAACAATGTGGTTAGTTCTACTCCCATTGTTTGTAAGGATGATAGATGCATTGGTGGCCTTAATGTTGGCCCTTTAACACAATCTGAAGTTATTTTGGTTATTTCTAAACTTAAACTTCATAAATCCCCAGGGGTAGATGAAATTACTACAGAAATGCTCAGAGCTGGGAATGTTTCGGTTACCACTTGGATGATTGAAATTTTGAATATATTTTATGATAAAGGCATGATTCCTAAAGATTTTATCAGAGTTATTATTATCCCTATTTTCAAAAAAGGTGATCGCAGTTCTTGTGATAACTATAGGGGTATCAGCCTACTCTCTGTTCCAGGTAAAGTTCTTTCCATGATTGTGCTTAATAGAATTAAGAATCTGGTTGACAGTCAATTGCGTGATGAGCAATGTGGATTCAGAAGTGGTAGGGGATGTGTGGATCAGATATTTTCACTTAGGCAGATTCTTGAGAAATGTTTAGAGTTTCAGAAACCTTTGGTTGCTAGCTTTGTTGATTTCAAAAAGGCTTTTGACACTGTTGATCGTCATAATTTGTGGTTGATTGTGAAATCATATGGTATACCAGACAAGTTAGTTAACATAATGAAAGCTCTCTATAATAACACTGAGTCGTGTGTGAGAGTTGGTAAGGCTTGTAGCAATTGGTTTAGCATTACTTCTGGTGTTCGACAAGGGTGCATTTTGTCTCCTTTTCTCTTTAGTTCGATTATTGATTACGTTATTTGAAATTCATTGCAAGGGAAAGATTTTGGCCTTAAATGGGCTGGAGATACGAAAATTTCTGATTTAGATTATGCTGATGATTTAGCCCTTTTGGCAAATGATGTTGATGAGATTAACTCTTCCATTCGAGCTGTTGATGAGACTGGTAGTAGAGTAGGTTTGGTTATAAAGAATAATGGAGTTATAAAGAATCTATGGAGATTGTGGAGAAATAGGTGTATACGCCTAAAGACTAATATTAGACTGTATAATAGTTTGATTCTTTCTAGGGTTAGTTATGGTAGTGAAACTTGGACACTTTGTAAACAAGATAACAGGAAACTAGATGCTTTTGATTCTAGATGCTTACGTAGTATCTTGGGTGTTAGGTGGTTTAACTTTGTAACTAATGTTGAAGTTAGGCAAAGGAGTCTGCAACCTCCTTTAAGCAGCATATTGTGCAGAGAGAGACTCCGCTGGTTTGGCCATGTTGCCCGTATGGATAATTATAGATTGGCGAATAGGGTTATGAACAGTGTGCCTAGAGGCCTCAGAAGGAGGGGGAGACCTAGGATGCTGTGGGCAGACAATGTCAAACAGGACCTTGTTAGAATTGGTGTGCAGTTGCTGGATGCAGCAGATATAGCTCAGGACAGATATGCTTGGAGAATTAAACTGCACGGTCTGGTTGGACCTCCGTAGCCCATGGCTGCTTGAGGATGATGATGGTGATGAGTACGTTGAGTGCGACTGGACTTCTGTGGATTAAGACAGCAAAGGTACGCTTGCTCTCGTCGTCGTTGTTATTGTTGCTGTTTTTACTTCTGCTAGTATTTCTGTTGTATTTACAAAACTAACTTTAGTCTTGATTTTTAACAATAGTCCTTTAATATTTTAAAATTGAGTTGAAATTTTTAATAACCGTGATGTGTAGCTTAAGAAATTTTCTCTTAGTTATATTCCATGCTATTAATAACTAATGTTTCATTAAACAGTTGACTTCATTAGAACATTTCCAGATGATTATATATATATATATTCCTTACAGATATATATTCCTTACAGTCTGTACCCATAAAAACATTTCCAAAAATAATGTTGTCGTGCTAATAGTTCTAACAGCTTTGGAAGATCTAAATGCATTAATGTTCATCACTTTTCCTCGTAAAAACTTTATTTCAATTTCTCGTACGAAGTATAGAGTATCTTGTCATAAAAAAATCATATTTTCTTTTTAATATGTATCCTTCAGAGTCTTTATACTCGAAGATCTATCTCTAGGTTGGTCTATTCATTCCTTTCTCAGTCTATCAATTCATATATAAACTATGTGACAATGAAAGCACTCCACTTAGAAGTGAACGGTTGGGTCGTTTTATCACTGAGCTGCAGTTTTGTACACAGAAAAAGGAAACAGGTCACAAGGGCCTCCAAGGGCTCAGAGGACTTTGGGGAAAGGTAAATACCGTCAAAGCCATCCTATGTAAAGGCACTTTCTCAAAGTTTAATTTCAGAGGGGTCGATAATTTAGCTTCGCGGGGTTCCAAGAATATAGTGTTAGGAGGTTTCGAGAATTCATTTCGGAGGGGATGCAGAGGGGTGGATCCGAGAATTTAGTTTCAGGGAGAGGGGGCTCTGAGAATAAGATTGAACAGGATTTCCCAGTTCTAAAATATTCCACCGGACAGGAAAGATTGAAATGGTATTCTATATGGAATAAAATTTTATAGTTATTTCCTAAATCTATTTTTAGTGTCGGACACATACTATGGGCTAAAATAAAATTATACAAAGAGAACTGGTTTGGATTTTAAAGCAAATAGACAACATTTTTATTTGGTATAAGACAACTGGATTTTCGGGTACCTGGTCCCCCTTGGATACTTTACCACTACCCTGGTCCCCCTTATTCTTTGTCCACTGTGTTCTTTAACATTCACGGGGTATGAGTGTCTTGCACTAGGCGGAATGGAATAATGCTCCCATCCAGCAGACGGCGGCATTTTCAAGCCCAATATTGTCCTATGTCTCACTGAGAACAGAACTGGTGTTATCGAAGATCATCTTAAGTCAGGCAGAGTGGAGTCTCGAACCTAGGAACTTCAGATTACGAACCTGGCACGCAACCGACTCAGCTGAGCTCCCACTCGAGAAGCATATGTAAGAGCATGTAATTCAGCATCGCAATATATGCAAATTATCACGTTGGCAGAGCCAACATGAGTTATCTGTGAGAGATAAAAGTGTGAATGCCGAACAGCGGTGCAAAACGTTCTAAGCGCTGTGGTCTATTACAGGCATATAATGGAAGAGAGATCAACTTATTCGTGTGTTGATAAAGGTAACAGATGCTAGGATTCCTGTGTTCCAAATGCGGGTATGCAATGTAGCGGTAAATGATGTGAACATCCAGTTCAAGTAGCTTACGTGGCCTACCCTCATTTGGAACGTTAGAGATAGTTTTAATCATAGGACTGCGTGAAACCAGATGTTCTATATGTGAAATCACGGTGCATATTAATCGTGATGCAATTGATTAATGATGTCAACAGAGTGTTCTGGACGACACGCACCAGTCATAGCAAATATTCAGACAAAATCAGACGCACAACATCACAAGATAACTTTCTCCTTCCGCAACTTTATCGAGAGCTATAATAGACATCAAAGGATGCCCCATTAGCTTCAGGACTGCTGAAAAATAACGTAGAGAGACAAGGCTTATTTTCCGTCATCCATTGCATTGGCCTTTGTCTACGCACTGTCTTTTTGAGTAACTGGACTATTTTTGGTGTAAAGACTTCAGTGGTACATTCATGCTACTGGAATACTGTTAATGTAAAGACATCGGTGGTGTTTTGATGCAAAAACATTAGTGGTATGTTGGTGTAAAGACATCACTAGTACGTTGATGTAAAGACATCACTAGTACGTTGATGTAAAGACATCACTAGTACGTTGATGTAAAGACATCAGGGTATGTTGGTGTAAAGAACTGCAATGATACTTTGAAGACATTGGACTTCTGTTGGTGTAAAGATTGCAGTGGTATGTTGAGTGCAACTGGACTGCCGTTGATATCTGGAGCCAGGAATGATAGTCCGAGATGTACCTGTTTTGTCTTAGTGCAGACCACTACCAAATCTTGATATGAAGACAACTTGGCACAGATAGATTTCTCTGTAATTTTCACATGCAACATCGAACATGCAGTGGGATTTTCCATTCCAGGAGATATCATGTATTACAGTTGATCACCTCTGCTATTTGTTACTGGAAATTTGAATGCCCTTAGATGAATTCAAGACATGCTACGTCTATTTGCACTACTATACAGTATAGTGAGATGGGTATCATGCTATCGTAAAATAATTGCCGACCGGAAATGGAGTCTCTACAACTGGTACAGAATATGAGATGGCCAATCAAACACGTTTAAGACATGATAAGACACTGTCTTCAAGCCAAACCTTAAGCAGCATACAATTTATATTCCCCGTTTAACCAAGTGGATGTAGCATGGTAGTACATCCTGCAGGACGATAGCAGATATTTCTATGACCCTATGTCATCACATGTCACAGGGTGTATCGTTAACCTTGCAGTTGTATACAATATTAAGATCCATGAGCAGTCTGGTGTGCATCCATTATCTCCCCATTGCTTCTAGATGGAGAATTTTCATTGTCACAGAGTTTATTCCAGTTTTCCTGTCGGTATATCTGTCTTTTGGTTTGTCTAAACCTCTAGCGTCTGAAAGGCTCAAGTTAATGAGTCTAAATTTTATATGTAGTTGCAGATGCATTTAATGGAGCTGAGATTGTATCAGTCGTTAGTGCGCCAAGATCATAATTTGCACTCCTAACTGTGCTAGATTTGAGATTTATATCCGCTAAATCCCCAACCCTGTCCTCGGTCAGAAAGGGGAGACTATAAGGACCATCAGAGAAGATTGGGATAGGGGATGTACAGCTAACAGACAGATGAAGGCCTGTGAAGGTCATTCATCGTGTTTTTTAATGTGCAGAGTATTAATCTTCTACACAGGGAGCCATGGTTTAACATTCCATCCGGCTGAGGACGACCATCCCTAAAAGGTGAAGTTCACAAATCATTCGGCAATGTGATTTATATAAATGGCAATGTGATTAATATATATATATATAAAGCAACTGAGAAAGTCAAACATTTCTCACCTGTCGGATATGCAAATTTTGTTTAGATATTCGAGCAAGTTGGGAACGTCGGACGTAAGAAGACAAAAATGCAATGGGTGGATAAGTCCCATTTCGTGTTATTTGAAACCAATGGAAACAGAATTATCTTCACCAGTTAGAGATGTGATTATTAAAAAGTGAGTAGAATCTTGCAAC
Organism: Ryuthela nishihirai; assembly: GCA_038380435.1. NCBI lineage: Eukaryota > Metazoa > Arthropoda > Arachnida > Araneae > Heptathelidae > Ryuthela > Ryuthela nishihirai. The sequence goes on along the minus strand of JAWZYU010000016.1, from coordinate 13,868,380 downwards.
TGCTTGAAATTTTCGAAAGGAATGGTTTTAAAAGCATAACAGAAACTAAAAAAAACTGACAGTCGATGATGATACTGCAAGGTGAAAACTAAGAAGAGTCTTACCCATCCAAATACTGTTGTGAGTCACGTGATGTCACAATAAAAACTCGCTCCTAAGTAATTCCTAGAATTCAGTTTGCACTAAATGTCCAAGTTTGTGTTGCTTCTACGGAAATGCGTAAGTTCTTACTCAACATTACATTGCATTAATGAAAATTGGCATCCTCGAAAGCGGGTGACATCAACCTGTGATTTCTTAAATGAAAACTGCCGAGGACATAATGCGAGAAAGCATTAGACGTCTCTCAAGATCAAGACATGAACCAAATTCACTACCTAAAATTGCTCTCGTGGCTCATCAGAACTCGAATTCTCTAAAAGCTCTCGCAGATTCCAATCGTTTAAATTGAGCAGCGCACTTTCTGAATACGGGACACTGGCACACTTTTCATTTTTCATTTCTGCTAATTGAAGCAGAAGTAATTAGTGAAACCTTTTTAGCGTGTAAAGCTCTAGTGATCATCATGAAGCAAAATGGATTGACAAATAAGTTGCTCCAAACTTTACATCAAGAAGTAAAGATGAGATAGAATTCCAAAATGCTAATGCTTCTTTCAGTTCAACTGCAGTTGTGACATATTAAAACTGCATTGGAAGAAAAGGACGAATTTCAAAAACTATATAAAAGAGATGTTTCCTCTTTAAAAGTGCAAATGATCATTTCAAAATAAGCCTCTTCAATTTCACGTGATATAAAAAAAATTATAGAGAACAGTAGTAGCTTAAATGAGAGTTCTGACACAGTAAAAGGGGCTCGAGAATTCTAGGAAAATCTATGGGAAAAGTTATGGAGGATGAGGGAAAAAGTATGTTTCTTGTGGTTTTTGTGAAAATATGTGTGAAAATTAAAAAAGGGGATGTTTTTAGCATGTGAAATACCAATTTAAGTTTTTTTTAAAGATGAGGTTTAAACTAATTTGTGAATTAGTTTAAATGAATTAGGTTGAAATGAGGTGTGTGTATATGAGATAAAAATGATGTGTTTTGTTGAGTTATCATACACTTCACTGGATACAGCAGAATCAAAACTTTTATCTAAGCAAAGTCCAAAGTATTAATTCTGTTATCAAAGAAGAATATTAAAAGTTTTATCCAAAAGTGAATAAATTTCTTATCATAGAAGAATATTAAAACTTTTAAACAAAGTCCAGGTAATTATTTTGCTAAAAGAATATTAAAATTTTATCTAAGCAACGTTCAAGTAATAATTTTGCTACAATAATACTAAAACTTTTATCTAATCAAAGTCCAAAGTAATAATTTTGTTATCAAACCGAAACTTTGTGAAGTGTATGATAATTTAACGTAGAAGAATATTAAAAATTTTACCTAAAAACTTTTACCCTTTCAAGTAATAATTTTGCTACAAGAATATTAAAACTTTTATCTAACGAAAGTCCACGTAATAATTCCCGTTCCAGCTTTACAATTAAAGCTTTACAATTAAATGACCCTTTACAATTGAGACCCTTCTTAAATACTCAACAGAACCAAAACTGAATCTTGAACTTTGGCTTTGGATAAAAATTTCGGTTTGATAGCAAAGTCCATGTAATAATTTTTGCTATCAAACCGAAATTTTTATCCAAAACCAAAGTTCAAGATTCGGTTTTGGTTCTGTTCATGTCATTGTCATAATTTCACTCGAGACGATTTATTAAAGAATCACTAGATATTTGCAAATCAAACACTTTACAAACTATCAAGTTTCCCGAAGCAAATACTACGAAATTCAATATGATTGAAAACGGTTTGAAACACCCATATGTGATTTATGCAGACTTCGAATGTTTTTCGAAATGTAGAAGAATTGAGATTAATCCATGTAGGGTGCGAACTAAGTATTTAGTACCTTCGGGATTTGCATATATTATAGTTGGACCGGAAGGTAAACTGATAAAAACCAGAATGTACAGAGGGAAAAATGTAATAGAACAATTTTTGAATGAAATGATAGAAGCCGAAACTTTGATCAATGATTTGAAGAAAAGTATCATCTATAATACTGTGTAATTGCTTAAGATCCTTCATCTTTATTCATATACAATAAAGACATATACCCAGTGATGAAAGTCTGAAACAAGACCTCCAGGTACTTTTCTTCTTTCTTTTGGATCTGGATAATGTCTAGCAAGTGAAACACTAATCTTGCTGCCCCTGTCAAATTTCTTGTTTACTGGAATAACAGAAAAAAAACTACTGAAGTTGTGGTTTTACTACTTCAATGAATTTTTGATCGTCCAAGTTGATACTATAATTTATACTAAAAGAGGGATTTGTTGTGCAGCAGATTACCTTGCTTATATATCCATTAGAAATGCGTAGATGGTAATTATCTTTCAAACTAGGTAGCGTTAGTAGGTCGAATTTTGTGTTTATCTGTATAATTGGATGAGACTGCAATATGTCTTTTTTCACTTCTTTATCACCAGAGGTAAGGCAAATTACAGTATTTTTATCAACGTATAGTTTTGTAGCAGCATCATTGTTTAGAATTGGGGTGCCAACATTCGTAATTCGTTTTCCATTTGCATCGCCATTGAAACTGTTCCCACTTGATGCAAAAAGTCCATTTTTATTTCTCAATAGAGAATTGGATGGGTTAGGATCAAACTTTGTCAAGCCATCAACGAAACGTTTTCTTGTCGCATTTCTGTTATGCCTCGGATCCTCGAGGTTTCCTATTCTCTGATTGTTCGCATTAATGACATCCTCGCCAGTTAAAGCGACTTTTTCCAAATAACCCTTAGTTACAGCAGCAGAATCAGACTCGGGATCGGCAATATCAAGGATTTGTTTTTTTTCTGCATTGAAACTATACCCGTCGAATGCAATGCTTCGTGGAACGTAAAGCCTATCTTTATTTCTCACCAATGTATTCATTGGACTATTTTGAAGAGTGGTCAAGTTGTCGACGTAATGTTTCGTAGTGGCATTGGATGAATCGATCGGTTCTACAAGATTTTTAATGCATTTATTGCTTGCATCGTAATTATCATTCTCATTGCAAAGTGCTTTTTTTTCCAAATATCGTTTTGTAACTACTCTAGAATCTGCATCCGGTTCAATGACATTGATTATTTGTTTGTTTCGCGCATCGTAGCGATTGTTCCGTAAAAATTAAAGAAGTATTATTAACGTACTGAATGGTAGCGGCATCTCCATTTTCTATAGGTCTGCCTACATTCGATATTCTTTTTAGTATTTGCATCATAATTTACAGTGTGATTCAGTGTTATAGATTCTTGTTGCAGATATTGTTTTGTAACAGAGTCCGAACCCTCTTCGGAATTGGCTACATTTCGCAATTTTTCATTACTCATGTCGTAGTCCCCATCGTGTGTCAATTTAAAACCGACACCTGGAATTCCCGCTGGTCCTCTTTCGGAACCGGTCTCAGAGCTGATGACGCCTAATTTTGTCAAGTAATTCATCTTTATTTGCCAAAGTTTTTTCTGTACTTGAGAGGCATGTGCTTGGTTTTTTTATCGATTAATAAGAAATCGTGTGGTTATGAAACTGCATAAAAATATCTTTCCTGATTTCTGTTGCATGATCCATTTGTATCTGCAGCATTTCCCTCTTGTTCTGCATATTAAAGAATATAAAATAATTACACTGTAGTTGAATGTCTTTGGGAGTCGAAAAATAAGTGTCAGGTAAATCAATGATATGTTTCTGACGAATAATTCTTCGATGAGTTTTTGATCTCTTTCCGTTACGAAATCCTCGAAAACAATTAAATTTTGCATGTCGGGATCCAGTTCGTTGACCTTGACGATATCTTCTTTAAGAAAAAGTTGCAATTGAGATTTTTTCGCCAAATGTTTTCTCCAAAATTTCGTGCAAATCGTCGAATATTTCTTGCATAAACTGATATTTCGGCTCGGTTAAATCTTTGACGTATAAAAAGATTTTATTATAGTAGAGATGTTTAAATATTAAGTTCAACAAAAGGTTCGTCTTCCCTGAGCCCGATGGACCACAGATTAAAAGTTTAAAAGGCCAGAGAAGTACTAATACGTTTCTGTTCAAGAATCTCTCATCTTCTTCAAAATCAAAATTTTGAATCTCCATTTGCTTTATTTAAAAAGATCATGTTCTTTGACCCAGGAATTAAATGTATCACCATAATCAAACCATTTAACATAATACTCTTTTTTATTATTCTTCACTCTAGTTTTCAGAATGGTTTCAACTTTATAAATGTCATCTTGCTTTCGCATTTCACCATTTCTTGGGTGTAAAAATTACCAATGATTGATTCTCCTTTCAGATCCTTGATCTTATAGGTTATGGGATCTGTATTCAGAACTTGAGAAATTTCAAAAATCTCTTCTGTAAAATTCGGCAGATAACCTTTTCTAAACGGTGTCTTGTACTTGGCGATTCTCACTCTATCGCCAATTGTAAATTTTGGTGCTGTAATAGATTTAATTCTTTTGCCAAACAGATTAAAATATACAATATCTGTGTTTTTCTGCAAGCTTGCCTCTTTTGGAGTCATTCTTATTGATCTGTGATAAGAAGTATTGTAATTCTTAACGAGCTTTTAGTAGAACATCGATCCATTTTCTAGTGTTATTGGCAGTGAAATATTTCCACATTTTTGTCTCTGGAGTCCTATTAAATCGTTCCAAAATTTGAGCTTTAGTCTCATTTTCAGTGACAAACCAATGGACACCTCGTTGATTAAACAATGCTTGAGTTTCTTTATTGATAAACTCAGTTCCCTTATCCGTTTGTAACTTGGATGGCTTACGTTGTTTAAAAATCTCTACAAATGCTTTGGTAATCTCATTACCCGTTTTCTTTTTAATAGATATTGCCCAGGAGAATTTGCTGAAAATGTCAATCAGGGTTAAAATGTAATTCGTGTGGTTATTGTGAAATTTAAATTTTTGTATATCGATTAAGTCACTCTGCCACTGATGGTCTACATTCGAAACATAAACTCGTCTGGTTAGCAATTTTTTATAAATGGGTTTGTGTAAGTGCACGCATCTTGTTGTTGGAGAAATCTATTTACTTCTTTTTCCGTCAATCCAGGTTTTGCGCATTAGATCTTTTATGCCGGAAAATCCCTTTAATGGGTCATAATAAACGGAAGGAAGCATCTTATTTCTTGTGTCCTAAACCGAGCCGTTTCCTTGTTTTAATGATAGGTTTAATTATCGTTCTTGAAATTCTTTCTCCTAAAGTTGGGTTCTGATTTCATCAAAATCATTTAATAATTCTTGGTCGGCTTCGTGCCTCTTTTTAGTTTCTGTAGATTTGCTGTAAGAAATGTCGTGCTTTTTGCATGCTTTGACCACTAAAAGTTTTATTTCCTAATCAAAACCAAAGCTGAATATTTCTTCTATGATAAGAAATTTATTCAGTTTTGGTTATAAGTTTGGGTTTGGTTGAGTATTTAAACGCTCTCATCTAGAAGAAAAATCAGTTTGTGTTTCTTTCCTGAAGGTAAGATTTCTCTCCTGAAAGGTAAGTATGTTTGTTACACAGTTATGATAAATTTTAATTGTAAAGCGAAAACGATACCGACCATTTTATCTACGATCTTTTGGAAAAGGGAATATTTATTCTTCTATGATAAGAGAAACATTCAGACAAAAAGAAGAGAGAAGGGTAAGTACGTTTTTATTTAGATAGATTTAATTGTAAAGCTGGAACGGAAAGATAAAATATTCAGCTTTGGTTTTCGTTAGCAATTCAAAGTTTGATTTTTTATCCACAATATGATTGAGATATATATTGTAAAAAGTTCTTCTATGATAAGAAATTTATTCAGTTTTGGTTTTAAGTTTCTGTTCTGTTGAGTATTTAAACGCTCTCAGCTGGAAGAAAAATCAGTTTGTGTTTCTCTCCTGAAGGGTAAGATTTCTCTCCTGAAAGGTAAGTATGTTTTATGATAGATTTTAATTGTAAAGCGAGAAAGATAAAATATTCAGCTTTGCTTTTCATTAACAAATAAAAGTTTGAATTTTTATCCACGATCTGATTAAGATATATATTGTAAAATATTATTCTCTGATAAAAAAATTTATTCGGTTTTGGTTTTAAGTTTCGGTTTGATAACAGAATTATTACAAAAATTCTGAAATTCTGAAATTCTATATATTTGATATATGAAATTATATATATTTGAATTCAGAAATTCTGCATGTTCTTCTGAAATTCTATATATTTGATTTCAGATAAAAGTTTCGGTTTGATAGCAAAAATTATTACTTGCACTTTGTTAGATAAAAGCTTTAATATTCTTCTATGATAAGAAATTTATTCAGTTTTGGTTTTAGATAAAAAAAAATTATATTCTTCTCTGTTAAATTATCATACATTTCACAAAGTTTCGGTTTGATAACAGAATTATTACTTTGGACTTTGATTAGATAAAAGTTTTAATATTATTGTTTAATAGCAAAATTATAACTTGAACGTTGCTTAAATAAAATTTTAATATTATTTTAGCAAAATAATTACTTGAACTTTGATTAAAAGTTTTAATATTCTTCTATGATAAGAAATTTATTCACTTTTGGATAAATCTTTTAATATTCTTCTTTGATAACAGAATTAATACTTTGGACTTTGCTTAGATAAAAGTTTTGATTCTGCTATATCCAGTAAAGTGTATAATGACTTAACAAAACACATCATTTTTATTTCATATACACACACCTCATTTCAACCTAATTCATTTAAACTAATTCACAATTTAGTTTCAACTTCATCTTTAAAAAAAACTTAAATTAGTTTTTCACATGCTAAAACCACCCCCGTTTTTTCTAATTTTCACACATATTTTCACAAAAAACCACAAGGAACATGCTTTTTCCCTCATTCCCCATAACTTTTCCCATGGATTTTCATAGAATTCTCGAGCCCCCTTTACTGTGCCAGAACTCTCATTTATGCTACTACTGAGAACTGAAGTGAATATGCTCAACTCCTCCTACAACAGAAGATTGGCGGACCAAGTTATGACATCAATGAAGGAAGTCCTATCATCTAGACCAGTGGTTCTCAAACTTTTATGCTTCACGTACCCCATGGAAATGTGTATGTAACTGGCGCAGATAGATAAAACTATAGTTAATAGCATAACAATGGGAATAAAGTAAAATATATATGACATATATCTAGCAACTTTTGAGCTCTCACGGTGCACCCCAAAAACTTTTACCGCGTACCCCACGTTAAGAACCCCTAATCTAGACAATTCTTACGTATATATTTTTATTATTAATACTGATGTACTTTTATTCTTATCAAGTCTGCAAAACTTTAAACTAATATTAAGAATATTAGAAGGAAAATTATCGTAATGTTAATAAATATAAATAAATTTACTTCTAAATCAGGAATATTTATAAATAAACATTAGTATGAAGATTACTATAAATGTACACTAGTAATAATAATAATAGAAAAAAATGCAAAATAATTGTCTACATTATAGGACTATCTACGCTGACGTCATAACTGGATCCACCGACCATCTGTTATAGGTTGGGTTGTTTTATCACTGAGCGGCACTTTTTTGCACACCATGGGCTAAATGGCCAGGTCACATGGAACCCGAAGGCTCAGAGAAGGTTGAGGGAGGGGACCCACTGGAACAGCTGTTGGGAGACAGAGGGTAGCCTCCCGTCAAGGCCATCCAGCGTGTTCCTTAACGTGCACAGGGCAAAGAGTGTCTAAGGGAGAAGAGAGCTAGCTTCCATAGACGTAATGTAAACTTTTCGATTGCAGCGCCCTCTAAACATGGCAAATTCGTGTATTGCAGTGAAGCCACCTAGCCAGGGAGAGGAGCCAGTTCCTTGCGTTATTTTTCCACCGCCCAGCAAGGTTTTCAATAGCTTACACCACGTGACTAATTTTACATACACTTTGTTCAAAGTGTCCATTTCTTAAATTTTACCATCATGATTTTCTTTTCACAAGAATTAGTTAAAATTATTTTCTTTAATAAAATCTCGTTTTGTAAAACAAGAGGTAGCTATGCTCAACATAGAAATTTTAATATTTTGAACATTCTACTATATTTAATATATTATAATAAATTGAAATTTATGGCTTAATGCGAGACAACATGTTTTGTTTAATTATATTTGATAGAATTTAGGATATTTTCAATTAAAGTCACATCGAGTTTCTTACTTGTATAAACTGTCAATAGATGGCAGCAGGCACTTCTCGTATCAACCATAAAAAATTTACTATTAGAACAAACTGCAGACACCTATATATGTCGATATGCTCCAGGGAACACCAAACTGCAACATACATTGACTTACATGTTCGCAAGATGATTAAATGTATTAATTTACATATTAATTTTAAAAATTCTGCAAAATTACTCAAAATAAACATACAACGGCTTTTCCAGGTATCGTAAAATATACTCCTGAACGGGATAAAATACTCACTGAATAACTTTAGGGTCAGCTATCACTATGCCAAACAGTCATGGGTGTTAGACAGGTTGAAACACTGATTAAATCACTATAAATATACCAAGAGTAAGACAAACCACAGCTGCAGTGGACTAAAAATGATTGCACTGCGCATGCGCAGATCGCCCCTTACAGTTGTTTTTGTGCATGCACATCAATTTGCCAAGTTCAGCTTCGGTAAAATTCCGCAGAAAGGCGCCACTTACGCTTGTGCGAAGCTAGCCTTCTTCTCCTTAGACCTTCTTTGCACAGGGTATGGCTCTCCCGCACACGGGGCCACGGCTTAACGTCCCATCCGACGGACGGCGGCCTTTCCAAGCCCAACGGTGTCCCCTGCTGACCGTGGGCAGGGTGGGGAATTTTGCGGAGACCTTCTGTTATAGGAAGTGTTGATATACTATAGATGAGTTCGGGCTCAAAACAAGAAACGTCTTCGAGTTTGGGCAAGCAATAGTTTAAATTTCAAAATATTTCTTGTCATTGCGAAAAAAATAAATATAAATGTAGAAAAGGTTTTTCATCATAATTTCAACCTTTCAATCAGTCTTTAGATATTAAAAATAAGAACCATGCGGCTTTTGGTTATTTTTTCCGTATTCTCTATTTTTAATAAATGAATGGATATTTGCATGTATAATGATGTTACCCACGAAATTTCAGTTTCTATTAGTATTTTTAATATTTTCCCTTCCAAGTAGATTTAATATTTTTATTTTGTTGTAAAATGATTATAATTACTAATATAAGAATCAAATAAGCGATTAGAGACATTCGTGTATGTATATACACCGAAGAGCCAAAACTTTATGCAAATCGAAGCAACTACAGGTAAACGACGGCGCGTGTGAAGGTCATGAAATGGTATAAATAATACATGATACTGAGCTCTGTTAATCAGTGTTATTCTTGTTCTGTAGATAGGAGAGGCAGCGGACTTAAGTGAGTTTGACATAAGCTAAATTGTAATGGCCAGACGACTGGGTCAGAGGAGATCCGACTTACAGCATTGTTCCTTGGCTTACAAAATGCATCTGACACATTAGACCATAATATTTTATTAGCTAAATTAGTGAACTCTGGGGTTAGAGGCATGCCATTACTCTGGTACCGTAACTACTTAACAAATGGCATCTCTATAACAAAAATAGGCAAAACGTTTAGTTCTAGACGATATATCAAACACGGTATACCACAAGGATCTATCTTAGGACCTTTACTCTTTTTGATATCCAATAATAACCTAGTGGACACTAATATAAAAAGTCACTTATTTATGCATACAGATGATTACTAATCGCAACTTCGAGCAAAAACCAAGAGAAAGCTGTGAATGTTTTACAAGATTACAATACTGTCATACGTAGGCTTAATTATAAAAAAATTATTTAAACCTTAAAAAAACCGAATAAATGTTTTTTTTTTCACTCTCCAGGAACTCACATCAATAACCCTATCCTTAAAAATACCAAACAAATTGACTGAGTCTACAAAAAGAAGCATTTTAACGATACAGACTGTAACTATACTGAAATAGAAAGAGTAGAAACTATAAAATACTTACGTCTACCCTTCGATAGCATATTACGCTGGAAGACACATACGAAAAAAATCTGGGGATGGTTAAGATTCTGCGCATTGAAACTGCATAAATTAAGATATATTTTAAAAACCGAAACACGTTTAACAGTCTATAAAGCTATCTGTGAATCGTTCATAAACTATGGTACAGCAATTTACGGCACAACAAGCCTGAAAAATAATAAAAATATTGAAGGAATTCAATCCTCAATCGCCAAAATCTTAATATCTGTCAATTAACCAACTACAGCTAAATAAAGAATTGATTATTTCAATATTTTATCCTTTTGAAATTTATATAAATACAACCTAACAACAAATTATTTTTTGATCATAAACGTAAAGTAAAAATCCAGCACGAAAAAATACAAAGCTGAAACAAAAAAAAACTATTTTCAGTTGGCATCTTTTAGAAACAACTACGGATAATATAAAAAAAATTACAAAATATCACATACTTTTAACCTCTTACCAAGTGAAATATTTTCCATGAACTCTTTTACTTTACTGAAACCCAAATTAAAAGATTTCCTGAAAAAAAAAAAAGATTCAAAGAAACAAACAAAAACATTCACTATAACCAACTGCTCAACTCAAAGAAATTGCACATACCCGAAGTAAAAAAAAGATTTATTGTATTTTACCTGGAAAAGGATTTCTATAGCGTAAAAGAGATTATTGTTAAACGAGAAACACTGTAAATATGAAATACCCTATGTACATATATACCACGAAATTCGCTTTTGAATTAGAAATTTTAATTTACTATCAATATTCTATGCCAAACGTAATTAATTTTTTTGTTAAATATTATAAATGTCACGTTTCAATGTCAATGTTACATTCATCATATACCAATGTCAAACAATATTAATGTCACATTAGATGAAAGAAGGCTAAACATACTGTTGTAACAAATTACAAATGTAAACATTCTATATCCTTCAGATAAGATTTAAGCTTCGCGGGTCACCTGTAACTTTAAAATTTATTTGTACTTAAATTAAATTATCAAAGAATAATAAACAAAAAAAAGACAGCAATGCTTGTGGGGTGCTCACGGTCTGCCGTGATTAGTACCTTCAAAAAGTGGTCCGAGGAGGGAAAAACCACGAACCGCCTGCAAAGTGTGGGCCGACCATAGCTCATCAATGCTAGAGATGAACGAAGGCTATCCCGTATGATACGAGCCAACAGAACGGATACTGTCACGCAACTCGCCCGTAATTTGAATTCTAGTGCAAGTTGAACACAGTACATCGAACCCTGCTGAAAAAGGGGCTGCGTAGCCACAGGCCACTCCAAGTGCTCATGTTAACCTCGGTTCACCGTCGAAAGCACCTACAATGGGCACGCACATCAAAATTGGACCTTGAATAATTGGAAGTACATCATCTGGTCCGATGAATCTCGTTTCCTGTTGCACCATGTGGACGGCCGGGTACATGTACGTCGTTTATCTGGGTAAGTGTTGGCACCAGGATGAACTGTGGGACGAAAACTAGCCGGTGGGTGAAGTATAATGCTCTAGGCAATGTTCTGCTGGGAAACCCTGGTCCAGTCATTCATGTGCAGGAAGCTATGACATCTACCACTTACCTAAACATCATTGCAGACCAGGTACATCTTTTCATAGCAACGGTATTTTCCTCCAGTAATGCCTTCTTTCAGCAGGATAGTGTGCCATACCGCACTGCCCGGACTGTTTGAGAATGGTTCGTGGAATGCGAGGAAGACTTCCAAGTATTGCCCTGGCCTCCAAATTCCCCAGACATCAATCCAATCGAACATCTGTTGTTCATGTTGGAACAACATATTCGATCTGCGGCGGCTCAACCACGTAACTTACAAGAGTTAAAAGATCTGCTGGCCACGTGTTGGTAACTTGTGATAGATACCACAAGGCACCTTTAGAAATCTTGTAGCATCCATGCCTCGCCGAGTAAGAACTGTTTCGGCGGCACGTGGAGGACCAACATCATAATAGGCAGGTGGTCAAAATATTTTGGCTCGTCGTTGTATGTTTTATGATGCTCCAGAGAAATTTTTTCCTCAGATATGGCCCCGACAGTTGTCGAAATGGTACGATATCTGGCGGGAGCGGATTGAAAAATATGAGCTCGAAGTCATCTCTAGTAAGATACGTGGATGTCAGTGTGGATCTCCTGCAGTGTCTCTAAGTTTCAAGATGCACAGGGTTTGGTTCATCTGCATTAGCTCTCAATTTGAAGCGCATAGGATAAGCCTCTCCTCCGTGTGGGGGGATACGACATGTTTCATCCAACAGATGGCGGTATTTCCAAGCATATCGACCTCTCTTTCTTACTGTGTGGCAGAGACAGGGTCAACAGGGAAAATCTCAACTCTAGAACAATGCAAACTCGAAACAGAGAACATCAATTTAGAAGCTTGATGTGCTGCTGACTGAACAACTCCCTGTCCATTAATCAATGTAAAATATACTTTCAGTCCATAGTTTCGATGTTGTAACATTTGTTTACAACTCCTACAACTTACAAACAAAATTTCACTTTCTTTTCACTGGCGGCATCGCATCTCGTATTCTCTCTCCATCGACATCATATCGACCTGTCATTTATACGATAAAAAATGTTATTTTTAGCTCTCAGTAGCAGTATGCAATTGAGAGAGAGAGAGAGAGCACCGTTTACTGCCTTTCTCTCTCTCTCTATCTTCGTCATCCTGTCTTCGAAAACGGGATATGAGATTTTAATCCTTGAAATGCTCTCCTCCATATTGATTGAGCAGAAGATGCAACGGAACATAGAAATGCTACAAATTCATTCCTAAATATGTTTGTGCCTAGTCAACAGAATTGAAACTCCAGGTAAAAAAATATCAGTTCAAAAAGGGCTAGCTACGTGCTGCATACACAACGAACCAGTGGCTTGTCGCTTACTACCTTTCTCGCATAACGCAGGATATTAAAATGTTGCTTTTTATGTCTTCGAAGCGTTAGGAAGAATTCCACACACGCGTACGCAAGAGTTCAGTTTCTTTTTTAAAACCTCCATCTCCATTTTCATTTTCTTTTTATTTATAGGAAGAGGTGGAGGAAGATGCTTGCAGCTGTTCAGATACTTCCACGAGCCTCAGCCTCTCGAAGGGGAGGCATGTTAGTCCAGAAATGGTTTATGACGATTTCGTGAACAGTATTCAGGATCAGCCGGAACTGAATGCTACTTATTCATTTTTTGAGGTCTTCTGACGCTAGAAGAGGCGGCGGAACAATCCGTTGCCATAGCGAGTGAGGCAAATTGTTGAAATTTTATGTGTCTGCAAGAGAGCCGCATGAGAAAGTAAAGATAGCTAAAGAAGAAGAAGAAAAAAAATCTGAACGAAGAAAATAGAAGAGTATAAATTGTTTATAGCTTGGTATGATTCTCCTTCAACAAAAGGCACTTCTAGAAGTCACATTATCCGCAAAAATGATGCTTTACATAAGACATGTTTTCTTCATTTTTTGAGTATTTTCTTTCTCTGTTTTCTGGTTTGGTTTCTATAAAATTGCTAGAGTGGAACGGTGATCTTTTTGCGTGTGGGGAAGGTGGAGTTATGTAGTCATAGATGCAGGTCGTAAGTGGTTGCTGGTTAGACTACGAATGGTCAAATGAATATTAAACGGAGCAGCTGCACGGCTTGCTCTATGACGCGTTACCTACTTCATGTCAAAGTGACTTGTGACAGGGAAGAACGGAGATGTAGGGAAAAGGAGGAAGAGAAGTGGTTAGGAAGAGGAACTGTAAAGGAAGAGGAAGACCGCTGATTGAAGTTTGAGCTTTGTGTTTCGAATGGCTTTATCATTTTCTTCTTTGAAGGATAGACTCAGGAACAAAAAAAATCAATGGAAGTTTGAAACGGTGCACAGAAAACTATGTCTGTACTGCTGATTGCTGTCGTGGAAGCTTTGTTTCTTTCGCCAAAAAAGCTATCAGATGTTTCCAGTATCACCTGGGATCTAGCAAAATAATTTCAATTTAAAACTCTCCAAGTAAAGATCGAGTCCCACTTTTTTAAAAACAATTTTATCGTTTCTACAATCAGAAAAATCTCTTGTGTTGACTGACGTTTATGATTCAGCGTCATAACAACTATCGCTAGTTCGAAAATAACAAGTTTTGAAAACATTACAGGGATTTTTAGTATTGATAATCTTTTATTATTACAGTTATTGGTTCATTCCAAAAGAACTTGAGGCTAATAAATCATCAATATACTGAATCTGGCTCACCTGTTTCAATTTTTTGACCATATTTTTAAGATACGTAACAAACCGATTTTGTCAATTCGTATTACTCATTAAAAATGCATTTCTATAATAAACGTAATTCCTTGATTTCTTTAAAATGCAATTTTTTTCCTAATTTTTACCCATTTAGAATTATGTGTGTTTTCGCCTTTAAAGAGCTAATATTTCCTATGGCGTTTTAAGGGTTGGGTTGGGTTGTTTTGCCTCTGAGCGGCACTTTTTTGCACACCATGGGCTAAATGGCCAGATCACAAGGACCCCGAAGGCTGAGAGAAGGTTGAGGGAGGGGACTCACTGGAACAACTCTTGGGAGACAGATGGTAGCTTCCCGTCAAGGCCATCCAGCGTGTTCTTTAACGTGCACAGGGTATGGCTCTCCCGCACACGGTGTCACGGCTTAACGTCCCATCCGACGGACGGCGGCCTTTCCAAGCCCATCGGTGTCCCCTACTGACCGTGGGCAGGGCGGGGAATTTTGCGGAGATAAATCTCAACGCTGAGGCGTTTTAAGGATATAATTTGCTTTTTTTTTAGTGGATCTTTGCTAAGTTTGGGTTGACGAAAAGTGAGGTGTAGGGAATAACAAGAAACTGAATTATTCGGAGCTCTAATACCCGAATGATCAATCCTGATTTTTTTTTCTCCTTGGTTATGCGTAATTTTTAGTAATTAAAAGTAATTTAATGTTGAAATTAAAGAAACTAAAATTTTCAGATATCTATATATAGTGTATATGTGGCATCTGTGTAATATCTTAGCTATGTACCATATGGCAATACTTTTGAGATCAAAGAGCAAGAAAGCAATGATACTGCGAAACGAAATAATGCAGTCTTTTAAAAGTAATTTCTGCATACCTATGGTATATACTGTGTGCTAAAAAACTTACGAAATTTTTATTATTATTCTTTTTCTAAATTGAGGTATGTAAACGTAACATTTTATGCATTTTCTTTTAAACTTTTCCGAATTAGTCGTCACGATCGGTTCCTACAGTCACTTACTTTTTATTGAATTAAAATAAGAAAATTAAATTATAAATCTTCCCAGTGAGTACAATGAAGACGACATCATTCAGATAGCGTAATCTAAAATAGTATATCTCTCATCCAGTTACTATCGTTCCCCAAATCCCTATTTAATCATCGAATTTGATTCCCAGTTATCATTTAGATCAAGAAGCAGACTGATTCTGCTTTCCAGTCTCGTTGTTTCGAAGAGCACATTACAGATGACCATGACACACAACCGCACTTAACTGTTCACCTGAGGATAGCTCAGAGAGATAGATACCTTGAGGGCTTCCAGAAGTTGTAGCAAGGAGCACACACAATCCACATGTTTGGACTACGTAACTCAACTTAGTCAGCAGAACGTGGGCTAAGCTTTCTCCAAGTATTCCGGAGACAAAGCCACAGAGGCTGGGTGTACGGAAGGTTGCAGATACGATGAACCATGATGTTGCTTATCGCATTAAAGGGGGAACATTCTTTGTCAGCAGTTGTGTCAGCTCTAAGACTACGTGGATCCTAATAGCAAGAGGTACATGTTTAGCAAAGGGCTAGTAGCTTGATTTGTGACTCTGCCTCTGGGTGATAGAAAGTTTCAACTGATCAAAGAGTAAACCGATGCTTTAGGTGATCGGATTAATCACTAGGTGAGATCATCTTTCATAATCCGTAAATCTTTCTGCCAACCTTGATGCCATATGTTTTTTTTTATAAGATTAAGTATCAAGCGATGAAGTTTGTCATTGTTGCTCACGTGTTTAATCAGTAAATGGAACAACTTGCATGGTTCTCTCTTAAAATAATACTTTTTAAAGAATAATAATAAAATAAATATCCCTTCAACCAGCTGCATGCCACAGAGGTCTGGCAGAATCCTACCAGTTTAATACGCCATCGTAGAAGGTCTGTGAGGAAGGCTGAACCTCAGCAGAAACACAACACAAACATCCATGCCTTATCCGGGATCGAACCCTGGTCCCTTTGATCAGTAGCCACGTGAGCTAGCCATTCTGCCACGGAATTATAAATTATATTAAATAATTATTTAGGTTTTTGTATCTAGATTTTAATCATATTATGGAAAAAAATGTGGATAAAATATTTTAATAGGTATGTACAATCCCTCATATAAGCTTAGAATTAACCTCTATCTGAAAAGTAAACAAATTAAAGAGAAGTTAAAAGTCATGCTAAATTTTTCTGAAATGTTCATTACTTTCAAACATTTATCGTATGTGGAAAAGGAATACATATTTTATGCTGAAAAGACTCCACAGAATGTTTTAATGTTGGGAGCAGAAGAACATCATTTGGAATTGTAGACCTCTTAATCTAATAGCATTAAGAAACTGAAAGGTATTCAAAGTTTTATACAACAAAAATGACCTTTGAAAACAGGAAGTGAATTAAAATTTCTTTCACACTTTTACACATTCGGAAACAAATTAAAATATCTTTCCGAATAAATATTTGAAAAAATATGATGTGCCAAAATTGAATATAGAAATCTGAGTTTAGAATTTATTTTTCTGATTAAATAATCTTTACTCACGACAATTTCTTTTCATATATTTATCAGCAATAATATCTATAAACTATGTAAAGTTTTTATTTTGTCCTAAATCTCACAATCATCATCAACCTACCGATAAACAAAAAATACCATCCGATCTTTTTTCTCTTTCCTGAAAGGTATTTCGATTTCTACCAAATAAAACCAGGAAACCTGAATAAACTGGTTTCTACAAACAATATTTTGAAGCAGAGTATAATATTTTTAAATCTGTAGAAACAATATTTCACGAGATGTTTTAAAAGTTTCATAGTACGAGTGATTACTGTCGAGGAACTCTGAAATTCACAGTTGACAATTCGATAATGATCATAGGTTAATACATGTCAAAAATCTGTGATACACGAATCATCAACCGTTCAATTTCTTACCTGACGACCAAACGTGCAATTTCGTGCCTGACGTCAGGTTGGACTTTAAACCATGTCACTATATGCAAAAAAAAATCCATGCCTCTTATATATTAAAAAAACCCAACTGGATTGCCTTAATTGGAGTCTTTCTGTCTTTTGTCAGTTGTCCAATGACACTACCTTCCTCTAACCAGCTCGGAGTCCTGGGTTCCTTATGACCTGACCATTTCGTTATTGTATGCTAAAGAAAAGCTCCGTTTAGAGAGGCAAAGCAACTTAATACAACTGGTGATTAAGCAACTAGTTTGACAAAAAAAAACACTTGTTTTGCCAAAAAGAGTTTCGAGAATTTAACCGGAGAATTTAATGAAAGCGCTTGAATGCTACCGGTGACAAACTTCATTGCCCAGGGGAAAATCCTGATGGAGAGATGCAATGAAACTAACATCGTGTGAAAACGACGTATCTCTATCTTTATTGAAAAATAAACGATATAGAGAAGAGATAAACACTTAGTAATGGTATAACAAGTTTTCGTCACTTCAATGAGAAACATTCGGTGCTTAATGATCTGTAACATTTAGTTACCTGATAAAAATTGGTGAAAAATAATATCAACAATATACAGTCAGTAGCACAAATAATATCAATTAACTGTGCTACTGATTGTTGCTTCAGTTACTCAAGGCATGCAGTTACGTAGATGCATGTTCTGCACAGCGACATGCCTCAAAATGATTTTTTTTTTATTCACTACAGTAAAATGGTGTCTTTAAACGCAAAAATTGTCTCAGAAAATTGTTTTTCTTCCTAGAATATACTTAATCACCATTAGAGGAGATAAAAAAATTGTTTCAACGTTGTATGCTTCTACTTAATGCTGATGACATGCCGAAAAACATAATAATCAAAATATGTACTAATCGTCTCTATTACAGATGATATTGTTCGTTTGCAAAACTCAAAGAACTTCGCACCTACACCTGTGCATAAAATTAATGAAGTCAATGTTGGTTGACTAAAGAGCATTAATTTCAATAAGTGTTTGCATTCGCCAGCGGCTCTGGTTATTAAACTTCAGTCGCAAAATTTTTACTGACAGACCACTTTATCACTTCGAAATTAAATTTTTACATTTCTTTACTGTAGTTACTTATATTAATATTTCGCATTTACATTACTGCTTTTTTGAAAATTTTGGTGAGTTAACAAACCTATAATTCACTTTTGTTAATGTTTAACACTGACAAAAATTCTGTGCAAGTAATTCTAGCATTTGCATTGATCAGAAAAATTCGAAATATTTTTCAGTTTCATTAGGTACGTAAATCCCATTTCAAATTTATTTGGTTTGGATTATTTTGCCTCTGAATTTTTGAGCATATATTGGCCAGGTCACAAGAACCCCAGGGTTCAGAGAGGGTTGGGGAAGAGGATCCACTAGACAGCAACTTCCAACTGCTAGCAGACAGCTGGAAGATTCTGGTCAAGCGTGTTCCTTAACGTGCACAAGGTGTGACTCCTCATACAAGCCACTACTTTATGTCCCATTCGACGGATGGTGGTCTTTACCAAGCCCATCGGTATCCCCTTTGCGACCTAGGGCGTGGTCAAAAGCGATTGGAGGAGATAAATCTTAACGATGACACAGGTGGGACTCGAACCTGGGAACTGAAGAATACCATACTGATGTGCTACCGAATGATCCAACCCCTTCCCTAAAATTTATTAGTATGTTATTATATGTGCACACTGTAATATTTGATTTTATTCTTCTCTTAGTTCTGCGATAGTAAGGGACACATTAAGACTGTTATTATTCAAGAAAGCTGTTACTCTAGGAAAAAATGTAAGGGGAATAACAAATCACAACACATGCTGAAAGAGTTACGAACCATATGGATGTCAAAACTGAATACTCTGTCGTTGTGCTCTTGAATCTTACTTTTTCCATGGATACAAACAGCAAACAAGGATGTATGAAACGATCGTTATCCAGTGTTCAAACTTCGCGTATCAGATGCTCTGGTTCTTCTGCTGGGCTAAACATTCTTCGGCATTCGTGCTTATCTGGAATTCCAAGCAGCGACGATATCACACTCTGTCATTAGCTCCTGTCACAAAATAAATGGTTGCTAATTACTCAGTTTCAGTGAATAATTTCAGCGTAGAATGTCAACTTATTTAGATGAAGAGAAGGCAGCTGAGCAGTCAACACCATACGCTGCTATAACGAGTGAAGCATATTTTAGGAAGTTCGGTTCGTTTATTTACAAGGGACTGAACTTTAATATATACAGGGCAATTACAAAATAGCTTTACAGTTTCAAACATGCAGTATATACCAACTTTGTTTGCAACACAAAAAGAAAACAAATGACCTGGCAATACAGAGAAAGGTATCATGTTTGGATTTCGTCGGTTTGCAAGCATTGCCTTGTCCATGGGAAGCACTGCTGTAAGGAAAACAAAAAGAGATTTACATAACATCCGAGAAATCACAATGTGTGTTTTGGTTTGAGGAAACTGAGTCTGCAACGCAAGTGCAGTAAAGGTTTCTATCTCATCTGGATCGCAGGAATCATCGCAAGAGACCTTCTTCAAGATGCGAGAGGCGCAGATTTTTTGTGCAAAGTTCGAGTTGTATTATTCATGACAAAGTGGGAGTTGTAATACGATGGTGAGAAAACAGGAAGGTCGGCTTTGAGCAACGAAACAGCAGAAAGAGTGAGGCAAGAATATTTTCGAAGTCCGAAAAAAAAAACATCTATCGTACGGGCCGTGAACTAAATCTCCTATAACCTACTGCAAGGAAAGTTGAACTGAAGGGACAGGATCACTCTCTCTAGCACCCAAGTAACTCCTAATATGCTCCATAAAGCGAAGTATAAAATTGGATTTAGTCCGGTTGTCTGGAGTACTTCCTCAAATTGGCTTATATTGAGAATGCATAACTGTGATTCATATCTTTCATCGTCATGCCACTTATTTTCCTTGTACGTGAGAAATAAAGCAGTTGTAATGTTCGAAACTCTAAAGCTATTTTGAAGTTACATTGTATAAATACAATGCGCTAAATGGCCAGAACAAATGGATAGCAAGATTCATTACTTAGTCGTATGTGAAATCTATTGCTGGACACCATGTTAGTAAAGATGTAACCCTCGTTTTATGACCACAAATATATTCTTTAAAGTGTAATACAGAGCAATGTTGTAAAGAGTGTGTCGAGTGAGGAGACTGTGAAGAGACTAGGAGACTGCGTAGTTGACTCTTTAATAGTTCTCATAATATATCAAAGTTGATTGAAAGTGACTGATAGATCACTGTCTTATGTCTCTGAGAACTGTCGAAGCATCAACTGAGTAATCTCATAGTCTCACCCGTTATCACTCACTTTGCTTCATACTGTTAAGCCTCATCATATGGAGAGGTTGGGACACTCTATATCATAAAGCTTTGAATATATTTCTTCTTGTATGATAATTTCGAATTTTATTATTACATTTTTTTCCATGCTAGGGGTTTACAGTATAGAGCCAATGTATAGGCAATTTTTAGATATTAAATTAAATATTAAAGTGGCTTGATCTCCTATTATTTCGGTGTGAGGTGGAGAACGCTATGTGTTTTGTAGCATGACGTAAAGATTACGAAGCAATAAAAGATATGACCTAATCAAAAATTATAAGATAGAACAATTGAAAAACACTGTTACAAAGATTGAGAACTTTAACTGTTATGTTTGCTACAAGTACCGTTTTGGGAAGCCATAGTTCGTACGTATGAATGCAGCTAACAGGAATAGATTGAGAAACGCAAGAACATTGTATACAGTATTTATGCTATTATTTCCTTTTTTGGATGACTAATAAACATGAAAATTATTATATGTAGTATAGAAAAAAGATCAGTTTAAATAATCACCTTCTACTATATTACTACAGGTTCCGTTGTCAGCAATGAGTAACACTGGAACTGACAAGTCCATTTTGCACAAATATCTAATTTCAATTATCAAATGGTTTACGATATCTTTAGTTAATATAAAGTAAAACCACTTATTCACGGTTTAAACAATTCTGAAACAATCCAGGTTACCAGAATTCTGAATGATATAAACAAATCATGAAAACACGAGAGATTGGGTTGTTTTACTTCTGAGCTGCACTTTTTTGCACACAATGGTCTAAATGGACAGTTCACAAGGACCCCGAAGGATCAGAGAAGGTTGTGGGAGGGAACCCACTGGACAGCTGTTAATGAAAACAAGGTGACAGTGACTGTTTTATATAATGATCCCTCCCCAAAGTCAGTTACTAAATAGTACACCGTTTCACCAACTGTGGTATCCGGCCATAAATATGCGCGGTTATCCAAAAAAGTAGATGAGTTTAACACATGAAATTATAGCCATAAGTAGGTGACTTCTTGTACAATAGAGCGGGTGTGGCTCAGTCGGTTGCATACCAGACTCATAATCTGCAGTTCCCAGGTTCGAGTACCAGCTGGGCCAGCGTTGAGTTTTATCTTCGTAAAGCTCTCTGCCCTCGGTTAGTAGCGGGCACCTATGGACTTGGAAAGGCCGCCGTCCGTCGGATGAGACGTTAAGTCGTAGCCCGTGTGAGGGAGAGCCATACGAAAATATATCAAGAGGTATATGCAACATTTTACATCTGGTGTTAAAATATAGAATCACTCATTCACTACCCTTGTTGCACAATTTACTAAAAAACACTTCTTATATAAATTGCATTTTTTTAAATCAAGAAAATATTTCAATGAAACCAAACAATATAAATGTTATAATTTACTAATAAAACGTAAAAAATTATTAAATCTTAATCAGAAAAAAAATTTTATTATAGAACTTTAAGTATGTCTCTCAAGAATTATTTCCTTATCAAAATACGCTTGCCAGCCATAATTTCGTCAACCCTGATCAAATCACTAACGTAACTCCCTCCTCACCCTACTCCCACGTTTCGATGGGGATTACTGTATCTTCATTTATAGAATTTGTGTAATATCAAGATTCCATACCATCATTTATAGAATTTGTGCTTTTTCGGCTAATTTGTTTCAAAACACTGGCTTAAATACAATAGAATCCATGCTTTCTGTCGTGGCCCCGTGTGCGGGAGAGCCATACCCTGTGCACGTTAAAGAACATGCTGGATGGCCTTGACGGGAGGCTACTATCTGTCTCCCAACAGCTGTTCCAGTGGGTCCCTTCCCCCAAACTTCTCTGAGTCTTCGGGGTCCATTGTGACCTTGCCATTTAGCCCATGGTGTGCAAAAAAAGTGCCGCTCAGAGGTAAAACAACCCAATCCAACCCATACTTTCTGTACATTCCACAGTATACTTCATAAAAGTCATTTTAATAGACATTTTTAAAATCAAATTCTCACACAAACTCAGATTTTACTGTCAGTTAAGTCGTAAATTCTGACGTTACTGATGTTACTGTCAGCAGTTTACGTATATACGTAAAGTTCCAAGTTACTTCTTTATATAAAAATTCTTATACAGCAGTATAGGAATTAAAAAAAGCAAACCTAATAATAGGTTTCTGTTATATTTTCATCATTATTCTCAGAGATTCGCGAGACCCAAAAAACCAAATTTCCCGGAGCAAATGTAATCCTGGTTCGCTAATCAAATTATTCGCAGAGCGTAGTCCAATACTTCTCGTTGTTCCCCTCGTAAAAGGACAATTCAAAACCGTGGATAGCGGCCACATACTGACTCATAGGCGGTGTGCATGCTTGAGTGAACGTCGCAAGCTCCCACTCGGTAAAATGATCCTTGCCTCATTTAAAGCTAGGACGCAGATGGGTCGGCTGAACACTTCAATGATGGGATGGAAAAACGCTGTGGGTAATCGGAGTTTAGCGGAAATTCAACCAGTGGAAGCACTTTGGAGACACGTTGTACTGGGCCACTGGGGTAAAGAAGAACTCTCGACACCGATGAAAACACGATTCCATCAGGAATGAAAGGTAAAATCCAAGAGCCTGATCAACTTAATACTGGGATGAAACAAGGTTGAAATTAGTCTACATGTGTTTAATTACTACGTTACTCCCTTTTAATCTCATTTCTATTAATGTCGTTACTATGGTTTTATAAATCATTCAATACTCGAGACTGCACTAGTTTTATGTAATAATGTTCCAGTACTCTAGTGGTACTCTTACGCACTGGTGGGCTTCTGCGGAAGGAGAATCTTGCGCTATGTTTTCTGTTTGTTTGTGGATTGACAACCCCAAGTGAATAATAGATTCACAGGATATGTTTCATCAGCTAGTGGATAATCCTGAACAGAGGTCATCGCAGACACCTGAACTCTTGCTTCTACGGGCATCGTGAAATTCTATATTGGAGGAAGTCTTCCAGTGTAGATGGCTTCAGTTTTTAGTGGTGGGGGAACGGGTCTTTGCCCCATGCCTGCGATTAGGAGGCTGTTTGTTATTGCCGGCATTCCCTCTCTCAATAAACATCTTTCCGCAATCTACATTTCAATGAATTTAGTAATGTTTCATTCTCTGTGTTTCTCCGATTTTAGTACAGAAAAATGAATTAAATTTAATGGCATTCAATCGGAGATTTAATATGGTTCTCTTTTATCGGTTCACACGAAAAACGTTTTGCAGAACACAAAATCTTTAGTGCGTTTTTTGCACACAATAGCTAAATAGCCAGATCACACAATAGCTAATAGCATAGCACAGTCTCTCCGATTACCCACAGAGAAGGTTGAGGAAGGGGACCAACTGGATAGCTGTTAGGAGACAGATGGTAGACTCCCGTCAAGGCCATCCAACATGTTCTTTAACGTACACAGGCTATGGCTCTCTTGCACTCAGAGACACGCTTAACGTTCCATCCGATGGACGTCTGCCCTCCCAAGCCTCATCGGTATCCCCTACTGAACGAGGGGAAGACTAGGAGTTTTACGCAGATAAATCTCAACGCTGGCCGAGGTGGAACTCGAACCTGAAAACTGCTTATTACGAGCCTGGCGCTCTCCCGACTTAGCCACCCCCGCTCCGAACATACGAGTGAGTTTTAAAACATGGGTTAATTAATCACACTATGGAACATGAACTTGAATCGGCTTGATGACCACGTAAAGAAATAGATCATGTGCGTACCTTTCTTCAAGTATAATTCCATTATTTCAGAAATATAAGCCTTTCTTCAATAAACTCTTTTTACTTGTCTATCAAAGTCTTATTTCTCTACTTAATATGGCACTTTTCTTCTCAACTGGTATTTATGATTGCTAACCTTCCGGAAAGTGGGCATCATTCAAAAAATGTTGCGCCTGGCATAATAGAATGACAGCCAGTGAATACCCTGTTTAGAAACAGAAAGAATGCTGAGGGTAGAGAATCCTTGGTTCAGAAATCATAAAAAGTCAAGCAGACTAACCACAGAGTTATTAGTAACTGAAGTGATTTCTAAAGAACAGAATGTTTGCTATTGATTATTTCTGATACTTTTTTTCAATTTATTTTTATTTTTGTAGTACTTCTTTCTCCATATCATTGTTTCCTAAACTTATGTCTCTGAAACATCTTTCTGCTCCTTTTAGCAGTTTTTTTTTTACCAGTAGTACATCTGACCCCCACTACTAAACCTACCCAACCATCTAACCTATACCCGCATTAGATTGAGATCGTTATTTTCTTTCAGTTTCCGATTCAAAGAAAAGGCTTTGTTACACCACAAATACTGGTAGTGAAAGATCAAACATATAAACAATTTACTTTTTTTTCTCCAAAAACACATTTTTTTTCTATCTACAGTCTGGGTTTCTGCTCTTTTGCAGAACATTCTGCAAAGACTATATCGATCATGCTTGAATACCAAATGACTTCTGCAAACACGAAATGCTAATCGAAGATTCAGTTTTCCACATCCACTTTAAACATCTCGCATCCGTTTTCTTTTCTTGTCTATTCACTCTCAAAACAAACGCTTAAAATTCCAAAACAATGTTCCACTTCTGCAAGAAAATATTGTTTACAAGTTAATATATACTGTATAGGTTTGCATATAGATGTTGTATGAAACCGTTTAAGGAACGTTTAAACAAACCAAATAAATCGAACTACCTCTTTCAAGGATGATGCGCGAATTTCTAAAGCAAACACTGACGGATCAGACTCGAGTACCTGGAAAATTGCAGTTCACAAAAGTAGTCAATTCGTTTTTTTAAGTGAGAAATCCACCATTCAAAGACCAGCTACCATAGCTCTTTAAATCCTGAATAAAGGGTATTTAAATAAAAACGAGATTTAAATATATTTGGTTAAAATGTTTAACTTTGATGTTTGTCTGTTTGTTGAGGAAAAACGAAGGTTGGAATTTTTCCTTGGCAAAATAGGAGAGGAGTTACAGTTTTATTTCTAGTGATTATGATTCCTCATAGGGGCGGGCGTGGCTCTGTTGGTAGCGCGCCAGGTTTGTAGCATTCATGTTCGAGTCCCACTAGGGCAGCGTTGATTTATCTCCGCAAAACTCACCGCTCGGTCATAAAGGACGCCGTCTGCCGGATAGTACGTATAGTCGTGGCTCCGTGTGCGGGAGAGCCATACTCTGTGCTGATTAAAAAACACACTGGATGGCCTTGACTAGAGATTACCATCTGTCTCCTAACCGCTGTCCAGTATATCCTCCCTCAACCTTCCCTGAGCCCTTGGGGCGCTTATGACCGACCCATTTAGTCCACTGTATGCACAAAAAGTGCGGATTAAAGGTTGGATTAAAGGTAGGAGTAAATACTCTGAGCGGCACTTTTTTTGCACACCATAGGCTAAATGGCCAGGCCACAAGGACCCCGAGGGCTCAGAGATGGTTGGGAGAGGGGACCCACTGGAATAGCTGTTGGGAAACAGATGGTAGCCTCCCGTCAAGAGCAACCAGCGTGTTCTTTATCATGCACATGGTATGGCTCTCCGCACACGGGGCCACGGCTTAACGTCCCATCCGACGTACGGTGGCTTTTCCAAACCCATCGGTGTCCCCTACTGACTGTGGGCAGGGCGGGGAGTTTTCCGAAGATAAATCTCAACGCTGACCCAGCTGGGACTCGAAACTGAGAACTGCAGATTACAAGCCTGGCGCGCTACCGACTGATTAACCCCACGGATTAAAGCTAAAACAACCCAACTTGTATAGAAACGTTGCTATTGGCGATGAGAGTAGAGATTAACGGTAACAATCCCCACACGGGCACTTTTGGGACTGGAACTGCGAACAGACTATGAGTCTGGTGCTGCCAGAAATGCAGCAGACTCATAATCTGTTTGACATCAGCACGTCATAGAAGAAACGTATGCACGGTGCTCTTATATCATAACTCCAACAGGTTTTCTGATGCAATTGCATCAGAGATTCGATCTGAGAATATTTTTCCCAAATAACAAGAGTTGATCGTCTGAAAACTCGTATCCCTGATAAGAGTTTTCAAGCGATCAACACTTCGCACCTTAAACGCTTACAATTTGTCTTTGGCTATCTACACAAGAAAAAAATCAAAGGTGTTATGTCAGAGATACGCTCGGCATCAATATCACAGGTTTTGGGTCTTCCCGTTCTTTTTCCATCAAGAACGCTGCCTTTCCAGGAATATCTTGTGTTATGCTGTGACGCTGCTACTAAATGATGGATCTTTGTGTGTTTGGGAATATTACTCTGTATTTGAATATCCAATACGGCTTCAAAAACCAACATAGACAAGCAGCTTTCTCCTGCGTACTCGCCATTTTAAAAGCTCACTCATTTGCACGGCACTAGCGCCATCTGTACGATTACAGCATATACTCAAAAGCTCTTCAGCTGGACAATTAAAAGTGGTATATTTGCGCAGGCAGCATTTTTTTAAATTTAATTTTCAGATTGTCTTAGGTTGGGTTGTTTTACCTCTGAGCGGCACTTTTTTGCACACCATGAGCTAAATGGCCAGGTCACATGGACCCCAAAGACTCAGAGAAGGTTGGGGGAGGGGACCCACTGGAACAGCTGTTGGGAGACAGATGTTAGCCTCCCGTCAAGGCCATCCAGCGTGTTCTTTAACGTGCACAGGGTATGGCTCTCCAGCACACGGGACCACGGCTTAACGTCCCATCCGACGGACGGCGGTCTTTCCTACCCCATCGGTGTCCACTACTGACCGTGGGCAGGGCGGGGAATTTTGCGGAGATAAATCTCAACGCTGACCCAGCTGGGACTCGAACCTGGGAACTACAGATTACGAGCCTGGCTCGCTACCGACTGAGCCACCCCCGCCCCAATTGTCTTAGGACTCTTCGACCACTTTGTATATTCAATATTAATTTGTGTTTGACTGATACTAGAGAAACATAATTGAATTCATCCTGAAACATAAAAAAAATTAGGAGGGGCGGAAAGTTAGTGGATGGTACGACAATGGGCAAGAACACTCTTCAGATAACATGTTTTTTTCCCCAAAATTATTCTACCCATTAGTGAATTACGATTTGTCTCTCCGTTCTAGTGGTCCTTAAAAATATTCTTGCAAAATATGAGTAATGTCTACGCTACATTTCACTGAGTTATTCAGTTATTAAAATTCCCCAGGAGGCAGTGGGGAAATTTCTCCTTGTCTGACCTCCCTCTATGTCTGATCCTGATTTACCCTGAAGTATTTATTAAAGCAAAATGAAATCAATTCAGAAATTATAATGGAAACCATCCATATGCATGCAAACAACAAGAGAATATTTTCATAGAAGAATCCTATTCCCAATAACAAGCTTAAGCATGATACCTAACCCTAAGGGTAAAGCAATAACCGAACTCTCCGTGGCGCGCTTAGAATTGAAATAGTCAATAAAAACTGTTCTGACTCTGTTTTCAAAAGAGTATTTTCATCTCTTTTGGAATTGTTTCTCGTTCCTTCATTTCATTAAGTTATTCATACGTGTTCCAGATGAAAAAAAAGTTTTCTTTTTTTCCCATACAAAAAGAAACCGATTTTGACTGCTAGCACAAATAAACGAAAACTGAAAAAGAAAATGAAAGAACAAAAAACTTGGAGTAAGCGTCAGACGTCTACCGTGACGAACACGATGTACGAGAGAAAGCGAGGGGGGGAAAGAGGGGGATGAAGGGAACAGGAAGGAATATATGGATTTCAGAACAGATGCGGACATTTCGACAGCTTCAGGGCAGAAAAGTGGAAAAAACCTTTCTCCGACTTTCGTCGGTAAAACAGATTCGTTGTTGGGGAAATGCATGTCCGATGAGGCAATCGATCGCATACGTACGCGGAATTTTAGTGTGACGGCAGAGGTACAAAAAAGTGGAACAGAAAAAACGATACACAGACGGTTTTTGGTAGGATACTTAACTCAAGTCAACACTTGTGGATGTCGTCACTTAATCACTCTGCCCCTTGTAGCTCGATTAAATGGCGCATGTGACAATCGTTGTAATATTCAAATTAAATTTATCCAGTATTTAACAAGTGCATCTCTAACAATAGTATTCGAAGCTTCACTTACTAGGATTAAATTTTGGATATTAAGATAATAATATACTGCATATGATTTTAAACATTGCTTGCCAATCTATTTTTCCTTGCGGTTCACCTGTGATCTATACCAGAGATCTCAATTACATTTAGGGCTAGATTTTTCCCATTTTTGAAGTACAGGCCTTTTTACGAGCCAAGATTGGATTGGATTGTTTTACCTCTGAGCGGCACTTTTTTTGCACACCATGGGCTAAATGGCCAGGTCACATGGACCCCGAAGGCTCAGAGAAGGTTGGGGGAGGGGACCCACTGGAACAGCTGTTGGGAGACAGATGGTAGCCTTCCGTCAAGGCCATCCAGCGTGTTCTTTAACGTGCACAGGGTATGGCTCTCCCGCACACGGGGCCACGGCTTAACGTACCATCCGACGAACGGCGGCCTTTCCAAGCCCATCGGTGTCCCCTACTGACCGTGGGCAGGGCGGGGAAATTTTGCGGAGATAAATCTCAAGCTGACCCAGCTGGGACTCGAACCTGGGAACTACAGATTACGAGCCTGGCGCGCTACCGACTGAGCCATCCGCCGCCCCTACGAGCCAAGAGTGTGGACAAGTAACAGAATTACATTGATATAACGCGTTTCGGTTTAATCGACCGTTCTTTTATTTTTCATAATTATTATGAGAAAACAAACATGATTTTTGTTCTGTTGTTTTATATTTATCGTATTCTCCGCGAGCTACAAAATTTCTTTCATGGAACTCCATTTGAGTATCACTGTGCTATATTGTTTCGCTGCACGTTTGTTATCTATGCTGTCTTGTCTCGCGGCATACCTGTTATCTATGTTGTCTTGCTGCAGAGATAATTTTTTACTGTCTCGCAACAAATCTGTGCAGAGACCTATATTGCCTCGGTTCACACCTTCAAGATGAAAATTAATTTTTTGACATTTTCACAGAAGTGCGAATTAAAAAGAGTTCATTAATAAGACTAAAATTGTCGCTTCTCGTGGTTTGAAAAAATTGATTTAGGCAATAAAATTAAAAATTACATTCCCGTCTAAAATAGAATTAAATACCTACAAGGAGTCTCATTACTGGTGAATAATTTCCCGCTAAATTGTAACCGTCATCGAAAACTGCATGCAAATGCTCAAATGGTTGTTTTCCTCTGAGCGTCGCTTTTTTGCACACAATGAGCTAAATGGCCAAGTCACAAGGACCCCGATGGCTCAGAGAAGGTTAGGAGATCCACTGTAAAACTGTTGAGAGACAGGTGGTAACCTCCCGTCAACCGTGTTCTTTAACGTGCGCAGTGTATGGGATCTAACGCACACGGAACCACGGCTGTACGTTCCTTTATCCAGAGGACGAACTTTTCAAGCCCATCGATGTCCTCTACTAACACAGGGCAGAGCGGGAGTTTTGCGGAGGTAAACCTCAATGCTGGCCCAGCTGGGACTCGAAACTGAGAACTGCAGATTACAAGCCTGGCCCGTTATCGACTGAGCCACCCCCGACCACAATGTTCAGAGGAAATTTTGCATCCGATGCTCAGGTAGCGAGGAAAAAAAGACTGAAAGGTGTTGTGGGTCAACAGGTCGAGAGTGCTCGAACTGTGAAAGAAACGCTACCGAGGCATAGAAATCTGTTTTTTTTTTCCAAAGAAGTATAAAAGAGCTTTTTGTAATAAACACTTTCCACGTTCTAGATAATAAATGCAAATTGTTGAATGCCTAGTAGCATTTCTTTTACCCTATGATTTAACGATAATTAATATCCAAGGCCTGCTGCCCCATCTATGCTGTCTCAGAGCACACTTGTTATCTATGCTGTCTTGCGTACACTTAATTCTGGAAGTTTTTCTCGCTTCCTAACCCTCGGAAGCAAAATTTCATAGGAACATTTAGTATATAAATTTCGACGACGAATCTATCTAAGCAAAAATATCTGCCATCAAAATACCCTGTATATATATAGCAAATTGTTGAGACTGTAAATTTCCATAGATGGTGAAACAGTAAGACCCTTTGAAACTGGAATCAAAAGACATGGAGTAGTAATAAAAACGAAATGTGATTGCATAATTCAATAAAAGAAATAAAATAGACTAGGAAACACTAGGCATTCTTAAAAGCGACCAAAATAATGTTTCTAAAAATGGTTCTTGATTTAATTAACAAACGTTTTGGGGTTCTCAATGTGGTGTACGCACACCCCTTGGGGACATGCGGTAAAATTTTTGGGGGTACGCCGTGAGAGCTCAAAAGTCGCTAGAGCTAGTAACAAAGTAAAAATAACAATTGTTATACCATAACTATAGTTTTATCTACCTATACAAGGGTACGCCAGTTACATACACATTTCCAGGGGGTACGTGAAGCATAAAAGGTTGAAAACCACTGTTTTAAAGAGTAAGAAAAACATTGGCTATTCTTGAACACAGAATGAAGTCCGAGATTCAAATAATGACAGTTTCCACTGAAAATAGTGCTTTTAAGCATTGCCGATAGTTAATAAATCATCTAGCAAATTTAGCATTTAGTTATTTATTAAAATATTTCAAAAAATATCCCGAATCTTCTAACATGAATTTTACTTACTTCTTATTTAGACTGTTTTTGCCTATGATACTTAAAGGACAGAGAAAGTACGCTTTAGTTTGTTAGATTTTGATGAGTTGTTTCACCTCTGAATGGCCCTTATGAGTATAAAATGGGCGAAAGTACCATGTCAAGGACTACAGGACTCAGAGTCGTTTAAGGGAAGGGCAACTCTTGAATAGCTGATAGGAGACAGATGGGAGCTTCTAGTGAATGCCATCCAGCGTGTTCTTTAACGTGCAGAGGGTATGGTTCTCCTGCATAACAGAGCTTGTGCAGACTTTCTCATAACAGAATACAGCAAACTAAGACAGAAACTTAGTTGGTTGACCACCATAACAGTTACATCTAAAACACACCCACACACATGAAGTATGTCCGATGGTACAGCAAAACAGATATTTAACTCCTCTCCCAAATGGGGCGAGGGTGGCTCAGTCACCAGGCTTGTAATGTGCAGTTCCCAGGTTCGAGTCCCAGCTCGGTCAGCGTTGAGATTTATATCCGCAAAATTCCCCGCCCTGCCCACGGTCAGTAGGGGACACTGATGGGCTTTGAAAGGCTGCCGTCCGTCGGATGGGACGTTAAGCCGTGGCCCCTGTGCGGGATAGCAATACCCTGTGCACGTTAAAGAACACGCTGGATGGCCTTGAAGGGAGGCTACATCTGTCTCCCAACAGCTGTTCCAGTGGGCCCCAACCTTCTCTGAGCCTTCGGGGTCCATGTGACCTGGCCATTTAGCCCAAGGTGTGCAAAAAAGTGCCGCTCAGAGGTAAAACAATCCAACCCTCTCCCAAATAAGGCCATATCATGTGACTGTAAGGTATACAGATTTGTACAAAAGAAGGATGTTACAGCCAGCATGATACCTCGATGATTTTAAGCTCCTCTTGAAAAATTGGGGGTTCCTGTTGGTTATTTAGTAGTTCACCACACGAAATAATTAATAGAGATGTTCTCTTGGAAGCTTCTGGTGAAGAATCACCGATTAGCAAACAAACGAAAAGCAAGAAAATGTGAAGATGATTTTTGCATTTCGAATAATTTTAAATATTTGATTTGAAATCAAGTACCAAAAATGGATTTATCATGACTGAAACAGGAAAGGGAACGTGGAGATCATTTACCAGAACCAGTGAATAATTTATTGTTTGTGTAAAGTTGTTCTTTATTTAAAGTTGAGTGTCAATGTTGCCAAAATTTTACACTTAAATAATTTGTAGGTTAACCTACGTGAGGTTAGATGCTCTTGGTTCAATAGAAGTATTACAAATATATGCTTTTATAATCTTATTATTACAATAAGCTGCTGCTGATGCTGATGCTGATGATGATGACGATGACTAGCGACGAACTTGGGCAGCTGAGTAGATAGCGCGCCAGGCTCGTAATCTGCAATTCCCAATTCGAATCCCAACTCGGCCTGCTTAGAAAGACCGATGTACATTGGATGGGACGTTAAACCGAGGCCTCCGTAAGCATGGGAATAATTGCTGTGCGTGTTAAAGAACATGCTGGATGATTTTGACTGATAGCTACATCTTTCTCGTAACAGTTCTCCAGTGAATCCCCTTCCCTCAAGTGGCTCAGTCGGTAGCGCGCCAGGCTCGTAATCTGCAGTTCCCAGGTTCGAGTCCCAGCTGGGTCAGCGTTGAGATTTATCTCCGCAAAATTCCCCGCCCTGCCCACGGTCAGTAGGGGACACCGATGGGCTTGGAAAGGCCGCCGTCCGTCGGATGGTACGTTAAGCCGTGGCCCCGTGTGCGGGAGAGCCATACCCTGTGCACGTTAAAGAACACGCTGGATGGCCTTGACGGGAGGCTACCATCTGTCTCCCAACAGCTGTTCCAGTGGGTCCCCTCCCCCTACCTTCTCTGAGCCTTCGAGGTCCATGTGACCTGGCCATTTAGCCCATGGTGTGCAAAAAAGTGCCGCTCAGAGGTAAAACAACCCAACCCAACCCTTCCCTCAACCTTCTATGAGCTTTTGGTATCCTTGTGACCTGGCTATTTTGGTCACTGTGAGCAAAACGTGACTCTCAGAGGTAAAACAGTCCAATCCAACAAGTGAAGAACTAAACTGGATCATTAAGAGATCTAGGTTCAGGAAACCAGCCTGAATGGAAAATCTATACGAAGTAGATAACTTGCCATTGCCCAGAGTATTTTCATTTTGCTTTTACAGCCCACCATTCCTGTACAAAAGCCTGAGCACATTCACTAATAGTAATCTTATTCCTTCCGTATATTAAGTAATAAATCAACAAGGCAAAAAATTGAACAATTTGGCAGCAGTAATTTTGTCTGCTTGCAGCAAACGCCCGAGGAAACCCAAAGCTGAATCATTGATGACTCAGTCTCTGTTATTTTCACTAATGGAAACCAAAAAAAAAACACATCTTCACAATTGCAGTGTGCCTTAATGGATAGTACATCCATTGGTGCTGTTCTAAAGGCAGCCCCAATTTCAATTGTT
Organism: Ryuthela nishihirai; assembly: GCA_038380435.1. NCBI lineage: Eukaryota > Metazoa > Arthropoda > Arachnida > Araneae > Heptathelidae > Ryuthela > Ryuthela nishihirai. The sequence goes on along the minus strand of JAWZYU010000016.1, from coordinate 13,834,447 downwards.
TTAGCATGAAAAGTGCCATTGTTTATCTGCCGATTCTTTGGGCCCTCAATTTGACAACATTTCTGTTTTCTTTGTATGATGACGAGTAAAACAATAATGACTAATTAAAATGCTTAACCCTATCTGAACATATACAAAGACATTTACCAAAAGGAAATTTTTCGAAAAGAAAGAAAAAATCCCGTTACTGTTCAACGATGCATTCTGCAACCAATGGCATATTAGGAAAGCTGCCAATGATATGAAAAGAATGCTGTTCTGAGAGCTTCTCGAACTCTGAAGCTTCTTCAAATGAAATGACATTTTGTTTGAAGTTGTCCTCTTTTTCAGCTCTTGCTTAGAATAGGCCCACTTTGAATTCTTTATGGTGAATGTACTTTGTAGCATTTATGCGTCGTGCAGCCATTTGTTTAGGGTTCTTTCTTTTGTTCATAAGGCTTATATTTATTTCGGATAAAAATCACATTAGTGTCTTGGAAAATGTAAATAAAAGGATTCTCATGTATGTTGCGGCAACCTATAATGTTTTTCCACTTAATAACTTTCAGGATTAATTAAAATTTCAGATCTATATGCAAATGTCTTGATATCGCTGGCATTGAATCAAGCAAAAACAAACGCGTTAGAAAGAGTGCTGACATTTTGGAATATATTCTTATCGTTATCGTTCGGTGCATTAGAGAGGTAATTAAAATTTTCCTCTTTAGTAAATTTCGCCGAACTTTTATTTCAGTGGTTAAAACTGTACAAAAATTTCAATTATTTACTGTGCTTCCGATTTTTCCAATTCGCGTTAAGTTTGATTTAATTTCGCTTAAATTAACTCCATTGAGCAAGCAAATAGTCTTCTGTATTTGGATTTATGGAGAAGAATATTATTAAAGAACTGCTTATCTTTAAATGAGCTGACATTTCGAGTTAACTAAATATTATCGGAAACGGAATTCATTATTCTAATGGAGTAATGATTATTTTATTATCCATTCCTCTTTATTAATGAAAATGAAACTTATTGTTTAAATCTGAATTTCTTTGAGCTGCAAATCGCATGTGTATGAAACTGAACAAATATTAAAATCTGTGCTTATCAAGAAACTTTAATCCCGATTGCTTTGAATTTCATGTCATCTGCCTGGGATTTAGTGGAAAGAATGCATTTCGGTCGTCGTTTTTTTTAATGTGTGACCGTCAACTTTTTCAAATTATATATTTTGCTTGATTGTAAATGGAAATTTTACTATAGTTACAAATGATTTATAGTGGCATATCCTTAACTGGCATAGTGATTAGGCAGCTAGCGACTGTTCCAGCAAGGCAAACTTTGTGTGTTGTGTTAGCTCTAACTAAGGCAGTGGTCAGCAGTGACTTCGGTCTTAGTAGGGCATGTCCTTGTATGAGAAGGCCTGTATTAAACTAGGAGTAGCTTCTAGGATTCTTCTCTGTCCTATATGTCGCAAATCAAAAAAAAAATTAAAAAAAAATACAATAAAATTCGTGTTTATTCGGTGAACTATAGCCTCCCTAATTTAAGAATAAAAATGGAGAAAATTAAAAAAAAAGTCTCAAACTGTTTAAAAGTAATTATTTTTCTTTATTTCTTAACACTGTAAACAGAGCTGCAGTGGGTATCGATAACTAAATTTCTCATCGAAAATTCTACTTGTAATTTTTTATAACTTTGCAGCCCTGACGACGTGTAATTTTTCTCTCTTAAATTCATCAAAATGCAATGGGAAAATTAGAATACCTAATTATATGAGTACAACTGCAATGAGTGAAGAAAAAGTGTTAAAAAGAAAGATTTCAATATGACAAAAGCTTTAATAATAACCCGTACACTCACTGGCTTCTTTATTAGGGACAATTCCACGTTATGTCAATAATAATCTGGTATAAAACTCAGCACTGCTGCCACCCGACTCAACGGGCAGATTTATCGGGTGTTTCTTGAAGAAACGTTGCCGGAACTGCTATAAGATGTTCCCGTGGCTATTTGCAGACAAATGTGATTTCAATACAATGGATGCCAGCAAACTTCATCAGTGATGTGCGGGATTATCTGAACGCCACTTTTGAGGTCAATGGATAGGCCGGGATGTACCCGTCGCCTGGTCACCAAGATCGCCCGATTTAACAGGTATCGATTTCTTCCTCTGGGGACACATGAAGAACCTCGTGTACCAGACTCCCATTGACTCAGATGAAGACCTCGTCGCAAAAATCGCTGTTGTAGCTGCAACTGTTCGCGAAATTCCGGGAATCTTTCAACATGTACGGCAATCAATGCTTCGACGCTGTCATGCATGCAATGCTGTTGCCGGTCGCAACTTTGAGCACCTTCTTTAAATAAACATGTTGTTCACACGTGTTTCCATTCATTTATGTACCAGCTCCACCGATATTTCTATCAGCGTCCTTTAGCACCGAAGGGGACATCAGCGGATTCATAGACGAAAAAGGTTTGTCTTCAAGTTCCCTATTTCCCATTGAAATTTGTACAAAGAATTTTGAAACACCCTGTATATATAAAAGTCTGCTGTGAAATATTTGCCGGAAAAGCTGCATCAATTGAATATAAGTCTAAATTTATAATTGAAAAGTGCATTTTACTTGATTATCAGAAGATTAGATTTTACTGAATGGCAACAACTTGACTTCACCGTCACAGTAAACTGTTCGTACGTTACGTTCAAATGGTTGTAATCAAATGAATTATAATACTCTGCTGTAAAATATTTTGCGATATAGCTGCATTTAATTCTTTCGTGTTAAATTCTAAACTCTATTCCCTGTGATGTATAAAAGATTAACTTTTAACAATGTTTTGTGCAACATTGGAAATTTTAGAGCATTGCTTTACCTGCCCAGCTGGTAAGATGATTGATGAGTCACTCCTATGGAAAATGGCGAGCGAAGCGAGATAACAACAGCGAATCCAGGGGGCGGAGTCCACAGTTTTTCATAAAAAGATTATTTAAGAAGTTACTGAGTTCTGTATCTGAGTTACGTTGACATAGCATGTAGCTATACCTAATAAAGTGGTCTTCTAGTGCATGGTTTTTTTTTTAGCGACTGTACGCAGTAAGAGCTCAGTCGCTAGATCTAGTATCAAAGTCGCTAAGTTGGCATTATTATACTATAACTATAGTTTTATCTATCTGTATAAGGGTACGCCAGTTACACATTTCCAGGGGGTACGTGAAGCATAACAAAGGTTGAGAACCACTGTTCTGTGTATAAATACTTGCTGAACCCCTCGGTCCATGTCTGTTTTTTAATTGAGAAGGAAAGCACAAGCAATTTTTTTTGGCGGTGCTATCACGTTAGTAACACTATTTGAAAATATTGGTGTGTAAAGGAGAACACGTTCCAGCCGCCTGGAGGGTTATCCGAGATTCGAAAGATACATGTGGCACTGTCGCATAAAGTTAATGACTTCGAGCAATTTGGACAATAGGGTAGTGGTTATTTTTATTCTGACTGTTCATCTCCTACAATCCGATCAGGTTCCGTGCAGAGAAAAGCCGAAATAAACCACTGAAATAGAAACAGGTCAGTCTCGACGAATCTTGCATTGATGAGATTTTGCGTATAATAGCTAGTGTTGCCAGTTCACTGTATCATAATTATCGCAAATTTCGATTTTGTGGGATTCAAATTAATGATATTTTCCAATGATATTTTCCTTTATTTAGAATGTATCATAGTTATCGCAAATTTCGATTTTGTGGGATTCAAATTAATGATATTTTCCACTGATATTTTCCTTTCTTTAGAAAAGAAATCGGAAAATTATTGTATAAAGCGCACAGCGAGTCGCAACGCTTCAGTCGCTACGTATTGGTATATTTTCTACCATCCAATCTCTGCTTAGTACTGTGCTAAGCAATCATGGCTTTTGAGTGTAGTTCTATCATATAATACCTATTGATGGAGCACTCTTCAGATTATAGGCACATTTATTCTTGTAGTTATTCCTGCAATGGCGTCTATCTCATGAGTAATATCCTTACGGCTGCCTTTACGATCTTCGTACTATCATTCGCGGTTTCCGATAGACCTTTGACATTTTTTTTATTTTATTTTTACGTTTTGTGAGACTTTGTAATCACATTTCCACGCCCTTCTGTTCTTTAAATGATTACGGCATTTGCAAATGTTTGCTTAGAATACATTGTGGTCCCCGCTGTCGAATAGATAAATATACTGCAGGCCTGGAGGTATTCCTCGTCGTAATTGATTTAAAGTCTTCCATGTAGCATTTTATCGCAAACCGAACTGTTCTGGATTGCTGAAGGTGTTGTACAATAACTCTGACGTTATGTCACAGTCATTTGAGTCTAATGATGCCTTGAATTGATCAGAAAGTATCAAAAGTGGAGTCCGTTGAATATGTGCTTTTCTAACATATTGAAATTACGAAAGAGGGGAGCCCTAAATTCAATATTATGTTGATCTTGCTCAGGACACAGAGCGTTTGGAAAATTAAATTATACAGATTTGTAAGATCTCCACAGCCCATAGCTGCTTAAGGATTATTTATGTATATCTCAAACCATCTAAATATACATATGTATATGAAGAAATCAATCCGAGCTTACGACACAGCTTGATTCTTAATCACACTATATGAACCTTAATCACACTATAGTCACCCCTATTTGAACCTGAACGCCACGTGAACCACGCTGAACGCTCTATCTGAGCCGATATTTATATATATATATATTAAATCTGTGATCCGAGTCACTCCATGTTCCATATCTTTAACTTATTCTTCATCATAGGTAGATTTAGAGTTATTACTCCCTCTTTCTATACATCATTAGATATGCGCATCATCAGACTTCGCGAATCGAGTCTGTGACATTTTGAATGGGAAGGGGGGTGAACGTTTTCGTCATTATGCAGAAAAAGGCATTTACTGTTGCTTGCCTATTCATCTTGGAAAATATTTAAAAAAAACTCTAGATCTCAAACACTGTTCGTCAGCAGGAAACCAAACGCAATTAAAGTTCGAAGCTTAAAGGCAACTAGAAGAACACATATCGCCTGTGGCTCAGATGCGAATCTCGCTTTCAAAGAATATAAAGTTTTTCGTTAATCTCCATTTTCCATTCTTTAAAATTTCTTATTTGAGCTAATGGATGATGGGGAATGTGTATATGGTAGTAAAATAATAAATAAATACTCCTTCAAGCAGCTGCTTGCCACAGAGGTCTGACAGGAGCCTGTCAGTTTATATGCCAAAGTAGAAGGTCTGAGAGGATGGCAGGACCTCAGCAGAAAAGCGACACAAACAGCCATGCCTTACACGGGGCTCGAACCCAGGTCCCTTAGCTCAGTAACCAAGCGTGCTAACCACTCGGCCATGGGACGGCTATATGGTAGTATTTATTAGTAAATAGGCAACATAAAAAGTATTTGTCTTTAAGTTCTTAAATTTTAAAAATTACTTTCGTCACATTCCTCCGACTGTGAAATATCTCTTGACACTCTCTACCAAGGAAATTTTAATTTTCAACCCTATACAGGTCATTTGCAACATTCGTTAAAAGTTTTGCCGTTTCTAAATCTTTTGATTTATAACGATATAAATTAAAATTATATCAAGGATTTAAAAAATGTGAATTATATTTCATTAGTACAGTCACTCAAAAAATATCCGAACATTATGGTGATTACAGAATTCAGAAAAAATATCTGGCGACTTTTTTTTTTAGAAATTAGTGATCTGGCAACTTTCGTGTATCATTAGTGATCTGACACGAAGGTTGCAAGATCACTAATTTCTAAAAAAAATAGTTGTCAGATATTTTTTTCTGAATTCTGTAATCAACCATAATGTTCGGATAATTTTTTGAGCGACTGTACCAATCGAACTAAAAAAACGCTTTGAATAATCTCTTTAAAAAAGTTGCGCTTCCTACCCACCTCATAGTTTCCAATGGAAAGTTCATGATCTTCACATTTCGACACCGAAACTTCAACTTTCTAGCAAAACTCGTAAAATTTGCAATACTCGTAAAAATTTGAAATTTTCAACATTTTTCACTGTTAGAAAGCGCAATTATAGCTATTGGGAGTTTCAGAAAATGCGAATTGTATGCGCATCAGTGTGTAAAGAGTGAAAAAAGTCCAATCTTTTCATATCTAAAATATGACGAAGAAAGTTGTTTGTGTGTTTGTTTATCTGTCCTCTTATATGCTCGACTCCTTGAAGAGCTAGCGGCACCAAACTTTGCATGAACGTTCTCTTCATCCAGTGGAAAAATTTTAGCCATACCTAATCAATATAAAATGAGTTTTTAATTACCTCAATAAACAAAAGAGTTCAGTGTCTATAGACAGACAACAAAGTTGAACACATTATAATTTTTTTTTTTTTTTTGACAACAAGATAAAAAACAATGAATATTTTCCTCAAGCATCTCATATGCCACGGAGATCAGACAAGATCCCAAATACAGCACAGAGAATATTTATGAGGACAGAGAGACCTCGGTATAGAGACAATATACATGACTTATCCGGAATCTTATTCTTTGATCTGTTGTTTCAAGCAATCTAAGCCTTTGACCAGTGGGCCACAGTAATCATTGAATAGCAAACCAACTGAACAAGAAACAATACAAGCAATCTAAGAGTTTGACTAGTGGGACACAGTAATCATTGAATAATAGAACCAGCTGAATAGAGAAAATACATTACACCTCACATCGACCGAAACTCTCAGCATTAGTAATAAAATAAATCCTTTGATGCGCATACTTCCATCGAAAATTTCTCTACTAATACTCATCTTCAATACACTTTTTTTTGGAACGCAACCAACTACAGGACAATTAATACACACATGTAATTCTAATTCCAGCATATCTGTTTCGTTTCTTCCACGGTTTTTCTTCTTAGAGTACAGGCAACGGAAACAAGTCACTATGGGGTTCCCAAAGGCCGACAGTCGGAGAAAGAAAAAGTACGTGCCAAAGAGCAGACATCTGGAATAGGTTTTTCAGCACACAATTCCCGCATGTCGTGAGGAAGCCAGCTCTAATCAATACAAATGAGTTTACAGACAGAGTGTTTGTTTCGTTGTTTAGTGAGAGCGGGAGCAAGCCTGTCTAAAAAACGAGGCGGTTCAGGGCATGCTCCAGTAACGCAGATCGGATGGCTCCAGAAGACGTAGACTTGAGGGAAGCTGGAAGAGCAGAAAAGATGAAACTTATGGGAAGTGGAGGAGGAAGATTCCGGATATAACTGAAGAAGAAATAATTGATCTTGCTTCTTTCTTTCGCTGATTGTTGGTAAAGGAAGAAAATGCAAATCAGACCCTATGTAAACAAAGACGCCCAGTGTGTAAAGAGTGAAAAAAGTCCAATCTTTTCATATCTAAAATATGACGAAGAAAGTTGTTTGTGTGTTTGTTTATCTGTCCTCTTATGTGCTCGACTCCTTGAAGAGCTAGCGGCACCAAACTTTGCATGAACGTTCTCTTCATCCAGTGGAAAAATTTAGGTTATGTGCGAACCCTCTGGGTCAACCAAAATTGCTGTAGCTAGGTTTGAATTTCTCGAAATCTCAATAGACTTAACATTAGCGATTGTTGAAAATAAAACTTGCAATAAAAATTGTTGGGTTTGAAAGGGTAAATAGTTTAATTCTTTCTCTTTCATGTGATAAAGACATTGTTTAAGAACTGATTAAATAGCATGGAAGTGATACGAGAGTTCGAATTACTTTCCGTTGCTTGTTAATTTTATAATTGTTTAATTTCAAGCTGTAGTATTTCAAATTTGTCTATCTGCTCTGTATCAGGCTCGATTTTATCAAGTTCATAAATAACTGAAACGATGAATCTTTGTAAATTATTATCTTTAATATAAGCTAATAATTTTTTCCTTATAAAACTCCAGTTAAACATATTTTTCATTCGTAATCGAAAATGTATTTTATTTAAACTAGAGAGTGTTGTATTATATGGGTACTATGTTGTATAGGTGTTTAGATTTTATATCGGTCATAATGATTTATGTGAAATGAAAGCTTGCGACGTAGGGAGTGGCAGAGTATCCTCTATTCTACATTTTAGAAAGTTTCAGACTCGAGCAACGCCGGGTGAATCTGCTAGTCCTTTATATGGATTAATGTTTCCGAATTAAAAGTAGTCAAGTGTTGTTAGCCGAGTCATTCCCAAGCATTGAATGATGATAAAGAAAAAGATGTTTATATGTGTACGTTATTGGAGGATGATGTAGGATTTTAAGAATTTAAACAGAGGATGAAGAATTAAATAAATCTTAATAGTATATAGTGAATACCGTATTTCTTCGATTCTAAAATGCCATCGATTCTAAGATGCCTCCGTTTTTAGAGACGTTTATATGGGAAAAAAAGTGCGTCTTAGAATCGAAGAAATACCCGTATTTCTTCGAATCTAAGACGCCATCGATTCTAAGACGCACCCTGTTTTTAGAGACGTTTATATGGGAAAAAAGTGCGTCTTAGAATCGAAGAAATACGGTAATTATTTCATCATTTAATTTAATTTGTGTAACGAGAAGTATCCTATTACATGTAAGAGGGTGCTGGTATATACATAGAAATATTCTGAGGAATTTCGATTCATCCAGATGTTTTAGATACAACTAGTGGTGCACAAATAAATTCTTTCATATTGCAAATAGCTGGTGGAAATAATTCATATCAGTGAAGGCCCAATATGAAACTCAGCAACTGCTTGCTCGTAATATGTCAACGCAAGTGTAGCCTCTTAAAAGAAGCTGAAGAATATTTTTCGAACTGCTGATTAAAGAAATACGAATTTCCAGAGCCAATAGCATCCTATATTCGGGTTTCTACCTTTGAAAAAACTGTACGTTTCCTACAATAACTAGTATTAAATTCATTTTGCTGGAAAGTAGATGGTTGATCCAATATCAGTAGACTGATACCACCTGTGGTAAAGGAGTGCCAAACTTGAGACATTTTAGGAAAAAATATAAACCTGATAAACCGAATATTTCCAAAAAAGATAAATGAAAGGATAATAATAGTTTCGTAGATGAGAATCTGAATTGGAAAGATATTCCACGTTTTTTTTTTTTCAAGAAGAACACACATAGGAATAATATTCGCAGTTTTTTGGAAGAGATATCAATTTTAAACAAATGGTATTTTATTCCTGCAAATTGTATGATTAAATCATTGAAAATTCACTACATCAAAAAACTATGATTAAATCATTGGAAATCATTAAATTCATTCAACTACTTTATTAAGTTACATTTCAATTTTTAACAAACTCTTACAAATTCCAGAAATAATTCAGCCTTTCGGTTACTCCTTAAATCATCTTGGTGCTTAAATTAGAATCAGAGCGTATCGAGAGAAAAAAATAAGATTTACTGATTCAAATGAGTCATAAGTGTCTGTATTAAAACTGATAGACTCACACTAGTCGTAATATGAATTCCACGAAAGAACAGTCACATAAATTCGCATCACCATTTTTTTTCTGTCCCAAAATTCATCTTCATTTGAAGTTAAAATTAAAACGAAAAGGCGATGCACAGAGTGGAAGAGAATATTTAAATTCTTATCATCAACAAGCTTCCGATGAATCACTGGAGCCCGTTCTTTAAAAGAAATCTTTTCACGTGTTCGACTGTGAGCTTATGTGTCTCCAGAGATCTGTGCTACTCGCTTCTTTAACTGCACTTCAGGGGAAAATCTTTCACTCGCTGATGAAGCATACAGTGCAAGTAAGAAACTAACCACTGATTCCACAGGAAGTGAGCAATAAAGGATTATTTCGTTGTTCATATATCAACGAAGATTCATAGTTGTTGTTGTTTTTTTCTGCTTTTTACAGCAGAGGAGAGGCAGAGGAATCTGTCACATAGCTTTACTTGCAGATTTCATTTCGATAGACTTAATTGTTATAATCGTATTCCTTTATGTTATAATCATACTCAAGGATTCTTCAATATGAAGTGATGAGATCCTGTTAAATTAAATTTTCCATTTCGTGTTATTGCAGATTATGGTTATGAAATGTCTTTAATTTTTGCATTCTTGCAGAAGCAGACTCGTGTGTAGATAGTGAGCACCGTCAAACCGATTACACTCATTTATGTTCCCTAGTAGCCATTTTGTTAATGAAAGCCATATTCTGATGCCACAACATTTCCTTTTCCTTCAATTTATATTTTTCTTAAAATTACCTTTAATTTATACCTTGCTATCCTAAACTTCGCATAACATTTACTTTTCCATAAATTTCATTTTGATTCCTAGTACTTTCTTTTAAAGTTTCAACCTGATAACATTCTCTCTAACTATCTTTGAGACGTTTTCCTTCTAAATTGTGGGGCGGGGGTGGCTCAATCGGTAGCGCGCCAAGCTCGTAATCTGTAGTTCCCAGGTTCGAGTCCCAGCTGGGTCAGCGTTGAGATTTATCTCCGCAAAATTCCCCGCCCTACCCACGGTCAGTAGGGGACACCGATGGGCTTGGAAAGGCCGCCGTCCGTCCGTCGGATGGGACGTTAAGCCGTGGCCCCGTGTGTGTGAGAGCCATACCCTGTGCACGTTAAAGAACACGCTGGATGGCCTTGACGGGAGGCTACCATCTGTCTCCCAACAGCTTTTCCAGTGGGTCCCCTCCCGCAACCTTCTCTGAGCCTTCGGGGTCCGTGTGACCTGGCCATTTAGCCCATGGTGTGCAAAAAAGTGCCGCTCAGAGGTAAAACAACCCAACCCTTCTAAATTGAGAGGCTTAATTGTTTCCTGACTAAATTTCTGCTTAACTGTTTTATCTCTTTCTATCTGAGCATCTTTTGTCTTAATGTCTTTCTCTAAAGCTATTTCTGTTTGCTATCCCTTTAAATGACAGTGCATTTAACAGGCTGCTTTTGCATTATTTGGTGGGTCCCCTTTTCCGTGCATATATTTCAGGGTCGCTCATTACATTGGTACTATTTTCTAAGTTGCATTTTGCACTCATTTCATTTTGGAAAACCTTTCTATACATTGATCCTTTTGTTGTATATCATTTCATGATTATAATACGACGGGTCTCTTTCGATTTCGCAAGGCTCGTCGTAATACGAAGTCCCCAGGTTGAATCAATCCCACATAGGTCACAGTTGATATTTATCTCCACAAAACTCTCCGCTCTGCCCTCGGCTAGTAGGGGACACAGTTTGGGCTTTGGAAAGACAACCATCCCTCGGATGGGATGTTAAGTCGTGGCCCCGTGTGCCGATGAGCCATATACTGCGCAGTTAAAGAACACACTGGATGGCCTTGACGGGTGGCTACCTACCATCTGTTTCCTAACAGCTTTCCAGGTCGATCCTCTCCCCCAACATTCTCTGAGCCCTCGGGGTCCTTATGACCTGGCCATTTAGCCCATCGTGGGCGAACAAGTGCCACTCAGAGGCAATGAAGTCTTTTTATATTTGTGTATTCTCTGAGTTGCATTTTCCACTGATCTTTTTGGATGGTCTCTTTACAGATGGGTGCTACATATTTGGAAAGTCTTTTTGTCGATTGATACTAATTAGTGCAGTGTTTCCCAACCTTTTAACAATGGAGGAACCTCTTAATGGCATTGTCAATTTTTACAAAGCCCCTGAACGACATTGTCAGGTACTATAGAATCCCAACATATGCAAAAAAGACTCGTTAATTTTTCAGTTAACTCCCCCCCACGTGCACACATGCACACACACACACAAAAGAAAAATCACCGAAAAAATTAAACACACGCTTTTTTTGCACAAGACATGAATGAATTCTTGGACGAATTTGGTATAAAAAATACTTTTTTTTTCTATTTTAATATTCGCCAGAGATGAAAAATCTCTTTTACACTAAATATGTGTTTGAAAAATTAAGTAAAAGTTGAGTAACTTTTTTTTGTAAAATTGCATGATATTCTTCTTAACTCAAGAATCCAGACTATTCCCGGTACTCCCAAATATTGCTCGCGGAACCCCGGTTAGGGAACGCTGATTTAATGGATCGCTTTTCACAATAACAATATTTGGCGGGCGACATTTTCCTCCTGGAAGCCAAGTAGTGTATCACGAAAAGTACATTTATTCAGACACACTGAGTTAGGATTAGATCCATCCTATAACAATGATGTCATGAATATTAATGAGACATCAAAATTCCAAAGTTCTTCATTGAATGAAGTGACGTTTAATTTAGATATAAAAATCTCACAAAAGGCAAATAAATTCCATATGCCTTTGACGAAAGTTCATTCATTAATATTTTGTTTCCTTATTGAAATTGGATTGTTTTACCTCTGAGCGGCACTCTTTTGCACACAATGGGCTAAGTGGCCAGATCATATGGACCCGGAGTGCTCAGATAAGGTTGGGGGAGGTGATTCATTGGACAGTTGTTAGGAGACAGATGGTAGCCTGTCATCAGGCCATTCAGTGTGTTCTTTAACGTGCACAGCGTATGGCTCTCTGTCATAGGATCACGGCTTAATATTTTCTCCGACGGAAGGCGGCCTTTCCAAGTCCATTTACATCCCTTTCTGACCGAGGGATTTAGCGGAGATAAATATCAATTCTGGGACAGTGGAGCTCGAACCTGGTAAATACAGATTATGAGTCGCGCGCAACCGACGAAACCAACCTCTGCACCCACCTTATGGCAACATTTTGCCTTCAAATATGGCATTTTGAATTATGACCAAGTTGTCACAAATTATTTCCCAGAAGAGTTTTATCGAAGGCGAATGTCGAAATCAATAGCATGTATTTGCAAAGAGCATATGCATAGTATTGAATGAACAATTTCCGTTTCTTTCTCTGCATTTTTCTTTTATTTTATAGCCAACCAAAGTCCATAAATATGCACCAACAGCTTCTTTTTCGTTCCCCCTATGGGGGTATAGAAAACTGAGGAGGGTGGGGGGTAGATAGCAGGAAGAGATAAAGAGAAAGAAGGAAGGAATCCGAGCTTCCGCTGACGTCACAATTGATTATTGAAAATCGCTGACGCCCCTAGAAATAGAATCCGGTTCTCACCCAAACAACTTGGCCTGCTGGAATAGAAGGAAAACTGGGCGGGAATAATAAAAATGAGGGGGAAAGGAGAAGACATAACATTAAAAGAACCTTAAGGAAAGCAGAGATGAATTAAAACAGAAAAAATAAAACGAAAGAAAAACAAAAAATACCTGATGAAGCGACTCCAACCTCACTACGAAAACGGCTAAAGTAACGTTAATCGCTCCACAAACCCCAAATTGAAATTCGATCATCACCTCGTAATATCTCTCACTTCACTCCAGTTAATTAATTCATTTGTAAGCAAACCTGTGTTTGAAATTTTCACTTATGACGAAGTGAGTTCCCCTTGTTTTTCTTTCATTTCCTCGTTTCGTTTTTCAATCTTTCCTTATGTTTTGAATGGCCCAGTTTGCGCTCCACGTGCCACACCACGGTCGCCGGTTCCTGCCCTGCATCTATTCGAATTCGGAGCATTCCAAACAAAGTGATCAACGAGCTAAGAGAGGTGGAAAGGAAGGAGGGGACAGAAGAGGAGGAGGAGAGGGGAGAAGACAAAAGAAAGCACGTGGCGTAGAAAAGACATTAGGAAGTAGTTAATGCGTTTTCAATTCGACCACGGCCCAGGGAGGAACTCGGTACATCGATCCCGGGACTCACTCCGTAAGGGGTAGCAGCCTGTCCTAGACAGTGATAAACGGGATCAACCATCCACGGGGGCACCTATTTCGAACTGCTTTACAAAACGCTTCGAGAGCAAAATGTTGGAAGGAATGCAAACATGCACACAAATCATCAGTACGTAATAGATAGAGGCCATGGGTTTATTCTATTTTTCACTTTTTCTTTGTTATGTTTGAATTTTTGTTTTCAGAACGCGCTAGTTTTTTGTGCATCGTTGCATTAACATTCTTGAAATTATTAGATGCGTTGTAATACGAACTGGAGGGATCGCTATCTTATAAAATCCGAAACAAGTGAAGAGTTAGCTGTATGATTACAGGTAACGGTTTTGGGTTGTTTTACCTCTGAACGACATTTTCTGCATACAATTGGCTAAATGGCCAAGAAGCAAGGATCCCCATGAGTCAGATTGTTTGAAGAAAGAGATCTACCTGACAGCTATTAGGAGACAAATGGGAGCTTACTATCAAATCTTCTAATGTGTATTTTAATGTGCACAGAGTATTACTCTCTTTCACATGGTGCCAATACTTAATGTACAATCCGGTGGACGATGGTTTTCCAAACCATTTGGTGTCTCACTTCCTCACCGAGGTTAGAGGGAAGACAGGTTCGTAACTTGTTGTTCCTGGTTACGAACCTGGTGCGATACCAACTGAGCCACCCCACTCCTGGTTTGGCGGTACCCTAATCCACGACGTTTCAGCATTAATCTGGGCTGAATCCGTCTCAGCATATGGTATACATTCAGGTCCTCAGACCTTTTCTTCATGGGCTATTTTATCAATTTGCACCTCTTTTTGTCTAACTTGAAGCACAATTTTTGAATATGTAATGTCTGAATAGGTAAAAAAGGTGGTAGATATAGTAGAGTAGACAAACAGTAATAGTAAATGCATTCGTAACTATAATGTTATTTATAAGGAACTGTAATATTTTCCGTTATACAGCTGTAATGTTCTGTTATGCAATTAAAATGTTATCTGTTACACAATAGTAATATTGTTACGCAGCTGTAATGCTATCTGTCAAGCAACTGTAATATTATCTTTCAAGTAGTTGTAATGTTATCGATTAAGCAGTTGTAATGTTATCGATTAAGCAGTTGTAATGTTATCTGTAAATGCAGCTATAATATCGTCCGTTATGCAGTTGTAATGTTACCTATTAAGCAGTTGTAATGTTATCTATAAATGCAGCTAAATATCGTCCGTTATGCAGTTGTAATGTTATTTGCTAACCAGCTGTAATATTATACGTTAAACAGTTGTAACATTTTCTATTAAGCAGCTGTAATATTATCTATTAAGCAGCTATAATATTGTCTGTTATTCAACTGTAATGTTATATATTAAACAGCTGTAACATTTTCTATTAAGCAGCTATAATATTGTCTGTTATTCAGCTGTAATGTTACATGTTAAATAGCTGTAACATTTTCTATTAAGCAGCTGTAATATTATCTATTAAGCAGATGTAATATTATCTATTAAGCAGTTATAATATTGTCTGTTATTCAGTTGTAATGTTATTTATTAAACACTAGTTACCTTACTTGTTATGTAACTATAATAAAGCAAACACTGTTACGGAACTGTAGAGAATTGGAGCAAAGCTCTCTAAGACCTGTAAAAGTGTCAACTGCTCAAATGGCGAGACTATAAGACTATAAAAGTCTCATAGTCTCCCCATTTGAGATTCACGTTACGCTTACAAAGCCTACAGATCTGTAAAGAAATTGCTAAGCATTGTTAATCAACACATCTTCCGCATTAAAACGTTTTAGCAGTTGTGATTTCAACGAAAGTCGTGGAACAGTTTACCAGTAAATTGGCTGTTAGACGTTGTACGTGAACAAAAATTAAAAACTTTGCCAAAAATTATTACAGAAGAATAAAATTTATAAAAATGAACAGATTCAGAAGTTAAAAGCGAAACAGAAAAAAAAGTCACAAATATATTTCCTCATAATCCGATTTTTCCTCTAAATTCTTATCGATGTTTAAGAGGTGTTCCTGTTCTTCCAAAAAACAGTTTTTTATTTTTGCTTTACTTCTCTGTATTTCTCTTTTTATTACTATATTTGCTTAGAAACACTTCAATTTCTTCAATATTCAGCATACCTTTTCTCTTTATCGCTGTAATCAGTTAAATCTTTCCGTAATTGGCCTCACCTAATGGCTTGGAAAGACCGCTGTCCGTCGGATGGGACGTTAAGCCTTGGCCCCGTGTGCGGGAGAATCACACCCTGTGCATGTTAAAGAATACGCTGGATGGCGTTGACGAGAGGCTACCATCTGTCTCTCAACAGCTGTTCCAGTAGGTCCCCCTCCCCTAACTTTCTCTGAACCTTCGGCGTCCTTGTGACCTGGCCATTTAGCCCATTGTCTGCAACAAAGTGTCGCATAAAAGTAAAACAACCCAACCCCTAATTGGACCTTGTTTCGTTAGTTTAATCCTTACACACAGACAACCCATCGATAGCAGTTGGACTTGACCCATTTTAGGTTGGGTCGGGGGTGGCTCAGTAGGTAGCGCGCCAGGCTCGTAATCTGTAGTTCCCAGATTCGAGTCCCAGCTGGGTCAGCGTTGAGATTTATCTCCGCAAAACTCCCCGTGCCGCCCACGGTCAGTAGGGGACACCGATGGGCTTGGAAAGGCCGCCGTCCATCGGATGGGACGTTAAGTCGTGGCACCGTGTGTGGGAGAGCCATACCCTGTGCACGTTAAAGAACACGCTGGATGGTCTTGACGAGAGGCTAGCATCTGTCTCCCAACAGTTGTTCCAGTGGGTCCCCTCCCCCAACCTTCTCTGAGCCTTCGGGGTCCATGTGACCTGGCCATTTAGCCCATGGTGTGCAAAAAAAGTGCCGCTCAGAGGTAAAACAACCCAACCCATATTTAGGTTAGGACTAGAACCGTTAAAATTTCTTGCTAATTAACATAATTACAAATATTAATAATACCAATATATTATTTATTTTCTAAGAATTTGGATAGCGAAAGTTAGCTCAGTCGGTAGTACGCCAGGCGCGTAGGCTAGAGTTCCCCGGTTCGAGTCCTGACTGTGGCAGCGTTGCGATTTATTTCTCTTAACCCCTACAATGTCTTCAGTCAGAAAGGGAAAACCTATGAGCTTGGAAAGCCAGCCGTCCGTCGGATATGAATTTTAGCCATGGCAGGATAACTTACTTTGCGCAGGTTAATGAATAAACTGGATGGCCTTTACGGGAGGTTACCATCTGTCTCCTAACAACTGTCCAGTTGGTCTCCTTCCCCAATCTTTTCTGGACCCTTGGGGATTTTTGTGACCTTTAGTCCAAAAGTCCGCTCAGCTGTAAAGCAACACAAATCCTAATAATTTGTCAACGAAAGAGGTGAGAACCACAAATTATTTCTTTATATATTATTTTCGCCTGTTTGGTATTTAGCCATGAAAGACAAATTGATAGATGTCAAGAAAAGAAGGTAAAAAATTATATAAATGGGATAACTATAACGACTTTTAGAGAAAAAAAATCACAGATCCGTTTCATCCGAAAGAAATGAAAAAAAAAGTTCAAGAATGTGCAATTTTTTTTCTTCCTATCGATGCTTTACATCCGATAGTCTCCGCGTAGTAGGTGAAATACAGAAGGATCACTCCTCATCTTCACCCATTACTCCCTACTATGCTCAGCACTTCCCCCAAAGCATAGCCACTCACACTCTTACCATTGAGCTGTAGGCAGACCACCAAGGAGACAGCGTGAAATTGGGAACAAATGATCCCCTGAAGGACGATCTAAACGCGCGGCGTCAGCTGATTCCACGGGGCTTCGGGCATTAACGGTAGGGATAGGCACCCAAGCAGAACTAGAACTCTCCTGCTAGCTCTGTATCGCACGCGCACTCTTTTCCCCTCGATGCGCGCACTGCTCTTCTCTATCTCTTTCCCCTCACACTCCCGAGAGATGCGGATGACTGTTGGAAGAGGAAGATGAGGTGGAGGAAAGCGACGGCTGCATGCGGATGACACTACGGAATCAGAGAGGGCGATGTTGGCACAAATGTGGGGTAATTAGATTAACGTGATTGAGAGACCAGTGGATAAATGGGCCTATGATGCACTTGGTTGAAGTGGTTACGAGAGCATATAGACACATATTAAAAGCAGAAGGCTTCAGATGAGGACTAAATATCATTCTGTATGTGTATAGATGAATGTCGAGGAACCCTTCTGCTATAGATGCTATTAGGGATAGTGTTTAGATTCAACGTGAATTCTCGAGATTTTCTGGAGGAAGGATCATGCATAAATGGTTCAATCAGAATTAATTGAGAGCTACCCAAGCAATCAGAATTTGCTCTTGTGAGGTATTTGTAATAGCGATGAATTTAGAATAACCTAATATATGACATATATTGATTATGAGCCAAAAACAAAATATGCAAATCATGTGATAAAGTTGGGGATTTTTTTTTGTTGCAGCATTTTCTATTGCAGTTTTTTTTTTTTTTTTTGTTTTTTTTTGTTTTTTTTTAGAGGATATCTTTAAACGCATGAGCGGACATTTAAACATGCAAAATCATCAAGTAATCATAGGCTACGAAAGTATGGAGGTGTATCCAAATTGTGTAAATTATCGCTACGTATACTACGTATACACTACATTGTATACTATATATATATATCAAAATATATCTATACCAGTAGTTAACCTTTTTGAGTTTAGTATCATCTTCATACATTCTATTGTCCCTTTTTACTCTATGTAACAAAAAAATTATATAAAGGATAAAAGGGAGTTTACTCTAGTAACACTCCCTTTTATATTTTATATAGCCCCCTTTAACCTATCTATCGCCCTTTTTAATCTTATTATCTCCCTTTTACCCTTTCTAACGCCCTTTACTCTTTCTATCTCCCCTTTATCCTTCCTATTGTCCCATTTGCTTTTTCCATCTCCCCCTTATCCTTCCTATTGTCCCATTTGCTTTTTCTATCTCCCCCTTATCCTTCTTATCGCTCTCTTTACTTTTTCTATCGCCCTCTTTACTCTTTCTATCGCCCTATTTAGCGTTCTATCGCACTCTTCTTATCGCCCTTTTCATGGAATTCAAAATATGTTTTTCTACATAAAAAAAGTTGAAAGAATATTTACCACCTATACAAATTTATGAGTGATACTGTCTGTATTCATGAATTTCTAAGGTTTTTCTGTAAACAAAAACTTGGATGACTATATTCATCTATAAACTATTCGATATTTTATTTCATCTGTTTCTACGGGAAAACTCAAGCCCCCCGAAACTTTTAAAACGCTCTCGTTGCAAATCACTGATCCATACTAAACACAATCTATTGCTATTGACCACTGCAGTTTAATTCTACTGTAAGTGCTTTTTGACATCGTACCTGGGTTCGAGTTCCGGATAAGTCATGGATGTGTGTGTTGTTTCTCTGCTGAGGTCCTGCCATCCTCACAAACCTTCTACTATGGCACATAAACTGACAGGCTCCTGTCAGACCTCTGTGGCAAGCAGCTGCTTGAGGGGGTATTTATTTATTTATTTTTAGTCCATTCATTCTTGATTTTCAAACATTTAGGAACACGGCTAATACTACAATTTGTTAATTTTTCCCCCAAACCAACGTTAGTTCTCCCTATACAAGAGACTGCTTAAATGAAATTAATGATGATTTAGTCTAACTTTATCATTATCTACATAAATCACCAAATATCAGAAATTGAACCTAATCATCTATAACAGTGGTTCTTATCCTGGGGAAATTTATACTATTTCAAGAACTAGTTCTATTGCATAAAGATGGCTTCATACTTAAGTGTATATTACTTAAGTGTCGTATACTTTCGCACACTTAAGTGTGCGAAAACCTTAAGTGCATTTTCGTATACATAAGTGTGGGATACTTTCCGAATTTTGCAATACAATATTATTGTTACAGAATTAAGATACTGTTTTGAAACGAGTTCTTAAAATAAGAAAATTTCCTTCTAAGCGTAAACAAGTGCATTTTCCTTCTAAGCATAAACAAGTAACCTTAGCTTATCTTTGACAGAAACAGTACAGACTCTGGTATATATTTAAAGAAAAGCAATAAATATGCAAATTTTAATGCTGCTTTATAACAGGAACAAAATTTCTGCTGAAGGAAACTTTAATTAAGAAGGGATATTGATCTTATACGCAACATTTCTGAAAACAAAAATTTAGAGACCTTCTTTCGGTTCATCCATCCGAAATTATGGCTGAATATAAAGATATTTCAGAACTGCAAGAATATTGGAAAAAATATTTTTAACTTATTTTTTTTATAATGCTTATACTGTTACTAGATGGCATGAGCAAACATGGCTATTCAAATCATTTGCTGCTTTGGAAACTGATAAAAAAGCTGAAAATTATTCTTTTTGTTTCTTCCAAAACCAGGTAATAAACTCTTTTCGCTAAGAAAAATGGAGAATTGGGTTGTTGTTTTACATATAATCAGCACTTTTCCTCACAAATTGGGGTAAATGACTAAATCACAAAGATCCCAAGGGGGCAGAGTTGGTTAGAAGGGAGAGGATCCACAGGAGATGCTCCCTACTCAATAGTAGAGGTTGGTTTGTTTTTCCTCTGATTTTCGGCATTTTTTGCAAACAATGGGCTAAATGGGCAAGTCACAAGGCCTCCAGGGCTCACAGAAAGTTAGGTGGAGTAACTAGACGTGTTAGAAGACATGGTATCCTTCTGTCACGGCCATTCAGCGTGTTCTTTAACGAGCACAAGGTTTAGCTCTCCCGCACACGGACCACAGCTTAAAGTCCTATCCGACGGACGGCAGCCTTTCCAAGCCCATCGATGTCCACTACTGACCGGGGCAGGACGGGGAGTTTTGAGGAGATAAATCTGAACGCTGGCCCAAGTGGGACTCGAACCTGTGAACTGCAGATTACGAACCTGGGACGTTACCGACTGAGCCACCCCAACCATCCCAGCCCCCAAGATAGTAGATAATTTCCGTGTTATGTCAATGGTAATATAATGTCGAAGCTTTATAACTTCTACAATATGAATTTAATGGAAACGCGTAACTGCGGATAAATCAAAGATCATAATCATATCTATTTAAGTCGCGATTTTCGGCAATATTTGTTTAGCATTTAAAGAGTTATGGAAGCTGAAGTTAAATAGCTCTCTCTTTCGTGTCAGCCCATTTTGTAGCGGGAACCTACTAAAAAGAAACGCTGTAAAAACATAACGAAACTCTGTGATGAATGTGCGTGTACTTCAGGAAAAAAAAAAGAAAAATAAAGAAACCATTGGAACTTTATCATGGGATTCGAACCCTTGGGAAACATGAGTGACGTCAAATCTTCCAGGGGCCCATATAGCCATCCTCCCATTCCTTAGAAACTAGCAATAACAATAAAAATATGGCCATTAACATGTCGACTATTTTGGAATGAGTATAAAATGGACATCCTTTCTAACTATGAGATAGGAGTTGTCTGAGTATACCCGAGATCGTAATCTGATGATTCCTGGTTCGAGTCCCCAATGATCTTAGATTCGAGATTATCTCCGCCTACTCCTACTCTGACGTACGTGAGAAAGGGGATATTGATGAGGATCGAGAGGACACCGTCTATCAGATGGGATGTTAAGCTGTGATCACTTATGTACGGGAGCCATATTAAGTGTACGTTAAAGAACGCGCTGGGGGTGACCTTGACGGGACACTTCCATCTGTCTCCTAATAACTGTCCTGCGAATATTAATGTTCACCAACTTTCTCAGAGTCTTTGAGTCCTTCTCAGCTGGCCATTTAGTTCTTCATGTGGAAAAAAAACTATCTTTCGGAAGGTAAAAGCAACCCAACCGACAAACGAATAAAAATGCAATTTTGGTTTTTCTCAGACTGACGTGACGTTGATGACTCTTTGGTTATACAATTGGTTCTCTAATGAGACGCCAGCGCTGATGCTATTTTATCTGGACTTCAGATGATGAAGTCTGTAGCTCAGCGGTATCAAAACATGTTGTTCTCACAAATTAGCGTTGATAGCCAATTTCTGTCACCTTTCCCTTACGAAAACAAAAATAGAAGGATAACAAATGTGTGTGAAACCACAGACGCAATCCCATCATCGATGTTTGTCCAAACGCAAAATAAATAGATTAGCGCGATTGCTAAAACTGTAGTTACTAAACAGGAGTAGGGAGAGCAGAGGATCACAGGAAATTGGTGGAAAGCATTTTAGGAAAGATAACAAAAACTCTGTTCTTAAGGGTCGCATCTGAAAAGGTTCGTTGTTCATTCCGCCAAGATAGATGGGATCGTAATATATCTCACACACTACAGGTAATTGAGGAATCGATCTCTTTCCGAGGAAACAAAGCTTCCCACAAATTGGTCCAATTAGTTTAACAAGACTTGCTATCAGGAAAGCATAAATAAAGCGGGAGACTTATCACAATACTCGTAGTAGAAAAACAAATCTCCACGGAAATGATAAGCTTCGTTTGCTGCATTTTTGTGAGTGGAAGAAAATACAATGTTTCTTGATTAGAAATACTAAAATTGTCATTACTGAAGATAGCACATACCTGGAGTGAGAAACGTCACAAAGTTGTAAAACGGACGCAGAAGTTATATTTCTAATTTACTTTTTCTCTTCTATTTCGCTTCCTATCTTACTTGAGAAAAAGAAAAAAATGTTTTTTACAGACTCGACGTCCTTCGGAGAAGGTTAAATACGTGATTCTGAGTGAAAGAGACATGTGCCATTGCGATCGATACGAAGGTCGGGTGCGATGGATCGAGAGTGTACTCGTAGACAATGGATTCGAAAGTCGTGCGCATAGGATATGAGCATTCTGTGCGATGAATAAGAATCTTCTGTGGTAGATAAGATGCGAGATTCGGGAGACGTATGTGATGGATTGCGAGACGTGTCCAACGGATATGTATCATTACGCAGGATATCAGAATTGTGTGAAATGGATACCAGACTGAAGTGCAAAGGATATGGGAACGATGTGTTATGCACACAAGTGTCATGTGCAAGAGTTATGAATGGTAATGTGCAATGCATACGGGAATAGTGTGGGAGAGACAATAGTGTTCCTTTATCGTAAGCAATGGACGCGATAAGTGTGTTCTATGGATACCGCAGGCATGTGATGAATCTGATTGGAGTGTGCTATGAATAAGATAGTGTGCTATGAATCATATAGGCGTGTGCTATGAATCAGATAAGCTTGTGCTATGAATCAGATAGGCGTGTGCTATGAATGCGATAGGCTTTTCTATGAATCCGATAGTCGTGTGTGATGGATACAAGAGTCGTGTATCAGAAGGAGTACACCAGAATCATGCTTAATGGATACGAGTCGTGTACGAAGGACGCTAAAATCAAATGCAACATGTGCTAGAGCCAGGTATGGAGGAACCAGAATCATGTGCAATGAATAGGTGAATCGTGTGGGAAAGATCCAAAAGTCATGTGAGGAGGATAAGAGAGTAGCTTCTGATGAATACTAGTCGATTGCAATGTAGTATTGTGCAGTGGATAGGAGGGTCGTATAAGGTGGGTACAAAGTCGTATGCAATGGATATGAGAGGGGCTGTGGTGGCTCTGTCTGTAGTGCGCCAGGTTCGTAATCTGTAATTGCCAGGTTCGAGTCCCAGCTGGACCAACGTTGAGATTTGTTTCCACCAAATACCCCACCTCGCCCACGGTCAGTAGGAGACACCAATGGGCTTGGAAAGGCGGCTGTCCATCGGATGGGACATTAAGCCGTGGTTCCTTGTGTGAGAAAAGACATACCATGTGCACATTAAAGAACAAGTTGGATGGCCTTAACAGGAAGCTACCATCTGTCTCCGAATAGCTGTCAAGTGGGTCCCTCCCCCAGCCTTATTTGAGCCTTTAAGATCCTTGTGGCCGGGCTATTTAGCCCATTGTGTGCGAAAGAGTGCCTCTCAAAGGTAAAACAAACCAAACAAACAGATATGAGAGGAGTAAGAGTTATCATGATGCATGGATTTGCCTGGAAGTTCTTATTCCACCTCCAATAGTTATTCAAAAAGTCTTTTTCATACTATCTTCCCCTGAGTGTTTAGAACGTTGTGAACTGGTTACTCAATCTGTTGTACATCAAAAGAGACACTCATGTCTAAATATATTGAACCAAATGTCTATTTCATAACAGGAGTTTTTTAAAGATTATTCGTTTAAAGTTATTTGAGAGAAAGGTGTTATACGATCATAAATAGGTTCAAAATTTAGGTGAACGTTATGATTATTAAGGATAGCCTCAATTTTCTTATTAATATGTAAACATTAACTCTAGTATTAAAATAAAAATTCCGTTTTAATGCATCAAACAGAGATTCTTTTTCCTGAGGAATCCATTTCCTTGTTTTTTCCTACCTGTGTATAACGAAAGTCAATAAAGATACTAACATTAACTTTTTGCATTCAAAATGAGACAAACAACAGCAAACATAACACACCAATTACAGCAAAACAGCAATTTTGTTGTACTAATATATACTTTGTAGAATTTTTGTAACATTCTTAATTTTGCATACTAACCAAAAAATTGTATCTATATCTCTTTTCGTCTGTCGTATTTTTGAGTGAGTATTTTAGATTTTATTGAGTTTCAAGTCTGAATTTCTTTCAACTGAAGGGTTAGGATTTTTTTCCCTTTCTCTCAAGTGTCAGTATCTGCGATGTTTACTGCCTTCAACATTGAGTGATTTTTCTTGTTTCTTCGTTCCAACCCTAAATATAGTTCAAAAGGAAGCTGTGTGTGATGAAACGAAAATATGTCTGCCATGACAAAACAATGACACTGACACTGACACATGACGAAGTTATTTTGTCGCGCGACAGAATTATATATATCACATCTCTTGCGTTCAGGATGATGTGTCAGTATCAATACCCCTATTGCTCAACAATAGTGTCTTCGATGACGTATCAATGTCGCAGAAGTGAAGGTTTTTAAGGTGTCCAAATGAAAAAACAGATACCTCGAGAGTGATATCGTTCTTCAGGCTGTTATCAGTCAAACTCTAGAGTAGTGGCGTCTCTCTAAAGGCTCATATCAGGTTAAAACGAAAATGAAGTCTAATTTAAACAGTGGTGTTCCTTTACGTTGGCTGAAGCTCCGATTAAAAAAGCTCAGGTAAAAGCATCCCTATGCTGGCTGAGGTATGGTAGAATATTTCGAGTTCTCTCTGTGCTGGCTGAGATATGGGATAGGATTTAGGGTACTGTCCTCTCTATGATGGCTAAGGTGTGGGATAGAATTTCGGGTAGTGACCTCTATGTACCGATTGAGGTACGGGATGTAATTTCGGGTAGTGGCGTCTCTGAGCTAGCTGAGTTATGGAATAGAATTTTACTTAAAAAAAAGTTGATTGTCCTGACTGGGATTGGAACCTAGGTCTCTCAGAAGCATGCCAGGCATCTTAACTGTTAGACCACAGAGAAACTGTCCAATTCTCCAACTAAGTGACTTATATGTCTTCCTGTTGATTTTACCAGTGGTGACATCTGTTATCAGGAGTTAGGCAGCAAAGCCGCTGCAAAAATGCCATCAGAAATGTGGCGATTGGCTGCCTAACTCCTGATAACAGATGGCGTCACTGATGAAATCAACAGGAAAACATATAATTTACTTAGTTGGAGAGTTGTTCAGTTCCTCGATGGTCTAGAGGTTAAGACGCCCAGCATGTTTCTGTGGGACCTGGATTCGAATCCCAATCAAAACAACCAATTTCTTTCAAGTGTTCCTTGTCTACAGGGCTTTCCTGTGATAATTTATTACTGAATAGAACTTTAGTAATGACGTCTCGCTTGAGGCTGAAGTCCTGGGCTAAAGTGTGTATGTTTTTATCAGTTGTGTACTTTTTTTTTATCTTTAATCGTTTATTTTATTTTAATTATTTCCTTTTGCAGTTTCCATCCAAATTTGATGGCAATTTTTGTGTTCAAAGTTTCTGTAAATAAGTATGGAAATAAAATTATTGTTAAAAAAAAAAATCCGTGTAGGACCTTTCTATGCTGGTTAATGTCTTAGATAATTCGAACTGGTATGACTCTGAAAGTTGAAGTTTAAACCGAAATTTTAGATATTGACGTCTCCATGCTGTATGAGGTTCAGGTTAAACTCTATGATACTGCGTTTTCATCTCTGGATTCAGACCGAAGTTCCGAGATAAATTCTTGAATGCGAACAAGAATTTTTAATTCCGAAGACAATACGCAAATGAAGATATCATCACTCACACGTAAAATCCGTGGGACATAAAGCATATGACAATAATTCACATCACCAATGTATAAAATTGAGTTTGGATTTTTTTACATCTGAGCGGCACTTTTTTTGCATACAATGGGCAAATAGCCAGGTCACAAGAACCCCAGGGTCTCAGAGAAGGTTGGGAAGGAAGTTGACACACTAGACAGCGTTTAGGAGACGGAAACCTTCTGTCAATGCCATGCAGTGTGTTCTTTAACATGAGCTAGCTCTCCTGCATACCGGTCACAGCTTAACGCCCCATCCGACGGATGGTGGCCTTTTCAAGCCTTCTTCTGGCCGAGAAGTGGTGAGGGTCCTCTTTCTGGCCGAGAGAGGAGAGGGGGCTACTGGAGATAAATTTCAACGCTGACACAGCTAGCTAGTGAGACTTGATCTCTCTCTGCAAACTGGAGCCCTAGATAAAATAGGGTTGCCAATAGTATAAAATAAACTAGTACATAAAAGACCTGGATAATGTTACATGTATGCTTAGTTATTTAATGACAAAATTTATTGTAGCTTTTTTTATTTATTTTGTTTGAGCTTTGAAAATATTTCTTTTCAGTTTTAAAAACATTTCTTTCCATTTATTCCTAAATACTTGACATATACAGCTGTGCTAGTTCTGATGCTTGCTGCTTATTCAGAAATTTTCGTAAAAATATCTACATTACACAAATGTTGAAGAGCTTGATCTATGCAATATATTTCTTATTTTAAGAAAATGTATTTGCAGATGAAGTCAATAGGAATGAATAGGCTTCTTTTGAAAATCGATATTCTTACTCCCCTAAAACCTTTCACATTATCTATTCTCAGTAGATGCAGGTAGTTTGTGTACATATATATATATCGTCCATCAACATCAGAAATCGGTGCATACCTTCGTTGTAGGCATACAGTTGAATGTAATGGCCAACATGGGAGGAATGTGGAGCAAGTTATCTCTTTGCCTTTGCAGTTATGTGCTTGAAACAGACCTCATCCTTTTCGTACTGCTGAATTGAAGTGCGCACGTACACGTATATAGAAATCTCCCCTACTAAGATTGGTTCTGGAAGATATATAAAGGTAAAATGCCATTCATTTTTAAGAAAAATTGAAGTTGAAACTGCAATAATGATGCCGAAGATATGCTAGAGAATAAGGGTTGCTCGTAGTGGACATATCTTTTCGGGTTCACAGAGCTTAGGAAACAGCCGAGTAACAGAATCATCGCACCACTGTGTAGAATGCGCTTTCGTTTGAGACTTCTAGCGGTTAAAAATCAAACATTTAATAACTTAGCAGAAAGATAAAAACTAAACAAATCTCGTAACTTTATTCTCATCGCCATGATTTGAATTGATTTTGAGAAAAATGTAGCTAAAAAAATTATTCTTTTTTCCGTATAAATTTGAAAACGTGGCTACGTTATTCTTAACTCAGATTTCGAGTTTTACAAATAAAATTTCTTAACGCTGAAGATATTAGAGATACTTATATTTTTAGATCTAAGTTTGCCTTCAATTAATATTTGGTAGTGTAAGCATGGATGTATGATCGACTAGGATAGTGGTTTCAAAAATGTTTGAGGCACTTTTACCAACTATAATATTATTTTTCTAATGTTCACTGTTTCCTTCATGGAAATATTTTCTTCATAATTCACTATATCCTTCTTGGAAGGATATGTTAATCTAAATAATATTTTATATTCTGTTTAATCCATTTAAACAAAAAAAACCTCAAGAAAATGTCTCCACAAATTTCTAAAACTCTCCTCTCCCTTTGGGAACCACTGTCCTACACAATTCTCAAATGAAAATATCATAATGTTAATGTGCACATTAACTTGATGATCGTGATGAAAAACATCAGTATATTGGATATGAAGATGATTTACCCGTAAATGTAGTTTTATGGGTTCCTTAGAACTCCATAGAGTTTGGAGTTTCTAAAGAACTTATTTAGATTACGAATATATCTATTATTCTTAATAACTGAAACTGTTATGGCCCCATAACATTTTTAAGCGCTCATAGTTCCTCGTTATTTGTCCAATAACACATACTCGCTCTTGCCGTAGCTGAAATAAGAAAAATGTTTTATTGAACAAATTCTACCAAAAGGTTAGACGTTAAAGAAACGGAACACCTAACAATAAATGATAAACGGTAAAGGTATTGAAAATTCAAACAGAATTCTGGATGCTCTCTTTTAACGAAAAATCACAGGCATTGCAAACGGCAGGGGGAGGGCAAGAGGTCTTTTGCCCCCTTCCCCAGATCTCTAAAAAATCACAAATTGTAAAGTAAGATCCTAAATTTAATTGGGAGGTAAACAACTTGAACTTCAAATTAGAGACTAATAAATTATTTAAACTTGCAAACTGTCATATATAATATTAGCTAAACACGTTATACCATTTTTAGCAAGCACAATGTCAACTTTTTTTTAATATGGAAAAATATCTCTCCTTCGACAAACGGAATAATTCTCTATGCCAGAGGTTCTCAACGTGGGGTACTCAGTTAAAATTTTTGGGGTATACTGTGAGAGCTCAAAACTCGCTAGATCTAGTAACAAAGTCGCTAAGTTGGCAACACTGCTGTGCAAAAAATGTAATTTTTTGTGTTTATCGATATATATAGTTTATGAATACAAAATTTAATATGTATTAATATATATGTTTTATTTTATTCGCATTGTTATACTATAACTATAATTTTATCTATCTATAGAAGGGCTACGCCAGTTACATACACATTTCCAGGAGGTACGTGAAGCATAAAAGGTTGAGAACCACTGCTCGATGCCATTGTTCTTAGGAGTAAGTGAAAATCTTCCATTTTACTTAAAATCCACCGTCAGAAAGCATGTGAAGTCTAGCCCATGACAAAATAATAATAAAAATAAAGAGGTTTTCTCAAGTAGCTGCTTGCCACAGAGGCCTGGCAGGAGCCCGGAAATTTATACGTCGCAACCTAATATTAATTTTTTGCATTATTTTATCACCGAGCATCCATTGTTTTCTACACAATGAACTGAGTGACTAGGCCTAGTAAGCAAGCATCAATATTTTTAACGTTAGGGTACTTATTGAACAGAATGACAAGCAGCAGACGCTATCCATTAATACTGCTCTTTAAATTCATCAAAAATACGGCTTTTTCATGCAAAGGAGAAAAAATAAGTTGCTTCTTAGCACTGGAAGCATTTACAAGTCCGTCAGTGCTCTTTTTCAGTCCTTCCCACTGCAATTAATATGATAAAGAGTGTTTTAAAATGAAAAGAGAGGTTTTGGAAATTTTAAAAGTTTGCTTAAAGTTTTCATGTTTTTAAGTAGGTAAATAATAGGAATAAAAGTTTCTGAATTATTAGCCGTGGATTTCGCTTGTTGATTACCAATGACGATAGGACCGATAGTGGAAGGCTGAGAATTCAGAGAGACTTTAAGGAAATATTTTTTTTTTATTATTGACCAAAGCAGGGTGGGAAGAATAGAGAAACAATCCCAATTTCCAAAACTGGAAAGTGGGAAATGAGGAAGCTTACTTAAGAGCATCACATGTTGAATCGTAAATCCTTCTATCCGGAAACTTTACAAGATTGCATTACGACTCGGATACGACAGAAATTGCGAATTTCAAATTTCAATTTTTGATCGAAAATCATTTTCTTAGCTTCTTAAGAAACGTGAACGGTGGTTCTTCTCTCGTTACTAAAAGAAAAAGATTCTTCCTATATGTACAAACAAGAATTCGTTTCTTTCATCTCCGAATTCGTTAGAATTGCAACACACAATTAGCATATTTTTACCACGATATAGAGAAAGGGACTCCATAGCCCAAAGTTATGAAATATATACAAAAAAATTTTCATTTCTTGTTTTAATATTTCTTCCTGCTATGAAAAAAATCAGATTCCAATTGATCACGCTGACAGAAAGCCATTCCCTGTCGTCTTTGCGATGATCTATTATTATCCATTGATCTTCACTATGCATCATCCATATCGTCCAAGTTTTCGGTATTCTTCCGATAAACCTTTCTCCGCCGTTATTTACTTCGGTGCACTTCTTTCATATTTACATACAACCATTGCGTTTTCAAATTATTTCTTTCGGTTTTTATTCTGCATTGTTTCTGAATTGTTTTTAACTCTTTGTTTCACAAATGAAATAGGTTTCTTGTTCAAAAATCTCATTTCAAACTGTTTCCAATTCCAGTTTCCCGTGAAGAAGTCACAACTGAGAAGAAACTCTTTATTCTGCGAGGCATTCAATTGCACTTTTCTCTTCAGTTTAAGTCTAGTAAAGAAAGCAAGGAATAAATAATAAACGAAATGAAAACAATTCTAAAAAAACATAGGAAAAAACATAAGGGAACAACAACTTAAAATAAATAATATAAATCAAAATATGAAAATCATAATAAAAGCATTGCTTTTGTTATTGAAAAGTATTTCATGCATGAAATTGAAGAAAATTTCATAGATGTTTTTATAAACATATTATTTCTCTAAAAAATACATCATGGTGTTGTTTGAAGGAAGTTAATAAATATGCAATTCAGAATTAAACTTAAAAGAAAATAAATAAATAATCATAATGAGTTTTAATTGTATAACTATTAAGCACTACTTTTTATTAATTCTATAATGTAAAGCAGAACAAAATCCACATTCTTTCCAAAATATTTATTCTTTCTTTAAGACTTTAATTTTGGTTCACATTCATCATCCCTCCAATGACTGATTTTAATCAAATTATCCTCATTCCACAAATTATTTTTATACATTTGATTTTAATGCATTGTGAATGACTTGAAATCTTGTTTGACTTCTCATGTCTATATACATTTAAATATCGTATTTGCGGCCATATATAATTCTCCCGAAAGGTGCTTGCAAAAACACCTTGAATCTTATTTCCTAAACTTTAGGGAAATGCATCCTCAATACTAAACCCAAAAAAACCCACCAAACTTCAATATGAAATAATATAAAGTTGTTATTAAAAACGCGATTATATTTTGTACATTAGCGAAAACTGTAGAGCTAAATGCTATAGTTTTAATAGGTGTTTTATATTCCAAGTTTGTAAGAATACTTGTACCTATAATTATTATTTCCCTTGTTTTTTTTTTTTTTACTTTTTTTGATTTAAGTTAGTGAATACTAAATCCAAAAAACCCACCGAACCCCAATATGAAATAAAAGTGAAAGAATGATGCCTATATTCGTAAGGATGTGTTTCATATTAGCTGGTGTAAACATTAAATTCTTATATGCACTTAAATTAAAAAAAAAATTTCTCCTTATGTTACATTGGTACGTGCTATATATAGTAACAAATATATAGTGCAATATATGGTATATTTTTCTTGTAGTTATAGTAAATAAAAATAGTAATACATTCAGACATTAGTCAAACTTGAGAAAAACGTTAAGTATTTCCTGGATTCAAACGCGATATCTCCTTATTTGTTATTTTATAAGTAAATACATTTATTGTATTAATTAACTATGTTTTTATTCGATAGTATGATCATATTATCGAATTTTTTACATAATTCAGTAATACTATTATTATCATCACTTCTCTCTATATATACATATAGTGTAAAAACGGTTACCACAAAACTTAGGGAATCAGTGTAAATATTTCGTGTTGTTAATAAAATTTCGGGTTAACTGTATATTGATGAATACCTTGACTCTTAAAGCTATTATTGCTTACGCTTTATTATAAGAGCGAAGATCAGGAGAAATACTGAATGAGGCCTTTCTTTGTTGATTAAAGATCTGTGGTTTGAGCCTATCGAGACTTGATTATGAATATTATTTCCGATTAAGGATTAACAAGGTAATCGGCAGATAAAATTATTAAGCTTCTTTGCAAGTGTTCAGTCTAAAATACACTAAGTGCGTTTACAACCGCTATTAATTAATTAGCAAGAAATTTAAAACTGTTCAAAAAATAACCAACAGTGGTTGGTATTATAACTGTTAATTCTCTAAAAATATCGTGTTATCCAGGGAAGTTTGAATAGAATTTAATTCGTCGGACTGTAGAAATTTCTCGTTAAACAATTTTTTTTTGTTTTCGTATCATCCGTTTGGTGTTAATTATGCGCTTTCGTGTTAAGTATTTTCGACTGTATACACCTGATAAAAAATTATAATCACCACCGCGATATAAATAAAATTTAATATTTAGGGAATGATCAATGGCACCTTGACTATCTGATAGCATAATGAAGTCCCGTAATAATGCAGATAAGTTTAATTTTAAGTTTAATTACAAATTATCAAATTTACCAGCCTATACGTTAAGTTGGGTTGTTTTACCTTTGAGCGGCACTTTTTTTGCACACAGTGGGCAAAATTGGAAGGTCACAAGGACCCCGAGAAGGTTGGAGGAAGGGGACCCACTGGACAACTGTTAGGAGACAGATGGTAGTCTTCCGTCAAGGCCTTCGAGCAGATTATTTAACATTCAGAGGGTAGACTCTCCCTCTAACGGGGCTATGGTTTTGCGTACTATATGGCAGATGGCGTCCTTTCCAAGCCCATCGGTGTCCCCTACTGACCGAGGGTAGGGTGGGAGGTTTTCGGAGAAAAATCTGAACGCTGACCCAAGCGGGACTCGAACCTGGTAAAAACGGATTACGAGCCTGGTGCGCTACCAATTGAGCCACCACCACCCCAGAGCGCATACGAAACGACCAGAAAATGTTACCATTTAAAATTTTCAATAAATATATTACATGCAGATTACATATAAAGACAAAAAGCAAAACAGGTATTAACGATTTTTTTACACAGAAAAGTATTAAAACAAATTATTAATTAATTTCTAAAATATATTAGCATTATCAATGAGGAATATGAATCAGTAAATATTATAGAAAATTTAACACTATTTGTCCCCCAATTTTACGTGTATCTATCAGTTACATTTTAGGAAACATGTACATCTCTTTTAAAATGTTGTTACAGCTGAATTGTATTGTCGTCCTCCTAAAGAATTAATCTTATCCTCAACGTTTCAGACTACATCCTGACTTTCGCTGCCTTCGCCAAACACTTTATCCTTTACTTTGATAGTTTCTTGAAAGCTTCTTAGTTTGGCCAAGCTTAGACCAACTAGTAGCCGAGAAAGATGAGCTTTAACAAGCTGTGGCTCATAGCGCTGTGGTGTCTGTTTCTCCACTGCCTTAGGCGAAGAGGCATGGACTAATGTAACAGACAAACACGGCGGGAAACGTACATCTACCGAAGAAATGCATTTGGGAACGAAATAATAAAACTTGGGTTAAGAATTAAATCTTTACGCAAAGGTGAATAGAAGGATTAATTAGAGTGATTGCATGACTGAAGCTATTGAAGCTATTCTAAGAAGGAAATACCTTATGACGGAACAAAAGCTTTGATTTAAACGAGTATCGTGCTTTTTATTAAAAGGATAGAAGAGAACTCGACGAAATTAAACTGAGTGTTTTGAAAGTATCTTTAACAACCGTTTCTTAGCAAAGAGAAAAGCGCATAAAAAAGCAGGAATAAGAATAACTGCTTAAAGCATGCATTCCAGACATAAGGGTGGGAAATTTTTTATTTTTTTATTGATGGTTTTATATTCGAAAACAAAGAGTCTGCATATATCAAAGTAAATTTACGTGATTTAGAAGAAAAAATGTCACTGTCACTAAATTTCAATATATTTTCATCTGAAGAGGCATATAATGAGGGAATTGAATGAATTTTAGAGAATAATTTCCGATGTATCCAATCAGTAACTTACACGTCACGTCACTTTGCCGATTTTATGAAAATTTCGTACTAAGGCTGTCACGTCTTAACATTTTATTAACGACTTTGCGTTGCAGTGAATCGTTAATTGATGCACTAAACTATGCACCCCTCTTTGGTATATATATATATATCACTGTGTATATATATATACATAATATATCAGACTGTGTATATATATGTATACAGTCGTATCAGAATAATATGACCACCTACTTAATAATGGGAATGGGAGGTGGTCATATTATTCTAATACGACTGTGCATATGCCTGTCTATTTCTAAGTGTAATGCTACTCCTATCAAAACATTAAAATTCAAAAAGTAGTTCTCGAATTAAAAATAGCACGTGATTTTTTAGAATTTTCGATTTTTTTAAATTACTCTAACAATTTAAAATTATTAAAATGCAACTGGCGAAATAATTAAATTGCAGATTAAACGGCAGTCTGGTAGATTTTTTTTTCACTTGAAAAGTAATATTTTTCTCGTCGATAAATTTTCAATATTTGAAAAAAAAATCAAAATTTAAATTATTCTAAATCCTAGCCCGAACACATCTCTAATAAGTACTAATAAAATATTTCTATTTGAGATTTCTTAATCATCTATTAGTTCCAGGTTCTACCGTTAGAGGGTGCTAGGACAAAAAAAAACGTCATTCTTTTTCAAAACGAGCATCCCATATACTTCAGAAGCGATATGTTATTCTTCTAGTTTAGTATAATTTTAATTGGAAATTTCTTAGCATCGTTTCGTTGTTCTTAGTTTAAATGTTTCACATAAACAAACGCATTTTCAACAATGTCTTATTTTCTATACAATAATGCTTTTCTTGCATTGTTAAAAACATTATCGCATACAATAAAACGGCAAACTTGAATCTCATTCTGTATGCAAATTAAATCACAGAGCTTTAGAAAATTACGCTGAGACAACAAGTAATGTAATCTCAGAACTCTGAAAGTAATGTTCTGTGCCACACAAAATCGTAATTGTAGCAGAAAGGAATTGTGAGATAATAAGCAAAACCATCCTTTTCAGTTTGGTTGACTGCTTAATTGAGTCTATCAGCACAGATTCAATAAAAATGAGAAGGAAGATTTGTATAAAAAGATTCTGTTATTAAGCTGGCTTTTGTGTGTTTCAAAAAAACTTTATTAGAATTCAAATTAAATTTAAATTCCTGAAACCGCAAAAACTTTATGAATAGCTACTTTTGTAATTTCAGTCAGCTATCGTAAAAACATTTTTATTCTTTGCAACTTCCAATCAGAAATGAAAGCAATAAAACCGAAGAGACGCTTATCATTTATGAGATTTCATAATGTGACATATCATCCAAAATTAATAATATAATAATTTCAGTCATTCGTATATTTAAATGGAATTGCGAATAATTTCATTTAATAGTTAGTTCATAACATACTCGTCCGTAATAAACTTCAATTGTAAACTTGTGTTGTAATGTTTTTTTTAATGTGTAAGTGAATAAACTATTTCAGTCAATCAAGAATAAAAATCTTTCCGAATGATTTTAAACTCCAGCGATTTTCCAGTGCTTCATTCTAAAAACGCTCGAAAAACTAAATAATCTATGTAAAAGTATCGGTCAATATTCCAATTGAAATTGTTGAATTCGGCCATTCCATGCTGTGTATTCAAAACAGAGTAGTTTCTAAGCAATTAATTTGCCATCCCAAGAGCAGAATCCAATGAATATGAGATCTGTTGAAATCACTGATTCTAAGTTAGAGCTATGTTTTTGTGACACAACAAGTTAACGGGGTAAGTCACAGAGATGCCAAGTCTTTGAGCATTATTTACACCAATGTACACCAAGTTAAGCGATTGAGGAGGTGAGTTGGGTTGGGTTGTTTTAGCTCTGAGCGGAGCTTTTTTGCACACCATGGGCTAAATGGCCAGGTCACAAGGACCCAGAAGGCTCAGAGAAGGTTGAGGGAGAGAACCCACTGGAACAGCTGTTGCGAGACAAATGGTAGATTCCCGTCAAGGCCATCCAGCGTGTTCTTTAACGTGCAAAGGGTATGGCTCTACAGCACACGGAGCCACGGCTTAACGTCCCATCCGACGGACGACTGTCTTTCCAAGCCCATCGGTGTCCCCCTACTCACCGTGGGCAGGGCGGGGAGTTTTGCGGAGACAAATCTCAACGCTGGCCCAGCTGGGACTCGAACCTGAGAACTGCAGATTACGGGCCTGGCGCGCTACCGACTGAGCCATTCCCGCCACTGTGAATGTGAAGACAGGGTAGTCGGTAGGGATGGAGTAGTGATTGCTGGGGGAAGGGAGAGGGTAAGCTGTTTTCCATAAAGGGGTCAGGACGGGCCTGAGATCTTTTTTTCTGCATATATCACATTGCTATTATTGTAAAATATGCTTTTTTTTAATAATGTATTGTTGCTGATTCCATATTTGTGTAATAATTACCTATAACTATTTCGTTCTAAAAATTTATTAAAATGTCTGAAAAGGGGAGCACAGTTAGATTATTTCAGGGGCCTCATTGCTGGCTCTTGACACCTCTTCGTGAGGAGGGGGGAGATTTTGCGATATCGACGAAAAATGTCATCCGCTGAAAATATTTAAAACAGTCATCATCATCATTATCATCATCATCCTCAAGCAGCCATGGGCTACGGAGGTCCAACCAGACGGTGCAATTTAGTTCTCCAAACAAGTCTGTCCTGAGCTACATCTACTGCATCTGGCCACTGCACACCAATTCTAACAAGGTCCTCCTGTTTGACATTGTCTGCCAACCGCATCCTAGGTCTCCCCCACTTTCTGAGGCCTTTAGGCATACTGTTCATAACCCTATTCGCCAATCTATAATTATTCATACGGGCAACATGACCAAACCAACGGAGTCTCTCTCTGCACAATATGCTGCTTAAAGTAGATTGCAAACTCCTTTGCCTAACCTCATCATTAGTTACAAAGTTGAACCACCTAATGCCCAAGATACTGCTTAAGCATCTGGAATCAAACGTATCTAGTTTCCTGTTATCTTGTTTACAAAGTGTCCAAGTTTCTCTACCATAACTAATTCTAGAAAGAATCAAAATATTATACAGTCCAATTTTAGTTTTTAGTGTATACGCCTATTTCTCCACACTCTCCATAGATTCTTAAAAGTCCCAGTAGCAATCCCTATTCGTCTGTTAATCTCATGCCGCACATCACCATTATCTGTTACATAGCTACCAAGATAATTAAACTGTGAAACCTGCTCAAGACTGCAACCATTCAGATCCTTTGAAGTGAATTTCCCTTGAAGATTCCCTTGAAGTGAATTTCGAATAACATAATCAGTAACCAAGCTAAATAGAAAAGGAGACAAAATGCACCCTTGTCGAACACCAGAAGTAATGCTAAACCAATTGCTACAAGCCTTACCAACTCTCACACACGACTCAGTGTTATTATAGAGAGCTTTCATTATGTTAACTAACCTGTCTGGTATACCATATGATCTCACAATCAACCACAAATTATGACGATCAACCGACTCGAGAGCCTTTTTGAAATCAACTAAGCTAGCAACCAAAAGTTTCTGAAACTGTAAACATTTCTGAAGAATCTGCCTAAGTGCAAATATCTGATCCACACATTCCCTACCAATTCTGAATCCACATTGCTCATCACACAATTGCCTGTCAACCAGATTCTTAATTCCATTAAGCACAATCATGCAAATAACTTTAACTGGAAACTTTACCCAAAGAACTTTACCCTATAGTTATCACAAGAACTGCGATCACCTTTTTTGAAAATGGGGATAATAATAGCTCTGGTAAAATTTTTAGGAACCATGCCTTTATCTAAAAGATATTCAGAATTTCAGTCATCCAAGTGGTAATCGAAACATTCCCAGCTCTAAGCATTTTCGTAGTAATTTCATCTACCCCTGGGGATTTAAGAAGTTTAAGTTTAGAAACAGCCAAAATAACTTCAGATTGTGTTATAGGGCCAACATTAAACCAACCAATGCATTTGTCATCATTGCAAACAATGGGAGTAGAACTAATCACATTGTTTAGAACATCACTGATATGCTCAGCCCACCTAGCCATGACAGAATCCTCACCTTCTACAACCTTACTTTTTTTATCCTTCAATCCCTGTACACCTTTTTTTTCTTTCTACCCCACAAAACATTAACTATCTGATACAGCTGTCTGCTGTTGTGCTGTCTACCTGCTTCCTCGGCTTTGTCAGACAAGCCATCAAGCCAAAGATTCTTATCAGCAGCTAACTGATCCTTTGCTCGTTTATTAAGTTCTCTGTAGTGCTTTCTATTAGGACTAGTAGGATATTGATCAAGGGCATTCCTGCAGTTCTTTCTTTCTGAAATATACTCAAATGCCTTATCACACAAATAATTCTATCTCCTCTGCTCCTTTTTTCCTAAAAGAGTACTGTCAGTGTCCAAAAAAGCATGTTTAAAATGATCCCATTCTTCCTCAACTTCAGTAGTAAGCATACCATGACTGTCATAATGACTAAGTAACCTATCATGGTAAGCTTTAACTATAACTGGGTCTTTCAGAGCTTCAGTATTAAAGGTAAATTTTTTAACCTTAGCATAACACTTTTTAAGTTTACGTTGCAAGGTACTTTTAACAAGGTAATGGTCAGATCCAATTTCAGATCCCCTATATGACCTGGTATTCCTAACAGAACTAGCCCATTTGCTGTTAATTAATATATAATCAATCATATTCTTATGCAGCCCATCAGGTGAAACCCATGTGTATTTATGTATGTCGCGGTGTTTGTAATATGTGTTAGTTATTCTGAAACCGTTGAGTTTATTTACCTGTAGGAGACGTTGCCCATTGCCATTGCAGCTACCAATACCAAAGGGCCTATCACCCCTCCCCAAAGGTCAGAGTCAGTACCAACTTTGGCATTGAAGTCACCAAGAACAAGGGTAATATCTTCTTTCTTGACATAATTCAAAATATCCTGAAGTTGTCCGTAAAACCTATCCTTCTCATCCTCATCGGCATCCTCAGTGGGGGCATAACAGCAGATAACATTCAAGTCTTTAACGCTTGTCTGAAATTTTGCTGTAAGAAACCTTTCATTAATGCACTCATATCCTAGAAGAGCATCGCTAGCGTGTCTGCTGAGAAGCAGACCCACGCCTTGGTGATGCTTATTGTCGTCCCTCCCTGAAAAGAGAAATTTAAGATTATTTTTAAGAATCTGACCTTTATCTGTCCATCTGGTCTCTTGCAAGCCGAGAATATCTAAATTATAACGGTGGAATTCTTGTGTGAGGACATCAAGAGAAAAAGCTCTGTGCAGAGTCCTCACATTCCAACTACCTATGGAGAGAAAATTGTTAGTGGGATGTTTAAAGAAACTATGTTTATTAAGAGAGGTGACAATATCAAACAGCCCCCTAATCGCAGACATGGGACAATGACCCGTTCCCCCACCACTAAAGGCTGAAGCCATCTACATTGGAAGACTTCCTCCAATGTAGAATTTGTCGATGCCAATAGAAACAAAGTGTTCAGGTGCCTGTGATGACCTCTGCTCAGGATTATCCACCAGCTGATAAACATATCCTGTGAATCTATTCACTTGGGGCTGTCAACCCACAAACAAACAGAAAACACAGCGGAAGATTTTCCCTCCACAGAAGCCCACCAGTGCAGCAAAATCAGGATCCATAATCAAGCTCAGAGCCATATATCTGTCCAGTCCAGTGGGTTTATATGGTCAGCACCAGGACCCTTTGTGGTTGACCATACCTCAGCATAGTAGAAAAAAAAGAAAAGTAGCCATAGTTGACCAGATCAGTAGGCCACACTAATCTGGCAACCCTCCACTTCCGTTCACTTCCACAAGAGAGTATCTCTTTTGAAAGGTACTAACGGTCTGCACCACGAGAAGGCGGGGTCGGACATTAGGTGCTAGGTCTGGTCGGTTCTAAGCATCATCACAGGAGATTGGTGCATAGCTCTCCTTCCAGTGACTACCTAGCTACCATTTACAGACCTTAAAACAGTATCAGGACTATATAAACATTCAGCGGAATATGGGGGAGAGGAAATTATAGTTTTAAAACTGCCAACTTAGATGCAATGATACACTCCCCACAGGAGTAATCGATTATTTTTACGGCTGAAATTAATTTTATTATAGTATTTCTCTAATGTGTTTTATGCATAATGAATTCTCTTAAAACTGAGATTATTTAACAAACACGTTAGCGGAATATTTACTGGTGATTGTTTGGGAGTTTATGGCGGAAGGGCAACTAACATCATGACGCTCCACTAATAAATGAAATTCTAATAAATGAAAGAGGTTTCGATTATTTGATGAAGGAAGTGCATATGAAAATGGTGCTTATGGGAAGGATGCTCATGGATGAACGAAGATGAAGGAGGTTATGTATGCATGCAACTCCCAAGATGTGATAATGGTTGTAGCGAGCACTTATTAGGATTTTGGCTTATCCTGTGGACATACACTGGCGGAAATTGAAAAAAGAACGTCATTAACAATTGAAGCGCAATCTATGAGATTTATTTAGTATAAATAACTTGTTGAGAAAGGACAGTGATCACACGTGTGAAGTGATTCAATGCTTAATGTACCTTTTAATGAATATTACAATTTACAGAAGGCCCATTTTAATAAGGTGTGGATCTCCTCGAGCAGCAATACAAGCTTCTAATCTGGGATGCAATCGGTCGTTCAAATTCTTGGTATAATGCTGGGGGATACCATTTCATTCGCTTTTAACTTGGACGCGCAATTCAGCGATGGTCGTTGCCTGCCGCGGTCCGCGTAAGAGTCTTTGTTCGATCCAGTCCCAGACATGCTCGATTGGAGACAAGTCTGGAGAGTGTGTTGGCCAAGGGAGTTGATGCACGGACTGAAGAGCATGTTGAGTTGTCCTGGTGGAGTGTGGGCGGGCGTTACCCTGCAGGAATATAGCATTTGGGATTACACTTAAATATGACAGGACAACCGGCTGTGCGATGTCGCTGACACATGTATTGCTATTCAGTGTACCCTCTACAAACACCGGACACGTACGAGAGTGATAGGTAATCGTTCCTCACACCATGATGTCAAACGTGGCCCTGTGTGTCACTGGCATATGCACGATGGAAGATGCTGCTCACCTTGTTGCCTTCGGACGTGTAAACGACCATCAGACACTTCTAAGCAGAATCGGCTTTCATCACTGAAGACCACATCTAACTTCTAAGCATCAGACTTCTAAGCAGAATCGGTTTTCATCACCGCAAACGTGCTCGACAGTGACTAGGTGACAATGGTAACCGTG
Source organism: Ryuthela nishihirai (assembly GCA_038380435.1). Lineage (NCBI taxonomy): Eukaryota > Metazoa > Arthropoda > Arachnida > Araneae > Heptathelidae > Ryuthela > Ryuthela nishihirai. The sequence goes on along the minus strand of JAWZYU010000016.1, from coordinate 13,793,288 downwards.
CCAGCTGCATGCATACCCGTAGTCCTGCTTCCAAAAGACGATTGTGTATCGTTCTTGTAGACACCCTTGGTACGACAGAGGATCAAATTTGTGACGCCGTAGTCGACCGCTCTCCACTCCCGCCCTCCTGATACACCGATCCTCTCGTGCGTCCGTAACTCTGTGTTACCCAGAACCACATCTGCGAGTGTGCGAATGTTTTTCTGACCATCGACGCCACCATCGTAACACCGTCGATACCTCTCGTCAAACGTGGTGCGTAATTTGACGAAAAGATCAACCTGCTTCCCAAAGACTCACTATACGACCTCGCTCAAACTCCGCTAACTAAACAAATGTTGCACGCCTGCGTCGTCTAGGCATGGTAGTTTCTTAAAAGAGCATTGAACAACACGACACGAGACGAATAACTTCTTTCTTCATGCCCTACTTTTTAAATACGCGCTGCGTACATTTGCATGTTGTCGTCCTCAGTGACGTCATTATTTCATCCAATGACTTTCAATCTTGGATCACGGTTTCTGCTGTCCTTAACTATTAACGTATTATAATATGACATTCCTAAAGGAATTCCTTCTGGGTATTCGTTTTTCAATTTCCGCCAATGTATTTAACACCTTTTCGATAGAAGCAGGAGGCATTAGAGATGGTAAAGGGTGAAATTTCTAAATTCCTCAAACATTCCTAAAAATATCCAAAAATTTAAAATATGTCCATTCATACGTTTACCCCTCTCTCCACGGAAATAGGTGAAATCTCTTTTCTCCTCTCTTCTGGAAATATTTAGAATAATATATCCTCTCTCTAAAAAACAAACTGATAATTTTCTCCACTACTAGAATTATAAAAGATATCAGTTACTCTCTTACCACCCTGACTTTCTGAATAACAATAAAAATACGCCCATTCAAACGTTTACCACTTTCTCCTTCATAGACGCAATATAGTATTCTTCTACTGGATGAGAATGGGGTTTGGATCAACCGGTAATTCGTCAGGTTCGAAACCTAACTGTTCCAGCGTCAAGATTTTTCTCCGCTAACCCCCACCCTGCCCTTGGTCAGAAAGGGAACACCGATGGACTTGTAAAGCTCTCCGTTCGGCAAGTGGGGCATTAAGCCATAGCCTCGTGAGCAGGAGAGCTATACTCTATGGACGTTAGTGGACACCATCTTTTCAGGCTGGATGTCCTTGATGGGAAGCAATCATCTGTCTCTAAACAGCTATTACGTGGATTTACTTCCTCAACTTTCTCTGATCCCTTGGATTCTTCTGACCTAGCCATTTAGCCCGTTTGTGCAAAAAAAGTGTTGCTAGGTGATAAAACAACTAACCATTCAACTTCCACCAAAGCTTCGTTAAATATAATTCTATCCCATTCTCCCAGAAATAAGCAAACAGCAGTTTTTTCTCCATTCCTGGAAATGCATAAAATAGTAATTTTCCCTTCCCCATGAAAATCAAATTGGCCATACCTCTCTGATCACACACCTCTCTGATCTCTGACACAAGAGGGGTGGGGAGGTGGCGACTGAAACGAATAACTGGGATTCGAAACTGCGAACACCATGTTACAAACATAAAATAATACGAACGTCATTTATAACTTTGCGCATACTGCAATTATGATAATGTATTTGGCTATTGGCGAACACGAAATGACGAAGCGGAATTCCTACACAGAAGCCAAATAACTGTTAGTTGAATTCTTATTGAGCATTAATATCGGTTGCGAACACTGCCAATTAGATGATAATAGAGAAGCTATATTAAGGATTCTTCAGAGCTGCACAATTCATAATCGAAAATTCTCTCTATGTGTATTAGCGTTCTCCAGAAGTTCTCCAGTATAAGACACCCTTTTCAGAGAGGAAATTATTCAAAATGCAAGAGACAATTGCTCAGTATGATGGAAAAGATACTGAGATCTTAAAGTATCGATGGAAATATATTAGATACGTGCTCGTATCTGATGGTTTTAACGAAAACAAGTTTCAGCTTAACCTTAATCATCACCACTCTGTATGTAGCGAACCTACACTTTGAGGATCCATGATATAAGTGATTAATAGAAATTTGATTTGTCTAAACATTAGGAAAATAATTAGTTATTGATATATAAGATACTACAGGTATATAGTATTTCTAACGCTATTTGCAAACATTGATTAAATACGATTTCAGAAAATACAGAATGAAATTTTGTCCTGAAAGTGGAAAATTCATAAAACTGAACAGAGAAATTCTCAATCTCCAGGCGGTAGACCAAGTAGAGTACCTGATATGTCAATAGGAGGTAATGGATTCGTATCTCACCAGTTTTTCCAATATTTCCTCTAAAATTGATATTTAAATATATGAGTATCCGATGTTACAAAAACGACATATTGTTCAATTTCTTTTGCCCTTTCTATGTAATGAGCAGTTAGATAGAAGTCTTATATCCGACGGGGAGTGTTGATTAAACTGTTAAAGCATTTATGAACTACATAAAATGTTTTGTCTAACCGAGCATGTTTTTTCATGAAACTATACACAATGCTCACAGACGCTTACTAGAGTATTAGTGAGCAGTTTTCATCACTTTGTGTAACCCCATTTGTTAATAGCTGCGACATTTTGTCTGCAAGTCATGTTGACCAGCACCTAAATTTCATTCTGAGATAAAACTTCGAAACATAATCTTAAAACTGTAAATTCAACTATTCAGTTCATCGTTGAGGAAAAATAAGTTTCTCAGATACCTAAAAGTTGCGAAAAAGGTAAGGAAAGTAAAATTAATTCAATATTTCTATTTAAGAAAGAAACCAAACTGCTGTAGCCAACTAAACATTTGAAAATAACGTTTATATATCAGACTATACAGAATTGAAATTTAAATGAGGATCAATTTCTTGGCATATCCAGACAGCATCAATAAACAAAATACGCATTATATTTTGAATCATTATCATTTATCTAAGCTGCTTAGTAGATATGCGCTAACAAATTCTATTAGTTTCTCAACACTACCACCTGCTAAACATTCCTACACATCGCCGGCATTATATTCCTAGCCAATTCACATAAAATGGAAATCTAAATTCTTTTTCATTAGGCACGTTTTGCCATGAAGCACTTTTGAATGCGTGTATGCCATTAAAATGTACATATCACTGCCATTTGAACCACAAGTTGCCATATGGAATGCTCCCACAGAGCATTAATGATCTTTAAAGTTCACGAAATGGGGTAATTCTTCTCCGGGGTTTGTCAGATAACTAATTCCCTCTTCGTTAAGTATTCACAAACATCAAGCTTCTATCCGATTAGAAATACTAGAGAGTCTTACTTGGTGATGTGGCTCCATATCTTATCGTAATCTTTTCTCTCTCACCTACATAATCTTTTACTATTAATCATTGATTATTAAGTGGAGCATTAAATGGGTTAATATTTAATGCGTTGAGTGCCAGTTTTCCTCCTAAATATATGGTGGGGCCTTCATCATTTTTCCCGGCTGTCGTGCAGGTATGTTAATTATTGAACCAATTAGATTCTCATTAAATTTGGCATCTGTTTACTCCCAAATTATGAGAGGAAGTTTGACTCTTTCCAAACTCGTATTTTCAGCAGCAAGTTGGGGACGAAAGTTAATGTAATTACTAAGCGATTTGAGAAGATTTTGAGGAACACCTGATGTTTTTTACACTCTTTACATATTCCTTAAGAAATGGTGAAATAGTCCAATTTTGACGATTGATTGAATAATGTTTTCAAGCGAGATATCAATCAAAATGCAATTTCAGTTAACGGAAAATTATTATGCAGTGCTTATAAAGGGAAGCAAATGTCTAGAGACCTTTACGCGGGGGGGTGGGGGTGGCTCAGTCGGTAGAGCGCCAGGCTCGTAATCTGTAGTTCCCAGGTTCGAGTCCCAGCTGGGTCAGCGTTGAGATTTATCTCCGCAAAATTCTCCGCCCTGCCCACAGTCAGTAGGGGACACCGATGGGCTTGGAAAGGCCGCCGTCCGTCGGATGGTACGTTAAGCCGTGGCCCCGTGTGCGGGAGCGACATACCCTGTGCACGTTAAAGAACACGCTGGATGGCCTTGACGGGAGGCTACCATCTGTCTCCCAACAGCTGTTCCAGTGGGTCCCCTCCCCCAACCTTCTCTGAGCCTTCGGGGTCCATGTGACCTGGCCATTTAGCCCATGGTGTGCAAAAAAGTGCCGCTCAGAGGTAAAACAACCCAACCCAACCTTTACGCGATTAACGCTCACTCTAACTTTTATTCATTCTAAATTTTAATTTTGTATGTACATATACAGTATATGTGTCCTAAATAAGTGAAATTAGTGTTTTTTTATATGCATAAAAGATTTCCTAGTAATATAAGCTTATTAATTGACGGAATAGTAATTAAATAATGAAGAATTATACCAAACAGTGAGGTTAACATATTTTGCTACTAAGATAAACTAAAAGATTATATAGTGTTATTAAAAAGTAATTTTTTAATATTGGAAGATGTAAAGTTACTTTAATAAATTTTACTTTTATCAGAAATCTGTGAATTTAAAGTTTTTCTGGGGCACAAAAAAAAAGCATTTCGTGGAAAAGGTGTGTGTTACCTGCAAACACAACCGGTTCAAAAATACGTTTAGTTTTAATATTCCGTAAAAAAAGTTGAAAGCCACGTTTCCCTGCGAAACAAATTAATACTAGTATTTATAGTGTTAATAACATTAGTTGTTTAAAAGTTGAAAATACGTTAAAGATGATTGTAGACAAATATTTTAATATTAAATTAGTGTGGGCCAACTCTTTTCCTCCTGATGGCCTGGAACAGCTTTCAAGTTTAACACAAGCACCAAGTAACCTCTGAACTATAGCTAAAGCTATAGTTCTTATGTTTCTAAGAAAATGCATCTTGTTATAGATTTTGATAAAACTTACTATAAAGAACATTTTCCTTAAGAAGTGCTCCTCCTGCAGTTCACGCATTCTTTATAAATGCCTTCTTTACATGGTCAGATAATAAACCTTATCCACATAGTCAGACAACCAAGTCTTCTCTACATGGTCGGACAACCAAGCTTTCTTTTCATGGTCAGACAACCGACATTCTCTAAATAGTCAAACAACCAAGCCTTCTCTATATGGTCGGACAAAAAAGCCTTCTCATTCATGGTCTGATAACCATGCCTTTCTAGACAGGATGAATACAAGCGAAACAGTAAAAGAATTCCGATTTTTTTTATTCTCTTAAAATGTTAGTTATTAAAGAAAATCATGATTTTGTGCTAAAGTAGTAAATTAACAAACACACCGACCTGAACATTAGTGGCGGGTAACAAATTGGGCGACACTGTCATGAAAGGTCCAGAAAAATATTTTCTTCTTATTCCTACAATCATTCGTGTCGAGATTTTTTGTCAAAGATAGCAAAACTCTAAAGATGCTGACTTTTACATCAGAACAATAATGGTCATGATAGTACTACAGTAAAATATTTTACAAAATTTTATTTTCTATTAGTAGGTGCTAATTAAATATAATTTTTGTCGCGGATATTTGTTGTGCAAGAAGCAGTATCCAACGTGATAGAGCTTTCGCAAAAATGTCCCTAATCCTGAAGACTTTAAGAAAAGGAAAGTAATTTTTGCAGGGAAAGATTCTCGGCTATAAGTTTTTTAAGTTTTCTAAGACATAGAAGCTGATCTATCATGAACTTTGTTTTTTTAAGCATGAGCCTTAATTTTTTTTGAAGTTATCTGCCATCATCTTTAATACTTTTTAAAATATGAAAGTGCCTCTTTTATCAGCCTTCGCTTTTTAATAAGTATCAAAGTTCCCAATGTCAATTTTCCTTCTTTATCATTTCTCGTTTGATTACCTTTAAGCCATTAGTACTAAAAATATATTTTTCCTCTTATTTCCTTTTATATCTGAGCATTCAGAGTTTCAGTAAAAAATCTGATTTTATCCATTTAGTTTTGGGTAGCAGTAAGGGGATTTTTCGACATATTTTTGCAATTGTTAATAATCATTTTGCCTTATATCATCTAATATCAAGCAGCATTATTTTTAAATGCATATTTTGATATGCGCTTTTGAATAATAAACTTCAACTTCAATAGACATTCTGTAAAATGTTTATATTGACAAACACAAGACCTAGCAATAACGGAACAAGGCATAAACTAAACAATATACTATAAAATAGTGCTTGGACAAAAGTGTTTAACACAAGACTAAAAGAACAACATACAAACAAACAATATACTACAAAACAGTGCAAGTATTATAACATAGTATTCATCATGGTTTAATTTACTATCTACCAAATAATCAGCTTAAATAAAATCACCACGACATGAACTCATGCGAACAAGGATAAGTTCGTATCCCACTTGTAGTTCCATGTTCATAGGAACTTACATTCCTGTGCTTCTCTACTACTAAAAAATCAAATATACAAAAAGATTTGAGTTTTAGTTTCCAGTGTGTAAACTTGTCACTTTTCTAAGTAGCTCAAGTGGCTGAAGCATCTGGTAGATAACTAGGCACTCCGTGGTTCCCATCCTAGAGACAGCTAGATGCATTTTTCTTTTACTTCCTAATGTCTGATAATTTTAAAACTCAAATTTTACTACCTTAAATCATTTAGATTTCAGGACTAAGGATAAAACCACATTTAACAAAACAAAAGCTTACTTTATCGTTGTTAAATACATCGTTATAATACAGTCATTACAAATCACATTATCACAGTTTGATTTTTTCTATTCGTAATATATACGTCATTACAAGCATTAATATGAGAGTTGGAAACAAACTGTAAACAAACTTATCCCTTAATTAACTTTCATATAATCTGTCCCATAACTTCATTTTCAAAAGTTCTTCTTTCCAGTTTCCTTAGCAAACCTGAACATAAATCAAACCATTCTTTTACCCATCCAAGCATGGTGGCTTTCTTTGCACTGCAACACTCCACACAAAATTTAATACAACGACCTTATCTCTTGCGTTCGGGCCTGCATCTCCGCTAAAAGTTATGTCTTTTCCGCACAAGATATCTAAGACAATAACATTATTTTCCATGCTCAGTCCAAGAGCTGAACTGGGATTCCTTTGTCACTTTCTCGTCGACATTTTCAATCAGCATCAGCATCTACTGATCTTCCTTTACACCTTTCCGCTCCACCACTTCCGCTCCTTCCTGCTCTTCCTCCTCTTAGTCATCCATTTTCCCCTCTGCTCGTCACAATCGCAACTCTGCAGCTACTGCCTCTGCTCACCAGAGAGAGTGTGCATTTCTGTCTCTCACTCTTGCGGTTGCTCACCTGGTAGCTGAGGGTCGATACAGCAGAATACTCTTCGCTGCTCCCATTGGGGCGCAGGAAAGGCAGAGAGAGCATTAAAAATTCAAGTAATTACTGAGGAACTTGGATTCAACAAGTTCAGTTTTGCGATAGGGCGGTCACCATGCGAATTTTTTTCTACTATTGCTCATGCATTTAATTAGGTTATGCCAAGGAATATCTACTCGTAGCATTAAGTGAGATATTGCATCTTATCTGTATTTCAGAGTCATAATTAAATTGACGGGTGGGCGGCATAACTTGGTGGATGCTGCAGGACAACAGCTGAAATTTAAATGGATTGTGAGAAGTCGGAAATAAAAATATTTGTTTAATTAAGTGATCGTATAGAGATTCCTTTGATTATTTAAGTAAACAAGTAACTATTTCGTTAGCTCTTAGGTAGAATATGCCAGGCTGCCAATAAGGAGCAGATGGGACAGCTGAATTACACACGGTATATACACTCAGTGATAACTAATTATTACCGCCTTCCTCCATGCTATATAAGTACTAACTACGAAGCTCTATAACTTCTAAGCTAAGCGTTTTATGAGAAAATGTAACCGAAGATAAAGATCTGAAACAAATCATCTATATCTAGATTTTAAATAATATTCGCTTTGTACTTCGTTACGATCTTTGAATATTTAACAGCAATAATGCAAGTCTTTAAATCACAAAATTGGAAAATATCGAAAAATTATTTACATTAACTTTTCAAATATTCATCTGTTGACTTTAATGTTATTAAGGTATGGTGTAAATAATACTTCTTATTAAAATTAAAATTAACTGAGTTAAGTTCTAACTTTAGGCATTGCTGTTGTTAAATATTCAAACTTCTATAACTATTTAAATATTAAGGGAATATTGTTTAAAATCGTTTCCAGAAAATAATCTCTTTTAAAAGGTGTCTATATCACGAGAAGGTGCTGTCGGACATTGGGTGTTAGGCCTTGTCATTTCTGTGCATCATCACCGGGGATTGGTACACGGCTCTCCTTCCAGTTACTTCCAGTTACAGCATAACTACCAATTACAAAACCATAAAAAAGTTCAGAAGATTAATATTCAAGAAATAAATTTCTTGCATTTTTATCTGAATTCAACCCTATTTCTATCCTTTTACTTGCATTTACAATCTTTACCAGTAATAAATAAAAATTTTACACCTGCATCGAATTTGTTTCTGTTATCATCGTTTTATTTTCATTTTGGGCCCCTCCCGAAATTTTGCTCTCTTCCCACTCTCATCTGAAAATATTTTCTAGCTAGGTGCCTGTTTCCTATTGAACCATTATTTAAAGCTACGCAAAAGATTTTTAATGTGAAAAATCTATGCCTAAGTTTCTCTTTTTCTGGACTCAAATTTGAGATCTTTTTGTTCGGTTTGAGAAGAAAGTAATTAAAGAATTTTTTTCTCTTTGTAATACAGGGTCATTATGAAAGAATACCCATTTTTTAAAGTGTTATATTTTGTTAAATTATTAATTAACAAGAATAATTCTGGGTACAAAATATCAAGAAATTCAAAATTTCGTTTCGTGTTCAACAGCTTCGATGTGTGGCGCCTATTCATGCGATATTCAAATCCTCCCAACCATGCGATATTCAACTTCCATCTATATTCTGCTATCCATGAGATATTCAACTCCCATCCATGCGATATTTAACCTCCATCTATATTCGGCTATCCGTGCGATATTCAACTCCCATCCATGCGATATTCAATTCCTCCCAACCATGCGTTATTCAAATTCCATCTATATTCGGCTCCGCATGTTTGGTGTAACACTTGCAATAACAGACAATGTATACTGAAGTATTCAATTAAATATTTTCTAAATAATAATTACAATGCATTCTCTGTGAAACACGTTAAAAGATTATTATATACAGCATGCTGTGAACATTTCACACATTTAATTTAAACTCTGAAATATTTCGTTATTCTTGAAATATTTTGTTCTCGACTCGAACGGAGCTCTCATCTTTTATGGTCCTAATGATATCATTCCCCAACTCCAAAACAAAATTATATATCTGGTTCTATACCTATTGATTTTTTCATTCTTACAAATACATGATAACTCGGCTTCTTATATCTTTGTTTTTGGATGCAGAAAACCTAACATCCCTTAATAGCATTCTTCTCACGTTTCCTAGATACGAAACGAATCCCAACTGCATCATATAATCTTCTTTTCTAGCCATAATACAAAATTAAAAAAAAAGAATACTGAATACAACATATTTATTGTAATGTGATGTTAGCATGGGTAAATCTTTTATATATTTACCTCCTATTCTTATTACTTGACGTTGTTGACATGCAGCCTAGTCATGCAGCTGATTTAAGTTTATGCATTTTACTGACCGGAGTTGGTCATCCGTGGAGAATGGACAGCAGCAGTCCAATGTTTTGCGTGACTCACGATTTTGCCCTCTCCTTACTTTTGAATCCGAAAATGAACAGAGCGTGCACGGCAATCGGTAATGCGTCACCAATATTACAAATACCACAATGAACGGTTTCAATCATTTTGTTTGCACCGTCTGTCAAATTTAGTGCAGGTTATTATGGAGGTTTTGTTGAATTGCTGTTTTATCAACAGATTAATATTTCCATATTTATTTCCCAGCAGGAAGATTGATTATCTGTTTCCAGTTGTCTAGTATTCCTAGGCTGCTTTACTTCTGAGTGGCACTTTTTTTGCATGCACACAATGGGATATATAACCCAATTATTACTATGTAAGGAGCATTTGCAGCAATGGAGCATGTAATTGGTTGGAAGTTTATCAACAAATAATACAGTGCTCAGGAAGATGCTTGGAGAGCTCCGTAACCGAAGTGGCCGTTTTGGAAAAAATATCGAATCACAAAAATTTACCCGGATCAATAATGCTTTAAAGTTTTTCCGAACCATGGGTGTTTCCGAATCATGGAACAGTGGGTCTGGTTTGGTTGTTTTACCTATGAGCGTCACCTTTTATTGCACAAAATACGCAAAATGGCCAGGTCATAAGGACTCCAAAGGCTCAGAGTAGGTTGGGGGAATGCGAACCACACGATAGCTGTTAGGAGAAAGCTGGTAGTCTTCCTTCATGGACATCCAACGTGTTCTTTAACGTGCATAGGATATAGCTCTCCTTCACACGGAGGCAGGTTTAACGTCTCATAGATGGACCATGAGCTTTCCAAGCTTACTTTTTTTCGTTTTCTCACCGAAAGAAGGGTGAGGATTCGCGGAGATAAATCTCAACGCTAGCACAGGTGCGACTCGAACCTGGGAACTACAGATTACGAACCTGGATTAAGGGACCTGGACGAACCTGGATTAACCAACTGAGCCAACCCCCTGCCACATGAAATGTCGGATTAAAGGAGTTGAAGTGTATTAGTGAAATTATAATGCCTTCAATTTCGTTATTCTTACTAAAACAGAACAATAGTATGGTACTTCTTTTGGAAAAAATGCGTTTTTTTTATAGCGCCGAAGCTGATAACGCTGTTGAAACGTCAATGTTGTGTCTTCCTTACAGAAATACATTGTAAAATAATTGTTATTAATACCAGTGCGAATACAATTTGATACCAAATGAGATATTTTTAATAATATTAAACACAATCTTCTAAATAGTTTCAAAATAACGACCTAACTTGACCAACAGATGCAATAACTCATGAAAAATTTTTACAACAAATCTATAAAACCACCTTTAACCGATCAGATAACGAAAAATGAAAAGAAAAGCCACCCCAGAGCAAATAAACAAAAACATGATTTAAATTCTGCTTTATATTCCAGTCAAAGTAATATTTTGAACAAAGAACTTGTCTTTCAGGTTGTTTTTGAAAGAAAATATCCTTTAAAATCGTTTAGTTGGGTTTGATTTTTTAAAGTAGACATTTATTCATAAGAAAACTACCAATCTATTCTTGGTTATAGATCCGAACATAGTATTACATTAACGCCTCAGTTCATTTATATTTCTGTATGCAAACTGAAAAGACACTAGCGTTGTTTTTTGTTTAATTCACTGCAGGGTGAAGAGAGGTTGCGTTGTTTTACTTCTGAGCGGCACTTTTTTGCACACCATGGGCTAAATGGCCAGGTCACATGGACCCCGAAGGCTCAGAGAAGGTTGGGGGAGGGGACCCATTGGAACGGCTGTTGGGAGACAGATGGTAGCCTCCCGTCAAGGCCATCCAGCATGTTCTTTAACGTACACAGGGTATGGCTCTCCCACACACGGGGCCACAGCTTAACGTCCCATCCGACGGACGGCGGTCTTTCCTACCCCATCGGTGTCCCCTACTGACCGTGGGCAGGGCGGGGAATTTTGCGGAGATAAATCTCAACGCTGACCCAGCTGGGACTCGAACCTGGGAACTACAGATTACGAGCCTGGCGCGCTACCGACTGAGCCACCCCCGCCCCAGGTAAAGAGAGGCATAAACGATATAATTATATTGTTGCATATGGCAACGATCAATATTTCTCTGTTGAGATAATACCTTAGAACTAAGGGGTGACAATTGATGCCGACAATGAATTTATAGACAATGGTAAACGAAACAAATGATAGAGCTTTAATGAAACATATAGGAATTTTAAATTACCTATATGTTTCCTATATGTTACTATATGTTATGGAATTTAATAATATTCTGCGAATTGCAGAACCTATAAGGTGGTATCCTGGTGTTGAAGGCTGAATTGTAGAGAGATATTATTGAACAATAAAGTCAGTTATTGTTCGACATGAGAAACAATGAAATTTTCATTTTCCACTAACGGCAAGGATTTATAGTTGATTCATGTATAGACAGGGCCGAATATAGGGTTGGGAGGGGCAAGAGTGCTTCCTCCCCCTTTGAGAATTCTAGTAAGAGTCATGGAAGCAAACAATTGTTTGAAACTTGTGCATATTTCACGCATTTTTCAGGAAATTATTTGAGTAACTCTAAAATGGAGAAGAAAAATTCTATATTGTAATAGAAATTCAGTCCCTTTACTTTTTGACTATTTTGCATCACTTGACTCCCCCCCTCTCTTATTTTTCGTGATCTGAGCCTGTATATAGAGATTAAACTATATTAAATATTGGTACACTTTTATGCTATATAAATGAATAATAAAATTTAAAGTCCCACACCTTTTTAAATAATAATTAATAATCAACCACAAATATCCTAAATTCTCCATTTGCAGCAGTATTCGTTAAATTTAAAGATGGAAGTTCAAACATTTAACAGCATGGGTTACTCTTACATTCATACAAGATACTTTCCTAAAAGGTAAGCGGCGCCCGAAAGAATCATCACACAAACTTCTAAAATTACATTGATTAGCGAACAATTTACTCTAAATGACTATTATTTGCGTTTTAACTAACTTTCGAGACAAATTGTAATTGACTAGCAAAGCTGCTGTTAAACATTTTAATTTCCGTAAGTCTTAAATTATTTAACTAATATGTTGCAAAGCGAAGTTTACAAAAATTTAAAGTGAAATATTAAATTTATTTTCCATTACATGTTTCCTTTAGAAGCTCATTTTCGAAACTGGAGAGCATCGCTTGTAACTTTGCATTCACATAGCATTGAAGTTCCCAATGCTTTTGGTAATGTAGTGTGTGCTTCTATCTGAAAACTGGGTAAAGATATTCCCGCTGAGAAGAAAGAATATTTGCTCTGCATTTTTAAAAATATTTATTCCATTTCCTTACTTCGTCATCTTTCAACACGAATATCTTTTCAATTCCTTACAGACATTAAAGATTGCTGAGATAATTAAAGAGTAAAAATTATGAATATCTTTTCTTTAAATATCTTTCACACGCGTCTGTACTTTATGTCAGTTTGGCTATCTCTGCTATATTCCTTTTCTTGTTTATTCCAATCTCCAAACATCAAAAGAGATTAAACGTGACAGGAGGCAGCCGATATGCATCATTACTTAACAAAGAGTCGAGCAGCCTTCAGAGAGACAGAAACAGCGCCAACAATGATTGTCCGTCATCGTTCTCTACACAGTGTCTCTCGAAAGAAGGTCTTCAAGAGAAGAGAGAAAAGCCTGAGAAGCAATCCTCATGCATCAGTCTGTTTGCTAAATATAGAGAATGCGTATTCAATGCAACATACCTCCATGTTCTCCTTTCGACGTATCCTACCGGGTTCAATTACAAACTTTCGAATCATCGTGCAGCCTGTTTTCGACATATAACTAAGATGGATTTCTACCACAGTCCCTTAGTCACAGCGGGAAGCATCCTAACCTGGTTTTCCTCCCCCAACAGAACTCACATCCAGAGCAAGCTAACGGCCTAGGGAATGTGGAAAAGGCACAGAAGGGGATGCGATCGAAAAGAGGGAATGGAATGAAACAATATTGCGAGCTTATTCTCTCTCCTGTTCACCTCGATCCCTTAAATCATCTCCCCACCCCACCTCTCCACATTCAACAGTTCATCGTCCGGCCTTAGCCTCTTTGCGAATAAAAGAAAGATAAAGCCAGACTGTTCTGTCAGTACTATTCTTCGTTGCTTTGGATAAGTAGGAAGCGGGGGAAAGTCTCTGCATTACTATTCATGGAAATTTTAATCATTCATTCGGCAAGCTTAAACATTAGCCACGCCGTAACCTAGCAACTACTCGAAGAAGATGAGGGGATGAAAACAAAGATAGCTTTCGAAAAGAATGCAAAAGAGAGCGTTTGTTAAGCAGAACGAGTGAGGGGACCAAAATCAGAAAAAAAAAAAGAATAAGGAAAGCGACGAAGTTGTTGAAAATGCGAAAGAAAGTATAAAGAAGGAAAAGGGAAGCGGAGGTGGGGAGGGAGGGTGCTTCCAGAAACTGGATGGAGAGGAGGAGGAGGAGGAAATATTTTACCCTCACTGCGTTATGATGATGCCTTCCATCAACACGCCATCAAGCGAATGTATGAATGATAAAATGAATTACTGTTAACTTTGATGTTTCGCGCACAAAAGAGGGAAGCACTTAAAGCAACTATTTTTTTTATTAGCGTTTATATGACAGATTTGTAACGGAAGGAAAAAAATCTCTCTCAAATGGACATGTTGGATCGTTTGAGGAACCAAAAGTTTTCAAAATATTGATGTTGAGAAAGGTACAATAACAATGACGTCAACAACACCAAAGCAACTTTACAGCTATGGTACATTTGGCAAAAATCCAGCGGCGAAAACTAGTGGAAGTAACTGAGACATTGCGACTGCGCAGTTGAAAAAACGGTGATTCTCGTAGGCTGATTGAACTACCAGCCACTTTTCAATTGGCCAATGATCTGTGATGCAATTGCTGATCCGTGGCAATATTGGATGATTAGCAAGTAAGTGATAACTCAGTTGATGTGAAAGAAGTTCAAGAATCATTAATGTCTCAACTGCATCCACCCACACTTCGCCCCTGAGAAAAATCACCTCTACCCCATTGTATTTTAGATAAGGTCCTGCCATCCTGTCAGATCTCCTACTGTGACATATAAACTGACAGGCTCCTGTCAGACCTCTGTGGCAAGCAGCTGCTTGAGGAGGTATTTATTTTATATATATATATATATACACATGAGTGAATTGGGTTTACAAAATCTACGAATTAAAAATGAGAAAAAACTTTATATAAAATATAAAATAGAATGTTTAGTACAACAAAATTTATTACTAGAAAAAGGAATGCTTATAATTAAAAATGCATGTATAAATGTTTTTTTTTTTCAAATCAATAAATAAATATGAACTATATGATTCTGAAACAAGATAAAACATAAAATAAAATCATGACTACATTTCCTTAACAAAAAAAAAAACATCAATTTCCAGACTGATATTATTCAAAGTATATAACTTTTCGATCACTTTCTCCAAAGGGAGAAGCTGGGACGGATTAAAGACGGAAACAAGGAGTCATGGCTGTAGGGCCCCAGCTTGACTTTATTTTACTTATTAAGGAAGAATAGAGGTACCTCATTTAAAATATGGCTCCAGGACCTCCAATTGCTTAGTTCCGTCAGGCAACTGCCTCTCTTGCCTCTGTCCCCCCTGTCAACGTTCTGCTGCTAAATATTTCTTAACTTTTTAAACAAACTCCCCCAGTAATACAAGTACTTCTAACAGAACTGAAAAAAGACTTCTACCGAATAAAATAACTGAAGAAAGTGGCACCTAAAAAGAAAGAACAATCTCTGCCTTATTCGGAAAAGCAATCCCCATCTCTTTATTCTCAAGCCAATCAGCCAAACGCCAATTGGAAAATACTCTGAATATCGAACGAATATTGCTGGAAATCGAGACAGCTAAAATTCATTTAGATTCTTAAATATCTCCAGTTCTCTTTTCGCATTTAAAAAATACGTTTTTGAGAATTGTGAATTTATCTTCCTACTACAATATCTTTAATGTAAACGTCGCTGCCAATTATCAGAGGAATTTCAAGATATTCTCCTTCCACAGCACTAACTGCAACTCGCTAAATAAGCCTGGATAACGAAACTCCAAGCGTAGCATTCACTTCACTGAGGCAGAGTGGGTTTTGAAAAGGGTGATTTGATCTTTTTACCTCTGGGAGACGACGAAAATTTTCCTCTTAATTGACAGAACCTGATGGTTTTCCCTCTACTTCAGAACTGTAACGAAATGATTCGTAAAAATTGAAAAAAAAAATTCTGAAATGTAAAGATTTAATATTAGATAACTTCTTCCCTAAGAGATTCGTTCGGTTTCGTTCCAATTTTCTTTTCCTCTTTCATATCTCTGACGCTATTTATCAAAACGCTTTTTCCTTTTTGGCATTCCCAAGAAAATTGGCTTCCACCGGGGAGAAAATAAGTCAGATAATTAAGAAAGTAACGAAGGAATTTAATTTCTGTCATTCTTGCTGCCGAAGCCGAAACGACTTAATCTTGAGTAATAAATCTCTTATGTGAGCAAAACTTCTCTACACAGATTTATTAAAATATATTTTTTATTCATTATATATTATTTTTTGCCTTTTATTGGTCTACTTTGTTTCCCTTCGTTATTGCACATTTCTAAAATATTTCCCTGTCTCTCCAACTGCACTACTTCAATACCATGATATTTTTTTATTGTTTGGAAATTTCTGTTTTGTTTTGATTGATTTAAGAAGAATTTCTATCTGTAGTTTCGTTTATTAATTGAAAACATTAATGATGCGTTTTGCTACTGAAAAACTGTTACTCGAGGCCTCGAATTTCTTTTCATCTATGCAAAATTACCAAAGCCTATTTAAGCGATTTCCAAAACTTCTCAATCATGAGAATTCTCAAATTTCTTTTCGACGATGCAATTTCTCAATTTTTTTTTCAGTTATGTAGTTCTTAAACGTTTTTTTTAACGTTCTTAAACCTTAGTTTCAGTTACTTAGTCTTTCAGTTAAGTAGTTCTTTACAGTTACGCGATTATCAGAACTTTTCTTACGCTGTTTCAGTACGTGAACAGCGAAATTTTTTCCACTTATGTAATTTTAAAAACTTCAACACTGCTCAGTGTGACTTCAATTTATCACAGTCAGCAGCTTTCAATTACATTAAGTGCTAATTTTTTTTTAGTAACTTGAGTTTCCAAACTTCTCACTTACGTGAATTCCTGATACTTCTTTTCAGCTACGGAATTTCACCAAAACTCCTTTTCAGTGACCGAACTTCTAAATTTATTTTCAATTGCCAAACTCCCAAACTTATTTTCCAGTTACCGAACTCCCAAACTTATTTTCCAGTTACCGAACTCCCAAACTTATTTTCAGTTGCCAAACTCCCAAGCTTATTTTCAGTTGCCAAACTCCCAAGCTTATTTTCGGCTTTGCCGTTCACATCGAGTTTCGAACTATTACCAAGAATACCTGCTAGATACTGAACACAAATCTGTTCTCTACGCAATATGTCTCTTAAAGGTAGCTGATAACTGCTTGATCTAATTCGGTCATTATTTTTGTAATCACATTACAAGGTGCTTCAGCAACGCGTCGGTTCTTCTGTTAGCTTATAGAGCTTCCAAGACTTCCCTACCTGAAATCCAAAACTAGTAACTCAAATATATGTGCCACGGAAACTAGCAAACGCATAGGGGAGTTGCATGGAAACGAGCAAACTGAAAAGGGAGTCACAAAAAAATAACAAACTCCAAGGGGGTTCCATGAAAATGAGAAATCTCAATGGGTGTTCTCATGACTAGTCTGCAACACAAAGGGGAATCTACTGAAGATCGTTAGCTTTAAGTGAGCCACTCCCACAAAGAGTCCCGAACCACCACGTTAGGCCTTATCAGAAGCTTTAAATGTTCAGTAGATTGAAAAATTCATGGGTCAGTTGAAGATAAGGTAAGAAATCTACGATCAATCTCTTAAATAAAATATGTCTCTATAGAACACGGCCACTTAATATTCAGCTTTAAGCTTCAAGCTATTATGCGCTGCATGAAGAAATTAATATTACATTGTTCCAGCCAAAAACATACATTGTTATTGCGTGCAATTTCTCTCTGAAACATTATTGACATTTCGAAGGAAGCAGGTGCAGCTTAGTACGGAGCATCCACTGTTCCAGCCAAAGGTCCATAATCTCTCTTTAGAAGATGTTCGTGACTGGGATTAATATTTCATTGGCTACTGAAATATTTAGATTTCGATACTTTGTCGAGGTGACCTAACAGTCAAGTGGAAGTTTGAAGAGCGCGCATTAGTTATTGATGTTTCTTCTAGGAAACCAAAATTTCACAGTGATTGAGTTTTATCATGACTGATCCTCGAGGCCAGAGTAACCATTGAAAAAATAGTTGCCGGTCATTTTCAGTATGAATATTGTTACATTCAAAGTTGAAACACTGCAAAGTCATTCAATTAATGTTCGTTAAGGATAAAAAAATGCCAATTCTTCAGCAGGAACTAATCAAGGTTTATGTTTCTGTCAGAATTTAGGCCACTTCATGTGCACGTGACTGTGCTTGTTTATTCGTTTATTTGTTCTGAATACATCTTGAGTGGCTGTCTCAATCATTTTCATTCTTGGTAGACAGATTCGTTATATAAAAATGCATCCCCAGTTGCACAGAGACCTAAATCTACCAATTTAAAAAAAGAATCGCAGCGACAGACGTCTCAGCGCTATGCAGCCATGATACCATGCAATCGTTGTGTTGACATGGAAAAGCAATCTAGGGGCATTAAAACGTGGTTCAATGAGCAGGAAAGCCATGCCCTGCGTACGTTGAAGAACAGCCGGATGATCTTAACAAGAGGCTTCCATTTGTTTCCTAATAGCTGTTCACTAAATCCCCTTCACCTCTTCAAATCTTTGGGGTCCTTGTAACCTGGACATTCTAGTCCATTGTGAGTGAAAACATGTTGTTCGAAGGTAAAATAACCCGACTCTAAATCATAAACCGGTACAGAAATGCGAAATCTATTACAGTATCAAATACTTCGTTACTTTCTTAGTTATTTCCTTAGAATCCGCTTACAGAATTGATCTATCTTATCAAATGCGTGATTTACCAAGAGGTAAAAAAAATAGGTATTTCAGCTGAACATACATTTACATATTCCGAAGATATTATTACGCTTCTCCATTAGTTTTACTGCGTAGTAAAAATTTGCATAACGTAATCAAGTTGTGTGGATCAAATGATCCACTACATATAATTTAATGATGACTGAAAGTCTAGAATAAGTTGGTAAAGCGCATATTTCTGAAAGAATCGAAATTTTTAGTCAAGCAATTCGAGCGGCTTTGATCATAATGTAGATATCTTTAACAAACGCTAATGCATTTCTATTAAGATGCCATTTAATAGTGTCTGTTCATTTCATTCGCTTTCCGCACCCTTTTAAGAATAATTCTCATTAACGTCTTTTCTAAATTCTCATCTCCTATGTCAATGGCAGTGAGTGCGCAATTCTCACTGTGTGAAATATTGCTTAGAAGTTGCTAATGAACAATTCTCTGCCTGTAAAATGTTGCTTAGAAGGAGCTAAGGACCTCTTCCTAAAATCTATTTATTACATAAAAAATTGATTCAACGGCAACTTTATTAGACACGTTTTGATATTATATAAACGGTAACTTAGATATTGAACACAATACCTTCTTAAACAAGCTTTTACTGAAAATGTGACGGAAGATAACTTAAAAATCTACTTCAGTCTCGATCTCCAATATGTATTAAAGAATTATGAAAACAAAAATGTTTAGAAGTTCGACATTTCTAAAAAAAAAGAAATAATTCAGAATTGGATAAAAAAAAACAATATACTCATTATAAATAAATACCCCTCAAGCAACTACTTACCAAAGAGGTCTGACAGAAGCTTGTGAATTTATATGCCATAGTAGAAGTTCCGGGAGGATGGCGGACCTCAGCAGAACAACCACACAAACATCCATGCCTTACCAGGGACTCGAATCCACGTATCTTTCAATCAAGATTGAAATAGATTTGACTGAGATCTTTAAGTTATCTTCGATCACATTTTTTCATAAAAAGCTTATTTAAGAAGTTTCTGAGCCCTGCATCTGAGTTATTATTGACATAATGTGGAACTGTACCTAATAAAGTGGCAGCTGAATATATATCTAAGGTGCATAGTATACTATACATCCATGCTAACATTATGAAACCCATAAAATATACTAATATTAATGATGCATTTCACAAAAACTAATATATTGCGATGATCGTTTCCAAATTCAATTAATGACTGAAAACATTTAATCAGTTTAGATGTGTTTAGAATTGATCAATTAATGAAACAAAGATACATTGGGAAAGACTCTACTAATGAGTTGAGTTGTTTCACCTCTGAGCGGCAATTAAACTCCGTTCATATTTAAAAACAATTACATGAAGTCTAATATAAAGTGTTTTTGCTTACAATTTTTTTT
The DNA here is from genome assembly GCA_038380435.1 of Ryuthela nishihirai. Taxonomy (NCBI): domain Eukaryota; kingdom Metazoa; phylum Arthropoda; class Arachnida; order Araneae; family Heptathelidae; genus Ryuthela; species Ryuthela nishihirai. The sequence goes on along the minus strand of JAWZYU010000016.1, from coordinate 13,773,011 downwards.
TTACTTTTGTAGTTTTTCCCCCCTTGGGAATTTATTATATTAGTGTGATAAAATTTATCACGATTAATCTGTATATGCATATATTAATTTTAAGATTGATAAATAATAAAGCCAATGTATATTCACTCCTTTATCGCAATTAAAATGAATATTTAGTTGTTACCGAATTTTTTTTCGTGGAAGAAATTTGAAGATATTAAAGGCTTGAGGGGTTGAAATGTTTCATCTTACACTTCAGTAAGATTCAAGAAAAGTTTAAACGTTAAATTTGATATAATAGAAATTATTTAAACCAACTTAAATACAATAAATTTACAATACTGTAAAACACACAACTGATCGCATTATGTAGTTTCTTTATTTATAGCACAATATGTGAACCTTTGTGTGTTCCGCCACTGAATTAACGTTGAAAACTCTATCCAGAGAGTCTGAATAGTGTCTAGAACTAACTATGGCTTCGTGATAGTTTACAGTTATTATACAAACTGTTACAGTAGAAAATGCTTAATCAATTTCGCCTTATATAGTCAAGAGCCTAATTCTTCAGGCTACTGTTGATTAAGAAACTCATACTTCAAAGGAGGGTTCAGCGTCATAAACAGTTTAGTAATAAGATTTTCGAACAAGCAGAATTATTTGATTGGATTTATTTTATCCTGTTAATTCATTCTTCAGGTTGTTATCGATTTTTCAAGTTCGTAGGTCAAAGGATAAGTTAGTGTGAACTTGTTACCATTTGAAACATCTCTGCATCCCTTATGTGCGTCCCTTTTCATGTTTCAATAATGAAATTCACTACTGTTCCAACAATATTCCTGGTTTCATTTACAATCAAAACATATGTGTATACGCGCAAATCAATTCAGCAAATGTAAGAAATAAAATGCTAATTTAATGCGATCATTATGAATTTAAGTAGGAAACTCAAACTCTACTTACTAACGACTTAACAGATTTACTGCAAGGTGATTTATGGTGAACTTGAGAGGAAAAATCGATATATATACCACGATCGACGATGTCTCGTTACTGCTCCTAATAAGCATTCTTTAACGAACATATTCAACATCTGTTTGGAGAAATCAAGAACATTTTTCGATGGAGTGTAATATGCATTCGTCAATGGACACGGTATGGAAGTTTCCAATGCCTGAATACAGGCCGAGATCTAGAAAAAAATTCGAGGTGGGGCAAGAGATTGGATATCCATTGCACAATGCAGTGTAAAATTTCCCCCTCTGTTTTACAGATTAAACATCTTTTTTTCTTCAAAAATGCATGAAATATAAATGTTTAACCTTGTTTGCCTTTATTACCCTTAATGCCATTCTGAAAGGGCGGGAGCATAGCTTTCTTGGCCCCCTAGATCCAGCTCTGCTTGAATACATTCGATTAGAGCAGTGTTTGCTTTTATTTTTAATATACTTTAACAGGAGTTACCAAACCTTTAGTTAGGGGCGGTTCAGTCGGTAGTGTCAGTCAGTAGTCGGGCTTGTAATCTGCAGTTCCCAGGTTCTAGTCTCACCTGCGCCAGCGTTGAGATTTATCTCCGCAAAACTTCTCTCTCTGCCCTCGCTCAGTAAGGGACACAGATGGGCTTGAAAATACCGCCGTCCGTCGGATGGGACGTAAAGACATGGTTCCGTATTCTGGGGAGCCATACTCCCTGCACGTTAAAGAATACACTGCATGACATTGAAGGGAGACTTCCATCTGTCTCCTAACAGCTGTCCAGTGAGTTCCCTTCCCCCAACTTTCTTTAAGCCCGGGGGACCTTGTGACCTGGCCATTTAACCATTGCTTGCATAAAAGTGCCGCTCAGAGATAAAACAACCCAACCCGACAACAACAAAAAATTGTTAGCTACTTCACCTCTCTTGGCTATTAGAGTCTCCTATCCGCCCCCTTTAAACCAAACCTAGTCTCCATCTACCTAACCTGTCCACCACCTTGCCTAACTCTAAAACTTAATCTTTTTCTGAAGAAAGACACAGATATCATACCAAGTAAAGAGAAACTTCTACACCCTACCAGAAGGTCAAGTCTTTTCAGGACGTCACGATGCACAGTTCTATATAATCACGAAGATACCGTGCTATAAATTCCTCCTCAATTAAATATAAAGAATGATTATTTCTTTTGTATACATGAAGTAAACTCAACACTAGTCTTAATGTTTGTGCCTTCAGAATTGAGTCCTTTTTATTGTGTCTCTCAATCCCTATTAAATTTTCAATAATGAAATTAAAAAAGTCACTAGACTAAAGCGTTAGTCTCTCTTGTCTCACAACCTTACAACTGAATTGAGTTGGATTGTTTTACCTCCGAACAGCACTTTTATGTACACAATGGCGAGGACACAAGAACCCCAAGGATCAGAAAAGGTTGGAGAGGGGGATCCACTTAACAAATGAAAGCCTCCTGTTAAGGTCATTCAGCGTGTTCATTAACGTGCACAGGGTATAACTTTCCTGCACAATGAGCAACGGCTTAATGTCCCATCAGATGGACGGTGGCTTTTCCCAATACTGGCAGTGTTCACTATCTCCCCGAAGGAGCAGTGAAGGTTGACTGAGATTGAACTGGTATTTCTCGGCATGAGATTTGGGATTCTATTAACTGCCTATTTCAATTTTTATAGATTAAATTGAAATCTTAAATTTTCCTTTAGACAAATTTTCACACAAGCACTCATTTTAAAAGTTTTAGATCTTCGAATTCAACTATTCATTAATATAGTATCAAAATTCTCTAAGGCTTTGGTAAGGCACAATATAATATCAGAAACACATATTCTGTACAAACCAAATAAATTCGCGGAACTCCTAGGACAGTGGTTCTCAACCTTTTATGCTTCACGTATCCCCTGGAAATGTGTATGTAACTTACGTACCCCTTGTATACATAGATAAAACTATAATTATAATATAATAATGGGAATAAAACATACATATATACATATATAACATATATCTAGCGACTTTTCTTCCTTGTCTTGGGATACGCCGAACCTCACGGCGTATCCCAAGACATTTTACCATGTATCCACGTTGAGAACCCCTACCCTAGGATATGCCCAGAGCATCCAATTATAAAACACTAGGTTAGTGGATTAAATAAAAACAATGTCGTAGTACTAATCCATTAAGAAACTTTCTCAATGATAAACGTACGACTTAAATACACGAAATAGATAAGAGTGCTTAAAAGAAGAAAAGCTAAAAGTCTTATTTCTTCTAAGTGTTGAAAGGCAAAGGTTATTTCAAACTTAAATCTTCCCATCAAGATGCCATGTCCACGCCATCTCTGTTCTTTGAGATTGGGGGCTTCTCACTTATCTCTGTCAACCTTTCATCACGAACATCGTTCGCAATCTTCACAAAGGGGTGGGAAAGAGGGGGAGGAAGGAGAACAGGGGAGAAAGAAGAAGTCCAATAACATGGAAAGAGTGGGATGTTTTTTGCTGAGGATTAGATCTTTCGGAAAAGGGGTGATGTTGGCTTCCAGCTGTCTTCGAGATGCCGTCAGACTTTGCTTTAACATTTTCTTTTCTTACAGAGCTTGTTCAACGTTTTTTTTCTTTCTGTTTTCGCTTGTCTATTTCAAGTTAAATACATAATCGATGGATAAAATGGTTCACGTTTATATTCTATGAATTACACATATTATTCTTTATAGTTTGAATATACTGTACCCTGCAATACAAGGGTTCTCAGAAATTTTCGGCATCAAGCCCTCTTTTTTAGTTTTTAGAGAAACCCTCAAGCTTTCTTATCTCTTATTTATCAAAAAAATTCTCAATTTATGGCATGGATATTTTTAAGGTTTTTTTTTTTGCTTCTGATAGTTTTTAATGAAAATTTCACATTCTGCGCACCCGTTGAAATTTCTTCCATCCCCGCCAGTTGGAAATCACTACTCGAAACATTGTTATTTGTGAATGAAAAGGCACAATGCTCCCTAACTTTAAAAATAAGCATATTAAGGAAAAACACACCAGCGGGTGTATTGGAAGAGATGAAAAGAATTCATCCAAATCTTGATGTGGAACAAAAAATTATATTCGTTTGCCGATTATGGCCTTTACAGGAAACTTCCCTCTGTCTCTTCACAGTTGTCCATCCAGCGGATTCAAAATATAAAAAATCTAACTTTTTTTAGAACTTGGTCTAGCTTATTTTCTTACGCTTTAATTTAATACCCTATTTGCTACAAAACTTAGTACTTGAAAAAGTATTAACAAAATTTACAATTTATATCGAAATTATTTTTAAGTGTTAACTATAACTAACTAAAGATACTCAAAACATATTGTAATAGCATTCAATGTTTGAGTAACTATAAAGGAAATAGGTTCACCAATAAGTAATTTATTTCAAATCGCAATTATAAAGAGAGATTGAAAATCAGTAGCCAAAAAACCATCTAAATGGGAGAGATATGCGATATCAATAGGTAGCAAACATTCAACAATTTTTTAAATGAAATATCTATGAGAGTAGGAATTCTAGAAACTAATTACAATTGTCTGTTAGCTAAGAATATCGCTGACAACTAAGTATTACCAACTCAGTTTTACTGTTTAGAATGCATCGCAGTTAGCATTTAAAAAAACACAAACGAAACAAAAAAATAAATAAATAAACAAAAATAAATCAACTCTTTACAACAAATTTTAGACATTGCTACACTATCCATTCTTTCATCTTGTTTTCAAAAATTTTCCCCTTTTCTCGGAAGTTTTAAGCATTACGACAAAGCATTATTCAGTCTACTTGCCCAATATATATATATTGTTTAGTAACAAGAGTTTTATGTGCTGTAATTTTTTTCTTGTACACATTCCCTAGATAAGAGAGTATTCTTTAGAAATATTCTTAGCGCAAACTCAAAAAATCTATTTTGCATTTTTAATTGCATGAAAAATATAGAATTCTTTTAATATTTGAAATGTCTAGAATAAATTTGTAACACTGAATCAGTCTTTTGAAGTTTCGTAGAACAGGTTTTTGGTCTTATTAAAACTATTCAATGCTAAAATAATAAACTCCACTCAAAGATAAAATTCCAGATAATAAAGGAAATGCAAAAATACACATTTCCACAATTCAAAAATACATATATTGAAAAACAAAACTTGTTATTCACTCTCTTTTATGACTGAAGCATTCTACTTTAATTTACAATACATTATTTGCCTTGTGGAAGGAACTACCAGTATAACGTTTGAAGTTTAATTAAATTCTTAATAGTGTGTCTGTAGCTTACATTATCTACTAGAGCTAAAATTCAGAACATTAGCTAAGGTCAATAGAGTTGATTAATGGAAAACTAAGCCATGCGTTAAAATCTTGAAGTGAATATTTGCATTGTCTCATTCCTCTATCATCAAAAATAACCAACTTCCTTTGACCGAAATTCCGATATCTTTGGTGAGAGTTTGCTCACCATCTCTCCATTCTGGGGAAAATAACTCCATATCGAAACTTGCATGCATGGTTTGTCGATACTAGGGTAGATTTATTTTTTTATATCTCGATGTTTCACGATATTTCTCCATCATTCAACACGTCGTCAATTGTTTTCTTCTTCCAAGAAAGCAAACAAAGAGGGGGAAAAGACAGAAATCCGAACCAGAAACTATCCACACTTCTTGTTATGCCAGGTGCTTCGCAAGAACAACAGATATTCTTTTCTTCCCTATCACAAGTATGCTGTTGGAATTCCATTCTGACGGAGAGAAAAGTTTTGGAGGTCTAGATTGGTTTTTTCTTACCGAAATTTTTATTTTCTTTATACCTGTTCCGTTTTTATTTGTATCTTTTTCTTCTTTTGTTTTTCCTTTGGGTAATATCATTTCATGATTTTGATTATTTCCTTTTATTTTTCGTCTTAAAAAAAAGCAGATGCAATAAGTTGGATTGTACGCTTTGGAGAGATACGCTTTTGGCCCATAATGGGCTAAATAGCTAGTTAGGTTACAAGAACCCCCAGAAGATCAGCAATAGATAGGGGATTTACTTGACAGCTATTTAGTAGAAGATGAAATTTTCCCGTCAAGGGCCTCGTGTTCATTAATGTGCACAAGGTATAACTTTCCAGGACCTAGGTTCACAGCTTAATACCCCCATTAAAAGGACGGCGGCCTTTGAAAGCTCATCGGTGGTCGCTTTCGCGCTCAACGCAGAATATATTAAATATATTATATGTAGAAATATATTAAATGTAAATTATTTAGAGATTAGCGGAGGAAATTTTAATGCAATCAAATTGGGAACTCAAACCTGTCAGCATCATATTCATCACTTCTTATATAGCTTTCATGTGAAAATATTCCATCAGAATTATGTCTGATGGAATTTGATTATGATAAAAGAATATAGGTGTTTTTAATTATCCAAGGAACATACATTTTTTTCCATCTGTTGGAGCCATTAAATTACTACAGGTCTTATTTGTTAAAGTTTTCGGCATAGATATTTCTTATTACATTAGTTTCTTACTAAATAATGCATTCTTTCAATTATAACTATTACACTGGTTTCCATAAATTGAGGAAAACTCAAAAAAATATGATAAACAAAAAAAATTATATGAATGATTTTAATGAAATTTAATGAAAACCTGAATTACAATGCTAATTTCAGAATAGCATAAAATATTTTACACTACAAACATTTTTCGTCAAAAAATAACACTTACAGGAACTTGTCCAAAAATGATGTTTCAGAATACAATGGGCAAAGTTCTTTAATAAGGAGTGTGGTCACCCCTTACAGTAATGCAGGCACGACAACGATGTTCCATGCTGTTTATGATGTTGTGAATCAGCTCATTAAGGAGTAATGACCATTGTTCTTTAAAGCAGTAACAAGCTCCCCCTTTGTTTCAGGTTGCGGTTTGAGGGCAGCAACACGTCTCCCTAGAGCATCCCACACATGCTCAATCGGATTTAGGTCAGGAGACCGAGCTGGCCACTCCATGCGCATAATGATCTCCTCTTGAAGGTATTGTTCCACTAGTCGAGCACTGTGTGGACTAGCGTTAACGTTTTGTAAGATGAATGTTTTACCTATTGCACCAGCGTAAGGACGTACATAAGGGTCCAGGATGTAATATCTATACCTTTGAGCATTGAGGTTCCCACTCGTCAACACATAGAGGTCTGTACGTCCACCTAAGGAAATGCTACCCCAAACACACACGCTACCTAAGCCTTAACTGTCTCTTTGGCGGATGTTACTGGGATGATAGCGGGTACCTAGTTTTGTCCATATCAAGAAATGTCCGGAATCACTCTGCAAGCAATATCTGGACTCATCTGTGAAGAGTACGGACCTCCATTTGCTCTTCTGTCCAGTTAACATGCGTGCGTGCCCAATTCAACCGCTCTATCCTGTGATGTGGCGTGAGGGTATACAAATTACTGGCTTTCTAGAGTACAGATCTTCCTCATGAAGCCTTCAACGCACAGTAGAAGCTGATACAACCCTCCCAGTGGCTGCTGCAAGAGAGGATCGTAGCTCGCCCTGCTCGGAGAGAGTAGACGCCCTGCTCCTTCGTGCTGTTAATCGCAGATACCGGTCTTGTACAGCGGTCGTAACTCTAGCCCTTCTCGGCTAAACCTCCGAGACACGGAATCCATGCTAAGAAATTGATTCCACAGTCTATGGACAACAAAAGGACTCACATTCAGCCATCGTGCCACGTCTGACTGACTTTGACCCGCTTCGAGCCGGCCAATATCTCTTTCCACCGCAATTCATTTGGCAAATGATGTCTCGAGGTCATTCCTACAAAATGACTATTTCGAATTTCTTTACTCACATTTACAACACAAAATAACGATCCACTCCACAACACCTGTTTTTATGCCGCTATCCGATTACGCAAATTGACGCATCCTAGACTAATTTGCATACGATATGCTCACTCGGCATTATTTTACTGGTTACATGAACAATATTTGGTGAGGATCGCACAATCTTTTGATAAATTATGGCGATTTTTCTCATTTTTCCTTAATTTATGGAAACCATTGTATATTTTCTGTTGAGCAAGGTAGGTAAATTGTCTTATAAACTACTATATTTTCAAAAATATTAATGCAGATTTCGCAATGGTAACGTGACAAAATAGAATCCCTTTAAATAGCCAATTTACATTTATTTCAAAATTGCAAACTGTCCGACTTTTCACGGTCCCATTTGCTTAACCTACTTTCTATTTCCGTTTAGAAATAAACGAATCATTAAAATATAACATTCGTGTCCTGATAATGTGTTCAAAATAATTCCCAGAAATGTGTGCCCTACTTAGAGTGAATCATCAATGAATTCTGAGAAGCATTACAGCCCTGGAAACAACTCATAAATTCTAAATGAAATACAAATGATAATTACTTATTCTAGTAAATCTCACTTGAGGATAAGGGATCCGACAAGGTAGCCAGCGTAGTCAATATCAACATCAACAACAAAAAACAATTATAGGAGGAGCGAGATATATCTATTCCACACTCTCCAGAAACGAAATCCTCCTAGCTCTGAAAACGTGGATTAAACAGGCTTCAGACACTGCACAGTTAATCACCAATAATTCGGGCACAACACTGTTGGTATTAGCAGCAACAATAGTGATGCACATTCACATATATCCATCCTCATCCACACACGCGCACAATGCACTACTACCCACGCCGGAAGCGAAGGGCGAGCGACGAGTACCACGTTGTTATCCTCACTGGATACCACAGTCTACCGGCTGGAAGGCAAAGCTGGTCTTTCCGTCTTTTTATATTGATCGGTGTCAGCGGCCAGCAGAGGGCTCTGATAGCATGGGAATTTCCTTCCGCAGTGTTAGGAGCCGGCGTTGAAGGGTAGCTGTGGTGAGGAGGAGGATCTGGAGGAGAAAAGGGGTGGAATTGACGTTGCAGGGGAACAATCACTGGACTGTTGACACCGAAACCTTGACCTTTTGATTACCTCTCTCCGTCTCTTTCTAACTCTTGCTTACATCCAGCCCTGGAACTCAGCAGGGGACACAATTTTAGATGGCGAACCAGCTGTCTCTCTTTTATGCCAATGCGCTGAACAAACACGTGGTCTGTGAGGAATAGATAATGTTAAAGGATCGAAACATTAGTAGACAGGTAGTAAGAAGAGAGAATATTAGTAATAATATTATGTAGGTATTTCCTTTAGTGGTGGTTTTCTGCACACAATGAGCTAAAGGACCATGTCACAAAGATCCCAAGGTCTCAGAGTTGTTTAAGGGAGGTCCACTGGACAGTTCTTAAGAGACAGTTGGAAACGTCTCATCAGAGCCACCCAGCGTGTTCTTTAATGTGCAAAGAGTTATGTCTCTCCTGAACACGGGGGGGGAGCTCAGTCGGTGGCGCGCCAGGTTCGTAATCTGTAGTTCCCAGGATCGAGTCCCAGCTGAGTCAGCGTTGAGATTTATCACCGCAAAATTCCCCGCCCTGCCCATGGTCAATAGGGGACACCGATGGACTTGGAAAAGCAGCCGTCCGTTGGATGGGACGTTAAGCCGTAGCGCCGTGTGCGGGAGAGCCATACCCTGTGCATGTTAAAGAACACACTGGATAGCTTTGACGGGAGGCTACCATCTGTCTCCCAACAGCTGTTCCAGTGGGTTACCCTCCCCCAACCTTTTCTGAGCCTTAGGGGTCCATGTGACCTGGCCATTTAGCCCGTGGTGAGCAAAAAAATGCCGCTCAGAGGTAAAACAACCCAACCCTGAACACGGAGTTATGTAATATTAGCAGTATTTAGTAGCACTAAGATTAAAGAGCATTACTGCATACAGTATTTCTAAAGCTAATATTGTAGATATATTAATAGTATTTGGTGCTGTTGTCGATGTTTTGCATAAGGGCGTCAGTTTTTTGCATATAGTAGAGTTTAAACGAGCAGACCACAAGAAATCCAAAGGTTCAGAACTGGATAGAGAAAGCTGACCCATTGGACAGCTATTATGAGACAGATAAAAAAATCCCATCAAGGATATCCATTGTGATCTTTAACGTACACAGAGTACGGTTCTCATTCACACGAGTGAAAGCTAAACACCCCACCCGACGGACGGTAACCTTACTAAAGCCGTCGATGTTCCTTTCTCACTGAAGACAAAGTAGAAGTTAGCCGAAACATTCTTATCAAACATACATAATTTTCAGTGTGTATGATTGGAGATAAAGTATAGAGTATTAAGATTATATAAAGGGAATAAGAGTTGGGTTGTTTTACCTCTGAGCGGCACTTTTTTGCACACCATGGGCTAAATGGCCAGGTCACATGGACCCCGAAGGCTCAGAAAAGGTTGGGGGAGGGGACCCACTGGAACAGCTGTTGGGAGACAGGTGGTAGCCTCCCGTCAAGGCCATCCAGCGTGTTCTTTAACGTGCACAGGGTATGGCTCTCCCACACACGGGGCCACGGCTTAACGTCCCATCCGACGGACGGCGACCTTTCCAAGCCCATCGGTGTCCCCTACTGACCGTGGGCAGGGCGGGAAATTTTGCGGAGATAAATCTCAACGCTGACCCAGCTGGGACTCGAACATGGGAACTACAGATTACGAGCCTGGCGCGCTACCGACTGAGCCAACCCCGCCCGCCTAAAGGGAATAAGAACATTGTACCTTTCTTCAGCAGTATTGAGATAACTTTGGAGGGTAACTCTGGTGAGGGCAATTGAAGTGAAAGACGATAGATGAGAAACTGTAAAAGAATAATCACTGTTGATACCGAAATCCTATGCTTTTATTTAGTCCCTCTTTCTACCCTTTACCCACCCTTACTCACCTTCTGTCTTCGAAGTCAACATATTGAAATTACGAATAGGCTTCCTCTGTTTTAAAGGCAATGCGTTGAACAAACAGTGCGACGTGGGAGAAAATAATTTTAAAAGGTCTGATAGATTTGTAGAGATATATAAAATTAGCCATAAATTGAAAACACACCTGCTTTTGAGGTTTTTTTTGTTTTGTTTCTGATGAATTACTATTTGTTTTTTCTCAAGCATATTCTTGAAGGGAATTTCGTATAAATATTTCTTTGTTTTGCTGCTTTGGGAATTTTCAATTGAAATGAAATGTCTTTAAAATCGCTTTTAAATTAAACGTACCTCATTGACACAAAACGTTTCACAATTCTTTGGGTAGGTTATGACTTTTTAATTGCATTTTCAAGTGAAATGAAAGACAAAATATCTGGCTTTCATCCTTTCTCTTTTAATTTCAAATACTTTTACAGATCAGAGGTAAAGACATACACGAGACATAATTAGAAAGAAAAATAAATTGCATTCATATGGTATGTGTTGTATTTTACATTACAAAAATCTGTTCCCAGATTCGATTCCTATTGAGATTATCTTAAATAACTACCGCTCTGCTCTCTGGGGGGCGGGGGGCTCAAGTCGGTAGCGCGCCTGGCTCGTAATCTGTAGTTCCCAGGTTCGAGTCCCAGCTGGGTCAGCGTTGAGATTTATCTCCGCAAAATTTCCCCGCCCTGCCCACGGTCAGTAGGGGACACCGATGGGCTTGAAAAGACCGCCGTCCGTCGGATGGGACGTTAAGCCGTGGCCCCGTGTGCGGGAGAGCCATACCCTATGCACGTTAAAGAACACGCTGGATGGCCTTGACGGGAGGCTACCATCTGTCTCCCAACAGCTGTTCCAGTGGGTCCCCTCCCCCAACCTTCTCTGAGCCTTCGGGGTCCTTGTGGCCTGGCCATTTAGCCCATTGTGTGCAAAAAAGTGCCGCTCAGAGGTAAAACAATCCAATCCAAAGCCCTCTGTGGGGAATAGGACATCGATGGTGTTGAAAAGCCCGTCCATGAGACGTAACGTTAAATAGTGTTCCCTTTTGAAAGAAAGTCATACCCAGTGAATGTTAAAGAGCATGCTGAATAGCCTTGGCAGGAGGCCTTGTTCGTATGACATTAACTTTCCATCTCTCTCTTAAGAGCTGTCCAATCAGTCACCTTCCCTAACCGAGCTCTGAACCATTTGGGACTTTATGACCTATCCATTTACCCATAGTTTTTTTTTAAATCCTGCTCAGAACTAAACCAATCTTAACTTGGTTAATAATTTTCTCGCTATCCCCACCCTGACCTTGGTGAGAAACAGAACACCGATGGACTTTGAAATACCTCGAGCCATCAGATGGGACGTTAACCTTGTTCGTGTGACATTAACTTTCCATCTCTACCAATCTTAACTTGGTTAATAATTTTCTCGCTATCCCCACCCTGACCTTGGTGAGAAAGAGAACACCGATTGACTTTGAAATACCTCGAGCCTTCAGATGGGACGTTAACCTTGTTCGTGTGACATTAACTTTCCATCTCTACCAATCTTAACTTGGTTAATAATTTTCTCGCTATCCCTACCCTGACCTTGGTGAGAAAGAGAACACCGATGGACTTTGAAATACCTCGAGCCTTCAGATGGGACGTTAACCTTGTTCGTGTGACATTAACTTTCCATCTCTACCAATCTTAACTTGGTTAATAATTTTCTCGCTATCCCTACCCTGACCTTGGTGAGAAAGAGAACACCGATTGACTTTGAAATACCTCGAGCCTTCAGATGGGAAGTTAACCTTGTTCGTGTGACATTAACTTTCCATCTCTACCAATCTTAACTTGGTTAATAATTTTCTCGCTATCCCTACCCTGACCTTGGTGAGAAAGAGAACACCGATGGACTTTGAAATACCTCGAGCCTTCAGATGGGACGTTAACCTTGTGACATTAACTTTCCATCTCTCTGTTAAGAGCTGTCTCACACACTCTGGATGGCCTTAACAAGAGATTTCCATATGTCTCATAACAGTTTTCCAGTATATTCCATTCCCTAGCCTTCTCTGAACTCTTATTGCCTTTGATCTAGTCATTTAACCCATTGTGTGCACAAAAGTGACGCCCAGAGGTAAAATAACCCAACTCTTAGTTGTGTTGAATATCCACTTACACTTTTCAAGGTTCGGATAGTAACAAGATTTATAGGAATATTTCAAATCGGCTTAATGATTCTAAAATGTTGCTCATTCGTTAACGTAATCGACAAAATTGTTTCGTTTCCTTTTCCCACTTCGGAATCTTGCCACAACTCTAAAAGATGTTCTAGTCGTTCAGTGGCCAAATTTTAATTTTAAGTAGCCAAACTGGGGCAATTTACCTTTTTTTTTATTTTATGTGCTAACAGAGTTTCGGGATTGATCGAAACATGTTAAATTTATTTTGGAATTTTGATTTTGCACGTTTTTAAAACTCTTCTATATGTTTTTAGACAAAATATTTCTTCAAAATTTTCAAACAAAGTTAGAGTTCCTCCAAGTAGATCTTTCGCTACCTTAGAGGTTTACGCTACAGTTAGACAATTCTTTTCCTAAATTAATACTCGTCAACTACTGTTCCGCGTAACTGTTACAATGTTCTGTACAGAAACATTTGGGGGGAAATGAGAATCATGCCCCTGAGAACTCTCTGAGAACGCTAGTAAAGGCAATGGAGGAAAAACATTATTTAACTTTTGCATATTCCATGGCCGAGTGGTTAGTGCGCTTGGCTACTGATCTAAGGGACCTGGGTTCGAGCCCCGGGTAAGGCATTGATGTGTGTGTTGTTTTTCTGCTGAGGTCCTGCCAACCTCACAGACCTTCTGCTATGGCATATAAACTGACAGGCTCCTGTCAGACCTCTGTGGCAAGCAGTTGCTTGAGGGGGTATTTGTTTATTTATATTCCATGCATTTTTTAGAAATATTTTTGCAGACTTCTAAAACGGAGGGGAAAATGTTACACTAAAGTGGAAATCCAATCTCTTACCCCCCCCCCTCCCCCTTTATTTTTTTCTGGATCTGGACATGGTTCCGTATATACCTAATTAAATATAAATGTAAATGAAATACTATATAAAAGGGTAATTTTTTTGTTTTGTCGCAACCCAAGTGCTTTATAATGGGTTATGACTTGTATAAGAGGTTTGCAGATATTGTTTTAATGTAATAAATTACTCTTCAAGCAAACAATTTGTCATGAAAATATTACAATTAGTTCGACGATATAATTAGCTAGCCAGAAAAAGTCGATCTATAAGGAAGATGAGATCTCTGTCTTCAAGACAGCAGACAACATGAAAATTAAACGCCTTCTCCAAAAACCCTTTACTCCTAAGCATACTAACCACTATACCAGTGGGATACTGCAGAGGAAGTAAAGTAATCAAGTGCTTTACATCGAGAATATGATGTAAATGGGTTGTAGTTGGTTTGTTTTACCTCTAAGCGGCACTTTATTGCACACAATGAGCTAAATGGCAGGTCATAAGAACCCCAAAGACTCAGAGAAGGTTAGAGGCAGAGGACCTATTGGATAGCTGTTAGGAAACGGATGATAGCCTCCCGTCAAGGACATCCAAAGTGTCCTTTAAGGTGCACAGGGTAAGGCTCTCTCACACACATTGGACCACGGCTTTACGTCCCACCCAACGGACAGCGACTTTTCCAAACCCATCGATGTCCACTACCAACTGATGGTAAGGCGGGAGTTTTGCGGAGATAAATCTTAAAGCTAGCTCAGGTGGAACTCGAACCTAGAAACTGCAGATTATGAGCCGGCACGCTGCCGACTAAACTATCCCCACCCCCTAACAAATGAAATTAAGCTTCATCGCGTGCTTAAAAATATTCTGCAGTTAAAAATAACATTTCTAATTGCTCACTTTTATAAACTATACATAATAATACTTTTCGTTAGAAAAAAGTACATAATTTCTCTCATAAAACATGGAATTATTTGCTGTGCGCAGAATTAAATCTGAGTTGTTCTTTCTAGATCATGTGAGTGTGGTATCTTTTCAACTCTAGATCATGTGAGTGTTGCCTTCTTTGATCTTCAATTTTTGACGATCTTTTCTTCATGTGAGAGTATAGTTGAAATTATGCACATGAGCCTGAGAGCAACTGCAGCTGTTTCACCTGTGTTAATCTATGCAATCGGATTAAAAGACCGCTTCTAAAGATTTTATGTTTTAATGCAAGACAAAGAATGCCTAATAGATAAAAAAAACAAGGATTATTTTCTTGTTGAGAACATCTACTTTTTAAACCTACTGTTTGTTCTTTAGTATCTAGTTTTTATTCGTTTAGAAAGAAGATTTTCAGTCGGCCTTTTAAAAGCATGAACTCTGCTTGGAGTAATAATACAGTTTTTGTACATTTGGGAAAAGAATAATCGAAATTAACCATAGCTACATCTTTCCTTCTTTTATAGTTCCTACAGCTTGAAATATCGAATGAAACATTGAGACAACTTATTTTGGCTCCATCTTGTTTTAAGTTGGAGAAGGTAAATGGATTGCTGTCTTTTGTTTATTGGCGCACCGTGGCGTAATAACCTCACGCTGAGATATTGTTATTGGACTAACTGGAGAAAAATAGCGTTAAGTACTAAGTCTCTTTCAAACAATAAAAGTTGACATTTGAAACAGCTGTAAAGCCACACCAACTGCCACTTTGTGGTGATATTTATTGAACTGCTTCAATTCCTGTAACTGTGCACATTCGCTCTGACATTAAAGATTTCATTAATTCAAGCAAAGATTGGTCCACTGCGTCGTCATGCAAAGGTAGGATAATTATAATTTGAAATTGTTTCCCTGACCCAGCAACGAGAATTCTACTTCAATAGGATCATAGCGTGCAAAAGAAATCTCACTCTTCTGGTGATAGAGTCAGTTCACAATCTTTCGAACAATTGTTTTGCTAAATTCATGTGCACGCAGTCTCGAGGTCAACTCTTTCATCACATCCGCTTGAGGGGTCGTAATGACCTTCAGTCCCCGTGGGAAAAGCGCACGCTGTTGTTCTTAGAAGTCGCACGATGAAAGATTTCAACATTCAGCGTTGACTGGTCCATTATACAATCTAATTAAAGCGATATGCATGCAACGCTAGATTCGAATATCCTCCCTTTTCGTAAAAGCATTGCACTATTCTCAAGCGTGCTGTCTGTTCTCACCCTTTAATTAGGATCATGTGCCATTCAGAGGTGCCAGTTAAGCATTTTAATACGCAAGATCGATTTGATGCAGTCCTAAGAAACCGTGGAGTGAATATATTCTCTTCACGAAATAAATATAATCACTGCAGATGTTACAAGTGTTGACGCTAGACATGTTGAACTGAGTATGGATAGAAATTTGAATATCCCGCCAACTATTGGCACTCACATTGAAATCTGTTCGGTTGAGTTGTTTTACGTCTGAGAGGCTCCTTTTTGCACACAGTGAGCTAAGGTCACAAGGATCCCAAAAGTCAGAGACGGTCGGAAGCATCCTGTGACGGAAGCATCCTGTCAAGGAAATCGAATGTGTTCTTTAACGTGCACAGGGTATGGCTCTTCTGCACACTGGGTCCTTGCTTAACGTCCCATTCGACAGACGTTGGCCTTTCCAAGCTCATTGGTGTCCCTTACTGACCGAGGGCAGACGGGGATTTTGGGGAGATAAATCTCAACGCTGACTCAGCCAGAGCTCGAACCTGGGAATTACAGATTAAGAGCCTGGCGAGCTATCGCCTGAGCCACCCCTGCACACTGAAATCTATTGAACACAGAATGAAACTTTGAGAAGAGTTCCTTGATATTTCACAAGCAAAATTATTTTAGTTATTTAATTTTTAACAAAAATAACACTTTAAAATATGGATAATCTTTTGCAAAGATCCTGTATCTGCAGATTAACACTCGGTTCTAAAATTACTCTACCAAAGGATTTATTTTTATTACTAAACATTTCCTCCGAGAACTTCCAGGAAAGAACAGCACAAATGCGAGAAAAATTACATTTTGCATCGAGCAAGCAGAAGGTGATTTTTTTTTAACGAAGAAACGTGTAATTTTCGCATCTAGCAGTCAGGAAGTAACCATGCTTTCGTATGTCCGCTTCGTGACACTCGAAGATGATGCTTGACCGCCTTTAAAAAGAGAATGGATGCAATAAATACACCAGGAATCAGATTTATTTTGGGGTCTTTTCTCTCCTCTTCATTATACTAATCGATGTGGGTAGTAGCGTTCCACCCTCGAATGGGAGTGCCCTAGAGAGACTTCCATGCTCCCCCCCCCCCATCATTTTTTCCTTTGCTTTCTTTTCGCCTTTCTTTTTTGTCGTCACGACATTAACAGTAATTAAATCCAGCGCCACGTCAGCCAGTTCACACCCATTTAGTGTTACAGAGACGAAGAAATTAGCCATTGTACTCATCCCTGAGGCTTTGGTTTGCCCTTATGTCTGGGTTAGTATGAGGTTTGGTTGACTGGTTAGCTGCTCGCCCACTTTCATTACACTCTACCGTTAATAAGTTAATTCGACCAGAAAACAGACACGATAGAGAAAGCTTAATCGATACGGTTCCTGGATTACCCTGGGTTGTTGTTGTTTGGGTTGTTTTACCTCTGAGCGGCACTTTTTTGCACACCATGGGCTAAATGGCCAGCTCACATGGACCCCGAAGGCTCAAAGAAGGTTGGGGGAGGGGACTCACTGGAACAGCTGTTGGGAGACAGATGGTAGCCTCCCGTCAAGGCCATCCAGCGTGTTCTTTAACGTGCACAGAGTATGGCTCTCCCGCACACGGGCCACGGCTTAACGTCCCATCCGACGGACGGCGGCCTTTCCAAGTCCATCGGTGTCCCCTACTGACCGTGGGCAAGGCGGGAAATTTTACGGAGATAAATCACAACGATGACCCAGCTGGGACTCGAACCTGGGAACTACAGATTACGAGCCTGGCGCGCTACCGACTGAGCCACCCCCGCCCCGGATTACCATGGGTTTAGTTCGACTAGTAATAAGTAAAAAATACCTCTGCGGTTTTTTGAATTTATTTTTAGTTGGGTTTAGTGTTAAAATGATCGTGTTCGGGCTGTCCACTGCCGCAGAACCGCAGATTCTCAATACAATGCGTCACAATGAGAATCTGTGAAGGAAGCATGACCTGAAGACCAGACAACATTCTGCGGATTTGAAACTCTCAGAAAATTGTGTTGTCTTCTTTGCTACTCAATCAAATCACTCGCCCACTGCAGTGGCTGAAATCTTTGCTAATGTGAAGATTACACTAACACTACTAAAAATATTGCCACATTTCTGTGTTATTTGGATGGAAAGTCACGTTTAAAGCTCTCTGATTTTAAAAACATGCTTTTTAATTTAAAAATGTCAATTTCAGTTAAATTTGTTGAAACCTCAATTTTCAGTGAAATTCATTTAATGTGTAGAGAATTATGGAAGGTTGGGTTCTGTTGTTTTGCCACTGAACGGAACGTTTCTTACACAGAACGTATCACTCAGGGGTAAAACAAGTGGCTAAATGGCCAGGCTGCAAAGACTCCGTGGTTAGGAAAAGGAGAGGGACAACGACTTTCCAAGCCCATCGGTGGCTTCTTTCTGGCCGAGGGCAAGGAGGAGTTTTAACGGAGATAAATCACAATGCTGGTACAAGTGGAATTCGACTCTGAACATTTCTGAGTTATGGAAGGTGAAAATTGAACAGCAACGTTATTAATTTTCCTATATAATCATAGTAATAATTTTCTTGAATTCTGAATAAACTAACAAAAGTGCCAAATCACAAGTAAATAAACCGTGGAACCATTCAATAAATAACACGTTTTTTGTAGCAGAGTGTAATGTGTTTTTATTACTTCTATTGAAAATGAAATTGGATTCCTTTTGAAGCAAATTATACAACTTTGCTGTTTTCTAAAGTGCTTTTGACTCTTTCATTACGTAAACGAAAGAACGAATATAAAGTACCTGAACAAGTAGGAAAAGGTAAAGGTTTGTTATTCACAAAGAGCTGTCGTAAAATATCTGGTTTATTTTACAAGATGCTAGCTTGTTCTGTTGTTCATGCGATTAGAAGTCAATTAGATAATGAAGGACGAATAGTTGCAAGGAATGGAGCAGTGTCGCATTTCGTTACACTGATAGCAACATTTGTTTCACAGACTATTGTGCAAAATTCCGAAGCGAAGGTTTGACACGAATAAACTCTGATAGCATTCTGCCGCGCTCTCCATTTTAATACTGTATTAAAGGTTAGGAGTAAATGCGCATTGCACCAAACAACTTCTTTGAAGAGTTGAATATTTAGCAACAAGATATTTCCATTTTAGGTTTATGTATATTGGGAATAGCATCGCATTTTTATCAGTGATATTTATAACGTAATTTTTATAGTATAATTTTGTAAAATAAATTGTAATTCAAGCAGATTTATTCATTTGAGATTAATTATGTATTAGATTACTCATTTATCACCTGGGTTCATTTTAATACGCTAGACTTTATTCTCATATCTTGAGTTAAAGAACAGCTTACATTAATAACATTTCCACACATACACCGAAAGAACCCAAATATTATGACCAGCGCGTCTCTATGCAAATTGAAGCAACTACAGGAAAACGACGGCACATGTGAAAGTCATTAAACGGTATAAATAACACCTGATACTGAGCTCTGTTATTCAGTATTATTCTTGTTCTTCAGATGCGAAAGGCAGCGGACTTAAGTGAACTTGACAAAGGTCAAATTGTAATGGCCAGACGACTGGGACACAGCATTTCCGAGACGGCAAAGCTTATGGGATGCTCACAGTCAGCCGCGGTTAGTACCTTCTAAAAGTGGTCTGAGGAGGGAAAACTACAAATCGCTGGCAAGGGCCGACCACGGCTCATCGATGCTAGAGGTGAACGAAGACTATCCCATATGGTACGAGGCAACAAAAGGAATACTGTGGCACAACTCGCCTGTAATTTGAATGCTGGTGACGGGAGTAAGTGAACCGGGAGTAAGTGAACCGGGAGTAAGTGAACACAGTACATCGAATCCTGCTGAAAATGGGGCTATCTAGCCGCAGGCCGCTCCGAGTGCTCATGCTAACCGGTTCACCGTCGAAAGCGCCTACAATGGCACGCGATCATCAAAACTGAACCTTGAATGATTGGAAGAAGGTCGTCTCGTCCGATGAATCTCGTTTCCAGTTGCATCATGTGGACAGCCGGGTACGGGTGCATCGTTTACCTGGAGAAGTATTACCACCAGGATGCACCGTTTACCTGGGGAAGTATTAGCACCAGGATGCACCGTGGGATGAAAACAAGCAGGTGGAAGAAGTGTAATGCTTTGGGCAATGTTCTACTGAGAAACCCTAAGTCCAGTCATTCGTGTGAAAAAACTATGACGTCTACCAACTACTTAAACATCATTGCAGATTAGGTACATCCTTTCACGGCAACGGTATATCCCTCTAGTAGTGCCTTCTTTCAGCAGGATAATGCGCCATGCCACACTGCCTGGATTGTTCGAGAATGGTTCGCGGAACATAAGGAAGACTTCCAGGTATTTCCCTGGATTCCAAATTGCGAGGACATCAATCCAAATTGAGTATATGTGGTTTGTGTTGGAACAGCATATCCGATCTGCGGCGGCTCAACCACGAAACTTACAAGAGTTAAAGGATCTGCTGGTAACGTGTTGGTATACCACAAGACATCTTTAGAAATCTTGTAGCGTCCATGCCTAGCAGTGTAAGAGCTGCTTTGGCGGCACGTGGAGCACCACGTGGAGGCAGGTGGTCACAATGTTTTGGCTCTTCGGTGTATCATTACTTATATGTCGATTTACTTCCTTCTAGCAATCAAAGTATGTGAAAAAATGTATTTAGTTTTTCAAGATAGTTCTTAATATAGTTCTTCAGCTGGGACAAGCTAGTATTGGATTTTATTCTCCATCCTCATTATTTTCCATTTTTTATGAAAAAAATATCTTTTTTTGCTAATTCTGACTTTTATAATTAAATATATTTCAGTGCGGACCCTAATCTAGAAAATAATAAAAGAAGGGGCGAGGGCATGTGACGCAATCTTGCCGAAAAAAATGTAAAAGGGTGGGGAAGATTGGATTTCATTGCAGTATAAAAAATTCCACCGTTTTAGAGATCTTTGAAAATGAGTAAAATGTGCAGAAGTTTAATATACTTACCTCCATTACCGTTACCACTAGAATTCTCAAAAGGGGGGATGTACCCCCAGATCGGGCCCTGTTTCAATGTATGTAAATTGTAAAGACGTTTTCCATTCTAAGCAATGTACTATCATTGGCTAACTCTTGTGCATCCAAGACATTATGTTTTCAGGACAGATGTGTTTGGAGAACTAAATTGCAGAATCTTGTTGAACCTCCTTAAATTAGCTTGAGGATGATGACGATGATGTAGGTTCCTATTCCCACTTGCCGAAACTTAATTTTTCGATAACTCTTCACTAGTCAAAAACAACAAGTTATTCGTCATCTGTTAGTTACTGTTATTGAATTTAGTACTGATAAGGCTCACCTTAGTTTTTGACTATAAACATAACATCTTCCTATGGACAATTACTATATCCTGTATCTATCAATAGATGGCTCGACGAGAACTTCCAGATTGAGGAATTAACCTCTTATTCCCTCTTAAGCTTAGGAGTAAACTAAGTGGAATAAGTCAATAGGACAAGATAACTGATGAGTTTCCAGGAAACTGTTAGTTTCAGTCACACTTCTGACTAAACTCGATTTACCTCTAGTGGAAGAGTTGGTTGTTGCTTCTGTCGCGAGTATCAATAAAATCCAGACAACTACATGAACTTGGAGTGGATCGTGAATTAAAATCATTTGTTGTGATAAGTGTCTTCCTCACGTATCAGCTTAATTTATTCATTGTTTCCAGGTTAACTTTGATGTGATTATAATTTAGCAAACTTTCAATTCTTAGAGTTTCTACTCTTTCTTGAATACTTCTACTTCCATAACTTCTTAGCGAATAAATATTGCTGTAGAACAAATTTTAGGCAGTAGTTTGTTAATTCCGTCCTTTTTTCATTTTGCATATAAAAATATTTATAGTTTCGAACTATAAATATTAACAGCCACAAGAGTACACTAATAGATGGTTGCAAACAAACTCTGCATTATCAAAAGATAAAAAAATGACTAAAAGTAGTTTAAGTAGTAAAACAAATATGTGTGTAATGACGAATAGTAGTTTAGAATAAAGGCTTTCCTGACATTATTACATTGGAATACATTAATTTTAGGATTCACTTTACAATTTACAGTTGGGTTGTTTTACCTCTGAGCGGTACTTTTTTGCACATCATGGGCTAAATGGCCAGGTCACATGGCCCCGAAGGCTCAGAGAAGGTTGGGGAAGGAGACCCACTGGAACAGCTGTTGGGAGACAGATGGTAGCCTCCCGCCAAGGCCATCCAGCGTGTTCTCTAACGTACACAGAGTATTGCTCTCCCGCACACGGCGCTACGGCTTAACGTCCCATCCGACGGACGGCGGCCTTTCCAAATCCATCGGTACATTTTACAGTAAACAATAATAGAACACTATGAGAGCTAACAAATGAAATTAGTTTTGTCAACTGAGAAATATATTACAAATTCACTTCTAGACAACACAGTATTTGGTATCTTTAATTCATCTATAGTGAAATTTTTGTATAAAATACTTTAGAAATCTGAGACTTCGATTATCACCTAAAATTAAGCTACTGATTATAATGATGATCATGATATTAACAACAGTATATAACATTTAAGCTTATGGAAATGAAATATCGTGAAATGATATATTTCCAAAACTTCGTACTTAATCAAATTTGTATTTACTAATGGACTTAGAAATGCTATGATTGTAAACAAACCAATTACTTGAATGACGTAGTTTAATTATTTTAATAAAAATCGAAGCTTTTGGGTTGTTTTACCTCTGAGCGGCACTTTTTTGCACACCATGGGCTAAATGGCCAGGTCACATAGACCCCGAAGGCTCAGAGAAGGTTGGGGGAGGGACCCACTGGAACAGCTGTTGGGAGACAGATGGTAGCCTCCCGTCAAGGCCATCCAGCGTGTTCTTTAACGTGCACAGGGTATGGCTCTCCCGCACACGGAGCCACGGCTTAACGTTCCATCAGACGGACGGCAGCCTTTCCAAGCCCATCGGTGTCCCCTACTGACCGTGGGCAGGGCGAGGAATTTTTGCGGAGATAAATCTCAACGCTGACCCAGCTGGGACTCGAACCTGGGAACTACAGATTACGAGTCTGGCGCGCTACCGACTAAGCCACCCCAAAAATCAAAGCATACAAGCTTTTAAGAAAATAAATACAGAAATTAAATAAAAAGTAGAAAACAGAAATGTTCAATGAACCAAAAAAAAAACACAAATATATATTGCCCATTTACTGCTTGAACTGGATTCATCCAAATATCAATTACATTTAACTGCATCATGTCCAATACATAAAAATTAAATATGGCTGAAATTTTGATGTCTATCATATTTGAATTCTGATGGAAAAGACCGCACGACATCCGGCAATTAGAACTCGCAACTAATGGAGGCAATTCAAACCCGAACGCAAAGGATAACCATCTTTCAAGTTGCTTAATCACTTACAAAGTAGCTAATGCAACTTCCCAGGTGACTGTCTCTCTTAAATGCTGATTGGGGTGAGAGATCGATAGCTAATCTAAAACAGAAACAAGAAGCACCATTTTTCTTTTATTAATCAATCATGTGCCAGATTATAATCTGAAATTCTCAAGTTCGAATCACGGTAGAGACGTTCTTCGTTTTCGAAATCCGTGAAGAAGAAAAAAAACAGAAATGAACTTAAAAAAAAAAACAGCTTGTCAAATGCAACTATTTACTTTGCATGACTTCTATTAGCATGGTTCGATATCTCGGGTATTGGGTGTTTTTTTTTCCTCTAAGCGGCATTTTTTGTATACAGAGTGGGATAAATGGCCAGGTCACAAAGAATCCAATGGCTCAGATAAGGTTGGGGAAAGGGACTCACTGGACAGCTGTTGGGTTGTTGTTGGTTGTTTTACCTCTGAGCGGCACTTTTTTGCACACAATGGGCTAAATGGCCAGGTCACATGGACCCCGAAGGCTCAGAGAAGGTTGGGGGAGGGGACCCACTGGAACAGCTGTTGGGAGACAGATGGTAGCCTCCCGTCAAGGCCATCCAGCGTGTTCTTTAACGTGCACAGGGTATTGCTCTCCCGCACACGGGGCCACGGCTTAACGTCCCATCCGACGGACGGCGGCCTTTCCAAGCCCATCGGTGTCCCCTACTACCGTGGGCAGGGCGGGGAATTTTTCGGAGATAAATCTCAACGCTGACCCAGCTGGGACTCGAACCTGGGAACTACAGATTACGAGTCTGGCGCGCTACCGACTGAGCCACCCCCGCCCCACACAGCTGTTGGGAATCAGATGGTAGCCTCCCGTCAAGGCCATCCAGTGTGTTCTTTATTGTGCACATGGTATGACTGTCCGGCACACGAAATCGTGGCTTTACGTCCCATGTGATGGAGGGAATTTGGGAAAGGGCGCGGTTTCAATGATGATAGCGGCAGAAGTTGTTCAAGGAGGGAAGAAGGATGCCTTGTATAATTTCTGGGTTCGCTAGAATGACCTATTTTGATTTCTGGGGGAGGGGATGGCGCTAAATGTAATACTTTGTTTTAGATGTAGGCAAAGGACAAAAAAACAGCTTGTAGGCAAAGGTTAATTATCCATTCGCCGAGTTTGAGGTCGGTAAAGCGAGAATCTGCAAAGTGTGCGGTTCTCTACCTCATTGTGTAAAAGTTTGCAGCAGCAAAGGCCTACGGAGTTGAGCGCATCCCCAACACATAATTATATATAGTGTTAATAAACTGTGTCGTCCCTATACAACACTAGTGCGTGAATTGATGGACATATTTTTATTCATCATTTAACGCGGCAAATCTGAGGCATAAGGCGGTACGGGCGTATAAACCCGCGAACCTTTCATTTCACCGAAGTAAGGGTGAAGATAATTAAGTAACAAATTCATCGTTCTCGAATGGCATACGGTAAATCGTCTCTCCTACCGGACAGAACATCACACACGCTGGATGACTTTGACAGGAGACTTTCATCAGTCTCCTAACTGATGTCCAATGAATCCTTTTCCTCCAAACTTCTCTCAGTCATTGGGGTCTGTAACCTAGCCATTTAACACATTGTAGGCAAAAAAATGCCCTCAGAGGTAAAACAAATCAACTCTAGAGCGATTTAAACTTTAAACTATTCGTTTCTTTTCGGTTTTCGTAAAATGTTCTCTTTTATTGGGGGGAGGGGAGAGAGGGGAAAGTTCGACTAATGTAGATCTTTACTTTTTAAAGATTTTTCAAATGAATTTTATATTTGGAGAATATCAACTAATATTTTCTTTATTCTTTGAATTCTATTCTCCATATTATTTTCGGCTTCGACTCCTGTATAAATTTTAGAAACTTTTAGGAGATATGGCTCTTTTTGTTCAGATTTCTTCGAAATTGATTTTTAGTTATGGAGTGTATTTCATCGTTTTGTTTTAAAGGGTGAAGATGACCTAGAAGTTTTATCAAATTGTCTTACTTTCTCACACAACATACAAATGATCATGACATTCTGGGACTCGAATCCAGACCCTTGCAGTTCCTGTGTCACTGAGCGCCAACAAGATTTTACTACGCCATAGAGGCGGCAATCATCTGATGTGGCTTTTTATTTTCTACAATTTTTATTATTTGAAGCAGAGCAATGTTTTCGGTGGGTTGGGTTGTTTTACCTCTGAGTGGCAATTTTTTTGCACACAATGGGCTAAATGGCCAGGTTACAAGGACCCCGAAGGCTCAGAGAAGGTTGGGAAAGGGGACCCATTACAGTAGCTGTTAGGAGACAGATAGTAGCCTCCCGTCAAGGCCATCCAGTGTGTTCTGTAATGTCACACGGGCCACGGCATAACGTCCCATCCGACGGACAGCGGTCTTTCCAAGTCCATCGGTGTCCCCTACTGACCGTGGGCAGAGCGAGGAGTTTTGCGGAGATAAATCTCAACGCTGACCCAGCTGGGACTCGAACCTGGGAACTGCAGATTACGAGCCTGGCGAGCTACCGACTGAGCCACCCCCGCCCTGTTATCGGTGGAGATTTCAGTTGATCGCGATATATTTTTTGGAATCTCAAACCGAAGGACTGCTTTTATTTGAAGGACAGATACTTATGTGCGAAGTTTTGTTTCCTGTAGAAATGAGCAAATATCGATATTTAATTTTATGGGGATATCATCTAATGTGTTCATTTACAATTTTAAATGTCGATTATTTCTACTCCCATACCCCTTTACATTTAAATTAATGTGGCTTTTTCTGCAATCAAAACCATCCCCATCCATGTATTTCTTATAAAAAATAATTCACATCAATATAGCTTTTTTTCCCTTCAGTTTTACTCATGGTCTTTCATTTATTCCGCTAAACAATAGTTTCTAACATTGGGATTTTTTTTTGTAGACCCGAACTGTTAGAAATGATGTAGCCTGTTTTCATTAAAAAAAATGCTGATACAACCTAAAAATGTTTAATTAAACAACTAACCATAACACTAGATTTCAGCATCGATGCACATCATCTTATTTAACTACTCACCTTCTTTTTGTTTCGATTTTTTGTTCTACATCTTAGTTATTATTTCTTGCTCTGGTAAGAACAACAAATGAAAGGAACTATATCAGCTTATCGTGATTCCATTATAAGAGGATTATCTATCTTATGATTTGTCTTCCCTAAACTGGAAATAAACCCCAATACCATTGCGTGTTCCACTTCAAACAACTAACAAATTATACTTGATTTATATAATTCCATCCCCCCGCGGAATTCGTTACGCTTTGTTCTCTGTAGTAACGGTTGATAAAATAAATCCCCTTCCAGCTTCCATCTGCCGAAATAGAAATGTGTTGCTTTTGTTTCGCTTGCTTCTATGATTTGATGTACACAAGCAAAGAGAGTCATAAAAGGAATTCTGGATAAAACAATGGTATTATTCCCCTCAAATGGTTTTCTAATGAACGTAAGCTGAGGAATATGAATAGAGAGAAAGCTATTTAATCGAGCAAGTCTTTGTAAAAGATAATAATGAGTAAAGGAATTTAAAAACACAATTCGCTACTATTATTGAAATGCATTAGAATATTTTTATTTACAATTTTCTCATTGCGAATAGCTTTTCATTTGTCGTGGATTGGTAAAAAAAATACATTCTGTCTTCTCAATTAGGAAGACGATCAAAATATATTAAATGAATGGCTTAGGTGTAAATGATATTTTTTCCTAAAAAATTGAGTCAGATATTGAATTCAACGGTTTTAGTGCGTTATAACACTTTGTACCATATTATCACTACTAACTCAACAGAAAGAAGCACATTGAGGTTTAATATTGTGTAAAATGCAAATCATTTCTTGTATGGATAATTATAGGTTGGCGAATAGGGTTATGAACAGTGTGCCTAAAGGCCTCAGAAAGAGGGGGATAATAAGGATGCGGTGGGCAGACAATGTCAAACAGGACCTTGTTAGAATTGGTATGCAGTGGCCAGATGCAGCAGATGTAGCTCAGGACAGATATGCTTGGAGAACTAAACTGCATGGTCTGGGTGGACCTGCGTAGCCCATGGCTGCTTGAGGATGATGATGATGATTATGGTGATGGTGATGATGATGGTGATGATGATGATGGTGATGATGATGATTATGGTGATGAAAGTTTAGCAAAATGGGTAAAGAGGTATTGTTTGACACCGGAGCAAAAGTCACATACATAAATGATTTTCAAGCATCTATTTACTATGGAGGGGCCAGAATGTATAATTTTAAATGTATTATAAAATCATGAGGCGACCACGCTTTAATTAAAACAGCCCTCATGTAATATACATGTAAAAAATGAACAGCCAGATAATGCGTTACCAGTTGGACAATATTGTTCAATTTCGTAAAGATATCAATAATGCATTTGTTTTGGTCAGGATTATTTCAAACTTTTCAAATCTACTCTATAAATATGATGAAAATGTTGTCTATTATTAAATTATGTTATCTTTATCAATATTATTTTTTAAATTTAAGGATTAACAAATTTGTGCTAAGAAAGGAAATAAATTGAGTCAAACATCACATATAAATTGTTTGCAGGCAATATTTGATCTACTTGAACTAAAAAACGAGTTTTTACGTTTAGGCTTTCAAAAACAATTAATCTAAAATAAACAAAATGCTGACTTTTATTAATTTAAAATGTAATCATTACATTTTGAGTTCAAGATTCTTTAAAACACTAAATGAATATGCTGTGCCATTATAACGAATGATACACGCGTTTTAGTTTCAGTAAATCAGAGACATTTGCATATCATTTATATTCAGCAATTAGAGACAGTACTTATAGAGTCAAACGTTATTGGGAGCTTCTATCTCTTTTCCATTGATAAATTGTTTCGTCAAATTGACAACCTAGCCTGGGCGACGCTGGTTCTTCGCCTCGGCTAGCATTCGCAAAAGTATTAATCCCGATCCACAGCAGATAGAGATCCGATATTTTTTTTGCCAAATACGTCAGCACGCAACAGAAGAACAAACACATAGGTAGGTGTCGGGACACCCATGCGAATACAATTATTATTATATACCATTAATTCGTTTCATATTTTGTGAGGAAGGTTAAATTTTGTGGGTCCAAACCCTTACATTTCACTAAATTATTGTGAGATAAAGCTATATAAGGAATTTGGCGGTTCTTACCGTGCCAGTTAGGCCCACTCCTTAGGAGAAATTCCATTTTAATGATTGATCATAGGCTTTTACTCTATGATATGATCATCAGACCGGTGATTCTCTAAGCTTCACCGATATGGACGAATATTACACCAACCAATATTCGCATGATTCAGGTCTTATAAAGCAAGATTTTGAGAACTGCGGTCGATGCCTCCTGGTTTGTCACTAACAGACAACTTCATAAAGACCTGGGCATCGACCATATATATAAATATACACATATAAAATGCACCTCAAAGATATTTTTGAGGCTGTAAGCTATAATCCCAATGATATTATTTCTTCTCTGATTCTTTACGATCATACTGTTTTGAACAAGTACACGAGGCCTAAAACGGTAGCGTTCTCTGAGGAGACCTACCCGTTTTAGGTCTCTTATACAATTTTACTGCTTTTTTTAGCTTTTCTTATGTTTGCCCTTAGGGCCCACCTAAGGGTGGTTTACTTATATATTTTCTTCTTACTCATGCCAAATAGGCATATCTTTATGATGGAGATGGTTAGGAGTAAAATTATTAGCCGGTACATCGAATATGATTATCCGTTCTACGATCTACTAGCTCTTAGCGTTTAGAAGTTACTGAACAGACAGACAGATTCTCTAAAATATGTAATAGATGTAAAGGAAGCTCCTGGTACAAGTTTTAAAAATAATATCACTTTCTTTTCTATCCTTTAAAAAAGGGTTTAGTTCATAACGAGTTTGTCCACCACATTCTGATGAGTTATATAAAAATAAAAATAAATACCCCCTCAAGCAGCTGCTTGCCACAGAGGTCTGACAGGAGCCTGTCAGTTTATATGTAACAGTAGGAGATCTGAGAGGATGGCAGGACCTCAGCAGAAAAACGACACACACATCCATGCCTAATCCGGCGCTCGAACCCAGGTCCCTTAGATCAGTAGCCAAGCGTGCTAACCACTCGGCCATGGGACGGCTAGTTGAGTTATATATCAAATTAAAACTCATGACGGGGGAGTTACGGTAAGAATACATTCCATTTCATGAGCAGTTGTATCTCGATTACATATCTCAAAACATTTCACATGAAATACTTACTGTCTCTGAACCAACTTCCCAAAAAGAATGATATTTCTTCAAAATGGCAAAATCTAATGTACCGTTCAGTTTTTTCCAAAAATAGATACGATTTTTTTATCTCAACGACACACCAACACGAAGTATTAAGAAACCAAAAAATTGGATTGAGTATATACGCAAGATCGGAATTTCATCGATTGTTTCC
This sequence comes from Ryuthela nishihirai, assembly GCA_038380435.1. NCBI lineage: Eukaryota > Metazoa > Arthropoda > Arachnida > Araneae > Heptathelidae > Ryuthela > Ryuthela nishihirai. The sequence goes on along the minus strand of JAWZYU010000016.1, from coordinate 13,742,980 downwards.
AGTAGTCGCGAACTTCTACTATGAAATGTACGATGGAAGATAAAATCCATAACAATGTTGTTTTTCACTCCTTTCCGGATTTCTATCCAAAAAAAAAAAACTCACCCAGTTATCAGTGAAGCCCCCGTTCTTGAAATAAAAACTAAATATATATAGAGAAAGAGAAATGCCCATAGAAAATGACGGGCCACATTTCATTTATTAAATCTTCACTTTTTAAAAAAATTTTGCATCTGAATACTTGATATTAAACATATTCTTCTTAGCATACATTATCTGTTGCATTAGTAACATTTTGAATCACAGCACTTCATAATAAAATTTTGAACTCTATTATACTGTATGCCAACATTAGCAAACAGGAAAATTGCCTTGAGCCGGGTGGGATCCGAATCTACCACCTCTTGATGAAATGTCAGGTACTCTGACCGATGAGTTACCGGTTGCCGATCAGTTGTTTTTTATTGTGGATGTTAAACACCGTCAATATTGTGGATGTCTAACACCATTATTGTGGATCATTATTGTGGATGTTAAACACCATGTAGTATCATCTACTGGTGGCTGTTCTATGACTGCAAGTGAAGGATATTTTGTTGCAGATCACCCAGGCTTATGCCCATGACAATATATATTCCATGGAACAGTTGACTGGCATTTTGTTTTATTATTAACAAAGTGAACTGAGTATTACTGCAGCTCAGCCGTCAGTGCATCTGACATGTCATCAGGAAGTCGTGGGTTCGGATCCCACCCGGCTAAATACAATTTCCCCCTATATCTACGATGACATGCAGCTTAATAGTGTTCAAAAGTTGTTACTATCATCTTACGCTAGATTAAGCGAGGCTAGCTAATAAAAGCAGTTATCATGTCTAATTTCATCGCTTAGACGTGTTTGACATAAAGTGTGTCTAACCCAGCGGTTCTCAACAGGTGTGCAGTGAGCCTGTGGCGTACCATTGACATGAAGAAGTCTAAAAATATTAAAATATCTAAAATATAAATTAAATACTCAAGAATGATGTAAATAAGCTCACCGGACAAAAAATCAGTCATCTCCCGCCGTGAGAGGGTTACGTTCATTCGACAGCAACAGAGAGCGCACCAGTAATAAACGCGTCTTACAAATAGCTGTACCCTGCGCTACTGAGTTCATACAGTGACAAGAAGTGGTCGTGTGTGTGCCACGTGTGTGTGCCACGTGTGTGTTATTCGCTCCATGAAACATGGGTCGCGCCGAAGATTTGAATGAGTGGTAAAAAGGTGTTATTGCGTTTGGCTGAGCCAAAGGGCATAGTGTACAAGAAGTTGCTGCCATTGCAGGTGTGTCGAAACGTACTGTCCAAAGGGTTTTCCAGCAGTGGCGTACATCACAGTCCACTGCTAATCGTCGCCAGAACTGCGGCAGAAAGACTGTGCTCAACAATAGGGACCACCGCAATGTGTCCCCGCACTGTTAGAGCACACCGCTTTGCAACGAGGCAGGAACTTTTCCAATCAGTCAATGCAGGCCTACAACAAGCTGTTTCCGAACGAACATTCCGAAGGGAATTGTATGTCATGGATATCTGGAGCAGAGCACCGCGGAAGAGGCCCATGTTAACAGCTCTGCACAACGCTGCATGGCTACAGTGGGCGAGGCGCCACAAAGACTGCACTGTCGACTCTTGGAAGCATGTGATCTGGTCGGATGAGTTTTTGCTTGTACTTAAATAATGCGAGGCGATGGGTACATCGTAAGCCGCATGAAGCCTTCCTTGCGGACTGTGTGCAAGGTGCTGTTCAAGCTGGAGGAAGCTCTGTGATATTCTGGGGTTGTTTCACGTACCAGGAAATGGGTCCTTTGGTTGTGGTGACGTAACACTTGAACCAGAAGGGCTATATGGAGCTACTGAACGACCATATGTTGCCTTTTGTGCGGCATCTCCATAGTGAACACCAGAAGGATACTCCCAGTCTTCCAAGACGACAATTGTCGCGTGCACAGAGCTCGAAGTGTGTCGAATTGGCATGACGAGCATTCTGAATCCTTCGAACATCTCGACTGGTCTGCCAAATCCCCGGATTTGAATCCCATAAATTTGAGTCCCACAAATTTATGGGATTCAAATCAAAAAAGTGAAGCGCCGCCCAGACATCCGACCAATCTGGCCGAACTGCGGCATTTTTTGCTGGAAGAGTGGATGAATATTGATGTGCACTACATCCGCACACTAGTAGCATCCATGCCAGACAGAATTTCGGCTGTTCTTCGGTCGCACGGAGGCGTTACGCGCTATTAGGCGACATTCAGCCAGGGGTGACTAATATTTATTTCCGGTGAGCTTACATAAAGGTCAGGGTGACGGGTCTCTCTTTTAAAGAGAACTATTTTTTGGTTCGGATTTTTTTACTATTTTCTTCATAGACGTAATGTTCCTTTTTAACTGCCAACAAAAACTTGTATTTCTAAAATGTTTAACGATAAAAATATTTCAGAAAAAGTCAAACTAAAAAACTATGTAAAAATTAATAACTATTCAACGAATCTTAATAATTAAACAGAATACCTGAAGAACAAATGCTATCGAAATTTCCAATTCAAATGACATTTAGTACTGATTGTAAAACCGTGATCCCGTGTGGAGAACCATACCCTGTGTACCTTAAAGGACATGCTGGATGGCCTTGACGGGAAGCTACCATCTGTCTACTAACAGCTGTTCAGTAGGTCCCTTTCTCCCAACCTTCTCTAAGCCCTTGGGTTCTTTGTGACCTGCTCATTTAGCCCATTGTGTGAGAAAAAGGTGCCTCTCGGAGGTAAAACAACTCAACTAACCTGTGATTAAAGTCGGGTACTGATCAGCATTCACTTATGTCTACAGGTCTTCAGACCCAGGAATGAATGATGTTGGTGAGGATCAAGAGAAGTCCCCATGTAGGTGGTTCTGATTGATAAAAGTGGACCATATCCTTGCTTCATTTGGTCCTTGATTTATTTTTTCCCTGATGTTCGAAATTTGGAACTTCTTGGAAATTTAATTAAAAACTATTCAGAAACAAAAAATTTCTTGTAGCTCAGTGAATCAAATGGAATACAGATCAGAGTGGGGAAACTTATTATCTCTGTGAGCTTACAGTGGAAATTAAAATCATCCCTCTTTACAGAGGAACAATTTAATACCAGTGAAACAGAATGAGTAGCAACTTGGGAGACTGTGAGAATGCGCAGTTGATGATTGGACAGTTCTTACATTGTAAGCCAATGATATATTAATCACCCATTGATCTCGATCTTTCAATTATCTATGAGAAGCCCGTAATTGGTCTAGTGGTTAGCGCACCTGACTACTAAGCTAGCGGGCATGTCCCTGTATAAGTGTTTCAATATGGTATGAGAAACCAGGACAATTTCCAGTAGAGTTTCTATGTTATTTCACCCTTTGTGTAGGATAACAGGCTCTTCCCTTTAAAAAAAGTGTCGAAACATATCTGCACAGTCTCATACACTGGTTTCCATAAAATAAGGAAAAATCAGAAAATTTATGATAATCAAAACACTATATGAATGATTTTAATGAAATTTGATGAAAAGATGAATTACAATGCTAGTTTCAGAACAGCATAAAATATTTTACACTACAAACATTTTTCGTCAAAAAATAACACTTACAAGAACTTGTCCAAAAATGATGTTTCAGAATACAATGGGCAAAATTCTTTAATAAAGAGTGTGGTCACCCCTTACAGTAATGCAGGCACGACAACGATGTTCCATGCTGTTTATGATGCTGTGAATCAGCTCATTTGGGAGTAATGACCATTGTTCTTTAAAGCAGTAACAAGCTCCCCCTTTGTTTCAGGTTGCGGTTTGAGGGCAGCAACACGTCTCCCTAGAGCATCCCACACATGCTCAATCGGATTTAGGTCAGGAGACCGAGCTGGCCACTCCATGCGCATAATGATCTCCTCTTGAAGGTATTGTTCCACTAGTCGAGCACTGTGTGGACTAGCGTTAACGTTTTGTAAGATGAATGTTTCACCTATTGCACCAGCGTAAGGACATACATAAGGGTCCAGGATGTCATCTCTATACCTTTGAGCATTGAGGTTCCCACTCGTCAACACATAGAGGTCTGTGCGTCCTCCTAAGGAAATGCTACCCCAAACACACACGCTACCTAAGCCTTAACTGTCTCTTTGGCGGATGTTACTGGGATGATAGCGGGTACCTAGTTTTGTCCATATCAAGAAATGTCCGGAATCACTCTGCAAGCAATATCTGGACTCATCTGTGAAGAGTACGGACCTCCATTTGCTCTTCTGTCCAGTTAACATGCGTGCGTGCCCAATTCAACCGCTCTATCCTGTGACGTGACGTGAGGGGTATACAAATTACTGGCTTTCTAGAGTACAGATCTCCCTCATGAAGCCTTCAACGCACAGTAGAAGCTGATACAACCCTCCCAGTGGCTGCTGCAAGAGAGGATCGTAGCTGAGAGAGAGTAGAAGCCCTGCTCCTTCATGCTGTTAATCGCAGATATCGGTCTTGTGCAGCGGTCGTAACTCTAGCCCTTCCTCGGTAAACCTCCGAGACACGGAATCCATGCTAAGAAATTGATTCCACAGTCTATGGACCACAGAAGAACTTACATTCACCCATCGTACCACGCCTGACAGACTCTGGCCTGCTTCGAGCAGGCCAATAGTTCTCACCGCAGTTCATTTGGCAAATGATGTCTCGAGGTCATTCCTACAAAATGGTTATTTCGAATTTCTTTACTCGCATTTACAACACAAAATAACGATCCGCTCTAAAACACCCGTTTTTATGCCGCTATCTGATTACGCAAATTGATGCAACCTTGTCTAATTTGCTTACAATATGCTCACTCGTCATTACTTTATGGTTACATGAACAAGTTTGGTGCGGATCGCACAATGTTTTGGCGAATTATCGCGATTTTTCTCATTCTTCCTTAATTTATGGAAGCCAGTGTAGTAATCCCAGATGCCCCTCACGCCAGGACCAGAGGGGGCAAGGAGGGCTTGTCTCTTTCCTTTGAGAATGCTAATAAGGGCAATGGTAGCAAATAATTATTAAATTTTAAAGCCTCTAAAAGGAGGGAGAAATGTTATACTGCAATGGAATTCCAATCTTTTGAGTCCTTTTACTATTTGAATGTCAAGCGACAAAAATTCACTATATAATCGCTGCAAAGCTATTTGACAAACCATCAGACGACATTAAAAAAAGGTTTCGGGTTCATAAACCCAGCGTAAGTAATGAAAAAAATATTTCTTTTAATTTTATCTCTCTGAATAGCTTTCTTCATAGGGAGCGCATATGAAATTCATGACACAAAAAAATACCAATTTTGTTTTAGCTGAGCTTCTTGCTTCGTGGTTATCAAATCCCGCCATCTAAGCATCCCAAACGTAGACCCGTAATTAGTTCCATTTACTCGTAGCTTCCCCTGGAAGAAAGGAAAAAAATCCAAAAGGGCGAAAGAGAGAAGTTATAGTAGGAGAGAAGTAGGTCAATGGCTGAACTGGATTAAGCTAAGCTTACGAAGCAATTTCTGCTACAGGATATTCTTCCTTCCCTCAATTTCGCCTCAAGTGGCTTCATTCTACGTTAACTGCCTAAAGACCGAACTTGGAGAGTTTGCAGCTCAGACTAGCAATTTCAGACACTAAAGACGTTTATCACATCAAAACTTGTTCATAAATATAACTCATAAACGTAAATTAATCTGGTCCATAGATAAATGAAGGATAATTACACGAAATCTTCTAACTTGTTTAAAGTGTATGTATATACAGTACACTAATATCCTCTTTATATGTAGATATATACAAACACGCTGAGATTTTTCATTTTTTGTTCCCGAATTTTGCTATTCAGTCTAAATTAAAACTAGAGAAACTTAAGAGTGAATCATCAGCCTACTTCGTTTGCTGATTGAGTATTGCTATTCGTAGTTTCAGGATGGATTACGTAATAACCAATATTGTTTATAATACACAGAGCAAGAGCGAATTTGAATAAAAGAGGGCTACTTAATTCGCGCTAAAATTACTCAAATAATATATGACTAACAGCAAAATAGTTTTTCATGTACTGAAATATGTTTAGATATATAAATCAAAACCTCCTACTTTAGTTAACATTTCATTCACTATAGAAAAATAGAAATTACATTTCTCAATCTGCTGGGGCCGGGTGGCTCAGTCGGTAGCGCGCCAGGCTCGTAATCTGCAGTTCCCAGGTTCGAGTCCCAACTGTGTCAGCGTTGAGAATTATCTCTGAAAAATTACCCGCCCTGCCCACGGTCAGTAGGGTACACCGATGGGCTTGGAAAGCCTTCGTCCGTCGGATGGGATGTTAAGCCGTGACCCCGTGTGCAGGAGAGCCATACCATGTGCACGTTAATAGAACACACTGGATGGCCTTGACGGGAGGCTATCATCTGTCTCCCAATAGCTGTTCCAATGGGTCTCCTCCCCCAACTTTCTCTGAGCCTTCGGGGTCCTTGTGACCTGGCCATTTGGCCCACGGTGTTCAAAAAAGTGCCCCTCAGAGGTAAAACAACCCAACCCAATCTATTATATTATACTCAACTTGGGTAATTAAATTATACTTAAGTTTATGAGTTAGTTATTTAATAATTAAAACGATGTTAAAAATAGTTAAATTATCGTATTAATACGATTAGAATATTTCGGTATAATTTATTTTCATTCAGCAACTGAGAAAATGGATGTAAAACATTTAGTTATAAAAGTAAATTTTGTTGATTCGAGGAACAAATTTGTACACCAAACTCTATCTTCTAAAAGAAGGTTTCTAATTTGTGCAAAAGAAATTTTACTAAGAAATATTAGTTTCATTTGAAAAGAATTCTATTAATAAGCATGAAGAAAAAATGAACCAAATCATATTTGCTAATCCTTAAAAGTACCGACTGACAATTCTAATATCCATCGCATTTAATATAATTTCTATTTGTCAAAAAAATTTGCTATTAATTTCTTTAAAATTAACGGTTTAAGAACGTTGTTTTCAATTTAGAGGCTTAGTTTTAAGAATTTCTGCGAAAAATATAAAGTAATGGAAACAAATATTTATATTCCTTTTAAAGTTTCGTTAATAAATGATAAATGTAAAATATATCCAAAAAAAAGATAATTTTCAACATATTGGTTTAGAGTCACTTTTATAAACAAATATCAAAGTCTTCATTAAGGGATTAAGACTTCGTTAAAAATTTTAAAAATGTTATAGAAGATTACGCAAATCAAACAAAGGGTCTTGATGTTTGGTTGATACAGATTTTTATAAGAAATTTAACTAATCAGTCGGTGTTGATTTTTTTAAGTTTAATAATTTTTTTTCAAGTGCAATGGAGTAAAAACTTGATCAACGTGAAAATGCGAAGCGTATATTCATCTATTGAACTTTCAATTCCAGTCAACTCTAACTCTACAGACAGATTTCATGGAATGTGATCCGTATCCCATTTTAAAGGAAATCGTGTTCTAAAAGTGGGTAGTTCAGCGATATAATGTTTATATATATATATATATCGCCGTCCAGATATTGCCCACGGGTCACATGTTGTGCAGAACCACACTAGAACAACCCATCCATACGCCCTGAAATTTCAGAAGGAAGGAGATATATCTCAAATCACTAAGCTGGTAAGATGAAATTTAGTTTAGGTATGTGTTTACTGTTGGTTTAAGTGTTAAGATCACTGTGTATGAAGAACTCTGAGAGTTCAGCGGATTGAATAAATTCCTGCTGTGTAAAAGTCCTTCAGCATCTACATTTAACAACAAGCAAATTCCAGTCAAAACTTGAATGAAACCGAATATATACATATTTTGTTATATACTTTCTATTCGATCTGGATTTACTTACATAAGAAGTGGTAGTTCCCCAAGGTATTGCGGAAGTACACTTCTTACTTTCTGATGTTTGATAATCCGGAACATAAATCGGGATTGAAAAAAATAAGTTTACTTCAAGTAAACATCTTGAAGAGCTTTATAAACCACAAGATATTCTTACCGTAAACTGCAAGAGCGGCAAGAAAGGATTCGAATACTTTAGAGATTTTACGTTTTCTAGAAATGCAGTGAAAACGCTTTTTAAGTTAGTGAGAAACGTAATATTATCTATACAGTAAAAAAAATACTTAGAGGTGAAGTGTTGTATTGAAAGAGTATGAAAGATTAATAGTTTATCAATCGGTAAATCTATGGAAAAAAATTATACGTTCTTGAACCACTGAGAATTTTTAAAACATTTCCCAAGTCGAACATTTGACATCAGGTTTTAGCATTTGAAAAAATAGCAAGATCCCATTTTTACACTTCTACTATTATCTTTTTTAGTTAAAATGATATTTATCGATTTCAGTAACTGCTAGTTACAGGTGTCCACTTATCCCATCACTTCCTTTAAAATAACAATAAATTTCACCAACCTCATATGAGAAGGGGGCTACATGCAAGGGGCTTCATACAATATTTCAAATCATTGAGCAAGAAGTAAGAAACTTAGTTTTGGTTTCGCTTTGCAATAGATTTAGTTCCAAGGTCATTATTTCATGGAGATACTCATTGGAATGATTTTAACTCTGGCATAACAAGCATCAATTCAAATGATTGATGATTGCTTGCTGAAGCCAGCATGACAACATCAAATTCTCACTTTTTCCAAGTCTATATTTCTAACCATTAGATATTGTCCCACTCTTTAATACTCTTAGTCTAACAACATTGCCAACATTTTAATACAAATTGAATTCATGGACGTCTTAGAATGAGTATTTGTTTATATTTTACTGTACAATAAACTTAAGACAAAGAGTCGTTCTGATTAGAAACTCGTTATATTTCGAAACCTCGCAGGGATAGTTTTCAAAGGGTGCAATCCTGTTGGGACGTCTAGTGTGCTTGGAAAGGCCGCCGTCAGTCATATGAGACGTTAAGCCGTGTTTCCGTGTGGGGGAGAATTAAAGAACACGCTGGATGGCCTTGATGGGAAGCTACCATCTGTCTTCCAACTGCCCATCAATTATAACAACGAGGTCCATTCCCCCAACCTTCTCTGAGCCGTCGGGTCCGTGTGACCTCGTTACTTAGCCCATTGTGTGCAAAAAAGAACCACTCAAAGGTAAAGCAATCCAATCTAACCCTGTTGTGACGTGGGTTTTTCTGTGTCAGAAGAATTCAGGTTTTGTGAAGAATAGTTTAATTTATAACACCGTGACAATTTACGTTTTCTGTCCCATAGACTAAAGCAAACGTATGTCTCATCCATTTAAGCAGATTACATGTCAAAAAATCTTATATCATTGAAACATGTTATTTAAGTTAGTCTACGCCCACCAAATTAAAGCATCATCTATATTTCACCTTTTAAAGCTTGCTACATAACTATGAGTTTAAAATAGTGAACTACAAATAATATAAATTAATACTACCAAACCTGTGATAACGAAATATTTTTTTAACTGTTTTCATGAATGCCACAAGCAAATGAAAACCTTTTCAAGCATTTTTTTACTGTTAAAAAGCTTCAATTTCAATGTTTCTGAACTATTTCCCCACAAAGTTTTAATCGTCGCGTATTTTCTATGTTCCATTTCCTTGAATGCGACCTTACTAGCAAATGTTTCTGTTAAGTAACGTATCGTCTACTCAAGCTAAGTGAATCAACTAATTTAACAGTTGCATGGAAATCTCACAGTTATAAGACTCGACTTCAGTAGCTACTATTTACATGTGTCCACTTATCCCATACGAAAATCCCTTCATGAATAAAGATGGCTTACTTCCCAAGTCACCGACAACAGCAACACCCTGTAAATCAGTCGTCCACGCAATATCATTGTCCTTGGAGAGAAATAGCAATTCAACGTTAGGAAAGGTCTTAAAACTCCTCACTTGATTACAGCGAATGCAGAAATTCTAAGACGATGAAATGGGTCGTCAAATGTTTATCTAAGTACTTAGTCGCAAGTTGTTTCCCCACACACAAACAAAAGACTACAGAAACTAATTCCTTAGGGGATTGTCGTCACTGTAGGCGTAGTTACTGTTCCTTCTGGAACACAGCACTAAGGATTATAGGGCTTGCCATTATTTTAGTGGGTGTTCTCTAAGGAGCATTACTTATTAGCAACAAAAAAAATCATTCTGATGGGTAGGAAAAAAAATTATCTCATTAACCTTCCGTAAGTATTTTGTTAACAAATTTTTATTCAACCTTAATTTAAAATTTCCATATTGGTTGCCGAATGTGCTCAGGCTATTCACAGGAAATTATTCAGCCAAAAAGGAGAGTTTTATGTCGTATTTGCTCTACAACAAAATGTTTTAGCAACGTAGATTTAATCATAATTAGTTTCGTAAATACTTCATGTATAGTACTACAAGAAATATCTTATAAATTCGGCTTCGACGATGATAACTATGACATCATCAATTATAGCAACGATAGTGATGACTTGTGATGGTGTAGGTGGTAATGACGACAATAACAACAGTGGTGGCGTGACAGCGACGATGATATTGATGATTTTATATTAGTGGTGGTGGATAAGCTATTATAAAAAATGTTTTGAATCGTCCGAATAAAAATGTCATCATCAGTCTAATGATGATGCTGATGATGGAAGCTGTGACAAAGGCGATAATTTTGTTCTTAGAAAAACGTTTTGATATGACGAATGCTCTTGGTCGTTTCGGAGTGGCGTGTTTTTCACCAAAATACACACTAGTACGAAGTAAAATTTATGCTTAAATAAATCAAAGGTTGATCATTTGGAAAAATAACGAAAAGATGGATGAATATGCTATAATGAGTTCTTTTACTTTTTAATTACACATTAATAAGAGAAACAAAGCTGAGAAATGGAGAGAGGCAAAATATTTAATTTAATTTCATCTTGAATATTCACAGAAAAATTATATCAGCAATCTTATTATGTCGTCAATTAATTGCATCAGTCTGAAAATAAAATTAGAATTTCCATGATATTATTTTTATTACGTAGTTAAATAACTGTGGCAGTCGGGAAATGAAATAAAATTTCCATACCATTTAATTAAAATCCCAATTCTAAATCTGAACATCTTTTTAAACAATTGTTTCATAAAACAAATTAAGTTTAATAAATTTTTCAATACGAAATCTAAGTGATTTTTGACAATATTATGAAATATTAAAAAAAATTAAACAATCAAAATGTTGCATTATTCGACAGCAATATACCTTGCACTAATTATTTACTGAGAAATTATACATTGAAATTTATAAGATCGTTCTCTTGACCAAGTTGTTATCTGAGACTTCTGTAATTGTTTTTCAAAGTGAAGGAGATGGTAACTCTAAAAATTTCCGTAACACATAGAAAACTAATCTCCGTTACCAGAACTTTAAGAAAAATCTTAATCACTCTTATTTTACATTTTTTTTTTGCTAAAATAAATATCGTAATTCGAAAGGTAAGTAGTTTCAAATGAAGTCTTAATGTAGAAGTTCTAGCTTTATTTTGGGAGGTGTCAATAAGCGACTGCAATTTTCCAGCATCGGCTCTAATTCTGAGATTTCATCCATTTTATCTATATCATGTTTTAGTAGAGAAGGAAACACTGATAGGTTAGAAAAGAAGTCGTCTGTGGAGTTGTGTATTAAACCATTGGCATCTGAAAGGAATTATGCCCATTTTAATATAGTGCATCAGTTGATAGCGTAGTGATCTGCAATTCTCAAATTTGAATCCCTACTGTGCCAATGTTAAGATTTATCTCCTCTAAATTCTCACCTTGCCCTCGTTCAGAAAGGGGAACCCGATGGGCTCGTAAAGGTCGTCATAGGTCATGTAGCACGTAAATCCGTGGAACCAAGAGCAAGAGAGTCACATCCTGTGCATGTTAAACGCTCTGGATGTCCTTGATGGGAGACTTTCTTCTGTCTTCTAACGGCTGCCTAGTTAGTTCATGTTTCCCTAACCAGCTCTGTGCTTTGGGGTCCATTTTGGCCTGGCAACGTAACCCATTGTGTGCACAATAGTGATTCTCAAAGGTAAAACAACACAACATAATCTAATCTGTCTCTAACAGCTATTCAATGGATTCCCTTTCCAAATTCTGCCCTAATTAGAGATTAGCACGTTTTGACTCTTAGCAGCGCTTTTTTGCCCATATTTGGTACAATTGCCAGTTCACAAGAACCTCAAGGACTCAGAGCCGGATAGAAGAAGGGATTCACTCTACACTTATTAGGAGACAGACCGCAGCCTCTTGTCAAGGCTATTCAGTGTATTCTTGCCCAAGGAATAGGTGCTAAAAGTATGACTCTCCTGCATACGATACCAGGGCTTAAATTCCATTCTGCCTACGAAGGACTTCAGGAGCCCATCAGTGACCCTGTCTCACCGAAGATAGAGCAAAACAGTTGAGATTGTGACTTGGGACACCCAAGCTTGGCGCGTTACCGGATGAGCTAACTACTGCCTCTGAACGAAAGTCTTGGTGTCGTATTTATTTAACCCATTTGCAGCAAAGGAGTATCAATCAGAATTAATAATAATCTGAGTTCGACCAATCATAGATTTTTCCCATTGAAAATTTAGAAATAATTGAACTTTCAGCATTCAGATATTTTTTCTACGATAAAAAACATTGATGATAAGGAATAGTATAAGCTAGGGGTTCTCAAAGTGGGGTATGCGGTGAAATGTTTTGGGGTACGCCGTGAGAGCTCAAAAGTCGCTAGATCTTCCATTATCCAATAAATAAGAGTTGATTGAGATATCTTGTGACAATAGTTTAAAAAGCATTCATTCCAAAAAGACATTGATTAGTTTTTGGATTGGAGTGGAGAAGGAATATCCGACATTGTCAAGAATTGCAGTCAAATATTTGTTACCCTTCACAACAACTTATTTCTGTGAAACTGGTTTTTCATCTTTAGTTGCTTTAAAAAATAAATATAGGAACAGATTGGATGTTGAAGATGCCTTGCGACTCTACCTTAGCAAGATAACCCCAACAATTGATGAACTGTGCAAGCGTAAACAAGCGCAACCATTTCACTGATTACCCAGTTAAATATTTATAATTTTATAAGGTTTGTTAAATTGTTTATGCATTTTTTTGTGTTTATCGATATATGTAATTTATGAATACAAAATTTAATATATATATGTTTTATTTTATTCCATTGTTATACTATAACTATAGTTTTATATATCTATACAAGGGGTTCGCCAGTTACATACACATTTCCAAGGGGTACGTGAATCATAAAAGGTTGAGAACCACTGGTATTAGCTATGATACTAACAACCAAATTTCAGCGATGTGGATATTAAACAAGTTTCATGAACGATGACAACAAAGTTAGTAGCTCCTAGACCAAGTTATTGCAGATCATATATTTATCAAAGAGAATCCTTCCTTTTCTCTGCACGAGGGAATTTTGAGCTTCAGTGAGACACTTGAACAGGAAGACAGCAACGAACATTTACCTACTTGATGAATCCAATTTCCTGCTCAAAGTGACTCACCCAGACAGCGTCTAGACTCTAACTGGCGCCTAAAGCACTCTATATACTCACTGAGTCTTACTCTAACCAACGTTTAGAGAGAAAGAAATTATAAAGCAGCAATAAATAAATGAACATCTTTTCGTTTTTGCAGAATGAGGCAAAGTTTACCGAAGTCTAAAATAATTGCTTATTCAATTTATGAAAATTATTGGTCCGTTCCTTATATATATTTCCAGGTCATTTGTTTTTGTTTGAAATTACGATTCATTTTGAATCAGTGATCAGATTCACAACTTGGTGACTTTTCACAATGAATATCAATGGATAGTTGTTAAGTTGTCTTGATGTGTTAGGAATGAAATTAAACACGGGTTATTTCAATATATATATATGTACTGGGTTATTGCAATCATATAACTGAAAGAAATATCAGAATTTTCAATTATTAATATTTGTTTCACTGTTAAAATTACTATCTATATATTTGAGGTAAGAATTTGTAATTTAAAGTTCATTAATTTTATTTAAAATAATGAAAATTCTATCTCTATTTGCTTAATAGTGCTCTTTTGTTTTGGATTGGTACATATTGATATGTAATACCTGACAGTGTAGTTAATGTAGAGAACAAACCCGCCCAGAACAGGAGTTATGGTAAAAAAAATCATGCAGTTATTATACTACCAATGTGACGATAGACACAAAGCTATCGCCAAATAATTCAGCAATATTGCAATTTATCCCTAATGATTCTTGGCAACTTTAAATTTTAAAATTTGCAAAATTCTTTAAGGTCATAATATAAAACAGTTTATGCGAAAAACGCATTAAACAAAATTCACCATTAGGAGGAAAAATCACTGTATTCAAACTCCAATTCTTCATCTGAAAATTTATCAAATATCGGAAATTGCCACGCGTTTTTAGGATCAATCACTATAAGTCTGCGGATTACAAGAACCCAATTTGAACCTAACACATCAGACAGTAGCGAGAGTTAGATGAAGGCCAAGCAGCTTCACGAGATAAACAAAAAATATTACGTTCGGCCAATTAGTAATCTAGCAGGTGCGAAATCACTATCAGCAGAAAATCATGCAAATGTTACCTATTGTGACAATACGATATATTTTTCTTAAATTACATAAAATTCACACAGTTTTATCACTAGTTTAAAAAAGATAAACTGTTCCTCTTCTGTGTTCTTGGGAGATTACAACGCAATGATCGGGTATAATGTTATCGTTTAGAGATGGCAAGCTCAAGGATATCACTATGTAAAAAATCTGAATAATAACACTCAGTCATCATAAAGGAAAATTTCATCATCATCATCATCATCATCATCATCATCCTCAAGCAGCCATGGGCTACGGAGGTCCAACCAGACCACGTAGTTTAATTCTCCAAGCATATCTGTCCTGAGCTACATCTGCTGCATCCGGCAACTGCACACCAATTCTAACAAGGTCCTGTTTGACATTGTCTGCCCACCGCATCCTAGGTCTCCCCCTCCTTCTGAAGCCTCTAGGCACACTGTTCATAACCCTATTCGCCAATCTATAACTATCCACACGGGCAACATGGCCAAACCAGCGGAGTCTCTCTCTGCACAATATGATGCTTAAAGGAGGTTGCAGACTCCTTTGCCTAACCTCATCATTAGTTACAAAGTTAAACCACCTAATACCCAAGATACTGCGTAAGCATCTAGAATCAAAAGCATCTAGTTTCCTGTTACCTTGTTTACAAAGCGTCCAAGTTTCACTACCATAACTAACCCTAGAAAGAACAAACTATTATACAGTCTAATTTTAGTTTTTAGGTGTATACGCCTATTTCTCCACAATCTCCATAGATTCTTAAAAGTCCCGGCAGCAATACCTATTCGTCTGTTAATCTCATGCCGCACATCACCAGTATCAGTTACATAGCTCCCAAGATAATTAAACTGTGACACCTGCTCAAGACTGCAACCATTCAGATTAACTGAATCACAACCTGCCTGACCAATTTTCATCACTTTAGTTTTCTCTCTGTTTATAACCAAACCTACCCTACTACCAGTCTCATCAACAGCTCGAATGAAAGAGTTCATCTCATCAACATCATTTGCCAAAAGGGCTAAATCATCAGCATAATCTAAATCAGAAATTTTCGTATCTCCAGCCCATTTAAGGCCAAAAGCTTTCCCTTGAAGTGAATTTCGCATAACATAATCAACAACCAAACTAAAGAGAAAAGGAGACAAAATGCACCCTTGTCGAACACCAGAAGTAATGCTAAACCAATTGCTACAAGACTTACCAACTCTTACACACGACTCAGTGTTATTATAGAGAGCTTTCATTATGTTAACTAACTTCTCTGGTATACCATATGATCTCACAATCAACCACAAATTATGACGATCAACAGAGTCGAAAGCCTTTTTGAAATCAACAAAGCTAGCAACCAAAGGTTTCTGAAACTCTAAACATTTCTCAAGAATCTGCCTAAGTGAAAATATCTGATCCACACATCGCCTACCACTTCTGAATCCACATTGCTCATCACGCAATTGCCTGTCAACCAGATTCTTAATTCTATTAAGCACAATCATGGAAAGAACTTTACCTGGAACAGAGAGTAGGCTGATAACCCTATAATTATCACAAGAACTGCGATCACCTTTTTTGAAAATAGGGATAATAATAGCTCTGGTAAAATCTTTAGGAACCATGCCTTTATCATAAAAGTTATTCAAAATTTCAGTCATCCAAGTGATAACCAAAACATTCCCAGCTCTGAGCATTTCTGTAGTAATTTCATCAGGGGATTTATGAAGTTTCAGTTTAGAGATAGCCAAACTAACTTCAGATTGTGTTATAGGGCCAACATTAAAGCTGCCAATGCATCTATCATCATTACAAACAATGGGAGTAGAACTAACCACATTGTTTAGAACATCACTGAAATGCTCAGCCCACCTAGCCATGAGAGAATCCTCACCTTCTATAGCCTTACCTTGTTTATCCTTCAATCTCTGTATGCCTGTCCGTTTTCTACCACATAAAACATTAACTATCTGGTACAGCTCTCTGCTGTTGTGCTGCCTAACTGCTTCCTCAGCTTTTTCAGCCAAGCTATCAAGCCAAAGATTTTTATCAGTAGCTAACTGATCCTTTACACGTTTATTAAGCTCTCTGTAATCTTTTCTATTAGGACTAGTAGGGTACTGATTAAGGACATTCCTGCAATTCCTTCTTTCTGAAATAAGCTCAATTGCCTTGTCACTTAAATAATTCTGCCTCCTCTGCTCCTTTTTTCCTAAAAGAGTACTGTTAGTTTCCAAAAAAGCCTGTTTAAAATGGCCCCATTCTTCCTCAACTTCAGTATTAAGCAAACCATGACCGTCATAATGACTAAGTAACCTATCATGGTAAGCTTTAGCTATAACTGGGTCATTCAGAGCTTCAGTATTAAAGGTAAATTTTTTAACTCTAGCACAACACTTTTTAAGTTTAAGTTGCAAGACACTTTTAACAAGGTAATGGTCAGATCCAATTTCAGCTCCCCTATATGCCCTGGTATTTCTAACAGAACTAGCCCATTTGCTGTTAATTAATATATAATCAATCATATTCCTATGCAGCCTATCAGGTGAAACCCATGTGTACTTATGTATGTCGCGGTGTTTGTAATATGTGTTAGTTATTCTGAAACCATTGAGTTTACTTACCTGTAGGAGACGTTGCCCATTGCCATTGCAGCTACCAATACCAAAAGGACCTATTACTCCTCCCCAAAGGTCAGAGTCGGTACCAACTTTGGCATTGAAGTCACCAAGAACAAGGGTAATATCTCCTTTCTTGACAGAATTCAAAATGTCCTGAAGTTGTCCGTAAAACCTATCCTTCTCATCCTCATCAGCATCCTCAGTGGGGGCAAAACAGCAGATAACATTCAAGTTTTTAATGCTTGTCTGAAATTTTGCTTTAAACATATACATAAAATTTCATCCATGTCAGGATTCCCATAGAGAAATTTTCGTTTATTTTCCTGTATTTAATGATCGTTGTAAAAAATCTCCAGTTAATGATCTCCATAGAAACAATAATTCTTTTAATAATATCCATACAAAAAGTGTAAGTTAAAGAACACCATATTAAAATAATCATATAAAGATTTCCATAGAAAAATCTCCATTTAAAGATCTCGAGAGAAAATTCCATTTTAATTTTCTCTGTAAATAATTTCCATTTCATTATATTAATAAAATATTCCTGTCAAATATCTCCATTGAAAACATTATATAAAATGTTTCTATAAAAACGTTTCCTTTAAAAGACTTCCATAGAAAAATAAACACTTAAGGATCACTATAAGAAATCAGAGATCACTATAAGAAAGATTTTCTTACAAAAAAATTCCTCCTCGGATGACGACCCCAGTCAGGGTCGAAATATTAGGATATTTACTCATAAGTAAGTGACTCTATTTAACTTAAGTTGCAACGTATATTAATCTACCTATTCTAAGACAGTCATGAATACAATTATTATTTCCATTTAAGTAATATCGTATAAAATTCTCATTTACATATCGCCACAAAATTATCGCTATATTTTATCTCCACAAATAATCTTCATTTAGGATTTATCGTAGACAAATCTCAATTTAAAAGAGCTGTAGAACAACTTTCAACTGAAGCATTTCCATAAAAAAATCGATGTTTTAAAATCGACATAGAAAATCATCATTTAATGATTTCCGTATCAAACTCTCGTATTTTTTAAGATAATAGAATAAATATCATTAACAAAACTGCATAGAAAAGTATCCATAAAAATATTCGTCCCAGAGTCTTCATAAGAATAATCGTGATAACACAATTTCCAAATTATTTTTATTCTCTTTGAATCCAGAGAGCACGCAAAAATTGCCCTAACGTAATTTATGAAACAATTTATTCTTCAAGAAAATAAATAATCCAGATGAGTGAATTAAATTCATGGATTATTAAAATTTATTTCGATTATCGCTTAGTTACTGATCAAAAGGACCTGGGTTCGAGCCTTGGGTAAGGCATGGATGTTTGTGTTGTTTTTCTGCTGATGTCCCGCCATCCTCACAGACTTTCTACTCTGGCTATAAACTGCCAGGCTCCTGTCAGACTTCTGTGGCAAGAAGGTGCTTGAGGAACTATTTATTCATTTTCAAAACCCAAGTTTGTTTTTATAATATTTCAACCAAAATGAGAGCAGCATTAAAATTTACAAATACGCAAATATTTAATAAGACTTTTATTAAATCAGAAAAATAATCAGAAATACCCAATCAAAACAATCATTTTCAACATAAAACAACTGCTACGAAAACATCACCATCAACATCATTCTTTATTATTCAATCAATTCCTAGTATTTACTTTCAAGACTTCGATAATCATAGAGATAACTGGACGAGAAAAAGGAACTATGTAGACCACAGACGGAAAATATCGATCATTTTTATTTTTTCTGGTGTGCTCCGTTTTGTCACTTTCCTTTTCCTCGTTCAGCTGTTTCTGTACGAGACGACGGAAGTTGACTGATTAAGGGCCTTACCTAAAGGTGGGGTCAGCGCAATAAGCTGGCTGCTTCATACAGACGCCTTCAATGCGAAGATGCTTGCTCCAGTGCAGCAGAAATCCTTCATTTCTCTTCCCATTCGCCACTGCAAGAAATCATCCGTGCGAATAGTTGGAATCGACGCGGTGCTGCATACTCACACGTCGATAAGCATGATATCCTGACTGATGGGATCATAGGACTCGTTGTTTTGCTCCTGGTGTTCTCGAGATGGTGCACCTAACTCACTTGGGCATTAAATCTCCATGATCTGCAAATGGAGTGGTTAACGTTTACATTAGCGTTTTATTTTCCTCTTTGGGTCTAGTTTGTGTCGATAACTGTCGCATCAGGACCAGAAGATTGTTTGTTATTTCCAGAAATGCTATCTTAGTACAGCTATACTGAAAGTTTTGATAATCAGCTTTAGGTTATTATTGAATTAAAATTATGATTATTACCATCACGTATACAATAGATTATTAATTACAGAAATTCAACTCGCTATCCAATTTAAGGAAATAAATATTGGTAATGAAAATGGGTAAGTAAAATATGATACTGAACAAGTTTCAGAAAATGAATGTAAATAACTTGCATAAACATTTTATATGAAAATGATGATGAAATGGCTTTCTAACATTAATATGTAAAAACAAAACTTCAGTTTACATTTTGAGTTCATTACATATTTTTGCATATTATCATATTAAAAGATTCTGGAAAATATAACTATATTTTGCTTTTACTTGTTTTTATATATATGAAAAATTTATATGTTTAAATAAGTTATCAGATATATTTAAAACTTTTATGGCTGTCATTTTCTTCTTTAATGCATTTTTGCGTGATAGTACATTATATTAATTGTATTAAAGTTGGATAAACCCTCCTATGTTATTAATTTTTGATAAATACATTGTTTTTCAGTTCTACCTCGTTTTATGTTATATCATGTTACTTATTTAATTAATTTTTTGTTTCTAACGAGATCTGATATTTATTAAGTATGAATTTGTTTGTTTTAATAATTTCAGAGTTTAATATTTCCTCTACTAATAACTGATTCTAAACTCATTACAATGTTGTTGTTTTTTAATAAAATACATTCATTTATATACGTATAGGTTCTTTAAATTTCTTTACATAATAATATTTTGTATTAATGAACTTGTTTCTGAAAATAACCTTTATATTTGAATAATTAATCATTATTTTATTTTGTAAAGATTAAATGAAACACAATTGATAAATAATATCTCCCACAACATGTTAAACTGCACCGTATCCTAGATTGGAGCCAAGCTTGTAAAAGTAATAGGAAGCATTTATCGGCACGTTTTCTTACATAATATACTTTTAAGTAATTTGTTGTTTACTGAACTAGTCAAATCAACTGAGTTTGGTGATTAATTGAATAGCATGTGCGAAGTCTCAAATGAACACTTTTACAAATTATTTAACTAAAATCTATTTCTTTTCGTTAGAAAAGGTTATCCAAGCAGTCAATCTAATTTGTGCTGTATATAGCTGAATGGAAGATGATGATTAATAGATATAATACTGTTAAAGATTTTAGCTGTATGTTTTTTTATTTCACAACAGTGGGTAAAATTCGTATTAAACAGACAGTAAATGAACTGATTTAATAACTAACGCAATAAATTTACATCAATAGCATAAACATTTAAGTAATAGTCACAGAACTACCAATATGTTAATCAACTATGACTAAATGATCCTAACATCCATTAAATACTAACTGATAAACCAAGTCTCATTCGATAACTGAATCAGAAATTAAAGCATAAGCACAATTCTTACCAATCGTCTTTCACTGGTTAGACATCACGTATAAAAGAAATGACAATATCTATACTAACTAAAGATGCACTGTTGTTCTACTTCCGAACAAAACTACCTTTTTGCACAAATATATCGAAAATTTTAAGTCGTCTCCGTGCACACACACCAAATGAAATTTTTTTTCATACTAGTACAACTCTATACTCTATTCGCTTGCCATTATTTTTTCAATGGTGTTCCAATCCATTCACGTAGCACAACAGTCCCGATTCGTTGTTTGCATATGTAGATCCGTTTCAATATTCTCAATAATAATAATGAAATTCCTTCATTTTCTACCAAATTTGTTGTAACATGGATAGTTGTTTCATAATTTATAATCGGTTTAAAAATTGTTTTGAATTAACATTCCACACGTATTACCTTTTACCCATTTTTTAATCACCTGATATTCATAAAACCACGGCAGACAACACCGATCACAACTGAGCAAGAGTAGTCTTGTTAAATACTTTAAATTTAATTACTTCTGGAATCTTTATACAGTTTTTCTTTGCTTAATTTCTCACACAAAACCCTAGACCATTGCTCACGAATAACTCGAAAAATAGTTACACAACTTTGCAATAATGGAAATTCCAATAGTTTTTTCTAACAAGCTTAAAACTCTTCCGATAAAACGACGGGCACAGGTGATAAAAAAAAGCAAATTAATTATCTTTTGCATAGAAGTGACATTTTGAAGCAAGGTAAGAAAAAAACGTGATCTTTTTTTCCCCAGGTCTCAAAGAAAAATCAATGTCTTTAGCAATACAAATATTTGCTCCTATCTCGGGGTTCGGTAGCATTAGGGTCTGTTCATATTTTCTTTTTTATCTTCTCTACCCTCTCTGCTTCTGAAGAATTTTGTATCGCTCCAGATTATAAGCGCTTTTGTATTATTTTCTGGTGTTTACTTATATTAGCATTTTTACAACGTGACATGTTCCTCAAAGTAGCTTAACTTTACAGAGGCGATAAAGACCTTATCGAAGAAACGAAATTACGTCTTCACTTACGTCACCACAAGAGTAAATGGTTGCTTCTTGGTGAAACTCAGGGTACATTCCTTCACTCAGTGGTGTGACGTTCAGTCCTGGATTCAGTCCAGGAAGTTTTTTCCTGGATCTTTTTCGGAAAGATGTCGAAAAACATGACTCGTATAAGGAAGAGTTTGTGGATCATCTTGAATGCAATTAAAAGTAGAGAGAAAAATTATGGCTTCAAAGGAAATTTAGTAAGGATTTATTCACTTTTTCTGCTTATTGGGTTGGGTTGTTTTACCTCTGAGCGGCACTTTTTGCACACCATGGACTAAATGGCCAGGTCACATGGACCCCGAAGGCTCAGAGAAGGTTGGGGGAGGAGACCCACTGGAGCAGCTGTTAGGAGACAGATGGTAGCCTCCCGTCAAGGCCATAAAGTGTGTTCTTTAACCTGCACAGGGTATGGCTCTCTCGTACACGAGGGCCACGGCTTAACGTCCCATCGGAAGGACGGTGGCCTTTCCAAGCCCATCGGTGTCCCCTACTGACCTTGGGAAGGGTAAGGAGTTTTGCGGATTTTCTGCTTGTGATAGATATAAATGCTAGCAGAGAGATAGAATAAGTAAACGAAAACTATTATACCTAACTCCAGAAAAAAATTAGTTCAATTCGTTGCGTTTTTTCTATACGTGTGCCCAGCAGAGAGATATCAAAAATTGGTCAGGTGCACGATTGGATCTATAGAGAAGGGGAAGGAGGGTATCAATAGTCTTTTTCCCATGTCACCCTTCCTCCTCTTATGAATGCTAATAATTAGAATGGAAGAGAAAAGAGATGTAAAAATATAATATATTTATTACACGCATTTTCAAGTTTTTTTAAAGACCGCTAAAACAAAGAAAAAAATTTTATACTGAATCTTGGATAGCTACCCACCCCTTTCATTCGAATCACTTGACCCTCTTTTATTTGTTTTGACCAGAAACAACAAGGTTTGTTTCTGGTCAGGTGTAATGATTTTGTTATGTATGTTTTATTGGATGAACATGGGATCTTAGTAATTGCTTTCTCAGTTGTGTAGCTCATACTGGAGGTGTGTTCTTCAAGTCAACAGAAGAAATGAAATCAACAGGGTAAAGCATTTTGTATCGCTACAGATTATACGCTCTTTTGTATTATTTTCTGGTGTTTACTTATATTAGCATTTTTACAATGTGATATACTGTATTCCTCAAAGTATCTTAACTCTACGGAGGCGATGAAGACAATATAAAAAGAAACAAAATTACGTCTTCACTTACTTCACCACCAGAGTAACTGGTTGCTGCTTGGTGAAAAGCAGGGAATATTTGAATTCCTTCACTCAAGTTCAGTTTTTTCCAAGTGAAGTTCAGTTTTTTCCTGGAACTTTTCCGGAAGGAGGTAGAAAATCGTAGCTGTTGTGTAAAGAAGTGTTTTATAACTCAACATGATGTGTAAGGTTAGAGGCAAATATTTGTGATGAAATTTAATATTTTGAATTAACTGCTTTTTAACAAACAAGTTTTATACTCAAAATGGTGAGTATGAAATTTGTTTTTTGTTCGGTGGCAGTATAGTAATTCTTCAAACAGGATTCTAGAAACAGCTGTTTAAGGAGATAACTAGAAACAGTGGCGAAGTGTGGGTGATAACTGAGAATGCAACAATAGACTCTGAGTGTGCGCATAAGAAACTCAACAGTTCTGTCATTGGTTGAGTGATAGGTCATTGTGCTATTTGATTGGTTGCTCGTTATGGTTTTGTTAGTCTATTTACTTATAATCTATGTACAATTGTTCGCAACGGACACGCTACTCTCCCCTTGGAGAGATTTTAGAAATTTTGTGGAGGGGTTTCTTGAGTGTTTTGGTAGAAATTGATCGAACAGAATATTGGAAAATTTTAAGATTAAAACAGTTATACACCTTTCGTTTCAACAGTAAAACCTCAGAAATTCATGGTTACAGCATGACACTGCTCGTAAATTGATATACACGATAAATATTATTTCAAGTAGTTTTATACAGGAAAAAAAATTCTGAATTCCATGAGAGAATTAATAGGATGTTAGAAAGGATAAAGGGGGGGGGGGGTCTGGGCTCAGAAATATTGGGAACCTATTATTTATGAGAAATGCAGGAAGGTCAAATATAACATGCATAACGTAATGTATTCACTTTATTTAGCATTCCTTTACACAGAACTTTACATTTGAAACCGAAATTGAAAACATACATCAATATTGTGCCACGAATAGCGTCATTCTTTCATATATGTGTTTTACCTACTCCAGACTTGAATTTTGTTCTTTGATCCTGATTGTGCATTAGAGTGAGATTAAAATTTAATCCTTATATCATATTATTATTGAATGTACTGTACCAGCGCTACTCAGAGTGGTGGTTTGCGGACCGGTGCTGGTCCCCGAGTCGCCTGTCGCAGCTAGCTACCAAGAAAGAAAAAAAAAACATGTTTGCGTAAGCATACTATTGATATGTCATAGTACCATAGTTCGTACTTTTTAACACACCATATGAAGTCATGCCTTGCGGAGCGTGAAAGTGTAATGCGCAGAGACATCTTGTTTCTTGAGGCAACACGTGACCAGAAGCTCCAGGAGAATACACGACCAACGACTCTCAGAAGCAGTTTCCTGCCGACTCGCCACATCACACATTTCGAGAAGCACTGCACTACATCATTTTCTGAACAATTTAGTGTAAATTTATATTATTTATAACGTAACGACGAGTTATATTATGTCTTTCTATTCAGAGATGGATTTATTTTCCACCGATTCTGTGCACAGAAATTTATGGGAGCTTATTATTTCACCTAAGAAACGTGACGTGTTGCAAATTGGAATTCTGGAGGGCCCAACCTTTGCTCATATCTATATATATATAAGTTCCTGTCTCTACTGCGTAATTCTTTTGCATAAAAGTGAAGCTTTCGTGTTTGAAAGAAGTTTCTCGCTCAGTTGTTTTATAAAAAAAACTTTCATTGACAAACGAAAGATATTCTCCATATTTTGATCCTTCGAATAATTTGTTAATAATCAGCTAAGAAGTCTCAACCAGCGTGTCGATATCAGTACGGAAAATTCAGAAACCCAACTGATCTTAATATGAGGTCACATATAAAATGAAACAAGTGATGGCAAATTGGAAAAGTGAACATCCATACTCTGGCACATGAAAGTATTGATACTAATAAACACACAATCGCACAACATACAACACAACTCAAAATCAATTTCGGGAGGAGGTGGAGTTGCAGCAGCTATTCAAAATAACCATGGAAAATTTGTGATAATGTCTTAGATCAATGGTTTCCAACGGGGCCGCTACCGCCCCCTTGGAGACGTTTTAGAGATTTTATGAGGGGGGGGAGTCATGAGTGTTTCAGTAGAAAATGATCAAATAGGCTATCGAATATTTATTAGATTAACATAGTTATAGATATTTTGTTTCGACTGAATACCTTAAAAATTCATGCAAACAGCATTAAAATATTCGCAAACTTGTTACACGTCTAATTTTATTTCAGCTGGTTTTAGAAAGGAAAAACATTTCAAACACAAGGAGGAGGGGTAACATAGAGTAAAGGGGTGTTAGAAAGAGTAAATGGGCGTTATAAAGCGTAAAGGAGTGTTGGAAAGTGTAAAAGGGCATTAGAAAGAGTGGTGGGCATTAGAAAGAGCAATAGGGTGTTAAATAATGTAAAGGGCATTAAAAAGAATAAAGGAGTATTATAAAGAGTGCAGTGGTGTTAGAAAGAGTGAAGGAGCGTTAGAAAGAGTTCTAACGCGCCTTTACTCGTTTACTCTTTCTAAAGTCTCCTTTACTCCACAGATTAAGTAGCTAGTGTAGATAGACGAATTCCATGTTAGAAAGAGTAAAGAGAACGCTGAAAATATCAAAGGAAGCGCTAAAAATAATAAAGGGGAGTTAGAAAAAGTAAAAAGGGCGTAAAAAAGTGTAAAAGCGGGTTAGAAAGAGTAAAGAGAACGTTAAAAAAAGAGTAAAGAGGCGTTAATAAAAGTAAAGAGTACGTTAAAAAGAATAAAGAGATGTTAGAAAGAGTAAAGAGTGTGTTAAAAAGAACAAAGAAACGTTAGAAAGATTAAAGGGTCGTTAAAAAGAGTAAAGAAGGCGTTAAAAAGAGTAAAGATGGCGCTAGAAAATGTTAAAGACAGCATTAAAAAGTGTAAAGGAAGCATTGAAAAGAGTAAAGAGGCGTTAAAAAAGATTAAAGGGGCGTTTAAAAGTGTAAAGATAAGTTAGAACGAGTAAAAGAAGCGTTAAAAATAATAAATGGGGCCTTGGCAGGAGTAAAGGAGGGCGTTAAAACGGAGCAACGGGGGCTTTAGAAATGGTAAAATGGACGTTAGAATGGGTAAAATAGGGGCTAGGCTCAAACAGTCGGGACCCATATCCTATATCGATTGTTATGGTTTGTCTCCCAAAATAAAAGTCTACTGAAAGAGGAAATATTTCTTAGAAAAATCATAAATGGCAATTTCTCTCTCAGATAAATACATGTTTTTCAAAATATCGCATGAAATGTTGGATTATGTTGTTTCCCACCAGATTCCAAAAGGAGTTATCCTAGAAATGCATTATTCAGAGAAAACTACTGATTGTTCAGCTATTTGTTGGATATACACAGTTGGCGGAAAGATGGAATACTGAGGAATACGGTATCACCAGACATTACTTCGTAAAAAAAAATTTTTTTTTTAGCTGCTCTTCTCAGATAATCTAAAGGATACATTCTGAGAAAGTTATTTCCTCACATTCCGAAAGGAAAAAACAGCACGAAAAACTTATAAGAAAAAGTAGAAGAAATGACGTAGCAGAAAATGTTCTCCAGTCTGAAACTTGGGTGTTTTTTAAAGGCACACGTAAGGTTTACAAAAGACCACGCTCTTCAACTATCGATTCTTAAAATGCGCGTTTCATCTGTAGAGCACGAAAAATACGAGCCAACGCGTATAAACGCCTAAAGCACTAGAATCGAAAATGCGTAAGCAGCAAACCGAAAGATATAACCTGTATATCATTCAGGTTGGTCTTATTATGATGTGAGTTATAGTCACAACGTGTTACAGAGCAAAGAGGTAGATAGCCTAAAGAAGGAAATGCTAGAAGTCTTTTGCATCTTTTTGCAAGTCCTTCCTCGTATAAAGTGAGTTTTAAGAAAAGAGGGGAAACTGCATCATCTATATGGAACAAATACAAGGGATTACTTACTTTCAGTGTGTAAAATCAAATTCTGTTTTTTGGTGCACAAGTTTTAACCAAATCACAAGTTATACAGAAAGCCAAAATGAACAGAATATCAATATGAGAGAATGCTCAAGAGTTAAGTAGCTTGAGAATCAATTGGGGAGACTATGAGACTATTCAATGATGCTTCAACATTTCTCAGAGATCACAGATGGTTGATCGGCAGGTCATTGAGCTATGATCTATAAGACAGTTGAAGCAACAACTGCGCACTCTCATGGTCTCCCCATAATCTTTCCTGTTGTCACTCATGCAATGCCGCTGCTTCCAAATACTGCACGATAATGCTGTTGGTTTTGCTGCTAATTATGATGATGATACTGATGATTGTGATGACAGTATTCCATACTGATGATGATAATGGTATTAGTGTTGATGGGGGTTATCTTGATGATACTGACAACTAAAATGATTATCATAGAAAACGGTGAGAGTGGTGTAGCGAAAGCGACGGAAAGACGATTAGGGGATAACGTGATGCTGATTGATTATGATAATAGTGATGATAATGGCGGATGATGATACTAATGCTGACAGTTATCGTGGATTGGTGTTAATGGTGATGATCCTAAGATGCTGGCAACTATGATGATGGTGGTGATAGAGACGAAGAAGATAGAGACAAAAGAATGGAGCTGGTGATATGATAGTCACGATGGCAGTACTGATAAATGCTTTTCGGTTTTTCTTGATATTTCTCTAATTTGAATATAGATGACGACAAACAAAGTGAACGGAAAATATTTTTATTACATACAGTGATAACAAATATTTACATAGTATTACGACAGATGACCGTGCTGCCGTGAGTTTATGATAAACGTGACATGAACGCTAGCCTATAGCTTCTCCGTGAGATTTATGTAACCAACGAATTGGAATACAGAACCGATCTGAAATATAAGAAAGATAGAAGTGTGTTGTTGAAGTTGTGAGATCCAAAAGGAGACATAATTAAGAGTCTGTGCACAATAGTTTAACAAATAAATGTCTATATTTAGTGTGTGTGCCGGAGGTTGACTATTTTATTGGTATGGATTATGTTGGTAAGCTGGTGTGTAAAAAGAAGATTATTGTCGTCTTTTGTATGGTGATCAACGTATGAAAAGAATTAGTATTTATAATATTATCCCTAAAAAAAAAGTCAGTACACTTACCCGCAGCTTTGTGTATAGTTATTTAGTTATTTAGGAATTTAATAGATTCTTCTGAAAGTTCCTCTTTTTATTATTACAGAGTTTCGTGTTAGTTGACTTAGTTTGTTTATAAGTGATTTTATCCATACTTTTGTAATATATTGCATTGTATTGTAATTTTTATTGACCTTTTTTTACTTGAACTCACGCTCAGTGTTCATATATTTTAATTTGCAACAATATGATGGATATGATCTGCGTCAAAAATTGTCATTCTTTCATTAACCCAGTGAGAACCTGTTATCATTTATCATTAGAATGTTACTGCACTAATGACCGATAGTGATACGACACTCACGCTGCATATTTAAATATCTTTAAAATTATTGCGTAACTGACAACAAAATGCTTTCAAATAAATGAAGATTCAATGTTGCTCAAATTTCCAACAGCAACACTAATCACATTTATTTTTATTTTGTTTACTAAAAAACCTACTGCCGTGACTTTTCCAAGCATCCATATTATATACGAATTTTTTACACTCTCCCAGTATCTTCTCTTGACCTTCATCGTTTATCTGAAAGCACATCATTCAAGAAAAAAAGTTTTAAAACAAGCTCTAAAAGCTTTTCGCTCATTTCTCCACAGACTTTATTTTTTAGGAACTCTCTCTCTCTTTTATCCTCTGCATAACCATAGATTTTTTTTTCTTTCTCTGACTTCTAACCTTTTTACCCCTCTATCAGAGGATGTCTCTTAGAGTCGTTTGTGAAAATTCACTTTCTCCTTTCGAGGCAGTTAGAATGCACCTTTCGTTGGGCAGGATTCAACCTTCTCACGTTCCCTGGACTCCGCCCCTGTGCTTTAGGACATGATTCTCATGCCAGTAGGGTAGAGCCAGTTGCCGGCAAACGCTGGGATACATTTCTTCCATATCCGGAGGATGCGTATAACAGATGAGAGAGAGAGAGATGGGAATCGGCATCCCAGCTACTTTCGGCTTTCTTTCCCTTTGCTTTTTCTTCGTTTCTCAAAGCACGATCAGGTCCAAAGTTGCTTGGAAATAAATGGGAAGCCTATTACTCTTGATAGTGATGCTTTTAGCATTCAAAGCTTCAATTAGACCCCCAATGATTATAGCGAAGATAAAGTTTCGATTCTGGCTCGGAAAGGTTTTTATTTTATTACCTTTTCCTGCTCTGTTTGATATTAGAAATTCTTTTCTTTTTCGTAAATCTAAACTAGCTTCTAACGGAATTTTTAATGCTTTCTTTTTCCTTAAGGAGTAAAGAAATCTAGAGTGTTTTGTAACTAATGATTATACCAAATTACCTTTCTCCAGCTGAAGGAACTATGAATTTTATTATTATTATTATTACCAATATGACTATGTAATGCATATATATTTGTACATTACATATATTTGCATTACATAGTTATACAGGGTATACAATAAAAGAAAAATTACTTCGAATGCTTTGTCAATGTAAAAACCAAATAAGTGAAGCTTTATAACTTTTCAAAGAAAACATCACATTATGTGCAATGTCAATACTTTATGGAAATATTAAAAAAATAAATAAATTACTCCTCAAGCAGCTGCTTGCCACAGACGTCCGAAGGGAACTTGTTATTAGGGCCAGATCCGGGGGGGTTCACAGGGAACATACCACCCCCTTTTGAGAATCCTAGTAACTGGAAAAGAGATGAAAAAAAAATATCAAACAGATATATAAATATATTAACTTTTTTTTCGCTTTTCTTTTCTTTTTTTAAAGCATTTCTAAAGAACACTAAAAAAGATGTAAAAAAAATTATACTGGAACAGCATCCCTGCTCTATCTTGTTGCCCACCCTTCCCCCGCATCTTTATTTCTTTGTAAATCCGGGTCTGTTTGTCAGTACAATCAGTATAATGCGCCGTAAAGAAAAATGTATCAGAAAAGCGAGACCTCAATGGAAAAGCAAAACCAAAAAGGAACACACCCATGTCTTATCCGAGGCCCTTTGATTAGTACCAAGCACGTTAATCACTCTGCCATAGGAAAATTGGAACTGAATGTTAATTATAGATGTAAAGCCCATCTACCAGAATACTGAATTTCACCAAGATGTGTTCAGTACTGTGCGTTCATTAGTGCAGTAACATTCTAATGATTAATGTAAACATTGAAACGCTGCTAAGATAAAAGTTCGAGTCCTGGATTACTGGTACAGCCGTTTGAGGCTTTTCATAATCTGCATATGATCTGCTAGCTTTGCAAATCTTATAAAATGAATAAGTTAAAGCTCTCCAAGCAGACACCTGTCCCGGAGATCTGACATAAAACTGTCATAATAATACACTGGATAGAAGAGCTTTGACGAAGGTGAAATCTGAGTAAAAATAGAAAATACATCAGAAACAAAACATCGATGTTTCAGCCCACACTCGAACACGAACCTATCCATCCCTTTGCACCTCGGCCACTCATCCCAACTACTAGACTACTGACTATGGGGCTGAACATAGGGGCTGACTATGGGGCTGAACATAGGGGCTGACTATGGGGCTGAGCATAGGGGCTGAGTATGGGGCTGAACATAGGGGCTGACTATGGGGCTGAACACAGGGGCGAATACTGACTACATTATTAAAAATAAAAAATGGAATAGTAGCGAAACTTGGTCGTAATGGACCTGCTGCAAATGACTCAAGAGGACCCCTACAGCATGATATTAATTTTCATTGTGATTAGAACCCCAAGCCAGAATGGACCTCCTAGTCTCCTAGGGCCCAGGTGCGCTGCAACGTCTGCATTATTAGTATTTTCAATCCTAATGTAGAATATGGAATATCAAGTGATAGTTTTGTCGGTCCTAAGAGTTTATCCCAAAAGTTAATTAAGGAATAAATAAAAAACGATGCACCAAATCTTCGCTGCAACTGAACGTTTTACCACATTTTGCTTGTGATATTTTCGTAATAAAATTATTTTTAAAACCGTCAATGTTATAATTTGTCATCCCATTATAATGAAATATCCAAATATTTTTGGAAGACGTATATCTGCAAATTCCTTTCTTTTTCTGCAAATATATATTTTGTACGAGGTAGTACACAAATATATAATTTGGTGTTATAGGATCCTTAGAAACACTGCAGTGAAGCTCATCGCAGCAAATTAATAATTGCGGATACCATGAATGCAATTGCGCTGGTTGCCACAATCACAATATCGCCCGATTCAACAAGGAAATGGTACCTTATGATACAATGAAATCGGAGCTTGATGCAACGAGAATAATTACTCTGGGTGAAACAGAGATAGTAATGTCGGTGCTACAAAGACAATAGCACCAAATGAACGAGAAGAATGGTACCCCATAAGACAATGATAATGGCATCCGAAGCTACAATAGCAAAGCTGCCCAATGGGATAACAATAACTAAATGGGATGAGATAATGTCAATGGTATCAGTGCGACAATAACATCTGATTTTGTAATCGCAAAGACGCCCATGCGATTAACGGAAGTAGCGTCAGATAAGACAATGGCAAAACGCTTGATGCAATATGACCCCCCCCCCCCCCGATAGGGGACCACCTTGGCGTGGTTAGGGGGCTTCGGGCCCAGCAACCCGGTCGAAGGCTGTGCCGACCGGAATGGTCCCCCGGTTGGACATAGCCAAGACCAACCGAGGTCGAGGGTGCCGCCGACCGGTTTCTCTGGTGCCGGTTGGACGGTGATGGTGCCTTAGACCTCACCTATCAGGTGCTCTGGGTGAGCAGTTCGAGGACTCTTCTGAAAAGATTTGTGCCCCAGTAGGTCGAGCCCTCACCAAAGTCTGGGCCTCACTAAGAGTCTCCACCCCGGATGCCGAGCGAACTTGGATTTACATATCCTTGTTCATGGCTAACTGGGGAATAGATTAAAGTTAGGTTTCTTCCGGTGGTTAGCATTCCTTTTATAGGACTGCTGCCATGTGAGGTCGGGGTTGAGGTGCGTCTATATGGCGCATTCTTGCCCCCGGCTCTAGATAGGCACGGCTTTTCATAACTGGTAGTCCTTTCAGGCGGAATCGAGAATTGCCGTGGTTGCTTAAGATCGCAACAAAATAGAACGAATGATGTGATATGACAATGGCATCTGATTTTACAATGACAATAGATTCCGATTCTACAATGAAAATAACAATCGGTGAAACAATGGTTATGACATCCGATGCAACATGACAAAGCTAACCAATGTGTTTGATTTTTCATCAAACAGTGATGTTTTATGAGAAAGTGACAATGATATCTAATTCCTTAATGACAGAGCCGCCCATTACTATAATAACAATGATGTCTGATCAGCCGATGACAATGGTATATGAATGAACAATGACAATGGATTGATTCCCGAGCTTGATTTCCCAATAGCAATGGACCCTGATTCCACCCAATACGATAACGACAATGACGTACGATGAGTGAATGACAATGCCGATTTCGTAACGACAATGACGTACGATGAGTGAATGACAATGCCGATTTCGCAATATCATTGTCACCAAATGCAACAAAAATATCAACATCGGATTCCATAATAAGAATGTCGCAATGGGATAACGGCAATGGTGTTTGATGCGACAACAATGAAATAAAACCATAAATTCTGATGAGATCACAAAATCAGTTTAAAATTATTTTCATGCATCAACCCCAAAATTTTAATTAGGTGTACCAACTACAAGAGAACGACCCAATTATATAATCACCTTTGGGTCTATGCATCATACAAGTAATAGACAGGAAAATGGAAACAGCAGCGTGAAATCACTAATATAGCGAAAAATCACTCTATAAATCACTACGTGAGTCCAGTACAACCTGTACACGTTGTGGATATAGAGTCTACCAGTGTCTAAAAGTCAGAAGGAGGGATACGACACTTTTCGTCCATAAGAAACGTGATAATTCCTTCTTGTTCGATGGAGCAGGAAATCGCTGCCTGAGACGTCATTCAAAACGTTCCCATAGATTTTTCAGCTGGTTGATATCTGGTGACTGTGCTGACCATGGTATGTGAAAATTTTCAGGCTCATGCTATTCAAACCACTGGGTAACAACATGTGCTTTACGGATGGGAACATTGTCATCCTGAAAGACAGATCTCTCTTCCTGAAAGAAATGCTGTACCATTTGATGAAGATGATCACTCAGGATTGTCAAATAGTAATTGGCATTAATCTTGCCTTCTAATAGATTGAATTCAATCAAACCATGACAAGAGAAAGCATCCCATACCATTACATAACAGCCAGAATCCTTAACAGTAGTAGTAGAGGTGAGGGTAGCTAAGTCGGTAGCGCGGCAGACTCGTAATTTGCAGTTTCCAGATTCGAGTCCCAGCTGGACCAGAATTGAGATTTATCTCTGCAAAACCTCCGCCCCTGCCCACAGTCAGTAGGGGACACCAATGGGCTTGGAAAGGCCACTGTCAGTCAGACGAGACTAAGCAGTGGCCCGTTGTACGGGAGAGTCATACTCTATGCACGTCATACTCTATCCACACTGGATGGCCTTGACGGGAGGCTACCATCTGTTTCCCAACAGCTGGTCCAGTTGTCCGCTCCCCAAACCTTCTCTGAATCTTTTGGGTTCTTATGACTTGGCCAATTAGCCCTATTGTGTGCAAAAAAGTGCCGCTCAGAGGTTAAACAACCCAACCCAATTATTAGCAGTGGGAAACCAGCAATCAAAGTTGTGAGCTTTCTTCGGTTGGTGCCACACGTCAGACCATATCACATACCTCCACTGCTCAGGTCTCCACTGTTTGTGTTCTTTGCGTCAATGGACACAACAATGTGTATTGACAGATGTGATGAGTGGCTTATGAAGTGCAACTCGACCATGATATCCAGCTAAATGGAGTTATCGATGTACAGTTTTTGATGTGTCCTATGTTAAAATTCGTGTACTATTGATCAGCTGTAGCCTGCTGGTTTCGCTTTGCACATCGCACTAATACTCGAACGTCTTAATTATAGATTATAACTCCCACTGTTGCCTTTTCCAGATAATATCTTCCCTTTAGATTCCCATAAAGGCATGACCTTGGAAACCGTTCCTCCTGAAACATTACCGAGTGCATCTGTCATAGTGACCCAAGCGCCTGCCAAACCCGCGCCAATAATCATGTCCCTTTGAATCGCTAAGGCCTTCTCTCGACGACATGATACTAGTTATTACATCCAGTTTATAGACATGACGCTAAGCATGCTGGGATGTTATTTGCATGTTTCGTGCCTTCGTCAGTGGAATGTCAGATGCCATTGCTTAAAACAAACCGAAAGCTTTCCGCAAACTTGGTGTTTCCATATTTGTGTCCATTATCTGTAGTAGTAGTAGTAGTCTCTTCATCTACATCTTTATATTATTAATGATACACTCTTACAATATACAAAATTAATTTTTCGGAGATATTCATAACAACAAGAGCACAAACACTCTCACCTGAGTCAGAAGCTTAATAATATATAAATAAACAGTGGCAGCAATACTCTTAGTATATAGTCTATTAATATTGTTCATCATGAAAAAACTAATGAATGGCAAAATGACGAAATTAATAAAATGAATTCTAGGTGATAACCAAGTTGTTTTTGTAGAAATTATTTAAATAAAATGGCGAGAAATTTCACACTGCTGTTGTATTGATGGCAACTGAAATGCCTTGGAGACTGCGCAGTTGAATCTTTGACAACTCTCATGGCTGATTGGTTGATTGACAAGATTGACAAGTTGTCATTAACTAATAAGAACTGTCGAACCGAAGTTGATTGATTGATCATTAACCAATTAGAACTGTCGAACCGAAGTTGAGTGATTGATCATTAACCAATAAGAACTGTCGAACAGTCAGTTACGTAGTCTCATAGTCTCTCCATAGTATCCCAGTTGCCATCCACTTTACGCTTCTGTAATTTTAAAAGTGTTTATTTATACCTTTTCGTCACGAAAATCTTTATGGGAGACTCAGCAAATGTTATCCTCTTTCGTTAGAGTAAAATCTCACTAAACTGATTAAGTCAAAAATTGCAGAATGCAAATTTACCAAGTTTAACGTAAAATTAACTTAGAAGTAACTAAGGTTTAAAACTTGATGAGCTGTAGTGCGTTGCCTTCTCGCAAAACCGATGCATTTCAAAACATAATGGCGAAATGAATTACAAGATGCCAGAGTGGAGTTGATTATTTATTATGTTGTCTTATTGCAACATATGTTGATTCTCACGCAAACAGTTATGGCCGTTGTGGAAGTTTTATATCCATTTTTAATTTGTTTTCAACAACCTTGTGCGAATACTTTGCGTCAGAAATTATAAGGAAGTTAATGCTTTGGTTGGAATTTAAAGTATATAAAGATAAAATGATATTTATCTTCAACTTTGGTATAGTTTCATGAAAGGTATCGTGATTTTCTAAATGTCAAATAATATCAAAAGATAAATTCAGTAGCACATTTTAAGAACAACAGCAACAACAAACAACATTTTTAACAATGCAATAGGAAACATAACGCAGAAACTTCAATACGAAAAAGATATACGATTTCTAATTTTGTGCCAATGATTAAAATCCTTCTAGGTCTAAAATTAATAGATAAACACCATTTAATGACGGAGTTGCAACATAATATTTCCAATGGAATCTCAATGTTTCTATGACGAATAATATTATTTTTCAAATCTCATCAAAATGCTACAAAGCTTTAAATCACATTCATTATCCCCAGAGTTCACAAGTAAATGCCTTAAAAAGAATTCAATCTCTTTTCATTTCTATACACCCAATTCTGTTTTTACACGGATTTTTTTACACAACTTTTATTTAACACGGTTAAGAAAAAAATTCCAATTCTTCACTTTTTATACGATTTATTTTGATCTAACACCGTTCAAACGGCGTCTTTTTAAAAATCTCCATTTGAATTCAATTCTGAAAAAATATTTCTATTCAAAAAAAATTCATAGAATTTACATTTATAACAAAGATGCCGCTTTTATGATCGCATTTTTCGAAGTAGTTTTAACTTTGAAAATGTAACCACCCCAATATAGAAACTACACTAACATAACTACACAACAAGTTTTCTCTATTTTATTCTCTATTTTATGGAAATGTACAAACCTACTTCATTAGGAATAAAGTGGCAACATTGAGTTCCGGGAATTCCCCTCAGTTTTATCTTCAATACATACGTTAGTCTTGGTCTCTAATTCCGTGTTTAAAGTTAGAAGTGTTTAGATGTTTAATAGAAGAAATCGAAAAATAATTTTTGTTTTTTGAAGTTTTGTGTGCGTAATGTAAATTTATTAAATTTTGCTGAATTTACAATTTTTCATCATCTGATTTATTAAGTTCAATTCAAATATTTTTCGTAAGCCTTAACACGATGTCGGATAATTCAACTATATAAAAGCAGAAAAGGAAAACTATCTCTTTTGATACTAAGATCCAAATATTGGATCGTCTTGCAACTGGAAAAAGTTCAACACCCATAGGTAAATATTTTGGTTTGAATAAATCTACCGTAAAGAAGAAGATGCTATTAGAAAATCTGTGCTTTCTGGAACAAAAATGAGCGCTAAGTCGTCATCGTACACGAGAGATATTGTAAAAGTGAAGATGGAAAAGGCACTTGTAATGTGGATAAAAGATAACTCGCAAAAAAGAATACCTCTAGACGGAAATTCCATCAAAGAGAAGACAGACCTCTAGACGGAATACCATCATTAGGAATATATAAGCAGATACAAGAAATGATACCAACCATAGCAGCTCAAACAAAAATGAATTTTCTGCAAGTACAGGTTGGCTTGCAGGATTTCTTCAAAGATACGCGTTTCATAAAGTAAAGATAAAAGGTGAAGTTGCATCTGCAGATGAGCTGGCTGCTAAAGAATTTTATCCAAAACTGGCCCAAATCATTGAAGATGGTGGATACACTCCTGATCAAGTTTGGAATGGAGATTAAACTGATCTTTTTTTTTTTGAAAAAAAAATGCCGAGTATTACCTACGCAGCAAAATCACAAAAAACTGTTGGTGACTTTAAAGCAGCTAAAGATCGTTGACCTTTCTATTTTGCAGCAACGCTTCAGGAGATCGTATGCTAAAACCGCTGCTCATCAATCGATCCCTAAGACCACGGTCAATGAAAGGTGTAAATTTGAATAAACTGCCAGTGTATTGGATGGCAAACAAAAAAGCCTGGGCTACAGCAGAAATTTTTAATGAATGGTTCCGTAAATGTTTTGTTCCAGAAGTCAAACGCTATTTGAAGGAAAAAAACTCGAATTTAAAGTTCTATTGATTATAGACAATGCGCCTGGCCATCCTGTTTTGGAACACCCAAATGTGCAATTTTGTTTTCTGCCGCCTAATACGATAAGGTATAATTGCCACATTTAAAACTTACTACGTAAAACCAACATTCCAATGCATTTTGGTTAAACCAGATAAGGATAAAACACTAACAATTATTGATGTGTGAAAGAAATTTTCTATTTTAATTGTATCAGACATGCTGGATTGACGTTATCAGAATTAAAACCATCAATTCTAAACGCATGCTGGAAAGCTATTTGGCCAGAATGTGTAAAAAGCAAAGATCTTGTACCCCTAAATATTACTGAATATCCTAATATCATCACTTTAGCACAAGAAGTTGGTAAAGAATGATTCGATGATTTATCGTTCGCAGATATTCATGAATTGCTGTTTGACAAAGAAGAATAGAATATTAATAATAATAAGAAGAAGAAATGAATAAGAATAATAGAAGTTGTTCTTGAGACTCCTGATGAAAAAGAAAAAAGTGATGGTGATGAAGAGGTTCCATTCACTGCAGGTTTAATTATAGAGAGGCTTTAAATGGCTAGTAAATTGGAAAGTCATTTTCTTACACATGATCCCATTGTCGAACTAGCTGAGCAGTTTAAACGTGAACTGAAGTCATATATGGCGGATGTATGATCTAATCAAAGCAGGATCTCAACGATTGATTACATAGTTCGTTGTCAAAATTAATCAAACTTCAGAATCACTGGAAACAAGTGATAATTTGGTTCCCCATGTCACAGAGAGCATTTCACCGTTGGAGTATGAACACGACGGCCAAAATGTTTCAAGCGATGAAAGTGATTTAATTCCAGTCTTATGCAAACGAATGTGTCTATTATCAGAAAGTGACAACGAATAAAATCTATTTAATAAGCATATGTAAGTCATTTTTACACTTTTTTACTCTTGAATTAGTGGCATATTATTTTCTTTATGAAAGATAATTTACTTTTTATATGTACATATAATTATCTTTATAAATTATAAAAAAAAATGTTTAAATGAATAGAAAATCAAATAAAGATGTAATTAAAGATTTCGATATGATTTGCTTGTAAACAACTTATTATTTGTACTGGGTTTTCAAGTATGGACCCAATCTTCTATTTTTTCATATGCACTGTATTTTTTTATACACAGGTTTTTTTTGAACGGTTTTTTCAGGAATCTATCTATCGTGTAAAAACAGAATTGAGTGTATTTATATTCTAATAAACGAACTAACTTCATTGAAAGATAAATAAACTGCCTGTTTTAAAGGAATTTAAGAAAAATTTTAACAATTAAATTGTTTTATCTGGTTTAAAAATTTCTGGTTTAACAAACATATTATTATACAATGAGATCATTAACGGACAATTCCTACCAAACTATAAAAGTTGCAACGTTTCTTTAAGCCTATATCATTTTTCTAAAAGCTGTCAATATTAAGCTCAATTTTCCCAATGTTCTCATGTTTTTTTTCCTACAACTGAATTGTGTTAAAACATTAGACAAATTCTCTTAGTAAAGTAGGCACGGATTCCGCCTAAGAAATTCAGATACATCATAGTCAGTAGCAGGGAGAAATGGTAAGCCCTGAATCAGCACCGACTACATCAATCTAAATCAGGATAGTCCAGACATTACTTTGTGATTTATCGCCTAGTCGCCGAACTGCTGTCAATAGCAGACAGGCGAATGGTTAATGGCTTGTCTTCCTCAGGAGTGCCACATGTCAGAGACTTAAGTTCTGATGTTGCGATTTGACTCTCATCCTTGGCTTCTAAATGGGACAGGCGTGTCGTGGAAATCACGGTGGAGAGACCTTTACCTACTGATATTACGAGCAGCGCACAAGATACATATTTCTTATTATTTATAAACTAATGGATAAGTATCTTGAAGTTCACGAGGAAGAAGTATTTACCTAACTACAAATTATGCAAATTGATTTTTATTTTTTTTATTTCTTACTGTTGTTGAAAAATTTGTGTGAAGTTTTCTAGTTTCGTTTTGTCTCTTGTTACAGTAGTACATAAAACTGATGAAAAGTATGTGCCTTCGGGCAACTGTTTATTGATCATTCATGCTACTGTACCGTCGTAGAGGTTTTGTTTTGTTTTCGGTTTATTTTACCTCTGAGCTGCACTTTTTTGCACACATTAGGCTAAATGGCCAGGTCACAAGGACCCCGAAGGCTCAGAGAAGGTTGGGGGAGGGGACCCACTGGAACAGCTGTTGGGAGACAGATGATAGCCTCCCGTCAAGGCCATCCAGTTGTTTCGTCGTAGAGAATTATTGTTATATTGTTATGAATTACACAATGAAAATGGAAACTAAATGTGAACACCAATTTATTTACAGATTTGAAACTTGATAGTAATTAAATCGATAAATAATATTCTCGGAATTACCACTTAACTTTAACGTTAATGAATCAATAAATGGTTTTGTGGAAAAAAGTTTCGCTGATGTGCGGGATTCGAATACCGTCTCTCCAGAAATATGTCATACTGTTCTAAGACCACTAAACTAACGTCGACTCTACCTGTTCTCCACTAATATGACTTATCAACTCAGTGGATATTATTTATTGAATAAATCATTAATAAGAGCGTGAAGTTTCGTACTGATTTATTGACATCTTACTCAGCGCAACATAAAAAAGAAATGTTTGCCGTCTCAGATCATAGATGGCGCCAAGCCCAGGTGCAGAAATCACAGGAAGAGTGATAAGTCATATTAGTGGAGAAAACACAGAGCCGGCGTTAGTTTAGTAGTCTTAGAAAAAAACTGTTTTTTTTTTTTGGAGAGACGTGGGTTCGAATCCCGCATATCGGCGAAACATTTTTTTACAAAACCATTACTTAATAGTGATGAAAAAAATAGCAACTCAATTAATTTATCAAAAAACACTCAACTTATGTTAAATTTACAGGAAGAGTCTAACAACAGACATTTCATACCCTTCACATAAAGACTAAAGTCATTCAATTTTTTTATCTTATCCACCCCAACAAAGAGCACAAATTTACTTTCGAATCATTGCAACTTAATATTAGCACTATTCAGACACGAAACATTACTTGGAACTCAAGAAATTTAACTACAGTCAGAGTTTTCCCTGCTGCACAATAACCTATATATTCAACTCCATCTAATTTTTCACTGAAATAATACCTAATGACAATTTTAAACGCTTTACGTTGAACACAATGCATAAAATCGCTAACTAAATGGCTTCTTCTCCTGCAGCACTAACGCAGTTGGGCCTACGTATGCAGTTTCTTAATCAAACGTTCTGTGCACATCTTCATACCAGAAATCAATCGCTGCCATTGTCACTTCTTGATTTCTAGCTGTTCACTCCGACCCTTATTTGACCAGGAGCGCGATACCAAATCCGAAAATTCCTCTCATTTCTGAGTTACACTGCCCGAAATAGCCCTCTTCACCAATTTTTAACTCTCCAGCACCAGTATATCGAATTTGACCTTTGACCTCAAACGACCCATCGCATCGATAATTTCGCAACGTTTCCGAGATCTACGATTCAAAATACCCTCTGGAACCAATTTTCAGCTCTCTAGCACGGATACATCTCAATTTGACCTTTGACCTCAAAGGACCCTCCAGATCTGAAAGTTCATAACGATTTCGAGATCTACAACTCGAAACACCCCCAGACACCAATTTTCACGTTCCTAGCACTCATGGATTACGGTAACCTCTACGTGAGCTCTATTTGACCTAGAAGGATACGTCTGAGGTCAAAATTTTTCCCGAGATCTACGACCCGGATTACCCCGAGGACAAATCTTCAGAGGTCTGTCATTTTTGCATCACAGTTAGAGTAGCATGATTCCCTCAGCCGTAAGTAACACAATCGTCTATACACAGTATATGATGACCAATTCTTGTTGCCGGTCAGCAACCACAGTAACTCCAAAGGGCGATATTCATTTTACGAATTGCATCAAGAATATCTCATCTGTATAAATATAAAAAAATTTCCACTTGTAGCATGAATTGTAACCAACTTCAGCTAAAGCTACTGCGTGCTATCTTATACTGTCCCTCTAATATTTGTAACTATTTTAATCATTATTTCTATAGGTAAAGTCGCACAGAAAGGTTGATAATTTTATTTTTCTTTACAATCATTAAAGAACAGTACTCTCATTTCAACTCTTACAAAAGAAAATGCAATGGCCAAAATTATCAAAAAAGGGTTTTAAAAAACTCAAACCTTCTTACTAATAAAAAGCGATGACACCGCTCCACCTAAAAAGAAAAAAAAATGCAATACCTTTTCAAATTTCAATAGCTTTTGGAAATTCTCAGAAAAGTTTCTCTTATTTTAGTATTTGTTTTATTATTCCTTTCAATAATTTTAATATATTCTAGAAAGTATCCAGTGAGTTATTTTATTATCTTATTTTATTATTTTCTTTAGCAATTCTGTATTATCGTTTCAGTAATCAATAATAATAAATTTTTGGTTTTAGTACATTTTAGAAAGTAACGGTAAAACACAAAAAATAAGAAATTTCTTTATTTCGAAGAAAGTACTGAAGTAAAAGTTCAAACTAAAATATTTATTCAATTCAGAAGTATAAAACTACAATCAATTAAATTCCAAAGAGAATTTAAAAATATACATAATAATACTTCCGATATTTCAACCATAAAAATGGTAAAAATGCAGTGTACGGTCTTCTAAATATTATTTTTCCTCCGGACATTATCCTGAGAAGCAGATAAGCTTTGAAAAGCCGCCATCCGCCGAATAGAAAATTTAGCCGTGACTTGGTGTGCAAGAGAGCCGTACCCTCTTTGCGTAAAAGTATACGCTGAATGGCCAAAATGAAAACTTACCATCTGTCTCCTAACATCTCTCGAGTAAACCTCCTTTCTTTTACCTTATCTCATTCTTTGGCGTCCTTGTGACCTGGCCATTTAGCCTATTGTGTGCGAAAAATGCCGCTCAGAATTAAAACAACCAATCCAACACTGAGACGTGAAAGTCCTCACAAATATGGGTTGGTCGTTTTACCTCTAAGCGGCACTTTTTTGCACACAATGGGCTAAATGGTCAGATCATAAGATTTCCGAAGGCTAAGAGAAGGTTGGAGGAGGGTACCCACTGGAACAGCAGTTGGGAGACAGATGGTAGCATCCCTTCAAGGCCATACAGAATGTTCTTTAACGTGCACAGGGTATGGCTCTCCCGCACACGGGGCCACGGCTTAACGTCCCATCCGACGGACGGCGGCCTTTCCAAGCCCATCGGTGTCTCCTACTGACTGTGGGCAAGGCGGGGAGTTTTGCGCAGATAAATCTCAACGTTGTCCCAGCTGAGACTCGAACCTGGGAACTGCAGATTACGTGCCTGGCGCGCCACCGACTGAGCCACCCCCGTCCCCTCTCCGAAATATGTTTTTTAAAACAAGAAACATTATCAACGATATAATTTTCGTTCTGCCTTCTCTTAAAGTCTCCAAAAAATAATTTCAATTTTTCTAGAAATATTATGTGTAACATTTTTTTTTGTTTGTTTCTTTAACTACTAATTTAAAAAAGCTCCTTTCACTTCCAAACTGAGGCCTTTTTAAAAAACGCACATAAGAAAATATGGAATCTTCATTCCGTATTTAAAACCCTAAAACTAAACAGAACTGTAAAAAACAACATTATTAAATCAACGAATATAATTAAATATGAAAATTTAACTTCTCACTGAAAAAGAACGCGAAAAATTAAGTTAAAACCGGAAAGCGTAGCTGCCAGCACGTGCCTAGTGCAAAACTCGAATACCGATAGTTCATAAACAACGTTGAATTCATTAATCATAATTAACTGGCTACAGAACATATGAGGCACTTGTAAAATTTGCTTGATTCCGCTTTGGTAAGTAAATAAAACTACATCATTTCTTTTTTTAATGCAATATTTTGCGTTGTTTTAAGTTGTTATTTTGTTCCAAAAACAACGCATACATGTTTATGTACATAGATATTGCCTACATTCCAGAAAAATTCAGAAACTGGCAATCCCAAAGCAAAGAACTTGCTAGGTTTTTTTTCCTTTGTACTATCTGTATTTGTGCAAATTGTGTTTAAACATAAGTAATATTTTAATCATCTAACTACTTTCTCAGTGACATTTCTTTTTTGATATGCGTTTAATTTAACTGATATATCGTTTAACCAATTAGATTCTTCTTTTATGTGGCATATCTTGTCATGATGTCGACTAAATCCTGAAAACTGACTATTCTTTCGTCAGTGTTATGGGGCGGGCCAGGCTCAATCTGAAGTTCCCAGGTTCGAATCCCAGCTGAGTCAGCGTTGAGATTTATCTCCGCAAAATTCCCCGCCCTGCACACGGTCAGTAGGGGACACCGATGGGCTTGGAAAGGCCGCCGTCCGTCGGATGGGACGTTAAGCCATTGCCCCGTGTGTGGGAGAGCCATACCCTGTGCACGTTAAAGAACATT
This sequence comes from Ryuthela nishihirai, assembly GCA_038380435.1. NCBI lineage: Eukaryota > Metazoa > Arthropoda > Arachnida > Araneae > Heptathelidae > Ryuthela > Ryuthela nishihirai. The sequence continues at coordinate 13,698,700 of JAWZYU010000016.1, read as the reverse complement.
CTGTATGGCCTTGAAGGGATGCTACCATCTGTCTCCCAACTGCTGTTCCAGTGGGTACCCTCCTCCAACCTTCTCTTAGCCTTCGGAATTCTTATGATCTGACCATTTACGATCAGATCATAAGAATTCCGAAGTACTCCCGTCACGCGTACACGCGTACGGGACCGTTTCGTTTACCCGTCACGCGTACAGCCTCCCGTCACGACCATCCAGCGTACTCCCGTCACGCTGGATGGCCTTGACGGGAGGCTGCCATCTGTCTCCCAACATCTGTTCCAGTGGGTGAGGGAATCCACTGGAAGCTGTTCTAGCCCCAACCTTCTCTGAGCCTTCCGGGTCCTTGTGACCTGGCCATTTAGCCCGTGGTGTGCAAAAAAGTGTCGCTCAGAGGTAAAACAACCCAACTCATCAGACTTATCGTTGTTTAACGCGTGTCGTAACACTGATTGTCGAAAAGAATGGTTAACTAACCAATTGTTGTTTCAGTAAAATATACTCTGTATGAGAAAACCTGTTTAAGGTAAAAAATTACCTCAGGTTTCTTCATTTTGTTTGTAGCAGTAACAGCATTTTATTTCATCATCTTGTAGCTAAAGATAATATGTGAATGCTTTCTAGTTTTCTTGTTTTTCCCTCACTCCTATTGCATGAAAAGCAAAAGTATTTACGTTAGTTGGCAAAAATGAATGATTCAGTACAAATCGAAAGTTAAACTTGATCCTCTTCGCTCTTCTAAAAGTAGGCTTAATCTCCTTCAGTGGAAACAACTCTTTTCAAATATACCATAAATGCGATTAGAAGCAGTTTTGTTTTCCTTGTTACACCATTGCGAGTCTAGAGTAGAATTCAGCGACCAATAGTGAAGTTTTGGGCTGTAAAGAGAGTTAGTATTGGTCAACATCTGGTTTAAATTGTACGTTGATACACTTTATTGTACGGTGAACATCCAGGAATGCGGCTTTTAAGTAACTTAGGCGGAACAGAAGGCAATGTATTGTGCGATGAAAAAATAACAGGCTTCATAAACAACTGAAAAAGACAGTTAGTGATCAAAACATTTTAATAAATGTTAAAATGTTTAAACAGTTATATCCCCCCCCCCCCCGCCAAATGTTTGAAGCGAAACGTTTGCCCATCGATATGTTTTCCCGTTTGGAGCGTAGATCTCCATTGATAACCTAATACTTCATTTATAACTTTCAAGGTAACCGAGGAGATGGCAGCGCCCCCTGAGATTTTGGACATTCCCAACGAGATAAATCCTACCGCACGATAGCTAAGAATCTTATCTCTTAACCGAACAGAGAACCGCACAAAAGGGACCACCACACCAATTTTGAGAACAATCAGTCAAGTATATGCAGAATGACAGGCCGCTGAAATCAGCCGCTACTCAATTACGTCACTACCGACGTACAAGAAACACACGTTGAGTTGGATTGTTTTACCTCTGATCGGCACTTTTTTGCACACCATGGGCTAAATGGCCAGGTCACATGGATCCCGAAGGCTCAAAGAAGTTTGGGGGAGGGAACCCACTGAAACAGCTGTTGGGAGAATGATGGTAGCCTCCCGTCAAGGCCATCCAATGTGTTCTTTAACGTGCACAGGGTATGGCTCTCTCGCACACGAGGCCACGGTTTAACGTCCCATCCGACGGACGGCGGTAGGTGACACCAAGCCCATTGGTGTCCGCTACTGACAGGGGTAGGGCTGTGAATTTTGCGGAGATAAGTCTCAACGCTGTCCCAGCTGGGACTCGAAACTGGGAACTACAGATTACGAGCCTGGCGCGCTACCGACTGAGCCACCCCCACCCCAGAAATACACGTATATCGAGGTACGTCGACCATCCCGCCCTTTCTTTCGGAATACGCTTATTATCATATATGATGAAAATACTCTATTTTGTTTCCTATATAAATATGTAAGTACCTTCTACATACACTGGGATGCCAGTTTATTAGATACACCTACCCAGTAGCGTGTTGTGCCTCCTTCAGCCATCAGACATCGAATTTGTCGGGCAGGGAACTTACAAAATGCTAGATGCTTTGTGAAGGAATGTTGTACAATGCGGAAATTATTATGTCACACAGTTGCTGCAAATTGGGCGATCCCCTATAGTCCAGCGTCAATGACTTGTTCCCACTGTAGACCTGCTTACGCGTTCTTAGCTGACAACATCGGCACTCGAATATGGTCGTCGGTTGTTTTAGCCCATTCGTGACAATGTCCGATGCGTGATGCAGTCGGATAAGACCTTCTGCACACCGATGTTTAATTCTTCCGTGATTTGCGTGGTTGTTGCCCGTCTATTCGGTTGCATGATTCTCGCCAATCCTCTTTGACCCCTCTGCTCCACAAGCAGATTTCGTCCACAGGATCACGATCACTGGTTTTGTTTTATTTAGGCTTTTTGCACCATTCTCGGTAAATCCTTGAAACGGTTGTGCGGGAAAAGCCAAGGAGGATGCACCAGTCTCCTCTGACTCTTCTGATCCACAAGTTGTTGTCGTCCAAAGGATTGCCGACCACTGGTAATTTTTTTACTTTTTGCACCGTTCTCGGTAAACCTTTGAAACGGTTGAGCGTGAAAAGTCCAGGAGGACGCCGTTTGGGAGATGCTAGAACCGACACGCTTAAAACCAACTCTCATGCTACGTTCAAAGTCGCTCGTTTTGCACATTCTGACGCTCAATCCAACTCTAACATATTCTCGAAGAGCTGGTCTGCCTGATTTAGACTACACACCGCGGTCACATGGCGTTTATGTGTTGGAAAGAGCCATTTATGCGACAAGGGATATGTGTACCTAATAAACTGGCATCTCAGTGTATATATATATCATATGGCCGAGTGGTTAGCGCGCTTGGCTAGTGATCTAAGGGACCTGGGTTCGAGTCCCGGGTTAAGGCATGGCTGTCTGTGTCGTTTTTCTGCTGAGGTCCTGCCATCCTCTCAGACCTTCTACTATGGCATATAAACTGACAGGCTCCTGTCAGACTCTGTGGCAAGCAGCTACTTGAGGGGGTATTTTTTTTTTATTACTTTTCGAGTGGGGCGGGGGTGGCTCAGTCGGTAGCGCGCCAGGCTCGTAATCTGTAATTCCCAGGTTCGAGTCCCAGCTGGGTCAGCGTTGAGATTTATCTCCGCAAAATTCCCCGCCCTGCCCACGGTCAGTAGGGGACACCGATGGGCTTGGAAAGGCCGCCGTCCGTCGGATGGGACGTTAAGCCGTGGCCCCGTGTGCGGGAGAGCCATACCCTGTGCACGTTAAAGAACACGCTGGATGGCCTTGACGGGAAGCTACCATCTGTCTCCCAACAGCTATTCCAGTGGGTCCCCTCCCCCAACCTTCTCTGAGCCTTCGGGGTCCATGTGACCTGGCCATTTACCCCATGGTGTGCAAAAAAGTGCCGTTCAGAGGTAAAACAACCCAACCCAACCCAACTTTTCGAGTTTTACCTGGTTACATATGAATTTAATCCCTTCTTCTCCACGTATCTAGAGATTTAATATTTGGGTTAAACCCGAAAAGAAAAGGGGAAGAGAGCATGCATTTCGTAAGAGTCGGTTGATGATTAATTAAGTATACTCTCGTTTTGTTTGAGTTCGTCATTACCTAACTACATAGCCAAAGACAAAGACAAGAGAACGAATTATTATTAATAATTATTTTATGTTACGTGGCAGTGAACGAGTACTACTGATGCAAGGTACAGTGCGTCATATTACATTTGAATTCAGTAACATTTCCTCCTTAGGAACAGTGGTAACACGTTGGTTCGCAGTGACACTGAAGCTGCTGTGATCCGGAGTCGTTTGTTCTGTCATAACCTGCCGATAAGCTAGTAACGAGTCTGATCATAACAAATTAAAAAATTATATTAATAATACAAGCAGTTCTCGCTATAAAAAATTATTTGTTTCCAGAATACAATCCGTGAACCTACAATGAAAGTCTGATATTAATGTAAGAGAAATTAGTTATTCATTCCTGAGATACTGCATAATAGGCAAAAAACAACCAGAGTAACATATTATTAATACTAAAATCACTATAGATATTTACGTTAAAACGTTAAAACGTAATTTATAAATTAATATCTGCTGCGAGCTAATTATCCTTCTCCCCCCCCAATAACTATTGCCCGCTAATTATCCTCCACAACCCACGAATGGAGCTTTCTTTAATCAGAAAATTTCGCACCCTACTTATAAAATAAATCATGTTTAACAGGATTCTTGTTTTAAAAATGACTACCTCACACTAACATTATTTAGCAATATTTATTTTGAAAATTGATCATTTTCAAGAATGTGGCAAAACATTTTCCCAGAATAGAGTAGTTTTATCTACGGATTGACTTCAATTCGGTACCGACTTGTATTCAGGCATTTATGGTATGTTGATAAGAATTATATGATTATTAAAAGAACATTAGAATATGTATTTTGAAAACCTTCTGTGCATTACAATTCGATAAGTTACCTACAACTATAGTACTTTAGTGTATAAATAGTTAGTGTGAAAAATATTATATTAATATAAATATAATATTTTAGTGTAACTTATTTTTTACTAGTGCCTAACTAAATTTTTATATTTTAATTTATTTCAAAAATATTGCTACATCATGTCTATTAATACTGCTAATTCAAAGTTTCTTATGATTCATTATCTCATGCTTTGGTTAAGAAGTAAAATGGTTTACTTCCGATGTCTTACATGACAAATCAAAATTTCAACCTGCCTCAAACATTTATTCCTCTACTTTCTGAACAGATTAGATCATCTCCTTCTCAAACGTAAGCGAAAATTTCAGGGTTATATTAAATGTTTCGTATTTTCGGAGAGTAATTTCGTTATTCCTCAAAATTAAACTACACAGGTGCATTTGAATATACGTTGAAACATTACTGAGTTTAATACAGTATCTTACAATGTACATCAGGATATTGCAATCTCGAAACATATTTCGGATACCTGTTTCTAAGTGATTTACACTCATAAGAGAAGAGAAAAATGCACTTCATTTTGTAAAATTCGTTTTCTGTTTGCCAACTCTTTCAAAAATGGTTTATGTTTCTAAAATTCATCCAGTTGTTGCACCTGTTTCCCAAGAATAGAAAACAAAAAAATCCTTAGTTTTTAAAAACCATATACCTACATTTTAAAACAATTAATTTATTTTAAAAATAATAATTTTAGATCCATGCTTCCAATTATATGCTACGCAAGATACACTCATCCATATACCTTAATAGTGCCTCCATAAATGTGGGGGAAAAATCACTTTCTTTAGAAAAACTTACCTGTTGGATGAAAAAAAAGTTGATTTATACGTTCCATCTCTTCTAAGTACACCGAGGAAATAGAGGCAAATTACGTAGAGAAAGTGAAATAGCAGAGACAGCGTAATGGTGAATTACACTAAATTCGTTACAGAGAAATAGAAGTAATGGAGCAAACAAAGTTTTTATGACCCTCGGCATAAACGAAACAGATGATTACGGCAGATACATGTGACAGAGGCGTTCTTTGCAGTCTTTTAATGGCAACACTTGTTGTTTTCCAAAGACTGAAAAAAATAAACAATTGCGTTTTATTTTAGTAGTGATTTATCTACGATATTTTCTGATCTTTCAACTATTTGTTCACATCGATGTTATATGTTTCTGAGTTGAAGATAATATACAAATAGTTGACGATGCAAGATAAAGATCACGTTTAATTCATTTCTCGCACCTGGCGCATATGGGAATCTCGTTTTCAAAGTGAATGAAGTTTTTCGTTTACTTTCCCGTGGCCGAGTGGTTAGCGCGCGTGGCTACTGATCTACGGGACCTGGGTTCGAGCCCCGGGTAAGGCATGGATGTTCGTATTGTTTTCTGCTGAGGTCCTGCCATCCTCTCAGATCTTCTACTGTGGCATATAAACTGACAGGCTCCTGTCAGACCTCTGTGGCAAGCAGCTGCTTGAGGGGGTATTTATTTTTTTATTTTATTTTTTATTTTTTCACTCCTTCAAAACTTTATTTTGGAAAAATTGATGACGGGTAAAATGAAAATATAGTTTTCTATTAGTATTTAGACAAAATAAAAAGCATTTTTCTATTATTCTTTCAATATAAAAAGTTGTTTTTCTCACACCTTTCTGAGAAAAGCAGGCAGGTTATTAATGTCAATGGAACTGTTTTGAAACCGTTGAGTTACGAACTCACGACATACTTGAGTTCGTATCATACTCAAATCAACACATTTGTCTTCCATCTGTCACCTAATATCAGTCCAGTAGTTTTCCTACTCTTCTGAACGTTAGGGATTCTTGCGATCTGGTTATTTATTGCACTGATTGTAGAAAAAAGTTGCTCAGAAAAAAAAACAACCCAAATAAAAGGACAATATGAGGTTTGCCATCTCTTACGTAGCTATTCATTATCGAACTATCCATGAAAAAATGGGATAATGTGGAAATTATTAACGTTTTAATTCACAAGAACGAAATCTTAGTGTCAGTAATTCTGATATTAAATACTTTAATTTTTATATGTCTTAAACAAACATTTCTGAAAACAAAGATTCAGAGAAAAAAGTGTTTCTTTTCCAGCTTTTTTTTTACAAGTTATTAATCAAATTATTTACTTCGTAATGAATCAAATCACCATAATTAGTTTCAAAACATTATATTTTATTTATTTGATTTTTCAAAGATTAGAAATGGCTTTTATTTATTCTAAGGCACTAACTTATGCAAACTCAAGTACTAACTTATGCATTTTTATTAATATTTTCCTTTGCATTAATAGGTATATAATGCAAATAAACTGAAAATTTTATTAAAGCATTGCCAAATGCAAAACCTACGTGCTGTTAGAACCGAACCAATAACACAAATGTAAAATTAAGCAAAATACCTATGTGAAGTAAACAACGGCGCTGCCAACTCGTTATCAGAGTACCCATTAACGTATAATTAATGTTGACATAGTTTCTGCGGTTTTATCACAACGTCAAGAGAATTACTAAAGAATCCATTTTTGCTTTCCATGACATTTGAACTACAAGAAAATTCATTAGCAATTCCCCCATTCTTATAACTATATGTTGCGAAATATCAAAGAGAGTGTAACCGTCATATTGTTATAGAAACCAATTACTTGTATCTTTTAATTTCCATTTAATTTAATAATTCTCTCTTTTTAAGAGACTGGTTATGACATTTTTGCTCCCAGATAGGTAACCTCAAAAGACAAGCAAATATAGCTTCACAAAAGTCGTTTCATTACCTTTTTTAAAATCGAAGTTTTAGATATAAATTATTCATTTAAAAAAAAATAATTTTGATAGCTGTTTCCTTTATATCCTGTTTACCATAGTTACCGCATTGAAGTCGCTGATTTATTAATTAGAAAGAAAGCAAAATAATAAATGCACAACAACAGAAGACTAACGGATGAGCGAGCAGTCAATTATGCGACAAAACTGAAAAGAGGAAACGGAAATTCATAGCTTTTGTGGTTGCTAGCAGAAGAGAAAATACGAATTTCTGCGGTAAAACAAGTAAAGAAGATGTAGAGACCCAGGAGTATTACTTGGCAATGGCATAAGAAAGACTCATTCATCTTCCATAGAGACAAATGGAATAGCTGGGGAAAACATTTTATATGCGACTGATCTTTTAATGCGGGGGAAAGTTCAGTCGGGAAGACGAATAAGGTTATGACAATGCCCATTAAATTTAAAATTAGATTTCCAATTGAGTATCACGAGCAGATGTAGCATAAGCCTCGCAACTGTATGCAGTAGGATCTTTGAAACAGAGATAATTCAGAAAATGGCTTTCAGAGAGAGATTTAGGTGGGATTCTTTTTCTGTTTGGCGTTTTCTATTCACTTAGGAATCCATTAAAGATGACGGAAATGTTTTGGGTTTTCCTTTTATGCGAATAAGTTTTTAATATAAAGATACCGTGCTTCGGTATCAAAGATAAAAAGTTCCAGAGTATGAGTTTTCAAAGGTTTGGTTTTAAAAACTTGTAGAACGGTTTCCGTTAAGATCGTTCCGTAATGTTTCCCCAATTATTTTTGCTTATTTAAGTGAGGAAACGTTTCTGCTGAAGTGCGTCAAATGAGCCTCAATACCCCAAAAGCATAAAATCGCGTTTTTCTGTTTGAGTGAAACAAAATTTATTTATTTGTTAAAATGACAAAAAAATTGCAAAATCATTGCAACTGGCATGGTAAGAAAAACACATTAAAACCCGGAACTTCTAAAGCACTAAAACTTTCTTCTTAAAAGAGCATTATAACGTATAAAATGAATAAAAAACATCAAAACATTAGGAAGAAAGAGCATGCATTAAAACAAATTCCATATCCGCGAGACTAAATAAACAATTGACATTTCAGCATATAGATATATAAACTCACGTACACGTATTTATATAAATATATTAAATAACCCTATTTTAAGATGAATGAAAAAACAATGGTTTTTAACCACATACAATTCGTAGTTCGTTGTACGAAAAAACCACTACCTCTACAAACACTACAGCTACAACGAATAATGCACGTCGCTTGCTGTTAAGAATTCTAAAGTCAGAGATTTTGCTCGAAATCTTTCCGATTTTTATCTAGGGGAGTGCTGTGTCCTCCATCATTGCTCTGAGACATCGAGAGACTTTCAGAGTGAAAATTTCCTCGAAAGCAACATACTTAGGAACAAAAGAAAAAGTAGTGCACACTTCGTATCCCTCAAGATTTCCAGGCTTCTTGTGTTGAGAGATTATAAGCGCAGGTTGCCCCGCCACATTCCTGAGTCAAACTATTTTCTGCCATTCTATAAAGTCTGCAGCGTAATGCACTGGAAAAAGGAGGGAAAAAAACGGACCATAAATCAACAGCGAGAAAAAGATTTATGAACCTCAAAGAACACTTCGTGAAGTGTTATCTTTCTATCTCACTTTCTCGCACTATCTCTCCATAGACTAAAATAAAGAGGGGTAAAAAACAATGTACTGCTTTTCAGAAAACACTGCAAAGAAGCATAATGTCTGGTGCCTCCAAGAATTTTTGCTTCTAGGAGAAGATATATAGGTGATCGTTTTGAAATGTAGTGCATTACCTTTAACTATCCAACAGTTAATAAAAATTTAGGATTCTTAAATTAATTTTACAAATATGTGAATCATTTAATTCTGTCAACTCGGTAATCCTTAATTACTTGAATGTGGTAGTCGTTTAAAATTTCCTTAATAATGCATAATTTGACTATTCAATTAGTGTATATAAATATACTCGTTTTATATGAATATTAATAAGGAAGTGTTTCATAAAACTTGTGATTTATTATTTAAATATATATTATGCTATAATTCTTTTCAGCATCACCTGAAAAGCTAATAACATCACTGTTAATATCGTCTAAAAAAATTCGAACGCTGATGCATTTACTTTACAGCAAGATACAGTGGAACCCCGATATAACGCGCATGTCGGGCGGGAAATAACACCCGCGTTATAAGGTGAACCGCGTTATACCGAGCGACACAATAAATTTCACACTGTAAGCTTTTCTTTTACTCATCATGCATACGATAATTAAACATTATTCAAAATACATGCAGGAACTCAATGCATACACAATTACTCAATACGCAGTAACAAAAAAATGCGATACTCACTAACGCCACACGGACCTGTATAAACATGTTTGAACTTATCGCGAACATCGCCCGCGCTATAACCGAGTGCGCGGTATAGCGAGCAGCGCTATAACGAAGGTCGACTGTATTTCTTTTCAAAATAGAAGAAGAAGAAAATTTTCATTTTCACATATTCAAAATACAAGAAAAATACTCTTTATACAATAAAAATTGCTAAACTGTGATAATAAACATTTTTTCAGATTTTTAAATCAAAGCAAAAAACATGTTGTATACATCCAGTACATCATAGAAAACCTTGAATTCAGATAAAAAATTATAAACTGTCGTAATTGTCATTAGTATAATCAATTTATCATTTTTCTATTTACAATGATAGTGAAAATAAGTATGAGCTTCCATTAGAGTGAAACACTCGCGTTTGGAGGAAATTATGCAACTCAATAAGAAATTAGCTAATTTGGCAGAAAATATAAATACATCATAAATATCAAAATCACTTGTAAGTATACAACAGAACAATTTACCCTTTGAGAGAAAAAAATCTCATTTACATTATCAAATTTATCTCGTAAACATAACAATATTAAAACAAAATAATACTGATTAACTGTCCGAAAACTAAACTTGTACATTACGCATATTAAGTAGTCACTTCCTGATTTTTCCAATGAATTCTCTTCATTATTAATTGTTTTGTGGTCTGTGGGTAAAGCATTGAAATATTTACTAGATAACTAAATATAATGTCTCTGCACAAGTGTTTTATGCGCTAAGGTATCCATCAATACTATACCTTGTAAAAAACGCGTTAGCTTTGGAAATGTTCGAAAATAAAATTGATTCCGGTGGGTTTTAACATATTTAAATATTTAAAAAACGTGCAATTTCCTAATTTGTAAAATATTTTCTTTATTGCAGAGGTTTATTAGACTATCATATTTTCTCATTTACAATATACATCTAAGTGTATGATTTTGAGCGTATTGGAGAGCTTTGATTGTGGTCCAACGCGCACCTCCCCAAATAGGATTAATAATGCAACTTTTCAAGTGGCTGTTATAAATACCTTAACACTTACAGGTACTGTACAGAAAAATGAAAACAGTTCCATGTTATTCTCAATAGAAAATTTCATTAAGAACTCAAGAACTTCTTCAATATGATTTTAATGAAAAATATGTCTCAAGATAAATTAAATATCCTAATCAAATATATCTAAATCTCGATTTTAAACAATGTATGCTCAGTATTCAAAGAGTTGTGAATGCTTGAATATTTGACAGGCTACAAAAAACTGACCCCAAAATTTAATTAAAAGGTTAGATCAGATATCATAGTTTACTCTGGTAGAGTACTGGCAGAGTTAACTATGATCTCTGATCTCAAATTTGATTAAAATATTAAAGCAGGTTAAGAGATCAGAGATAATAGTCGACTCTAATGACTATGATATCTGATCTTGTAACCTGTTTTAATTAAATTTTGCAGTCAATTTTTGGTAGGTTGTTAAATATTCCAGCGTTCATTACTCTTTGAATACTAAACATATATTAGTTAAAATCGAGTTTTAGATAGATTTTATTGAGAACTTTAAGCTATTTTAAACACATTTATCGTTAAAAATCGCATTGAGCTTTGAATGGGATTTTCTATTGTATGATATACACATCAAAAACAGTTAGGCGGCACTCACTATTTTAACATAAAGAAAATATTGTAAAATATTAAAACGAATATGTTTTTTGAATATGTTTCTTCGAATATATTTGCTACCTAAAACAAAGGTAGAATGTAAACAAATCTTAAAACTTGCTTTTCGCTAGTAACTGATGCATTATGTAATCTTTGAGAGTCTTATTCAAATGAATCATAGACAACCCCTATACCTGGATAATGAACTCTGTGAAAGTTGAGGCCTCATAGAAAGAAAATCATCAACACTAGAATCAGTCTCAAGCATCGGCTTGAACGTGATATACGTTATGTGGAATGCAGACAAACCTCGCATAGAGACATCCATAGTTGAACAATGTGCAAAATAGTTTAGTTGATATTTTGCAATTTTTCCTTGATTATTAAGTGTGCTGTTGATTGAGTTTCTGGACCGTGGTGACACCATCAGCTCGCAACGATATTGAGAAAGCGTTCGGATTTGAGTGCAGGAAATAAAGTCGAGGACTTTTGATTAAGAAGGTTGTTTTGTTGTTAACAATGTCCGTTCCCATACTGTTCAAGTAACAATCAGAACATTGAACAGGTATGATTGAGAATGGCTGCAACATCCTCCCTATGGTCCTAGCATCTCCGCGAATGGGTTTTCCCACTTCTGGATCTCTAAAAGCGCCGTGAAAAGAAGAAAGTTTAAGTCGGAAGAATAGGTATAGTGCATTTTCAAAATCTTCCTCGTGAACAGCAAAACTCTCTTTAGGGAAGAGGATATCAAGTTATTCATTTTGGTGTGAAATAATTGTCTCAACAGGCATGGATAATTTAAGTACATCAATAAAATGATTACACTTCATTTCCGACTTATTCACTTTCCACTTGAACAACTCTTATACTTTTTTGTTTCAGTTTGAGAGAAAAAGATCTATCTCGTAAACAAGGATAGGAAAATATCAAATAGAGAGCAATTGGTAGAATCGAAAAAGGTAATTCAGAAACAAGTGGCTCGATTTTCATCAAGTGTAGTTTTTAGATTCTAGAACTGGTTTCAAGAACCAGGAGATATTAAGGAGAGACCTCGAGTAGGTTGCCCATTACTTACCACATAACGTTAATATTGCTGCTTCATTATTTTGTACAGAACTCATTTGTACATTGTTCCAAACTCCAGAATTTCAACATTAAAATACAATGTTTTTTCTCATCTCACTATCTTTCTCATTTTAAAACAATTAAGGAAACAATGTTACGACCTGAAAAGGTTAAGAAAAGAATTTTCTGTTTTTTATCGAACAATAATTGTAGATATTTCTCACAGTGGAATATCAAAATATTATCTTTTCTTCAGGTTTGCTGCAGTACCAATAAGGAACACATAAAACAAGACTCCACCAATTTTAAATTAAATAAACCTTGCAAAGTGTCACGATTTGACACTGAATTCGTTCCTGTTACAAATTCTTCCCGTTTGCCACACTTTTTTTCCTTCGATAGATATCACGGAGTTAATCTTTCAACGGATGATATTCCCATTTCACAAATCGCCGTGGATGATGTAAATCGGGGAAAGGAGAAAATCAAATTGCTAATGAGCAGGATTGCTGTCAAGTGAAGCAGATAATAATCTCGGGTCTTAATTTATTCTGAAGACATTATGCTCGTAGTGAAATGGATGAGAGGAGAGAGATGAGATCAAATGCACTTACTTCGCATTGATGAATCGGATTTGTTCAGTCTCCAAGGAGGAAGAAAAATGAGCAAAAAACGAATGGGGGACAGGAAATACCTTATCTGTCGTTCTCCTATCAAATGGTTGAGCAGAGTAAAATCGTGCACTTCAAGAAATTGTTATCCAAAACCTGATCTCAAATTACGATTGCTTCTTTTACCATTTAAAGTTAGTTTATTAAAAAATTTCAATATTTAATACACTGTAAAAAAGAGTGTGTAATGATGGACCACTTTATGGTGTGACCTTACACCACAAAATATCGTATGGTCAGGATTTCACACCGGTTTTATATTTTATTGAATTATAAACTAACACCAACCTTGAAATAAAAAGCATATTCTGGCATTATATTTCACTATTTTGTAGAAATGAATTTGTTAAGAATGAATTTAAAAAATACTTAAAATATAAGAATGCTGATACTTGTCGATTTCTTTAATACTACAATAATGTTTTCTGTTTTTCTCTATTTATTTCACTATAACTTATAATTACCAGCGTAAATATTATCAAAAATACTGTAAAAAATCTCTTGTTCCAATTGTTGAGAAACAGTAATAACCTAGCGTTATAAATTTGATATCTGTTGTTATTAAGTGTCGTTTTTCAGGCTTAAACTTTCACCGAGTGTGGTGTAACCTTATACCTGTTTCTGATGTTAATAGTTTCACCGAGTGTGGTGTTACTTTATACCTATTTCTGATGGAACATAGTGCTATTTTACTCCCTTTCCTGATGTTAGGTTTCACTTTTATGCTGTATCCGTACACCATAATATGGTGTTACATTTTTGTACTTTTTTGTTTCTGGTGGTTATTACTCTTTTCGAATATAATCTTTCGTCAGAATATAGTGTTACATTACACCAATGGTGCACAAACCTTTTTTGGAGTCTAGCCGAATAAAAAAAAATATTATGACCTGTGGTTCAATAGTTGGGAGGGGAATATAAGGAAAAGAAAAATACTTATTTATTATATTTTACTTCTCATATGTTTAGGTGCAAAATAATAAGAAAAATATTAAATATTAATAAAATGTGCATTTTAATGTCAAAATTGAAATTGGCTTATAGTAGCGCTAAGGAAAGACGGAACTGGATCCCAGATATTAGCTGCTGAACATTTGGCTTCAGTGACATTGTAGCCAGTTGTATGATTCACATTTTCGTCTTTCGCTTTATTAAAACACCATTCACTCTAGTAGAGCCAGATGAAATAAAAAGATCTTTATCTTATCCAATTCTTTTGCGAAGCAGGATAAAACTGTTAAATGGGCCGGAGTTTGTGCATGCTTGTGTTAGAACATAAAATGGTGGCAACCTAGCTGCCACCATAAACTAGTGTAAGATAACATAGTTTGCTTTTTACAATGTACTGGACCAAGTCTGTAACTTATGCGCTTTCATTAAGTTTTTATTTTCCCACTACCTCTGCTGTGTGCTCGATAAGAAAGTGGATATCAGTTGGTTTGGAAAGACTACAGACAAGACTGTCTTAAAGCATGGGCACACTGGGCAGTTGCCCAGAGGCCTCACGATTCTAAATTTCGTAAAAGTTTGTGTTGATTAATCCTCGCTTTACAGCACGTTTTTTTATGTTTAAACATTGGTTTTGTTAAAAGTACCAATAAATCTATAGGCTTAATTTTATTGACCGTTTACATTTTTATTTCCGTAGGTGTGTAGGGGCCACAGAGCATTGCTTTGCCCAGGGGACTACAATACTCTTAAGACGGCACTGGCTACAGACTGTCAGATGGAAGGTTTAGCCGTGTCTCGTAAGCAGGAGAGCAGTACTCTGTACACATTAAAGAGCACGCTGGATGACCTAACAGTAAGCATATCTCCTAACAGCTGTCCAGCGGATTACCTTCCCCTATGCATCTCTGAACTCTTGGGATTATTTTCACATTGCCATTCAGTCCGCTAAATTCAAAAAACGTTTTAGTTAAAGACAAAATAACAAATCAAATCAGCTCGATATTGGTGTTCGTTATTAGATTTTTCAAGATACAAGAGGCTCGTGTTCTATGACACCTTAGATATACTCATGCGTCATTACAAAAAAGAGAAATACTGTATTTAAAAAAAAACAAATTTGGTAAATTCAAATATTAAACAGATTGCTAACATACTTTAATTTGTCATATCGTGAAGTTTAATTTTTAAAAAATCGTTTAGAATGGTTGTTTTTATAATGTGAAAGTAGACACATATTGCTTTGAACCAAATAGGATTAGTTCCTACCTCTAAAATACTCTGCAATATGTCTTGGGGTACTTACGGTTATGTGAATGGAAACCCACTTTAAAAACTCCCTAACTTTGAAATCAAGCTTTTTAAGGAAACTTTTCGCTGGAACGAATGTGAAGATTTTTACTCACATCTCTACTGAATTCAGAATTCTCTTGGGGCGGGGGTGGCTCAGTCGGTAGCGCGCCAGGCTCGTAATCTGTAGTTCCCAGGTTCGAGTCCCAGCTGGGTCAGCGTTGAGATTTATCTTCGCAAAATTCCCCGCCCTGCCCACGGTCAGTAGGGGACACCGATGGGCTTGTAAAGGCCGCCGTCCGTCGGATGGGACGTTAAGCCGTGGCCCCGTGTGCTGGAGAGCCATACCCTGTGCACGTTAAAGAACACGCTGGATGGCCTTGACGGGAGGCTACCATCTGTCTCCCAACAGCTGTTCCAGTGGGTCCCCTCCCCCAACCTTCTCTGAGCCTTCGGGGTCCATATGACCTGGCCATTTAGCCCATGGTGTGCAAAAAAGTGCCGCTCAGAGGTAAAACAACCCAACCCAACCCAGAATTCTCTTTTCAGCAATACTCGTTTAATATTTAAAAGGTTTCGAAACTGAATCGTTTAACAGAAGACTCTTCTGTTACTCTCGCCCTAAATATTTCACTTTAAAATTTGCGAAAATTGAGTCATTGCACAAACGTATAAATTTGCATTTATTTTAGTAAATGATCTGTTGTAATAACCTCAGTGCATATACAGTATATCTTATCATAAAATAGGCGTAATTTCCAAAAGGCGGAAGAGAACGAAGGAACTGGCAAAAACGGACGGATAAGAGTTTCTTTTACGTCCGCTATGTTCTGTGGTTCCGCGGCTATATTTGTAACTCCATTCTTATCTATTAATAAATATAATACCGATGTGAAACATGCCATTCTTACAGACATAATCTAAATGCAGCAAGCTTGTTTGAGATTTACAATACAGGGTCATTGAAAAAGAAACGGAAAAAGTCTTCTAAAAACGAAGTTCAATAGTGGGAGATCGGCACTTCACAGGGGCACAAGTTGAGTCCACCTCTACCAATCCAGAGATTTTGAAAATTGTCATTTAAGATATTATATATGTGATACTAACTGCATGCCGTCTTAAGGGGAGTTTTTGAAAGTTTCCTGACGTTTTGGACACAAAATTGCTTTTATTACTTAACTATTTATTCAAATGTAACACTTTGAGCTATAGGTATTATTTTATAATGACCCTCTCCCTGTATATACACTGAATGTGCAAATTATTATATACACCACGTTAACAATATGCAAAGCAGAAGTATCGCATTCAGTAAGGTGGGATGCTGAAACTGGCAATGACTATAAATAGAGCAGATCTCTAAGCACTGGAAAGCAGTCACGGAGAAGTAATCGTGGATAAAGATAGCGACGTAATTTACGATGGTCTGATAGTATAGTGCGAAGAAGGCCGGTTGTTCAATCACTGCAACTGTTGAACTGTTGGGATTTCCATGTCAGACCGTCGGACGTATATACCAAGACTATTTGAAATACGGAAAAAATTTCAAACCAGCCGGAGAAATGTGGACCTAAACGTGCAATTAACTCTCGATGTGAGCGCAGACTGTCCCGAAATAATTACAATGAATCGCACGGCTACGTTAGAGCAGACAATGTCGAAATTCATTGAAGCCGCTTCCACAATCTTATGCACAAAAATTATCCATCGTACCAAGTAAAAAATAGAGTGTTGTAGTCGACATTCACATCGTGTACCCTTGTTAACTGCAAGGCACCAAAAGATTAGGCTGCAGTATGCAAAGGCCTATCGCAACTGGAGTACAGAGGACTGTAAACACGTCATCTGGGCTGACGAATCACGGTTTCAACTCTATCACGCCAATAGGAAGGTCATGTATGGCGTAAACCACACGAAGTGATGGCCCAGCTTGTAAAGTTGTGGTCATAAAGGCAGGTGGAGGCGTTGTACCAGTTTGGGGTGCGTTTACATGGGCTTTCTTGGGGCCCTTTGTACCCGTCGAGACCTCCGCCACCAGCACAAGGTGTATGAACATCCTCGCCGACCATCTACACCCGTTTGTAACGATTCTCTTTCTGCACCAAGACGCCATCTTTCAACAGGACAACCCCACACCGCACACTTTCCGGGTGGCGACAATTGGCTCCAGAAGCATTCAAGTGAGTTTACCACACTCGAATGGCATCTCGATAGACGGACTTCAACCCCATTGAGAATTTGTGGGACGAACTGGTAGGATCTGTTCGAGCCTGCAACTCCCACCGGCAACTGTCGATGCTCTACAACAGGTTATCCTCTCTTCATGGCGGAAATGCCACTTCCGTGTTTTCGACACTTCATTGAGTCCTTACCAAGACGTCTGGCTGCTGTGGTGAGGACAAAAGGTGGACAACAGGTTACTAGATAGGTGAATATAATAATTTGTCCATTCAGTGTGTGTGTGTAAAAATAATCACATTGCCTGAATCCACATCCATGGAGATGCACTAGATAATAATATATGTTATTTCCTGTTCTTCTTTGGGTAAAAATTCAACATATACCAGATGGAATCCACAACAGTAACCAAATCGAATTCACAATCAAATAACAATATCGAATCCAGAATCTTATAAAAAGATGTAATTCACAACCATTGCTGCTAGCCAAGAAATATTTTTAAAAATATGCGAAAAACATATCTGAATAAACTAAACTCGATATTAAGAATTTTTTGCATCCACAAACTTAGTGGAAACCTGGTGGAATCCACAACGCATAACGAGTTAGCAAAACTCCCTGCCCTGCCCACGGTCAGTAGGGGACACCGATGGACTTGGAAATGCCGCCGTCCGTCAGATGGGACGTTAAGCCGGGCCTCGTGTGCTGGAGAGTCATACCCTGTGCACTTTAAAGAACACGCTGGATGGCCTTGACGGGAGGCTACCATCTGTCTCCCAACAGCTGTTCCAGTAGGTCCCCTCCCCCAACCTTCTCTGAGCATTTTGGGTCCTTCTGAGCTGGCCATTTAGCCCATGGTGTGCAAAAAAGTGCAGCTCAGAGGTAAAACAACCCAACCCAACCCATAACGAGTTAGATTCCAGAATCTTATAACCAGATCTAATCTCTAATATTCATAGACTGAGAGAGGTACAGTAATATATCCAGAAAAAGAATAAAATTGGTGGGAGGCCAAATGACTAGACTGAAATAGACGAAAACGCGGTCATATTATTGTTCAGAAATTATTTTTGTCTAATAGTGAACTACATGTTTTTCGTCCTCCGTTGTAGTGTTCTATTGGTCTTTTTGAAAAAGCGTTCTAAATATTCTTACAAAATATATGTACCTAAATCTTTACAAATAATGTAAAAATATCTTTATAAATATTTATAATATGATATATACTCCTGATGGAAAATTTGAATGAAAGCTCAATTGCAGTGATTCAATAATATCTTTAAAATATTGTTGTTTATTATTTTTCTACTGTTTAATAACAAGGGACATGTTCAAATAAAAGATTATAGTTTATCATTTTATACAAAATAGAACATAAGTTAATATTATAATATATATATATTTAGTGAAGGCGATGTTCTCTCACTCCCACCCTCCTAACAATTGACTCTGACATTCACAGTTTAAAAACATATGTCTTAATTAGAAAACCACAAAACAAAATTTTTTCCGACTAACATGGGCCAATTTTTGTTACTCATTTCCTACATATGCCTCTGTTTTGTAATAAAACAAGTTCACTAAGATATTTTAGGACTTCAAAATTAGTTATTAGTATCAATGACTTCATTTACCTGAACCTATAATAATTATGTAGAGTAAGCAAATTTCCCAAGGAGGGTAATAAAAATGATTACCACTTAGTTCTCCCACTTTCTACCTTCTCGAACGACTTTATAGCCAAAAGGAAAAAAAAATATATGGAACGATTTTATTACCTCAAGCGCCGAGAGTTTTAAGAATCATTTCCCACACAAGCTATTCCGATAAATTGCTATAATCATCCCTCGATTACCTCGCTCCAGGTAAAAGCATTTGCGGTATAAACCTGCTTGCTTTTGGAAACTCTTAACTGATGAACGTTGGAGGAAAAAAAACACAAAACTTAAAAAAAAAAATGAAAGACATCTACTAAGCGGAAAAAATTATGATAGTCATACTCCATTCACTCGCCTTTACCTGCAAAATACTTTAAGCGAAAAAAAAATTGCACACCCAATTAATTAAAATCATATCACAAAAATTCAGACACAAGTTGGATGGCTTCCCGCAAAAAAAAGATGCTAATACAGTTTTGTTCCAGACTTCCAGACGCTGAAGTCTATAAATAATTCAGTGGTTTTATTTAAGCCGTTCTTAATTACAAAAGCTTTAACGAAGTTCCTAAACTTTAAAATCCTTATAAATATGCATGGATTTTAAGGGAGCGGAGAGGGAGGGGAACTTCTCCTTCTGCTTTGTATTAGCGCTTTGGCGATGAAGTCATTTTGTTTGTAAATTTTAACACAGACAAGACTGAAGGAACGTAAAAATTATAATTTTAACTGATGGGTTTTTTTTTTCTTTATTGAAACATAGATAAGTGTTTTGTGGCACTTAAAAACACTTAGGCAAGGATTAGATTAAACCATCTAATAACTATTATTGGTTTCCGCAATTTTGGTTAAATGGTTAAACGATGAAAGAATTACAATGTATAGTTGTACGATATTAGGTCATCATCGAGCAGTTTTTTGATAAACTAATAAATTTTCAATCAAAAGATAAAGTACATTTCCTACAGAAATTAATACCTTGCATTTCAGAAAGATGTATGAAGATTTTTTTTTACATTTCAGTAAATTTTCTTTTGTTTAACTATGAGGGATGTTCAAAACGTTCTTGACATGCATCTGCAGAACGCCAACTCTTGCACTTACTCAACAAACCTTTTTTGAGCCTTAAAAGTACTTCCCTGCAGCATCGATGCAAAGTTGCAAACGTTTACACCAACTCTGGAACGCTTGGTGGTACTCCTATTGGGGAATACTCTGCAACTCTAAATAAACGCATTTTGCAAGGTCTTGCACCGTTGAAAATGAATTTCCAACAAGTTCCTTTTTAATTTTTGGAAACAACCAAAATTCTTTGGTGCAAGATCTGGTGAATAAGCAAGATGAAGTAGCTGTTTTAATTTTTCCTCCTCTAGATAAGCCGTAACTTGTCCCGTTTTGTAAGCATTGCCATTGTCATGAAGAAGGAGAACCCTTGATACGCCTGTTGTTGGAATCTGTTCCTTCATCTCCTTAACCATTTTGGTCAAAACAATATTGGTGTAGTATTGGCCATTTATAGTCATTTTTTTCTGGTAAGGTGTCCACGACTACTACTCCTTGGGAATTGAAAAAAATTATGAATATCCTCTTCCTTGAACGAAAATCTTGTCCGAGTATTTGTGGAAGCGGTTCATCTTCTGAAACCCAAAATATAGTTGTCCATCGTTCTGGGAGTTGCATAGTAATAAAACCACGTCTCATCACCTGCGACAATGTCTGTTAACTTTGTGGGCCAATAGGTTCAAGCAATGGCAGTATCTCCTTTCACAACTCTATTCGAGCCATTTTTGGCTGTTCTATCAGTTTGTGGGATATCCATTTTGGCACAGATCTTTCAAAACTTTAAATGTTGATGAATAATTGTTTCCACACTGCCAATTGATGCACTACATCCAAACTTATTACCTGACGGTGAACTGTGGGTTTTCCTTAATGAGTTACGGACAGCAGCGATGATTCTCTCGTTTCCAGCCTCCTTCGATCTTCCTACATGAGAGAGATCTTGGAAGCTCTGCCGTCCTTCTCTGAATTTGCGCATCCAGCCCGTAATAGTACCATATGAACAGGCATGAAATCCCACATATTTGTGATAAACTAACATGAATTATGTTGTCGTCGTTCCCAAGCTGGTACAACCACCAGATGGAATCCACAACAATAACCAAATCGAATCCACAATCAAATGATTCCAGCCATATCGAACCAACAACCTTATAAAAAGATGTAATTCACAATCATTGCTGCTAGACTTGTGAAATTGCATTGCATCCTTGTGAAAATGTAAAATGTTTCCCCGTCTTTAGTAGACTCCGTAGCAACAATGCACAGATTTCGCAGACCAAATTTTATACGCCGCCAGCGAAGAGAGAAATGATGATGCAGACTTTATTTTTAACACATAATGACAAGTTTAGACAAGCTTTCAAACAAGTCGTAGCTCGTTAACTTCGGAGAAACGAGTACAAATCTACAGACACGTGTGGAGAACTTTTTGAATGTCATCCTAAAAATGGGTAAAAGTAATTTTTAAATCAGGGTTTGTCATTCAGTATGCTATCAGAAAGTTTCTGATATTCCGTGATTATTTTTTGAACTAATCGCACTTTACGGTAAACAGGTAAAAGAAAAATATTTCGAAAAACCTTGTTTTATATAATGAAATGAAAGGCAAAACAACTTCACTATGAAATCTAAAAATTTCTTCAGCGTACAGAAAGATTACCTTTTCAGTGAGGCAGCTGATCCTTCTAACACAGGGGTGGGCAATTGTTTTCGTATCTACACTGCACATGCGTATTGACGTGGCCGTCCTAGTGGAAAATACGAGACGAATCTTCGGTCGCGCACGGGAAGGAAATCTCGGTTCAAGGCGGATTTTTCTGACTGTCTTGGCGGGCCACAAAAAACTTTTAGCGGGCCGAATGTGGCCCGCGGGCCGCTATTTGCAGATCCCTGTTCTAACATATTAAGAAGCGCGCTATGATCGCTATCTGATGTTCTCAGATTAGAGTCCCAATTGTGCTTTGAAATTTTCTCTGCTCACTCCCAATCTGCTGTAGATGAAAAAGGATCATCGATGGGATTGGAATCGACGTTAAAGCCTTGAAGTTAAATGTGCAAGTGGGCCTGTGCACGTTAAAGAACACCTGCACGGCGTTAAAGGTGTTCTTCATCTGTCACCTAAATAGCTGTTCAGTGGATTCTCTGCCTTTATCCATCCTGGTCTGTATACATGATCCGACAAAACTGACATTTGCTAAGCACAGTATATCAATATAATAATATATAAGTATTTTGCACCTGAAAA
Source organism: Ryuthela nishihirai (assembly GCA_038380435.1). Classification (NCBI taxonomy): domain Eukaryota; kingdom Metazoa; phylum Arthropoda; class Arachnida; order Araneae; family Heptathelidae; genus Ryuthela; species Ryuthela nishihirai. The sequence goes on along the minus strand of JAWZYU010000016.1, from coordinate 13,676,215 downwards.
TTATTGTAAACCCTAAAGCGTACTCAGTATTTATTATTTATTTAAAGAATCAATACTTTAAATTCTGATTTCTTATAAAATTTTGAAGATTAATGATTATTAAGGAAAACAGTTAAAGTATATTAATCCACCTTCATTTCTAGAGAAATGCAAAACCACCAAAAAGTCTTTCAGATATAATTTCTGAAAAAAAAAAGGAAAATAAAAAGAAAAAAGGAAACCGAAGGGCCTAGCCCTCTCTCACCAGCCTTCAAAAATAAAACTATCAAGACTCCATAGTTGAAATCATTAAACTGGAAGAAAAAAATAGAGCCTACAAACCGATAAATTAAACCCAACAAAAGCAATTTCGAGAAGACAAGCATTCCCTTCAAGAAACCTAGGCCGTACTCCAAATTCTAGAAGCCAGAAGAATCGTGAGGAAAAAGCATTGAAATAAATGTCAAAAACAGCTAGAATGAGCCATACTGAAATCTCCTTTTTGCTCCCTTTCCTCTTCCTCTTTCCTTCTTCTGCACACTATGCCGTTGAAATTTGCTTTTTTCATGTTGACCCTCTCTCGCTAAGAACTTTCGTTCTCAACTTCGAACGGGAATAGAGGCTCAGCAGGCCTTAACTCTCCTTCATTCTGTTGATTTATTCTATCCTATCTTTTTAGCGGGGGCAGATGGCTTTAGGAGCAGTTATGTGTTTTGCCTCCAATGACATTTAAAATTTGGGTTGGGTTGCTTTACCTCTAAGCGGCACTTTTTTCCACAAATAGATCGAAATTGCAAGGTTACAAAGACCCAAATGATAAAAAAGGATGGGGAAGGGAACCCACTGGACAGCTGTTAGGAGAAAAATGGATGCCTCCCATCAAAGCCATGCAACGTGTTTTTTAATGTGCACAGGGTATGGCTCTCCTGCTCACGGTCACAGCTTAACGTCCCATCCGACGGACGGCGGCCATTCCAAGCTCATAGGTGTCCTCTACTAACTAAAGGCAAGGAGGAGACTTTTGTGGAGACAAATCTCGAAGCAGGTCCAGGTAGACACCTGGGAACTGCAGGTTACGAGACTGGGGCACTACCGACTGAGACACTCCTGCCTCCGACTTTAAAAATAATTAACGGCAAACATGTTAAACACTTTTAAGAATCTATGGAGAGTGTGGAAAAATAGACGTTACACCTGTCTCCTAACAGCTACCCAGTGGATCCCCATCGGCAATTTATAAACCCAGGGATTTGAGTCTATTACTGACTATTTCTCACACTGATGGAAATATCTGAACATTTTCTCTTTAACTGTTTGTGTATTAAGGACTGAACTATGCTTAGAACGAATACATCCTTTACTGCTACTTCAGTGGTAACTCGAGAAATTGGGTTCAAGCTACTGAATTCAACGACTTTTGGGTTGTTGTTGTTTTGCCTCTTTTGTGCGGACAATGGATTAAATGGTCAGGTCAAAAAGGTACCAAAGGCTCAGAGAAGGCTGAGATAAGAGATTCTATGGATAGCTATTAGAAGACAGAAGAATCCATCAAAGCCATGCAGCGTGCTTTCAAATGTGCATAGATTATGCTTCTCTTGCATAAAAGGCTCAGTCGTTAGCGCGCCAGGCTCGTAATCTGTTGTTCCCAGGTTCGAGTCCCAGCTGGGTCAGCGTTGAGATTTATCTCCGCAAAATTCCCCGCCCTGTCCACGGTCAGTAGGGGACACCGATGGGCTTGGAAAGGCCGCCGTCCGTCGGATGGGACGTTAAGCCGTGGTCCCGTGTGCGGGAGAGCCATACCCTGTGCACGTTAAAGAACACGCTGGATGGCTTTGACGGGAGGCTACCATCTGTCTCCCAACAGCTGTTCCAGTGGGTCCCCTCCCCCAACCTTCTCTGAGCCTTCGGAGTCCATGTGACCTGGCCATTTAGCCCATGGTGTGCAAAAACGTGCCGCTCAGAGGTAAAACAACCCAAAAAAAAAACAATCTTGCATAAAAGCACAATTAACGTCCCATCCACAGAAGGCGATCTTTTCTAATCCTTCGGTGTCCGATTTCTCGCCAAGGTCCGACCGGTGGTTACCAAAGAAACTCTAAAGCCAGACTCGAACCTGGACATGTCAGGTCACGAGATTAGACCTTATCGAGAGAACAAACCCTTGAACCCATTGCGTTACATTTTGAGTGATGTTTATTTAACTGTAGGAGGCAGTAAACACAAAATGTTTCTTTTCTAGACGATTCATCACTATAAACGAAGCAATAAATATAGCATATCAGTCTCAAAGGATGCGTACTCGAACCTGGACATGTCAGATCATGAGACAGTAGCCTTATCGAGAGAACAAACCCTTGAACCCATTGCGTTACATTTTGAGTGATGTTTATTTAACTGTAGGAAGCAGTAAACACAAAATGTTTCTTTTCTAGACGATTCATCACTATAAACGAAGCAATAAATATAGCATATCAGTCTCAAAGGATGCGTACTCGAACCTGGACATGTCAGGTCATGAGACAGTAGCCTTATCGAGAGAACAAACCCTTGAGCCCATTGCGTTACATTTTGAGTGATGTTTATTTAACTGTAGGAGGCAGTAAACACAAAATGCTTCTTTTCTAGACGATTCATCACTATAAACGAAGCAATAAATATAGCACATCAGTCTCAAAGGATGCGTACATTTACAAACAGACAGTGTACATGTTTGCCGTTAATTATTTTCAGTCTCTCGTCTCGTTCGAAACGAGAAAAACAAAAGGAATAAAACTCGGAAGTGTAAAATTCCGAAAGAATGAAATAGTTTCGCGAAGTAGGTTATCTCCTTTTGAGGAACATAAAGCCGCGTTTATTATCAAGGGAGCCTTTTGCATCTGGCAAGTGTGCGAGGAAAAACGAAATAAATGTTTCCTGCAAGAAGCAGAATTGTCCGAGAGAATAACGGAAAACGTGACTGTGTGGGAGTCGACTCGTCGGCCTGCTAGAGAAACAATTTGTCGCTAGTAGCCTTACAGAACGATATCGAATATTGTTCGCGCATCAATATTTGTCTGAGAGTTCCCTCTGTGCTTGCCGTAATGACCGCTCTCTGCGAAACCAAATAGCTGGCGAAAAAAAAAAGGGAAAAACTACAACACGTTTTTCTGACAATTGGTAACGCTTGCCATGAAAAGAAACGTCCAACGACAACAGCTGAATAAATTATGAACAAATCTTCTGTTCTGCGTCGCTTACAATAAGTTAAAAGTCTTTCAGATCATTTTTGCCTCTTTCAATCCACATAACGTATTTTTGGATCCGACTAACAGAAAATGGGCTGCAAAATATCAATGATATCAGTTAAGCAAAGAAATAACTAGGATTAACAAAAGCCGACAGCATTGTAACAAGACACCTTCTGTAAAAAATATGGGTTTGGAAAGATCCGCCATCAACGGGTTGAGACATTAAGCCGTGAGGGCGTATTCAGGATAGCCATACCTTGTGCACATTAAAGAACAAGCTGGATGGCCTTGACAAAAAGCTTTTATCTATTTGTCTCCTCTTCTCTTTTGTATGTTTATTGATTATGTTAATGTGAAATTCTTTGCAAGGGAAAGATTTTGGCCTTAAATGGTCTAGAGATTTCAAAATTTCTGATTTGGATTATGCAGATGATATGGCCCTGTTAGCTAATGATGTTGATGAGATGAATTCGTTCATTGGGCTGTTAATGAGACTAGTAATAGAGTAGGTTTGGTGATAAACGGAGAAAAAACTAAAGTGATGAAAATTGGTCAGGCAGATGGTGCTTCAGTCGCTTTGAATGACTGCACTCTTGAGCAAGTGTCTCAGTTTAATTATCTTGGGAGCTATGTAACAGATACTGGTGATATGCGGCATGAGATAAGTAGAAGAATAAAGATTGCCATTGGGACTTTTAAGAATCTATGGAGAGTGTGGAAGAATAGACGTTACACCTAAGTCTCCTAACTACTGCCCAGTGGATCCCCTTCGCCAACCTTCTCTGAAACCTTGGGGTCCTTGTGACGTAGATATTTAGCTCATTCTGTGCAAAGCAGTTTTTTAACGTTCTCCACAGCATGGATAACAGTCCTATAAATCATTTTATCCCGGATGAAAATAACGCCAAATAGCAATATTATAGTTGAGTAAGTACAATTTGATAGTATAATTTTCCTTGTAAATTATTTATTTTTGATTTCCAGTTTTTTCATTTTCAAAGTTGAGAAGAACCGTATTTCCATTTATTACTATATGAGAAAAATAATTTTTCTGTCAAATGTTAATGTGGCATTTAGTTTTCTAGTATTTTTCATAAGTCCAAATATCACTAGTAGCTGAAAAATATAGGTATAGACTGCAGAAAAACTGCTTTGAATATTTTATATTTTTACTCGTAAATAAGAAAGCAGCCTCTAGTTTTTGCAATTTGTGCCTCTTTATTTTGCTAGCACTGACAGAGTCTTGGTGATAGTGCAGGCCAGGAATGAGTTCTCCTTTTCATTCACTAGCAATGGATACCTCTCAGAGGTAAAATAACCCAACCTGCTGTAAACATAGTGCCCCAAAATTTAATTACAAATATTCCTTTCTATCTTAATCGTTTACATTTGTTTATTTTCCACCTTTTCATTTATATGCATATGTTTTATTTTTGTTTGTTCGAGCAAATGAAGTTTCGCCGATAACAGACCAGATTTTTGTTATATATTAAATAATGCAGGTTGTGGGGTTGTTTTCCCTCTGAGGCACTTTTTTTGCACGCAATGGGCGAAATATCCAGGTCACAAGGACCCTCAGGTCCCGGAGAATGTAGAGGGAGCTGGACAGCTGTTAGGAGAGAAATGTTAGCCTCCCGTTAAGGCCATTCAGTGTGTTTTTTAACGTGTACAAGGTATGGCTCTCCAGCACACGGGACCACGACTTTATGCCACATCCTACGGATTACCGTCGAACGATTACCCAGCTTGATTGAAAATACCATCATATTTATAATCAATACGGATAATTACTTCTATTATAAAAAGATGTATGTTGCTCAGCACATTGTATGGGATAGGAGGAGTACAATAAGGGTTTCTCTTTTGTGTAATAAGATTCTGGCCAGAGGCACTCTAAAATATCCTCATCCCCCGTCGGTGAGAAAAAGTTGCCCTCTCTAATATAATTATTTTTCTTCAGGGATTTGCCAAGCCGAGCCCTCATAGGATTACTTTGCAGCATACGAGAATAGATAACATACTCGTATGCAAAGAGCAATAAATTCTGAAACTATGTTTATTTCAAATTTATTTTATCTCTCAAATATGTATCAGTGGCTGACATCTTTTAGGGATCTGATGAGATAAGGTAATCTCATATCTTTTCCTATGAAGTTAACTAAGTCATTATGGAGCCGGAAGCAGAGAGTTCACATCGTGGTTGAGGAAGGTACACAATCGGCATTTACGACAACTGGAACAGTGACTGCTGTATTATTCCGCTGGAAGAGTAAACAGACATCTGCGACAGGTTCTCCATTTTAATTGCTTTCCATGTGATAAATAGTTCAAAGTTAGCGACGGAAATCCTGATATTTCTACGTGTTTGAGCCAATCGATTGAGTTTTATGATAAAAAATATTTTATCTTAAGTTACGCAGTGAAGTAGTCTTTCATATTTTACAGTATTTTATTATTTTTTGTTCTGTATTTATAGCTAATAAGTGTTTTGAAGTAGTAGTTTTGGATATGACTAAGACTGAAAATAACGATATGATGATTCTAGAAGTATCATTGTTATTTTTTGTGCATTTGCAACGAACTTGATAATGTTAATCAGACGTAGATCTAGAAAATAACAAGGGGGCAAGCGACTCCCTGGAGCCGGACAGCTGTAAATATTTTAAAATAAGCATGTTTTCATCATGATTATCGAAAAACATAAATTCTTTTAAGGATTATGTAAAGATAAATTCTGAACAGATGCGTGCAGCTGTATATATTTTATCTTATTAAAACATTTACGTATAAAAAACATTATCGGCGATGAACCACGAAAAGTAAAACATTGCATATATCTTAAAATAATAAATAAATACCCCCTCAAGCAGCTGCTTGCCACAGAGGTCTGACAGGAGCCTCTCAGTTTATATGCCACAGTAGAAGATCTGAGAGGATGGCAGGACCTCAGCAGAAAACAACACGAACATCCATGCCTTACCCGGGGCTCGAACCCAGGTCCCGTAGATCAGTGGCCAAGCGCGCTAACCACTCGGATATCTTACGAAACATAAATAGACCAACAACTTTCAGAGATGTTATAATGCATATTTTCTTTGTTAAATGAAAGGTAGATTCGCCATTTCTAGGTTAAGAATTTTTTCTCTGAAAATCAATTCATAGTTGCTGAAGCATAGGTTCGTTTGCTTCAAAGCAATTCTTTTTCTATTGCACAACGGAGGAAATTGTCATTCCAAGCAGATCGAAAAACTCATTAGAAGGAAATTCGAATATAACTTCTCATTTAACTCTAAACCCGAATTTCCTTTCTTCCGTAATAATTCCTTAACTCAAATTTTAAAAACTTCTCGCTTAACTCTAACAAGATTTCTTTTCCTAACCCTTAACTCGAACTCTTCCTTAACTCTATTCAAACTTAATTGAAACTTCACTTATCCCTTAACTCGAATTTCGTCTTCCTTTAAACCTTGGGGGCGGGGGGGGGCTCAGTCGGTAGCGCGTCAGGCTCGTAATCTGTAGTTCCCAGGTTCGAGTCCCAGCTGGGTCAGCGTTGAGATTTATCTCCGCAAAATTCCCCGCCCTGCCCACGGTCAGTAGGGGACACCGATGGGCTTGGAAAGGCCGCCGTCCGTCGAATGGGACGTTAAGCCGTGGCCCCGTGTGCGGGAGAGCCATAAACTGTGCACGTTAAAGAACACGCTGGATGGCCTTGACGGGAGGCTACCATCTGTCTCCCAACAGCTGTTCCAGTGGGTCCCCTCCCCCAAGCTTCTCTGAGCCTTCGGGGTCCATGTGACCTGGCCATTTAGCCCATGGTGTGCAAAAAAGTGCCGCTCAGAGGTAAAACAACCCAACCCTTTAAACCTTGAACTTCAGCTACCCCTTAACTCTTGATCTGAACTTCTCTTCCACCTTAGCTTTTCATCTGAAGACTCGGAAGACATCCTCGATATATATCTGATATACTCGACCTCTATTGAAAAATTAGTACAATTCGGGTTGATCTACTAAATTGCATTTTCATAGCATAAACAAGCTCCCATAACAAATTTTTATATACGTATATAAAAGACATTCAACATTCCATAAAAAGCCATTAGATATTGTTTTAGATAAGTTAAAGGGTAAGAAAAGACATTTGTTTTTTTTGCCCTTTAACTTATCTATAAACAACAGTTTGTATCATTTGTTCATGAACAAGGAGAAATTCGGATCAAAATTAAAGAAAAAAAAGTGTTAATGAAGATTTCAAAGTAGCAGTGAAGTTTAGTTAAGGTTTCAAGATAGAAGTGAAGTTAGAGTTAAATGTTGAAGAGAGAGCAATTGTTCAAGTATCAACTATTTCCATTGAAACTTTCAGGGCAGAAGTGACTGGAAGCAAGAGCTCAAAGAAGAATAGATGGTCCAGTTTAAAAATTTAGTGGAGAAGTTCGTGTTAAAGTTTGGAGAAAAGAGACGATCACATGAAGAGCTCACGTACATGTTGATCATGTTGAGATAAGGTACACAATGAAAAGAAGAGCGAAGTCAAGATGAGAACCTAAGGACAGAACTTTGAATTAAGAGCTCAGGAAAGAAGCGACAGTCGAGTTTTAAATTTCATGGAAGAAACTCAAGCTATTAGTTAAGAAAAGAAGCAAACTTCATTTTAACTGATCACGGGAAAAAGCAAAATTCGGCTGGTTCAGAAGAAAGCGAAGTTGAAATTAAAATCTCAGAGATGGAAAGATTTTCAAATTTTTAACGAAACTGACCTAAGGAATTTTCTATTTTTAAATTAAGACTAGACGCCTGATTTCTTAATTTTTATCTAGTCAAACCCTTGAGCTATTTAATGAACAACTTGTTTTTGCTATCACTAAGGTACCATCGCAAGCACAACACCATTCTGTGCTGCGAGTATCAGCTTAACAGATGCATAATTCATAGGAAGTGTTTTAGATAGGGTAAAATAATGAAGGCCACTATTGGTCTATGGGGAGCAATTAAAAGGGCATCTTCGTGCTCATTCAGATAGCCTGAATTATTCCCTGCAGTCTAATTATCCCTTTTTATATGGCCATCGTTTAGCAAATACAGCTAGAAAAAGGTGGCGCAAAACGAATGCGTTTTACTCTACAACCAAGAGTAATATGTTGAAAAAAATCCTTTCTAAGTGATTTTCTATATAAATTATTGCGATGAAATTAATGCGAATTTGCCTGGCTGGTCGGGACTTCAAGATAAGCTAGTCGATAAAATGTCATGCATCCATTCATAGTTTCGACTCTTTCATTGTATAGAATTTCTTTCATTTGTCTGCGTCATACTCCGGCCACGAATTCGGACTGTCAAGGATTTGTAAATGACACTTTTTTGTACAATTAAGCCTTAGGTACGTGGATACGATATGTGGGATAAAAGAATCATAAATAATAAATACCCCCTCAAGCAGCTGCTTGCCACAGAAATCTGACAGGAGCCTGTCAGTTTATCTGCCATACTAGAAGGTCTGTGAGGATGGCAGGAACTCAGCAGATAAACAACACGAACATCAATGTCTTACCCGGGTCTCGAATCCAGGTCCCTTAGATCAGTAGCCAAGCGCGCTAAACACTCGGCCATGGGACGGCTAAATCATACCTTGCGATATTTGGAGAAAATCTATTTTAAGTCCACAAATCCATTGGATTGAGATTGCACCCAAAGCTGCCCTATAGCGTTTAGATCTGAGGACTGTGCAAGCTACTGAAACAAGGAAAACTCGTCGGCATATTCCTGGAACCATTCGGTGATGATACGTGCCATGTGAGTAGGTGCATTACCATGCTGAAAGTGTCCATCCGAATATCCGAGTGAAGATAAACTGTAACCATGAAGGGGTAAACTTAGCAACAATTGTGTTCAAATACGCCGTGATTTCAAATGTCCTTCGATGGGTATCAGTAACCTTAATGTGTGTCAGGAAAACATTCCCCACATCACATGGCAGTGATCACACTGCCGGTGGTGGCAGTGTGATCACTGCCACCACCGGCCTGTACTGTTGACACCAGAAAAGATGGCTCCATGGCCTCATGTTGCTTGCGACAAATTCTGATCCTTCTATCAGCATGATACAAAAACGACCATGATTCGCCCAATCAGGCTTTTCCCAGTCCCCAACAATCCAGTATCGAGACTCCTGTTCCCACTGGAGATGCGCTTTCGTGTTCTTCGCTGACAACATCGCCACTCGACATGGTCGGTTGCTGTTGTAGCCCATTCGACACAAGGTCCGATACGTGGTGCATTCGGAGATAACCTCTGCAGACCAATGTTTAATTATAATTAAACATTGCTGTGATTTCCCTGGTTGTGGTCTGTTGGTCTGTCTGTTAGCTTGCATGAATCTCAGCCAATCTCTTTGATCCCTCTGACCCATAAACTGTTTTCGTTTACAGGAAGATTACCGATCACTGGTAGTTTTTTGCTCTTCGCACCGTTCTCGGTAAACCCTTGAAACGGTTGTGTGTGAAAAGCGCAGAAGGACGGCCGTTTGTGACATGCTAGAACTGGCACCCCTAGTACAATCGTTCAAAAAAATATCCGAACCTTCATGTCACGTGACGCGAAGGTTGCCAGATCACTAATTTCTAAAAAAATCGTTGCCAGATATTTTTCCTGAATTCTGTAATCAACCATAGTGTTCGGATAGTTTTTGAGCGACTGTAGGTGGTCATATTATTTTGATACTAGATCGTGTGGGCTCACTCACGGAAATATTGAGCGTGTGCAGTTACCGTTCACAGCAAACTGGAGCGTGTGCAGTAACTGCACACGCTCCAGTTTGCTGTGAACGGTAACTGGAGCGTGTACAGTTGCTGTACACGCTCCAGATATTTTTCCTGAATTCTGTAATCACGTGACACGAAGGTTGCCAGATCACTAATTACTAAAAAAATCGTTGCCATATATTTTTCCTGAATTCTGTAATCAACCATAGTGTTCGGATACTTTTTTGAGCGACTGTACCAACGATCATTCCATTTGTTTTTACTGCCACAGCTTATTTCTCCTATTGATTGGTCCTCTTTGTTTATAATTATTATATAATATTTTAAGGGATGGTGTATCTAATAAGCTGGCATCTCAGGTATTTCATAATCCTTTGATAATAGCTATGATAGAATTATTATATCTGAAAAGAATTCCATATTTGTTTCAATTAAAAGAAAACATTAAAAATTCTTCCTCAGTGATCTAATATACACATGAGGATTCTGTATTTCCCATGTGTATCCTAATAAACATTTTTTTCCAATATAATCAACTAACAGTTTTCAGTGTGTTAATCATTTTAGAAGTGTTTTAAATAATTCTTTGTTCTAATATTAAACACTTTTGAGTTATCACTTTTCTAATATAAAATTTTCTTTCTCTAAATCACATAAAATTACAGATATTTTCTTTTTTTTTTCTTTTTTTTATTTCATACAACGATGTTTCCAATTCATAGGTTAAATGACTGCCTATATAAATATAAACGTTGTTATTTGAAAAACATTTTTATCAGTTTCTATTTTTGTAGCTTTTTCGACGATTTCTCTTTAGCTACCCAATTACTTTTTTATTTCATCTCTTCTAGATGAATTTCTCTAGTATTACGTAATTCTTTTACATTTTCAGCAGGATTTTTTGCAACTCCTTTGATTCCGATGTTATCAAGTTATTCTAAATCTTTCATCTAATGCTACATTTCTTCAATTTCCTTTATCATCTCTCTGTTTCCTGTTCGCAATTTAACGTGCAGCAATATTTATTCTTACGGCAGTCGATTCCAACTGTCGTAGGTATGAAGTTTGCTGCAAATTGGATATTATTTATTTATTTATTTATTTTTTACCGTATACTAAACAAATATACTTCAGTTTATATTTTTTTTAAAGTGTCATAACTTGTTTAACTAGACATCTGCTGCCATTCCCATGATGAGCTCCTGATAGTGTTTACTGTCTGTTCCTTAGATTCCGCTTCTTTTAGGTACATTGTAGATTGGTTAGTAACTATTTTTTCTTCACATTTTGTGCATATCTGTGAGCTTTTCTCTTCATATAATAACCTTTTAAATTGCTTTCTAGTATTCCCAAAATGGAAATGAAAATACTCTTTATACTATCAATAACAATGCAAAATTCCCCTTTATTTCTAGAATTCATATTACATGCCACACATATAATACAATAATACAAGTTTCATGGTTTGTCTGATCATTACAAAATTCTGCCAATCTCAACAACCAGAAATTCCCACTCAATATATGACCATAATGTGACGCGTGTTGACCTTGTTCTGTTATTGCTAGTTAACTGGGTTCTTTTCTAAGTCGTGATCGTTGTATTCCTTTTTTTTGCAAAGTAACCATTTTGATCTTTGGAGTCATGTTTTCGGAGGATCACAATCAATATCTTTGAACAATAAACAATTAAAACATCACTTTTTTACTTATTCCCCAAATTTGTAGATGAATGGAATTCACAGCCTTTTAAAGAAATTAACACGCCATTATGACTGCTCCACACTAAAACTTACAGAGTCTAACTGAAGGAGGTCACCAGAGCAATCGCCCTTCCGCAGCTAATTCTTTTTTATATATTTACTTTATTGAAACACCAACATGCAATGTATTCAACCCAACTGAATCAATATTTAGTAAGTAAAGCGTAGTTTTACATTTTATACCCAACTGAAGTAACCTAAAAATCGAATTCTACAATACATGATTAAATGTTAATATTTACAGGGAAATTCATTTTGATTAACAAAGTGAATATTTCTCTTTTTCACTGCCACAGCTTATTTCTCCTATTGTGTGGTCCTCTTTGTTTTCTGTAATTTTATTCTTCAGTCATTCGCTATTCTAAGAGATTCTTTTTTCATATAGTTTCGGTCCAATATATTTTAAACCAAGAGTAATGCATTATCTGTAGGGTAGGTCGAGTCACTCCTCTGCCGCATTCTGATTTTCTCCGCTGAAACCTCCCTCGTTTCGAAAGGGACACCGATGGACTTGGATAGACCGCCGTTCGTCGTATGGAGTTTTAAGCCGTGGTCCCGTATGCAGGAAAGACATACGCTGTCCACGCTATAGAACACGCTGGATAGCATTGACGGGAGGATACATCTGTCCAGTGGGTAACCTTTCTCTCCACCTTTTCTGATGACCTGGCGATTTAGCCCATTTTGTGCATAAAAGTGCTGCTCAGAAGCAAAACAACCAAACTGAACATTCTCTGTATATGTGTGGTATATACAGCTTCGTTTCCGCATATATAAATGGTACATAATTCTGGGACCAGAAATAAAAGCCAAGTTTGAGGACACGTATTCAATGATCTTATAAGTATAGAGTTTCAATAGACTCAACAGCCTCAGTTTTTGAAATGTAAGTCTCGTTTTAATAGTTCTTTTTTCAAAGATTTATGATTTTTATATATGTTTATTCTAAAAGTTTAAGATAAAAAAAAACTACTTTAAGAAGAGGGTGCTTAAATAAAGTTTACGGAAAATCGGATGCTTCCAAAAACATTAATCGAAATACATGTCACATAGATAATAGAGTATGAAATTTTTCGTAAATACAGAAAAATATCTGCATAACGCTTTTAAAAAATAAGAAATTTTTGTACTAGTTTAGCTGTCCAAAACATACGCTAGTTGAAAGTAAGATTCTTCTAACAGGACGACGAGGTTTTCTTTCCATGTTTTAAAAGTTTTGATGACTATATGATATAGTCTCTTCACGAACCTTCATGTATCAGTTCAGATTAGTATGATCAATTATTTTTGCTTGTATTTAGCCAACATCAGAGTGTACTTCTCGATACCGTGCACGATGTACTCTAGTTGGTAGTCTATCGAATTCATAATCTGAATGTCAGGAAGTCGCTTCATAACTCTGAGTCATGTAATTATTTTAGCACGACAAAGTAATTAAAACAAAATCAGTCTATCGCTATGCAAGATTGAAATTCCAAAAACAAACACCGGTTTTAAAGAACTACCTCCCATATCCTTACCAATAACAATTTTCTCTTCTTACATAATCTATTAAAATTCATTTCAGCTCTTAGGATAAACTTGTTTCTATAATGCACTCAGTAAGAAGTTTTAATTAGGGGATTAAACTCCTTGTGATAAATCGCGAACGCCTCGCAGAGTAGAAACAGTTGCAAGATATAAAACAAAATTAGAGCGTAATTCAATCTGCTTTTGAAATTGAGTTACATACTCTGCACATAATTATGAACACATTCAGCCTTTAGTTTGTTCACGGTAAACAGGATCTTAAAATTAGGTTTGTGGAGCACAAGAAATTGCTTTAAAGATTCTGTTACTTTTCACCAACGGAAAAATTTCTCTTTGCTAAACTCATAAATTTCTGGTCGACAACACTCGGATGCTGCATCAAGAGTTGCTTCTTTTTTCCCTCAGATGATTCATTCCTCTCTTTTGAAGATTTTGAAAAATGTAGTAAGTCTTGTTTCCAGTGGTTTGCCAAAGAAATCATTTTACCACGTTTAATCTAATCTGATTACAGAGCGAAAAATCTCATAGATGAATTCATAAGTTTTGTTCTCAGTGGATTATTCTACAAATAAAGTTTTATATAACAAAATCAGTAGAATAGCTTTTTAAAAAATTATATTCCTTGATAGAGAAAAATTGCATAGCTATTAGAGATTTTAATCCTTAAGATCCGATGGGGCGGTGGTGGCTCAGTCGGTAGCGCGCCAGGCTCGTAATCTGTAGTTCCCAGGTTCGAGTCCCAGCTGGGTCAGCGTTGAGATTTATCTCCGCAAAATTCCCCGCCCTGCCCACGGTCAGTAGGGAACACCGATGAGCTTGGAAAGGCCGCCGTCCGTCGGATGGAACGTTAAGCCGTGGCTCCGTGTGCGGGAGAGCCATACCCTGTGCACGTTAAAGAACACGCTGGATGGCTTTGACGGGAGGCTACCATCTGTCTCCCAACAGCTGTTCCAGTGGGTCCCCTCCCCCAACCTTCTCTGAGCCTTCGGGGTCCATGTGACCTGGCCATTTAGCCCATGGTGTGCAAAAAAGTGCCGCTCAGAGGCAAAACAATCAATCCAATCCTTAAGATCCGGACTTTCTCTTATCCATCTTAGATATGCCCTGTTTCTCTATCAGAGAGAATTTACTGATGACTTTTAAAGAATCTGATGAATATGATAACGATGAACTTGTAAATTCATTTGATGATAAAGCAAATAATAGCGATAACAAAGTGAACTGTTGAAAACTTAGTTCACAAACGGAACATTACGCTTTCATATATACACGAAATAATCTGGGCTATATAATATAATAGCATCTTCAGAATCTGTGCGTAATCATGTGCGTTATCTGTAATCTGTGCGTTATCATCGCTGGTTGTTATGTTGTAACAAAACAAACAACAACCAGCGATGATCAGAAATTAAATTTCTTTTACCTGACTTCATTAGTGAAGGCTATCAATGCATCCGAGTTCACTTTCTTTTCTATATAATGTGGGAACTATCCAGAGAAGAATGACTGCAAGACTGACAGAAAAATGGATTCTGAACTAAGTGAGTCTTAGGACCCAGTAGCAATAATTATTGACACCCAAATAACTCTTAGGATAAGTAAGTGGAATAAAATGACACAGTCATCCAGAAAGTTCTGTACTACCCAGGACGCACAACTGAATTAATGCAATGTAGCACTGAAATGGAAAAAATAAGTTTAGGATCTCAGACCTAAGAATTTCAGTTTATGAGCATTTAGCATTCATTCAGCCCTGAGTATTACAGGGAGTTTTAGCTTTCATTCAGTCCTGAGTGTTACAACAGGGAGTTTTAGCTTTCATTCAGTCCTGAGTGTTACAACAGGGAGTTTTAGCTTTCATTCAGTCCTGAGTGTTACAGGGAGTTTTAGCTTTCATTCAATCCCGAGTGAAGCAGTGGTTTATCTTTCACCCTATAACAAATCCTATAGAGTGATTTTTGTTATCTCCTCAGTTGGCAGCCAGTGTTCAACTTTCTTTCTCTCCCTACAGTGATTTAGCGTTTATTCTAAAAAGAATATTCCTGAATAGTTTATGTTTGATTAATTGATAATAAATAAGTCAATTAATCAATATACATCCCCTCAAGCAGCTGCTTGACACAGAGATCCGACAGGACCTTGTCAGTATTCACGACATAGAGAAGGTCTGATGGGGAAGGCCGGATTTCAGCA
Source organism: Ryuthela nishihirai (assembly GCA_038380435.1). Taxonomy (NCBI): domain Eukaryota; kingdom Metazoa; phylum Arthropoda; class Arachnida; order Araneae; family Heptathelidae; genus Ryuthela; species Ryuthela nishihirai. The sequence continues at coordinate 13,660,769 of JAWZYU010000016.1, read as the reverse complement.
GCGAAGCACACTAACCACTCGGCCACGGGATGGCTATGCTGTTGAACTATTTAGAGTGACTTAGTTATTTTACAGAATGGCTTTGTTTACGTTATACTGTGAAATCCCATTCACAATTCAAAATTCACATCTCTTTTCTCCTCAAATCATTTGCACCTGACGGAATGGAACATAATATACGTAAATGAAATAATGTTTTGGAGGGAAGTTAAAAAAATGGATTATCGTGGGAGAATTACTGGAATTGAAAGTATAATTCCTTGATAATATTCAATTGGGGGTAAAGTCATTTTTATTTGTAAATTCAAGTGTTATTTATATATAGGCACAAAACAATACTTGATATTGGAAATGAATGAAGCTCTTATTAGTCAAGTAAATAATTTCAGAAATGTTTAGGCCTATTGAGATCTGTTGAGCCCCCTATCTCCAAATCAAGCTATCCATGGGTTTGTTATTACATTAATTATTTTGGATTTAACAAAAATGTTTATTACAAAAAGACTACATAAATATTATTTGTTACATTCTAAATCTTGTCCTCATTCCTGTTTTCTGTTGTGTCAAGTAGCTTCTTCTAACCAACCGACTTTAGATAACGTGAAGGTAACTATGTCTAACCTCTTGTTTCAACTAAACCGAATCAAACTGCAAACCAGTCATCGGTAGAACCTGCAATTTAATTCGAAAAGGAAAACCATCCCCTGTTTGAAATACTCCATTTTCCATCTTCTTTCCCACAAGAAACATGTTTACCCAGTTCTAAATTAGGTAACGACAAAGAAAACACCTGAAACTCAAAAACAAGAGGAAAAGCATATTTACCTTCGAACGGTCTTCTTATTTATATTTTTTCCCTCACTGTTTTGGCTCCTCGGCGATAAGCAGCGAAAGCAAAAGAGCCTGTTTTTACACTTTATAGATCGTCATGTCCTCCGTAGCATTAAATCAGATTACAGAAAACTACGGAAAGAAGAAAGGAGCAAGGGAGAGAGAAAAAATTATCAGGTGCTTTTAAAGTAGCAACAGAAGGGTTCATCAGCCGCATATATTAACCACATGTATGCTAAGGAGAAGCCTTCAGTTCAGGAGCGCCTGTCGTTCCATTCAACTAGTGTGCTCGGCATCATCTTCGAAGGCTTTCCCTTCGGGGCTCTGTGGAGAGCGCTTCTCTCGACGTGTGGAAAATTATTTCTTCTCCAGGCTACTAAGAACACGCACACACTACAACATAAACTTATAGTTTCACGGCAAAAACCATTAAAGGAAAAGAGGGTGTACAGCAAAAAAGGGGAAGGAAAACGTCAGAGAAAACTCCGGCTGTACTCCATTTGCGTTTTCTCACCGCAAACGATATGGTTTACTTTTCCTTCCCCTTTCTTTATTTTTCTGCATGAAGTTGTTAAAGTTTTGTTTCGAAACGACTACTTCTATACATCTAAGAAAATGTACGACTGCTATTGTTTGTTTCCTGTTTTTGTGGTAAGTGTATATAGGATTATAAGTGTATGTATTAAATATGGACGAAACCTGCCGTTAGTAGAATCTAAGGTTTTTTCAGTAAACTACAACTGAGCAGTTTTTCTGTCACAGTCGGATTTTCTGAACTAGAAAGTTTATAAATATAAATGCACGTGAAAAATAGAACAAAAGCACTTATATATAAGGTAGCAAAGAGATAACAAAAAAGAAAAAAGGAAATGGAAATTTGAGAATTCTGGTAATGGATATTTTTATAGCATTACCTGACAGAAAATGCTTTTTTATGAAATAGTTTGAAATCTTTTTAGAAAATGTTTGATGCACTTTTCTAACTGTCGTTGTTTCAATTACCTGAAACGTATTCATGTTCATAGTGCCGTTATGCAAATACTTTTGTTATTTTGAATTACACGAAAAAAAATGAATTGTTTCGTTCATTGTGAATGAATCACGGTTGAAAATGATTTGAATAATCCCCCAAAAACATACCTTGAGATTAGATGCACTACACCCCAACAAGTATTGGAACACTTCAACGTGATGTAAATGAAAAGTCCCATTCAAAAACTTCCTAACTTTGAAAACAAGTTTGTTATTAAAAATTTGTCACTTGAGCTAAAGTCTTCGAATCTTAATCGAATTAATCTAAATCTCGATTTTGGACAATATTCCTAAAGCTTTTAATATCATCGTTGCCGGCCAAAAGAATTTACTTCAGAATATTATTTATGACATAAAAATAACTAACAAAAAATCCTTTAGTAAAATTAATATAATTTTTGAATTTGTGTAATGATCATTCCAATATTCTTCAATTTTAAAGAAGCGGTCTGAAGAGGAATTTAAGACAAACGTCTACAGTTAAATGTTTCAACTTTAATTTAAACTAACTTTAAATTTTAACTTTAGTTTTTTTAACTTTAAATTTTAAAGGAATAGTGTTGAGCACCGAAATTTAAAAAGATTTAAAATGTCACTGAAGATAAATCTTCGATTTATCCCCAGTGACATTTTCTTGCAAAATGCTTGATTTCAAAGTAAGGGAGCTTTAAATGGAACGTTCCCCTAAGTATGGAAGTATCCTGATATATATTGGAATATATTGTATTTTTAAATACTTATATTCTTTTTGATAGAATCCTAAAACTTGTCCTGAGACCTGTTTCGCATTTTGTCTTTTGAGTCTAGCTTTGATGTCAAAAATTTTGTATCGGCCATTTATGTTTTGCGTTAACGTGTCTAAGTTTTGCATCCTGGAAACTAAATTCGTCATTAAAACGCTAGTTTTTGCATTCAAAAAATTAAGTTTCGTATTAAACATGCATACGTTTCGCATCCTAAAAATTATATTCCGTGTAAAATGGTTCGAGTTATTCATCTTCTATTTATGTTTCATGTTAAAGGACTATGAGTTATTATCCTGGCATTTGTGTTTCGCTTTGGGGTACATGAAATATGAATAATGGCGCTTACATTTATGTACAGTGGATCCCCGATATAACGCGCATGTCGGGCGGGAAACAACACCCGCGTTATAAGGTGAACCGCATTATACCGAGTGGCGCGGTGGCGACACAATAAATTTCACATTGTAAGCTTTTCTTTTACTCATCACGCATACAATAATTAAACACTATTCAAAATACATGCAGGAACTCAATACATACACAATTTCTCAATACGCAGTAACAACAAAATGCGATACTCACTAACGCCGCACGGACCTGTATAAACATGTTTGAACTTATCGCGAACATCGCCCGCGCTATAACCGAGTGCTCGGTATAGCGAGCAGCGCTATAACGAAGGTCCACTGTATTTCTATCTTTGGTTAATCCCCTGTCTGTCGCTTTGTCAGCCATTTTTAGCCACGGGACTATGATTATACAAAGCTGGCCAAGATCTAGGAAAAAAATAAAAAGGAGTAGGGATCAAGATTGATTCCAGAACTCTTTTCCGGTATAAACATTTTCCATCCTGTCAGTATTCTTTAAAGAAATTTTTGCGTCTTCGTTCCAATTACTAGAATTCTCAAAGGGGGAAAAGGAGGAGGGGGAAACGACTCCCTTGCATTTTTCCCTAGATTCGGTACTGATAAAGGGTAACCAGAATAAGGCGGAACCTGAGATTAGCTCTATAATTTATCAAAGAAATAAGCAATTTTTATCTTATCAAACTACCAAATTGCAGCATAATTGTTTACAAGAGGTGTTGTCCATCTGCAAACAAATATGACTGAACCCTTCTTGCTTGTTTAGTCGATACTTTTCTCAAAACTGTGGAGAAAATTCCTTCATTAGTATTGGTGATGTTGATTTTTAAGGTTTTAATGGCTAGATGTTGATTATTGTGAACAGTTTCCTCAAGAAACTCATAAATAAAAATCGCAAAGATTCAAATCAGGTGACTTGGGGGGAGCAGTCCTATAGATATCAGAATTATCAAACTGTTTAGTTGTGTAATCTCTTGCTCCATCTTGTTGAAAATAACCTAATTTGAGCTTTTGAATAAATTCTTCAAGGACCAGGTTAATGATTAGACATTCTTCGAAGGGTTTTGGTTTGGTTTACCTCTGAGCGGCACTTTTTTGCACACCATGGGCTAAATGACCAGGTCATAAGGACCCCGAAGGCTCAGAGAAGGTTAGGGGAGGGGACCCACTGGAACAGCTGTTGGGAGACAGATGGTAGCCTCCCGTCAAGGCCATCCAGCGTGTTCTTTAACGTGCACAGGGTATGGCTCTCCCGCACACGGGGCCACGGCTTAACGTCCCATCCGACGGACGGCGGCCTTTCCAAGCCCATTGGTGTCCCCTACTCATCGTGGGCAGGGCGGGGAATTTTGCGGAGATAAATCTCAACGCTGACCCAGCTGGGACTCGAACCTGGGAACTACAGATTACGAGCCTGACGCGTTACCGACTGAGCCACCCCTGCCCCATTCTTCGAAGGGTGTTTTTCAGAAATCAACTATATCACTATAGCTTACAGTCAATTTCAAAATTTCCTTACATAAATATCGGTTCCGTCTTAATCTGGTCACACGATATAATTCCTTTTCTGGTGTTAGAATATAATTAAAAGTACTGTGCGTGAAGTGGCAAGCCACCAAATGACGTAAATAAATTGAAAAGAAAAGTGTTATAGAAGTTAAAATGTAGTGAAAGATCTGCTGAAAAACATTGAGTTTATGAAATGAATGAGTCATGGAAATCATAGTGAAGGTCTATATTCGAGTGGAATACAAACCTACGACCTCTTGATAACATCTAGGTATTCTGACCACTGCGCTACCGATAACTACCTCTTTTTTTAGAAAATTGTGACTATATCATTTCCTATTTTTTTTTATCAAATTGTGATCATAAGCTTTTTCCTTTTTATTCTCCAGAAGACTTTTCATGGGTTCCCTGTTTACAAGGGGCGGGGGTGGCTCAGTCGGTAGCGCGCCAGGCTCGTAATCTGTAGTTCCCAGGTTCGAGTCCCAGCTGGGTCAGCGTTGAGATTTATCTCCGCAAAATTCCCCGCCCTGCCCACGGTCAGTAGGGGACACCGATGGGCTTGGAAAGGCCGCCGTCCGTCAATAGGACGTTAAGCCGTGGCCCCGTGTGTGGGAGAGCCATACCCTGTGCACATTAAAGAACACGCTGGATGGCCTTGACGGGAGGCTACCATCTGTCTCCCAACAGCTGTTCCAGTGGGTACCCTCCCCCAACCTTCTCTGAGCCTTCGGGGTCCATGTGACCTGGCCATTTAGCCCATGGTGTGCAAAAAAGTACCGCTCAGAGGTAAAACAACCCAAACCCTGTTTACAAGAATATTTATCTGTGATCTTTTCTACTATTAGACTACAATGATTCAAGATATATATGAATTAAAGTCTTATTTGATTTATTCTTAAAAAATGCATATTTAAAGAAAATTTCTAGTATAAATGATGGCTACCCACCTTAATGCGATAAGCGTCAAACAACGACTAAAATATTTCAAAGAGCTATTTTGGACCCTTTAAAAATGCGTTGCATTTCACAAGTCGATAGATCTAAACTAAGAGCAAAACCTATAAATACTTCGTAAATCACTGCCTATAATTTCCTTGAGAAACAATGACTCACTATTAAGGTAACACCCCAGAGAAAGCAATTACTGCGGAAACTCCGATTTCCTGTCAACTGAAATTTGGAAATGTTAATAAAGTTACACTGCTCAAACCATTTCCGTATATAGTCATGTTTATACTAATAAAACAAAAATATTATTTACCCACAATCAGCTCCTTGCCATAGATCATGGTGAAGGTCTGTACGGAAAACGAAACCTCAGCAGAAATACAATAAATAAGCATCAATACCTCATCCGGAGCGCCAACTGGGGTTCTTTTGATACATGTCGATTGATTTTATTAGTTTCATATACACTGAGATGCCACTTTATTAGCTACAACATCCCCCGTCACATAAGTGGTTCATTCCAAACGTAACCGTGTGGTGTAGAGTATAACATCAGGCTGACCAGAATCAGTTAGAGTTGGATTGAGCTTCGAAACGGGCAAAACGAGCAACCTGAGCTACTTTGAAAATGGCCTGATAGTTGGTGCTAGGCGTGCCGGTTCTGGCATCTCACAAATAATCCTCCTGAGTTTTTCATTCACAACTTCCTTTGCAATTTTACATGGAATGGTACGAACAGCAAAAAACTACCAGTGATCGACGATCCTGTAGACGAAAAAGCTTGTGGATCAAAGAGATCAAAGGAAACGGGCGACAATCGTACAAGCGAACAGATGGACCTCAACCAGGTTAATCACAGCAGAATTAAACATTGGTGTGCAGAAGGTCATCTCCGAAGGTACCACGTATAAGCCTTTGTCGCGAATGGGCTATAACAGCCACCGACCATGTTGAGTGCTGATATTGTCAGCGAAGAATACGAAATCGCATATCCAGTAGGCGCAGGAGCTTTGACACTGGACCTTGAAGGAGGGAAAAGGGTAGCCTGATCTGATGAAAGTATCAGAATTTGACTCAAGCAACATGAGGCCATGGAACCATCTTTTCTGGTGTTAACCGTACAGGCAGGTGGTGGCGGTGTAATGGTGTGGGGAATGTTTTCGTGGCACACATTAGGCACTCTAATACCCATCGCAGGACATTTGAACGCCACGGCATATTTGAACATGTTGCTGACTAAATCGCAACAAATTTCTGACTGAGTTCATACCTTCATGGTTACAGTCGCTGAAAAAAATATTCGGATATTTTTTTGAGCGACTGTACATTTCTCCTCACTCGGATGGACACATTCAGCATGATAATGCACTTGCTCAGAAGGCACGTATCATCACCGAATGGTTCAAAGAATATGCCGACGAGTTCTCCTTGTTTCCAGTGGCTTGCACAATCCTAAGAGCTAAACGCTATAGGGCATCTTTGGGATGAGGTGGTAAAGGCTGTTCGCAGCGAGACTGTGCAGAAGTCAAATTTCCAGCAACTGCGCGACACAATCATTTCCGCATGGTACAACATTCTTGTATAGCGCATCCAGCATCTTGTAAATTTCATGCCCCGACGAATTCGGGCTGTTCTAAAGGCCAAAAGAGGCGCAACACGCTTCTAGGTAGGTGTACCTAATAAACTGGCATCACAGTGTATATTAATTGACATTATTTATAACAATTAAGACTTTACTTCATACATATCTTGATTCACTGTATTTCAAAGAGCGATGGTTATATCAGTTGGTAGCGCGCCAGTCTCGTAATGTATAGTTCCCAGGTTCACGTCCCAACTGTGCCAGTGCTGAAATTGATCTCCGCTAAGTCATGTCAGGGAAGCATAGACTTAGCGACTTTTTGGAGAAACCTATCTCGAAGATGATGTGTACACTTCAATTCGCTAAAACAATGACAACGAAACTAATCTTTAGTTGATGAGGAAATGAAATTGCATTTAAATTCTTTCTTCTGAGATTTAATTGTTTCCATTTCACTTTGTGCTGACATTTATTGTTTCATCCCTTACCATATCGGGATGATACCCGGATCATTGTTGAAAATATGCCAGTGAGTGTTCATAGAAGTGCGGACTTTGGGTTCTATTCCACCTGCAAAAAGAATAGGAATATTGCTTTCTTTCAATTTTGTCTTTCACCTAGTCAGAATATGGCCGAAATTCATTCTGGACTTTAAAATGAACTTTCTGATGAGATTTACATCAATGCGAGTTGTACAATATTTTAAGAATATTATTTGTAAAATTTTATTTTAATTGTTTCTTAGATATTTTATTATATGAAGTATATTTTGTAGTGGCGCAGGTAAGGATGTGGACGAGGGTGAACAGCTGAATACCTTCTTTGGAACATTGAACATTTTATTTATAAAAAATCATTGATTCAAAAATTTAGTTACCAAAAAGTTACCAGATTTTTGCAACCCCCCCCCTCCCACCTGCACCTAAAAACCCTAGCCATTCCTTCCTACGGAATTTTTACATTTTCGTTAACTTTCGGTAATATTTGGCAAGTCACTATCTATAAGGTCAATCATTTCTATTTCACATTAAGGCTTGCTTTTAAAACCATCTAAATCCTACGATGAATTATCGTTAAGCATATTTATTTAATAAGAACAAAATTTCATTAATCACTTGACGTTGCAGCTTCGAAACATCCATTTCACAAGCGGCAGACTATCCCACTTCTAATCGATAAAGAGACTGCCGAAATCTGTTATTATCACGAACTTTGTTGTTGTATTTCTCAAGAAATAACACACATCCCAAAAGCGATGACAGGATCGCTTCAAAATTTAAACTCTCCCCTCAATGTATTCACCTTTAGGGAGAAGGTGAACCATCTCTAAACAAACGACTGCAGCATCACTTTCTCTTAGAGAAAAGATATTTTTTTCTTTCTAACTCACCTTCTTTTTCTTCTCATTCTGCTTCACAGCTACGCCTCCTCAGGCGACGTTGACAAAGAACCGCCCGTCTCTTGTGCACATCAGAAAAGCTACACCATCAGATAAGTTTCAGGCCGTCTGGATAAGATGACAGATGTTGTATCTCCTCGAAGGAGACAGGGGATCCTGGGACTGCCAGGATACTTAATTCTTCACGTGCCTTTTGTGCCTTATCTGCTTCCGATATGACTTTCATTTTTCTTTTGTTTTATATTATATACCATTTTTCTTTGACCTCTTTCATATATACTTCCGAAATGATATCATAATCATCTTCTTTTTCTAAGGTAAATACATACTAAAAAACTAAGTAATAACAGCATAAAGATGGTAAAGTATGTCTATCTATAGCTCCTTAAATACCTAGAATGATGTGTAAAACTACAAGGTCTCTCATAGGCATGATGCATGAGTCATTTTAGCAAGATCCTGTAGGGATAATTTATATAAAATTTAATAATTTTTCCCGTTAATGAAACAGTGTTGCAAAAATCGTGGAATACGTTTCTTAGCACGTCGCAATTATGAAGATTATGTGTTAAAATTTCAGCTTGCTTTCGAAAAATCAACATTTATCCATATCTTCCAAATAATATTGATCTTGATTACAGAAATCTATTAAATGCAATGTTTTCAGTTTTCTATATATTTAAGCACATACATGTAGTTATGGACAAATTTAAATCTTGGAGTGTTATCTTTTCTGTCAGCTGTGTCATCCAATTTATAATCTTGACCAATTATGAAGTCAATCAAAAAAAGTCTGACTAGAGTATAATTAGTAAAGGATTGGAAAATCTCAGTTAAAAATGATTAGAAGCACCATTGAAAGTTGCATATCGTTAATTTACTATAAAAGATATTAATGCATTGTTATTAACCTTTTAAATATAAATATCTTCATGTAGAGTAAATCTTAGTTATTGGAAATGGATGAAGACTAAGATCTTCCCGTTTTCTGGATATGCAGGTTATTCGGATTTTAAATTTCTAATAAAGTATGGAAGTAATTGCAGTAGCCAAAACATTATTTATATTATCCAGAGTCCAATAGAATAATGCTCTAACTTTCATATGTAAATACAATGAAACCTTAATTCGAAACGTGGATAGTTTAGAATTTTTGTCCAGTAAGCATATTTTGCGTAATGGATAGATAGGAAAAGTGTCGTTTGTTTCAGTTATCCACATTTCTGGTTCAGACAGGCTCAGAGTAATATAAAAAATAAAGATAATAAATATAAATAAATACCCCCTCAAACAGCTGCTTGCCACAGAGGTCTGACAGGAGCCTACAAGTTTGTATATTACTCTGAGTGCTCACTGTATATGTGGTAAAGTTATATTGTATAGTCCTGCGGCAAGGAACAGATGATCAAGTCACAAGAACCCCAAGGTTCTGAGTGTCGCTGAATAAAGCGTAAATCAACTTGCTCTCAGAAACATAAATGCAAAGCTGACACTTAAATCGTATTTATAAGCGATATATTTTTATGAAAGATAAAAGGTGGTACTTACTCTAACCTTTGGGGAGGGGTGATAGGACCTTTTGATATTGGTACCTGCAATGACAATGGAAAACGTCTCCTACAGGTAAGTAAACTCAATGGTTTCAGAATAACTGACACATATTACAAACACCAAGACATACATAAATGCACATGGGTTCACCTGATGGGTTGCATAAGAATATGATTGATTACATATTAATTAACAGCAAATGGGCAAGTTCTGTTAGGAATACCAGGGCATATAGGGGAGCTGAAATTGGAAAAGGGGAGCAGCCTTGTTAAAAGTGTCTTGCAACTTAAACTTAAAAAGTGTTGTGCTAAAGTTAAAAATTTTACCTTTAATACTGAAGCTCTGAAAGACTCTGTTATAGCTAAAGCTTATCATGATAGGTTACTTAGTCATTATGACAGTCATGGTTTGCTTCCTACTGAAGTTGAGGAAGAATGGGACCATTTTAACAGGCATTTTTTTGGAAACTAACTGTACTATATTAAGGAAATAGTAGCAGAGGAGGCAGAATTATTTGAGTGATAAGGCACTTGAGCTCATTTCAGAAAGAAGGAACTGCGGGAATGTCCTTAATCAGTACCCTACTGGTCCTAAAAGAAAGCATTACAGAGAGCTTAATAAACCTGTAAAGGATCAGTTAGCTACTGATAAGAATCTTTGGCTTGATGGCTTGGCTGATAAAGCTGAGGAAGCAGGCAGCACAACAGCAGAGAGCTGTACCAGATAGTTAATGTTTTATGTGGTAGAAAACGGACAGGCATACAAGGATTGAAGGATAAACAAGGTAAGGTTGTAGAAGGGGAGGATGCTGTCATGGCTAGGTGGGCTGAGCATTTCAGTGATGTTCTAAACAATGTAGTTAGTTCTACTCCCATTGTTTGCAATGATGATAGATGCATTGGTGGCTTTAATGTTGGCCCTATAACACAGTCTGAAGTTATTTTGGTTATTAAACTTCATAAATCCCCAGGGGGTACATGAAATTACTACGGAAATGCTCAGAGCTGGGAATGTTTCGGTTACCACTTGGATGACTGAAATTCTGAATAGCTTTTATGATAAAGGCATGGTTCCTAAGGATTTTACCAGAGCTATTGTTATCCCTATTTTCAAAAAAGGTGATCACAGTTCTTGTGATAACTATGGGGTATCAGCCTACTCTCTGTTCCAGGTAAAGTTCTTTCCATGATTGTGCTTAATAGAATTAAGAATCTGGTTGACAGTCAATTGCGTGATGAGCAATGTGGATTCAGAAGTGGTAGGGGATGTGTGGATCAGATATTTGCACTTAGGCAGATTCTTGAGAAATGTTTAGAGTTTCAGAAAACTTTGGTTGCTAGCTTTGTTGATTTCAAAAGGCTTTCAACTCTGTTGATCGTCATAATTTGTGGTTGATTGTGCGATCATATGATATACTAGACAAGTTAGTTAACATAATGAAAGCTCTCTATAATAACACTGAGTCATGTGTGAGAGTTGGTAAGTCTTGTAGTAATTGGTTTAGCATTACTTCTGGTGTTCGAAAAGGGTACATTTTGTCTCCTTTTCTCTTTAGTTTGGTTATTGATTATGTTATGCGAAATTCATTTCAAGGGAAAGATTTTGGCCTTAAATGGGCTGGAGATACGAAAATTTCTGATTTAGATTATGCTGATGACTTAGCCCTTTTGGCAAATGATGTTGATGAAATGAACTCTTCCATTCGAGCTGTTGATGAAACTGGTAGTAGAGTAGGTTTGGTTATACAGAGAGAAAACTAAAGTGATGGAAATTGGTCAGGCAGGTTGTGATTCAGTTCATCTGAATGGTTGCAGTCTTGAGCAGGTGTCACAGTTTAATTATCTTGGGAGCTATGTAACAGATAATGGTGATGTGCGGCATGAGATTAACAGACGAATAGGGATTGCTGCCAGGACTTTTAAGAATCTATGGAGATTGTGGAGAAATAGGCGTATACACCTAAAAACTAAAATTAGACTGTATAATAGTTTGGTTCTTTCTAGGGTTAGTTAATGGTAGTGAAACTTGGACGCTGTGTAAACAAGATAACAGGAAACTAGATGCTTTTGATTCTAGATGCTTACGTAGTATCTTGGGTGTTAGGTGGTTTAACTTTGTAACTAATGATGAGGTTAGGCAAAGGAGTCTGCAACCTCCTTTAAGCAGCATATTGTGCAGAGAGAGACTCCGTTGGTTTGGCCATGTTGCCCGTATGGATAATTATAGGTTGGCGACTAGGATTATGAACAGTGTGTCTAGAGGCCTCAGAAGGAAGGGGAAACCTAGGATGCGGTGGGCAGACAATGTCAAACAGGACCTTGTTAGAATTGGTGTGCAGTTGCTGGATGCAGCAGATGTAGCCCAGGACAGATATGCTTGAAGAATTAAACTGCACGGTCTGGTTGGACCTCCGTAGCCCATGGCTGCTTGAGGATGATGATGATGATGATGAATAATCCTAAACAAAAACCATCTCCCTTAAACAACAAACGTATTGAAAATAAGTGTTCGAAATTGTATTCATCGTCTTTCAATAAAAAAGAAAAAATAAATAACTTTTTTGTTTAAAAAACTTCTAATACTAAATGAAAACATATTTGAAACTTAAGTTTAATAAATAATGATCCATGCATAATATTTATAAAAAACACCCAGCTGAACCTGTTTATACCACGTATCGTTAAATACACACTTCATGTAGATTAAATACTTTTTTACTGCTCCTCAGTTATAAGCTGCTTCGCTGGAATTAATCTAGAATCTGAGATCTCTGACATACTCTCTAATGACAACATTGGCTTTTGTTTTCGCCTGAAACATTCAATTTGAATGTTTACTTGAATCAATAAATACTTGCAAAACTCAATTATGAACAAACAAGATATAATTATGAATTTTTGCAATCACTGAAATTTATTCCACATCACAGTGAAGAAATTATTTATTTAAACATAAACCTACAGTCTTCACTTACATTATTGAGGAATACGTTTTGTAATTTTATTCCGAGAAACTTAAAATGTTATTACCAAATTGCAAAAGAATAAAAATACATAGTCTTAAACCTCACCTGATTTTTTATTTTTAAGCCATGCCACCAATTAACCCCAATTCACACTGGAGTAAAGCACTTGCAGCATTTTAAAAATATTAGTTGACGCAGAAAAGACTTAAGACGAAATTAGCATGTTGAAATACGTGGAAAAATTAAGAAGAACGAAAACCGTGGAAGAGTAAGAAAAATTTATTTTATCCTATCACATGCTGGTTTAAGAATCGCCTTCTAAGCTGACAGCTTCAATGATAAATCGATATATAACAGCTACTGCATGCATAAACAAAATATCAAAAATCTTCCTAACCTACTTTAAAAGAATCGCACTTTACAGAGGCATGCCAAAGCCAACTAAGTCTTATCTTTGCTACAGTTTCGCAACAGAACTAAATATAAATGAAGTGAATTTTACCTTAGATAGCTCTCGCTGTGGAGATAACAGAAAAGCCTATCAGTGTTATTTACCATAGTATTATAAGTGGAACATACACAGCACAAGCATTCTCATATATGTGCGCTATTAAGCAATGCAATTTCCTTTAATGACAATTAAATCCTAATTTATGTTGATACTTTATTGACTAAATGTAACATGCAGTTAGCTAAGGTAGAAATTTACCAAAAAAGTGAATGAAAATTATATTGGAGTCATTTTTTGGACTATGATGTAAATATGGTAGTGTTTGTAAATATGGGTAAAACTTTATGGAAATCCTCACGTTACAAAATCATATTATGGTAAATACATTTAACTATTGCAAGACAAAATTCCTATTCACAAATCCACTAGTCTCGCTATACGACCGGAGAGAATTTTTTATAACGTGTGTTACACATATGAAAATTATTCCTCATGTGATAAAAAACTATAGGATAATTAAGTTTATTTTGCTTTTTGGTTACAGTTCACTTCATTGTTATATAATGTTTGCGGCACAGATTTGACATAATAGAAATAAATCATTATTTTGCAAATTTAAGCTATACATAGTTTTGCTTTTTAGTACGAATGATGTGAATATCATTATTATTTTCATTAACTTCTTATCAATATTTATCGTATTAAAGTGTTTTAAAAGTTAAAAATTAAGTAGAAACGTATTCAGTCAATATTTACCATAAAAGTTAAACTTACACTAAAACTGTATTAAACCAAACCTGTTATTAAATTTTAAGAGCTTTTGAGCTGATTAAATTTCCGTCAATTTGTAAAGAAGCGTTTTATATAGTGTTTATTTTATTTCCTATCTGAATCATTTTGATAGATTTCAGGATATTGAATTTATTAAGCATTTTGATAGAAAGTAAAGTGCGTCTTGGAAAACAGAATATCCGGTCAGTTTAAATTACCATGAAGAAAAGCTATGATTAGTTCAGTTGGGTTATTTTACCTCTGAAATGTTTTACTCTGAAGGGGGCTTTTTTGAACACACACGGAATAAATAGCCGGGTCCTTCTGACCTAGAAATCCTTAAAGTTGTGACCATTAAAGAATCTCCTTGAGGACCTCGATGCTAGTTTTCTTTCTGTGTCCTAGCAAAACTTCAGTGAGTTTCCTTGCCCTATACAACTTTTAGGAATTGGATAAGGGTGGAAAATCCACTGAACTACTCTTAAGAGCCAAAGGCTTCCCAGAAAGATCATCACAGGTGTTTTTAAACATGCGCAAGGTATGACTCTCCTGCATACAAGATCCCGGAACAACGACCCTTCCGATGGACAACTACCATTCCAAGCTCATGAAGGAGTCAACGTTTCAACAGCATAACAACTAAAATATCATTTCCTCATTCTAGATTCGAATTCCACTCCTTTCGCTAAGCGGTCAAATGTTTTCTATGCTCACCACCACAAGGAAAAACAGAGAGTTAAGTATCAAATACTTACTAAATTATAACAATCACTACCACTATCACAATCTGAACTGCAAAAAATACACTGCTGTACAATAGAAAATGCCACACCAGGAAGTATCTGTCGGAGCGCCATACAAACATGTGGGCATGTTTCAGGTAATGGAAATCGGGTTATGGAAAATCGGTCGGGTTATGGAAATGAGAGCATTTGCGAACCAATCAACTGCTCGACGTAGCTAAATTTGGTCGTCCGCACATGGGCTGTGAACCACTGCATCGAAGTGATCTCGGTGCCGAAAGCACGTGTAAGGAGTGCCTGGGTGAGTCATTGTGAATCCTAACATCACACGGACACTACTATATTTATACTAGAATTCATTATAGGGCTACATATGGCTGGTTGATACAGTCGCTCAAAAAAGTATCCGTAGTCACGTGACACGAAGGTTGCCAGATCGCTGTTTTCTAAAAAAATCTTTCCCAGATATTTTTTCTGAATTCTGTAATCAACCATAGTGTTCGGATACTTTTTTGAGCGACTGTACCTGCATCACATCGCGGCGGAAAAGCATCGGGATGCAACAACTCGGCCGAATTTGGCTACAGGGTTAAAATAAAAATACAATAAATACCCCCCTCAAGCAGCTGCTTGCCACAGAGGCCTGTCATGGACAGGAGCCTGTCAGTTTATATGCCATAGTAGAAGGTCTGAGAGGATGGCAGGACCTCAGCAGAAAAAACACATACATCCATGCCTTACCCGGGGCTAGAGGAAGATAATGTGCATCGCCGTTGTGGGACTGATGCACGTAGGTGGAAGTCCGAACGCTTCAATCGCCGCATTCGATGGCAAGCCGTAGCAGCCCCACAATCCGCAGCAGACAACATTCGATGCAGTGTACAAGCAGCTACGGACATCCGCGTGTCGACATAGTAAATTCATGTAAAATTTAATCATATTTCTGATAATTCTGTGAATCGCAGGTTGGCTGATGCAAGTTTGTACTCTTCGCCAGCCATTATGACGACTGCCACTCACTGTGCTGCTGATTGAGAGTTTGGAAACGACATGGTCACCAGACTGCTCTTCCTGCCATCCGTGAGTGTTATGTGGTTCCTCAGCCTGGTGTCATGGTTTGGAGCGCTATCAGTTTCAATAGCTGTTCACTGCTCGTACGCATAGTGGTTACAATGACAGCACGACAATAGTTGATGAGGTGCTGCAGCCAGTTTTCTCGCCGTACCTCCGTGGCATCCATGATGCCCAGTTTGAACATGATAACAGTCACTCGCACACTGTAAACAACAGCATACAATGCCTACAAGGTGTCCAGATACTGCCATGGCCAGCGCAATCCCAGACGTCTCCCCAATACAAAATGTGGGACATCACTGACAGACGACTTCATGCCTCTACGCGGGCCCCTCGCAATGTCGATGAATTATGGACACAGGTCAACGACGCATTGTCCGCGATACCTCAGCACACCATCCAGGGACTTTTTCATTCCATACATGCCGTGTTGCCGAATGTATAGACCAGAATGGAGGTCATACGACCTACTGACTCAGGCCACATTATACTCTCTCCTCGCCCATTGCATTCATGTAATCCCTCAGAAATTAAATCACTTCTTTCCCACCTATTTGTCTACATGTGTGATACGTTTCGTCTCATTTCGTGCATTTTCTATGTCGAGCAATGTATATATAAATTCAAAACAAAAATGACTTTCAAAAAATCAAAAATGTTAAAAATGGCAAAAGAACTTCAAAACAAAAATGATTACGCAAGGGGAGAAAATATTTATAGCTTTCTCGGAAAGAGATCTTAATCTGAAAGAAGAAAAATTAATTATGGTTCAATTCTAGAGAATGCCATTACTACTTGAGACGAAGGAAGGAATTATAACTTAGTTTCTGCCTTAGAATCTACTGCTAAATGAAGAGTGAATTTGCGTTTCAGAGAAAGGGAGCTCTTAGAGAGCAACAGAAGTTTTGAATGTTCTCCCGAACATTTTATTCCTTCAGCAGAGCACAAAGTTATTAAAACTTAACTCACACAAGTTGTCAGTTTCGTTCTCCTCGGAGTATTCATTTACAACTGAAGTTAATTGCCTCAGATGCCAAGTAGACATGCGGTATTGGTTCAGGGAGCAATTAAATTTGTCGCTGCATCGACTGACGAGAGATGTTAAAAGCAAAGCCGAAAGGAGATACTCAAAGAAAGCGATGTAATAAATTTCGCCTGAAGACAGCTATCAAAGCAAAATGCTATTGTCTTCAGCACGAAAACAGATATTCTAATATATGCTAGGTAAATTCTAAGGCAACTTACTGACTTTTGTTCTTCACTTTTAATTTTCCATAAGGCACATTTTCTTGCGTTTTGTTTCAAGGACATACCTAGGGGAGCAAGTTCCCTGGAGAATTCTAATTACCAGAACGGTGCTAAAAAAATTGGGCCACTTTATTAGATATAGTTCCATATCACGTAAGTACTAACTCAGATACTGAACTCAGTTTCTAAAATAAGGTTTTTTTTTTGTGTGTGTTTAAGGTGTTTATTTTTTAATGTGGCTGAAGTTAATTTTAAATATCTCAATCAAATCTATTTCAGTCTCGATTTTTAACAGCATTCTTTAGGTATTTAGAGAATTGAGAAAATTTTAATATTTAACAGAAACAATGCCAGTTTAAATAATTTCTCTGAAAAATAAATAAAATGAACTTGAAACCAATAACCGTCATACTAAACTTCACTAACGTGTAAGAGTCATTTTAGCAGTTCACGTAATAATTGTGTCACTTTTTTGCCAATTTTGAAGGGGTTTTTTTGGGTTAAACTAGCTAACTTGCTAAATGTTTCAGCTTCCATAACTCTAAAGACTGAATACATATTTTGGAAATCGAGAATGAAATATATTTTATTGAGATCTTTAAATTGTTTTAGTCACATTTTTCATAAAATTCTTATTTAAAAAGTTACTGAGTTCTGTTTCTGAGTTACTATTGATATAACAATGGAACTGTACCTAATAAAATGAACGCTGAGTATATATTTGAATATGACTAAAATCATCTAGCGTTTTTGGTAAATCACGTTTATAAGAATTCTTACTATAATACATACATCTTTTAAATGTATATACATATTTCATAAGTGCTGTTTTTGCAACTAAACATGTTTTACTTTAACTATTAAGTACACTTAGTTTTCTGATCAGTCACTCTAGTGAATGAGTTTACAAACTTTGAAGCATAACGTTTCCCTATTGATTTTTTGAGAAAGTCATGCCACCCTACCTCTCATTTATCATCAGCCAACTGGCCTGTTAACACAAATTTCAATTCACAATTAAAAATGAAAAATAATAAACGTTTTTACATCCTCGCACCCCCCCCCCCTTGAAATGTTTTCACCCACCCCAAACAGTGCCTCCAGTTTGGAGTTTGGGAACCGTGCTCTAGAATAAGTTTTTGAGCTATCACTATATCATAGGGGCACCAAGACCTAGATATAGATCAGGAAAAGGGATATATTTGGCAAAGGAGTTGGGGTTGGGGGTGACTCAGTTGGTAGCGCTCCAGGCTCGTAATCTGAAGCTCCCAGGTACCAGTCCCACCTGGGCCAGCCAACGTTACGATTAATCTCCGCATAATCACCGCCCTGCTTTCGGTCAGTAAGAGAAAGAGATGGACTTGAAAACGCCACAATCATTCGGATGGAACGTCAAGCCGTTGCCCCATGTGCGGGAGAGCCATATCCTGTGAATTTTAAAGAACACGCTGCATAAGCTTGAGGGGAAGCTACCATCTGTCTCCCAACAGTTCTTCAGTGGGTCCCTTCCCCCATCCTTCTCTGAACTCTCGGGGTCCTTGTGATCTGGCCATTTAGCCCGTTGCACGCAAACAAATGCAGCTCACAGGTAAAACAACCCAACTCATATTTGGCAAATACTACAGAAAAGAAGCATCATAAGTCATTTCGTTGTGCTTATTAACTTTTGTACATAAAAATAAATTCCCATTCAAACAACTACTTGTCTTACGTGATAGAAAAAGTGTGTAATAGACGGGACCTAAGCAGGAAGACGTCACAACAAAAGAAACATCCATGCCTGGAACACAGGCTCTTTTAATACGTAGACAAGAACCCTAATCCCACTTTCACATTATTGCTAAGAAGCACACGATATTGCTGTTTCTGTTGTTGAAAAAAAGTTATTGGTACACATTATGGTGCATTAAATAATTCCTATAATATTTTTTTGGAAAAATACTTCGAAACTCACTTTTTTTTTTATCATAAAGTCATTTCTTAACGGATTATTTGTAGAAAACTGGAAAACAGCAATGAATCCAATAAAATATTTAAAGGAGATTATTATTAATCAATTAAAATAAAAAAGGTGCAAGATTTATAAGCGATTCCAGATTTGAGTGTTTAAAATCGGGTTATAACAACAGATTTTTATATTTTAAAAAACAAGTCAGTTACGTCGTAACGTTGCATTCTGCCACTAAAAAACATTATCTTCATCATTCGTTTTTAGATACACTCACACAAATAGTTACATTTACTCATTTATGTTACGTGTCACGCATAGGCAATACATAATTTGACCGTTGTGATTAATTAAATACTAATTCAGAATAAAAAATATTCACAACATGTTCTGATATTCAATGACAAAGGTTGGGAATCCTGCTTTGAAGGTAAAAAACAATTATGGAGAAAAAATTACAAAGCAGCGAAAATTTACAAAGAATCTAAAAAAAAGTATCTCTAGACGAACTATGTTTAATGAATGATAAAGAAGTCTTAATTAAAACTAATGAAAATGCAATGCTACAAATATGTAAATCATTTATCTTGTACTGGTAAAAAACATTCTAATGAAACACGAATGTATATCATGTAAAATTTAATCATATTCTGGGCATGTCCCTTTTACCTTTTTTTCTCTCAGTGCTTTTGATTTCAATTTCAGAAAATTATTAAAAAGAACATAAACAGTCTTGAGAAAATAAATCGTCGTTTCGGTAAGCATTCGTTTTTCTTGAAACTAATTACTAATTAACTGCAACTTATCTGCTCTTTTTAATAACTATGGAGAAAACTAAGCGGTCTTCAAAGCATTTCTCTTCATTTCAATTCATATTCCCCGATTTCAGATGTATACTTAGTCATGTTATTTCATCATTAATTACTCTTATATGCGTCAGTTTCTGAAATGAAAAACTGATTTGTGTTTTTCAAAGACTTGAACACAAATCTGAAGAAAACAGATGTCCATTATCCCCAAGGCTTCTAAACCCAAGATCTTTTTGATCATATCTTCGCTGCAGATACTGCAAATCGCGTAAATGGAATGGAAAAATATTTATCTGAGTAACTGAACAAAACCATTCTTCCATTTGCTCATCCTACTGCTTATTTCGGTGCTGTGCCCTGTCGTTGTTTTAAGCCAGAGATTATCTACTTGTTTATCCATACATGGTCACAATGATAAAATGGTTATCAGGTTGGAAAAGATCCATGTTTTGTGAATAGGAATTTGATTCCGAACTCAATAATGAAAAAATGTGACTGTAGATAAATTAAAGGCTTCATCCAAGTATATCTAAATCGCTATTTTTAATCATTTCTCCTCTGTAGTTAAAGACTGCCGGCTGGAAGATTAATCGGCAGCAAAGCATGGAAAGTTATCCTTCCGTCGGATGGTACGTTAAACCGTGGTCCCGTGGGCAGGAGCGTCACACCCTATGCACTTTAAAGTACACAAATGGATGCCTTTAACAAAAGGTTTTCATTTTTCTCCTCACGGCTTGATGAGTCCTCTTCGTCAACTTTCTCTGAGTCATTGGGGCCATTGTGACCTGGTCATTTAATTACTATGTGCACAAAAGTGCCGCTCAGATATTAAAAAAAGTTGAAAATATCTTTGCTGAACACTAAATCCTTACAAATTCAATCACGTTTCTCAAATTATTTTTTTACATTGAATTACAGTTAAATTCACATTCCCTTTGGATCTCTACATCACCGAAGCGGTAAGAATGTCTGCACAAAGATGTAAAAATGGTTTTTTCCATTATGTTATTTTATTACTTCATTAAACGTTATTTTAGTCTTGCAAGGAGGACTCGCCAGGAAACAATATTCTTTCGTCATCTACATATTATCAATTTTTTTTTGGAGATTTATTTAATGAAGGAAAAAAAATTAATGATAGCTGAGAAATTCCAGAATCCATCTTTATAATGATTTGGTTGTTGTTAAATATACCTATCAAAAGTTCTTTTCTCTAGAGGTTGAGATTAAACATCTGTCTCTTCTGCAACAAATTTGTCATTGGTGAAATATTACTCATAGAGTTAAAAGTTGTTATTATTTGCCTCTGAACGGAATTTTATTTACACACAAAGGATTGAATTAACAGGTCACAAGGCCCGAGGACTCGGAGAAGGTTGAAGGAATGGGACCTATTAGACAGCTGTTGGGAGACGGGTTGTAGCCTTCCTGTCAAAGCCATTCAGTGTGTTCTTTAACGTGCACAAGGTATGGCTCTCTCCTGCACACAGGGCCACGTCTTAATGTCCCATCCGACGGACGGCGTCTTTTCCTAGCTTATTGGTGTCAACTTTCTGATCGAGACCAGGGAGGGGTGTAGAGGAAATAAATCTCAACGCTAGCACAACTGGGAACGGACACCGGAACTGCAGATCACGAGCTCTGCGAACTACCGTCTGATCCGTCTAGTTCCTACATTTAAAGGAAGTGAAACTAAATTCATGCGTGATGAAAATGTAAAGGGTAAATCAAAACTTGATTTTCAGTTTCCCTATACTGTAAAGTTGAATGATGATAGGTGGTTTGCAAAATACTGGAGCAATGACGTAGGCAAACCTCAAGTTGTTATTTCATTTGTAGGGTTGGGTTGGGTTGTTTTACCTCTGAGCGGCACTTTTTGGCACACCATGGGCTATATGGCCAGGTCACATGGACCCCGAAGGCTCAGAGAAGGTTGGGGGAGGGGACCCACTGGAACAGCTGTTGAGAGACAGATGGTAGCCTCCCGTCAAGGCCATCCAGCGTGTTCTTTAACGTGCACAGGGTATGGCTCTCCCGCACACGGGGCCACGGCTTAACGTCCCATCCGACGGACGGACGGCGGACTTTCCAAGCCCATCGGTGTCCCTTACTGACCGTGGGCAGGGAATTTTGCGGAGATATTCATTTGCAGGATGATCACAGAAGTTCAGTATGTATACTGCTCACAAAAATTAGGGAATATTTCAAAATGAATATGAAACGAAGAAATATCCCCTAATTTTTGTGAGCAGTATATTTCTTTATAACCCAACACATCCCATCGATATAGAACTTCATAAAAGTCAAAGGAAATTCTGTTACACATTTGGAAGCGCAACAGAAATCTTGTGCTTCAGAGGGTCAGGAGTGGCTCAGTCGATAGGGAGATAGACTCGTAATCTTCAGTTCCAGGTTCCAGTCCCAAAGCGTTGAGATTTATCTCCGCAAAACTCCCCGCCATTCCCACGGTCAGTAGGTGACACCGATGGACTTGGAAAGGCCTCCGTCCGTCGGATGGGACGTTCAGTCGTGTCCCCGTGTTAAGGAGAGCCACGCCATGTGCACGTTAAAGAACCTGTTGGATGGCTTTGATGGTAGGTTCCATCTGTCTCCCAACAGCTGTTCCAGTGGGTACCCTCTCCCAATCTTCTTTGAGCCCTCGGGGTCCTAGTGACCTGGCCATTTACCCCGTTGTGTGCAAAAAAGTGCCGGTAAAACAACCTGTGCTTCAGATCAGCTAGCTTCGTGTTTAGAGGTCACCTGATTCTTTAAATGATCCCACAAAAGGTTAATTTGTGGTTATAAAACAGGTGACACTTGTAGCCCATGTGTGAATAAATTAGATGCTCAACCTGTCACTCCCTCAGTGATTACTGATAAATGTCCTCACTATTTTTTCTTTATATCACTAATCGTAACCCTACCATTGAAAATTTGTAGTACATGTAAACTGTAAGCAACGTGTGACCTGCTGTGTATAATAAATTCATATCTGATGCAAATGTATAATAAAAAATAAATAAATACCCCCTCAAGCAACTGCTTGCCACAGAGGTCTGACAGGAGCCCATCCGTTTATATGCCATAGTAGAAAGTCTGAGAGGATGGCAGGACCTCAGCAGAAAAACGACACATACATCCATGCCTTACCCGGGGCTCGAACCCAGGTCCCTTAGATCAGTAACCAAGCGCGCTAACCACTCAACCATGGGACGACTTGAACCCAGGTCCCTTAGATCAGTAGCCAAGCGCGCTAACCACTCGGCCATGGGACGACTCGAACCCAGGTCCCTTAGATCAGTAGCCAAGCGCGCTAACCACTCGGCCATGGTACCACTCGAACTCAGGTCCCTTAGATCAGTAGCCAAGGGCGCTTACCACTCGGCCATGGGACCACTCGAACCCAGGTCCCTTAGATCAGTAGCCAAGCGCTAACCACTCGGCCATGGGACGATAATACATAATAATATATAAATTGCATAAAACAGATAAATAATATTCCAATTTATCTTTTCGGCTGAAATATTTGTGCCACTAAATCCGATAATCATGAATCATGAATCATGATGATAATCATGATGATAATCATGAATCATGAAAAATATGACTTACCTAGATGTTAATCGAAACCATTACTTATTAAGAATTGCACTGCCTAGTCAAATTACTGTATTACAGACACCTAACTAATATGTCGTATGTATCATGGAATAGTTAAATTTCAAAGTGTTCACTTCTCAGCCCATAGTTCTCGTTTAACTGGGTCTTGAAATACTGTTAGAGGTAATCTCTCAGCTAATGAACTGTAGCAGCTCTGTTGCGCCGTACTGTTCATGCCAACAATCACCTGTCCCTCTCTGTAAAGGCGGGGATGGCTCAGTCGGTAACGCGCCAGGTTCGTAATCTGTAGTTCCCAGGTTCGAGTCCCAGCTGGGTCAGCGTTGAGATTTATCTCCGCAAAATTCCCCGTCCTGCCCACGGTCAGTAGGGGATACCGATGGGTTTGGAAAGGCCGCCGTCCGTCGGATGGGACGTTAAGCCGTGTGCGGGAGAGCCATACACTGTGCACGTTAAAGAACACGCTGGATGGCCTTGACGGGAGGCTACCATCTGTCTCCCAACAGCTGTTCCAGTGGGTCCCCTCCCCCAACCTTCTCTGAGCCTTCGGGGTCTATGTGACCTGGCCATTTAGCCCATGGTGTGCAAAAAAGTGCCGCTCAGAGGTAAAACAACCCAACCCTCTCTGTAAGAGCCATTTTCCTTGATTTGCGGACGTTTTTGAGACCACAGTCATTCTCCACACACTTGGGATGTTGTGCACCATGATTTTCCGTTGATTTTCATCACCTCTGAAACGGATGCTTCTGCCCACTGCGCTCAACGATGAACCCCATTTCGAACTCAGTCAGATCAACCTTTTTTACCACACGTCGCCCTTTGCTATGCACCATGCCTTTACGGCTTTTATAGGACTTCGTCGTTACGTTGAATCCTAATGTCAGTTGGGTTGTTGTTTTACCTCTGAGCGGCACTTTTTTGCACACCATGGGCTAAATGGCCAGGTCACATGGACCCCGAAGGCTCAGAGAAGGTTGGGGGAGGGGACCCACTGGAATAGCTGTTGGGAGACAGATGGTAGCCTCCCGTCAAGGCCATCCAGCGTGTTCTTTAACGTGCACAGGGTATGGCTCTCCCGCACACGGGGCCACGGCTTAACGTCCCGTCCGACGGACGGCGGCCTTTCCAAGCCCATCGCTGTCCTCTACTGACCGTGGGCAGGGCGGGGAGTTTTGCGGAGATAAATCTCAACGCTGACCCAGCTGGGACTCGAACCTGGGAACTACAGATTATTAGCCTGGCGCGCTACCGACTGAGCTACCCCCGCCCCTCCCTAATGTCAGTAAAACATTTAACATGTATTGTCATTTATCATGTTACTTCTCTGATGATTCAACGTTCATAATAATTTGGACAAGCAGTGTATGTAGTTCGTGTTTTAGCAAATGAGCTTCACTAAGAAATCCTTTTCGACGCTTCTTTTGATGCCATGTTGTTTCACGTGCAGCATCCAAACACTCTAATCAGCCAATCGCATACAAGCTCTTTTTATTGATAAAATTTTGTCCCATTATTTTTCACAAGTATACGTCAGTCAATACAATAAAATAAATACAGTTATTGCAATTTAGTGATAACACACTAATAACATATTGAGCCTCTTTTATTTATGGCTGGGGGATTTAATGGCATATATTGAAAGCGATAAAGCTTAAACACTGCAATAAATTGTTTGCCGGTGACGAATAAATGATGTGCTGATACCAAGCTAAACTATCGCATCATTTAATCAGCAGGTTTATTACTTAAATAGTTTAATTTTTTTTTTCTTATTCGCTCATTTCTGTTAGATATCTCATCAGGACTTCCTAATACATGTATCCAGATTTAATGATAAAATTTTGTGCAACTATTTTGGGAAATCGACTTTTACGAGAACGTAAAAGCTGAAATCGATATAAAATTCTGCGTTGACTCAGGAACAGGATTACAGTTCTCAGTGGATTGTGGCATAGTATCTTTATTTTAGATTAAAAGTTGTAATCATTTTTGTCTTATCGTTGAGGTTTTTTTTATAAAAATGCAATGTATTAAAATAAATTGCCTCTCAAGCATCTGCATGCCACAGAGGTCTGACAAGAGCCAGTCATTAAAATACTCCACAACAAAAGTCTGTAAGGAAAGCTACATCTCAGCTGAAAGACAAAACAAGAAGCACTTGAATTCAGGTCCCTTTGATCAGTAGTCAAGTACGCTAACTACTCAGATGGGTTGAATCACTGGGTTGTTTTACCTCTGAGCGGCACTTTTGTGCACACAATAGGCTGAATGGCCAGGTTACAAGAATCCCGAAGACTCAGAGAAGGTTGGGGGGAGGACACTGCACAGCTGTTGGGTAACAGATGGTAGACTCTCGTCAAGGACATCCAGCGTGTTCTTTAACGAAGGTTAAGAAAAGCTCTCCCAGACATGGGCCCACGGATTTACATTCCATCTGACGGACGGCGGCCTTTCCAAGCCCACCAGTGTCCCCTACTAACCGTGGGAGGGCAGGGAGTTTTCCTGGGTTCAAGCCCGTGAAAGGCATGGATATTTCTGTTGTTTTTCTGCTGAGGTCCGCCATCCTCACAGACCTTCTACTATGCAGTATAAATTGACAGGCTCCTCTCAGACCTCTGTTGCAAGTAGCTGCTTGAGAGGATATTTATATTACATAGATATTTTTACACTCCTCTGTTGTTCGTTTTCCTCTATTTTTCTGTTCTTTGGAGTTTTTCTTATATTGCCGAGACTTGTGTTATTGGCTTTGTCGGGTTCAGGAAACAAAAAGCGAAGAAACGACAAAGTAGCAAGAAAGTGGTAACTGAAAAGATGCATAATGTAATTTAAAAATTTTCAGAACAATAAAGGAAATTTAATAACAACATATCGCCTCTGGCGAATTTTTGCGAAGAGAATGGAGTCCATTTTACGAATTATTCACCCTCTAACGGTTGAGATTCGAACTAATGGCTATGTATATGCGAATGTAATATTTCATTAGTTACTTATCGAACTGCAAAACATTTTCCTTTATCTCTTAAAGCAAAAAAAGTTTCATTGCCTTCCCCAACACCTCAAACCATAATAATAAAAAAATATTGGGGGATAAGTGGGAAATCGCTGCTGTCACTACAATGGCGTCATCAATCCTTAACCACCATATCAGATGAACCATTCATATCTCCATGAACGACAAAATCAAGAAGATTATATTCCCAATCAGCTTAAAAAATGAATCAGCTGCTGATAGTTTAGTTATTAGAACATCTGGCTAATATTCAGGAGATGTGAGTAAGAGTTCCACTCAAAACGAAACTAATTTTTTCAGCAAAATACATTTTTTGAATTCTATGTTTGCAGGTAATCTGTGTCTTTAGTATCGGTTGCTTCTAGTATATACTTTTCCAATTATCTAAATGTAGTAAACGTTGAATTAAGATATGAATAATTTACACACTACCTAATACTGTCCGCCCTGCCCACGGTCAGTAGGGGACACCGATGGGCATGGAAAGACCGCCGTCCGTCTGATGGGACGTTAACCCCGTGTGCGGGAGAGCCATACTCTGTACACGTTAAAGAACACGTTGAGTGGCCTTGACGGGAGGCTACCATCTGTCCTCCAACAACTGTTCTAGTGGGTCCCCTTCCCCAACCTTCTCTGAGCCTTCGGGGTCCATGTGACCTGGCCATTTAGCCCATTGGTTGCAAAAAAAGTGCCGCTCAGAGGTAAAACAACCCAACCGCATACTGTATATTCTTGCATGTCTTTCTTCTGTTAAGTGTGGTGCCCAAATAACTGTGTTTTTCAACCCCCTGCAGTGGATGGCAATTACTACATATCAAATTAGAGTTTATATCAAGATACTCTTTATAGGAAAGGAATAATATTACATACAGTATCCCTTTATAGGAACTGAGTAATATATATCATGTATCGGAACTGGGTGATATTTATCTTTTATCGCAGTTGGGATTTATTTTATCTTTTATCTCTATTTCTTCGTGTTTAATCTGTATCAAGATTCTGCTCTAGTTGCCCTTTATCATGATTAGATAATTTTTGAACCCTTTGACCAGAAATTTGTCGGACCTTTCTAACTAAGATTGAAAACATTCACCCTAAGGATTTAATTAATTTTCCTCCACTAAACCCATAGGATCTCAACACTAATTTCACCACAGTCTTGGTGGTGTTGCAATTGAAACCATTTAACACCATCAATGGACAGATATTAAAACAAATGCCTAAAGCATTAACGATGCAAGGAGGAATCCACGAGTGATGTCACCGCGAGTATCATTACTTCGATTTTGACGCCGCTATCGCATAGATTGAACAGCTAATGAACGCAATGTTAATTTGCATAGCACATAACTTGGCATACGCGTATCTCGTAACGAAAGATGCCTGAGGGAGTTTTAACATTACTTTGGGCAAATGACATTCCTGATATTAATGTAGACAGTTTGCTGAGCTTTCGTAGGTGAGATTTAATTAGAAACTTAGGTGGTTGATTCCGTTCTTGGCTAAAGTTATTCCGATGGATATGAGAGGTTTAAGCTCTGAATAAGGGTAGAAAAAAATAGAGATCATATGATTCTTTAGAATCCTTCACGTTTTGCTCGTTAATCAGAATCCAAACATTCTCAGTTGCTATCGTCTGTTTGCTGAAGATGGAAATATTTAAGTGGAAATATTATTACAATCAATACTAATGGTAAAACAAATAAATTGTTAAATCACATTTAAATATGTCCTTCTTGATTGATAAATAGTGCTTCTTGAAACTTTGGAATTCGCTCTTTAACTCACTCGGTATCGCTCCAGGTTCGTAATATGACGTTCCCAGATTCGAGTCCCAACGCTGCCAGCGTTTGGATTGACCTCCGCTAACCCTCGTCCTACCCTCGATGACAAAGGGGACACCGATGAGCTTAGAAAGGAAGCTGTCCTTCCAATGGAACGTTAAGCCGTGGTTCCCTGTACGAAAGAGTTATATCCTATGCACATTAAAGAACACACTGAATGGTTTTGACGGAGGCTTCAATCTTCTCCAAACTTCTCTGAACCTTTGGGGTCCTTGCGACCTGACCATTTAGCCCATTGCGTGCATAAATAGCTGCTCAGAGTAACAAAACCCAAAATATCTTGAATTTTTCTATGTCAGTAATTCCCTGTCTGAAACCCTTGAAATATACGTTTTAGGAATATAAAAAAGATATTCAATCTGAATTATTATTTCAATAAAATTATTATTAACCTGAAAGGAAAAAAAATCCCGATTTTGAAGAGTAGACAGAGGATTAAAAAGCGAGTACTCACGACTTTGACCTTAAAGATTTAATTATCATAGATGAATATCGCAAGTACGTTGTTCATTAAGCCATATAGCTTTTTATGAGCTTGTTTTTTTCCTTCCTAAAATTTCTTTTTTAATCATATTACAGAATTTATTTTTTTTACTTTAGCAAAGATTTTTCTTTATACGCAAATATGTTATTCCTTCTAGTGTTACTATGTATAAGGCATTAAGAATTCTGCCAAAAATTTCAGATCGGAAAAAAAGTTTTTTTATTTCAGCGCGAAAGACTGTAAGTTCCTTTTCCCGAATATTCAAGACTAGTAGATGAAAGGGAGGTGTTTCTTTTGTGTGCAACTTATTTTAAGCTTCGCTAAATATACGTATAATAATTTAAGTATCTTCGCTAAGGCGCCTAAAACTTTATTTCTTAATTTATGCAGAACTTGGTATTTTTCTTTAGTCACAGATTATTCTCTCTCTTCGCTGGTAAGTTAACGAAGAAGAAAATATTTCTTTGGAAGATGCTACAACCTATATACTCAAGGGTTATTGAATAGTAATCAACTCCTCCGCTCCCCTCCCCCAATTATGTCAGAGTGGAAGCTAACTTCGGAGCTATATAAAGGATATTCTTCTAGAATAAGAGTTTCATGAGAAAAGGTGACTGAAGTTAAATACCCACCATCATCATAACCACCACATTAAAATTCATCTGAATATGATTCTGTATTAAAAATTTAGTTGTTATATCTCATTTCAAATATTCAGCTATTACTCCTAATGAATCTGATGGCGATCATCTTAACTTTATGGAAATCTGTTTTTAAGAATCGGTGACGAGTTGTCTTTAATTTTGTGCTTTGACTTTTGAGCAATTAAATATACTTTACCCTTCTGCAATTCACTCTAAATTAGTAGAAAATAGTGCACTTCATTTGTCTCTTTCTCATCACTCCGAACTCACTGCTTTAATTTCGATCCTAAAACTCAGACACGAAAAGCAAAATTAAACGAAATCACCGTATGAAAATGGAACAAACATTCAACTGAGCTTTCCAAGCCCAACACACAACAGCGAAGCGAAGTCTCCTAAGAGTTTCTGCCGCGAAATGCATACAACGTGAAGGTTGCGAAGGGAAGTGACCGCAAAGGAAGCAGAGAAGATGAAAGAAAAGAAGAGAATGAGAATGCTTCCCCATTACCCAAGGATTAAGGAACCAAGCTCTCCGGTCTGTCTCGGATCGACTTCTCGCATCGCTTCACAGTAACAAAAACCGCTAGTGCGCACGAGTGCGGGGAGGAGATGAAATGTATCTGGGAAACTTGACCGTCGCCAAAGGATGAAACAGCCTGGAAAGAATGCAGCCAGCTATCTGAAATACAGTGAAACTGCATTTAAGGCGCCATGTCCGAGTGAGAGAAGGAAAGGAGGTGGGCGAAACGGAAATAAAAAAAAATAGAGATATCTGTTCCGTGAGAGTGAGGTCTTTCCTACCATTTATGGAATTTCTAACTCACGGTGTCAACTCCATAATGCATTTATGTCATTGTCTACTTGGTTGGCAAGAAAACGTTACTTATATACAAACATAAGCACAGAAACGTTTGCTTACAAAGTTGGTTTGAATCCGAACAGTTGGGTTTCTCTGGGTGACAGTTTCTGACGTATCACCATTATAACCAGGTCACAAGGATTTCAAAGATTCAGAGATAGTAGATGTAAGGGAGGAAATTTTTTTCGCAATTTATTTTCAGCTTTAACTTTCCTCACCTTTGGTTAGGGGGATCTAATGTCTCATCGGGTTAGGTTGTTTTACCTCTGAGTGGCAATATTTTGTACACCATGGACTAAATGACCAGGTCATATGGACTCCGAAGACTCAGAGAAGGTTGGGGAAGGGACCCACTGGAACAGCTCTTGTGAGACAGATGGTAGCCTTCCGTCAAGGCCATCCAACGGGTAGTTTAACGTGCACAGGACTAGCTCATCTGCTCTAGGTATGTTGGGTCACTACGCAATCTTTTGGAAGCCCCCCCCCTCACCTATTTCCACCCTGAAAAGAGAGAAGATACTTCTAGCACAAAAATATTTACTTAATCTACAGATATAATACAATAAAATGTATAATTAAGATTGTATTTTCCATGTTTAATATATATTATTTTTAATTTTGCAAGTATTATGTCACAATAATATATATATAACTATATATATATTAAATGAAACACACCAAAAAGAAAACTCTAAGCGCACATTTTTGCAAATAATGGGCTAAATGGCCATACAACAAATGCCCAAAGAGCTCAGAGAAATTTAGGGGAAGAGAACTCATTAAATACCTGTTAGGAGACGTATGGAAGATTCTGGTCAACGCCATCCAGCGAATTCTTTAACTGCGCAGAGAATGACTCTCTCCCGCACACGGAGCCACGCTTTACGTCCCATTCGATGGACAGTGACCTTTTCAAGCCCATCGGCGTTTTTTTTCGCTAAATGCAGGGGGAGAAAGAGGGTTAATGAAAAAAATCTCAACTATGGCGCAGCTGGACAGATTTCGATCTTGGCGTGCTACCAATTGAGCCAACTCCCTCCCATCGACCGGGGAGCTATTATTAAAGAGATGTGAGTCTCACGTCAAAGTCAATCAAATTGTTATTGACGAGAGAGGTTCAAATGTAATCGATAATTTGATTCTAAAAATTTTATTCACAACAAAATAAAAAACTCCTACATACTACTTTTCAACGTAGTCCCCATTAACTGCCATGCACTTATTCCAATATTCTGGAAGATTCTTAATTCCAGTTTCAAAGAAGATTTTTTTGTTGCTTGCCAATCCACCTTTGCACAGTTGGAAAGATTTCATCATATTCTCGAAATCTCTTGCCCCCTAAAAACTTATTCAGCCGTCCAAACAAAGGGGAAACGGATGGATCCAAGTCAGGACTATACGCGGGATAAGACAGTACATCCCACTTCAGTTTCCTTAGAGTCTCCATCGTTAAAGTGGCTGTGTAAGGACGAGCGTTGTTCTTGTGCTCCAATGAGAAGTAGTGGGACCCATCTTGATCTCAATTTAGTTTCAGCTTGTTGTACACAATTTCTGCAACACTCCCTACACCAATTCTAGTCTCCTATGAGACGAGGAATGTCTAGCACAGTGTCTCGCAAACTGTGTGCCGCGAGAGATTTTCAAATCGACACTAGATACTCCAAAGATTTCATTTTGACTTGACTTGTGTTATTGACGTGCTTTAATAAAAATCTTTCAGATTTTATCAACTGGGATCTTGTAAGTATTTATCAAGCTTTTTCCAAATTTTGGGGGGCGGGGGTGGCTCAGTCGGTAGCGCGCCAGGCTCGTAATCTGTAGTTCCCAGGTTCGAATCCCAACTGGATCAGCGTTGAGATTTATCTCCGCAAAATTCCCCGCCTTGCCCACGGTCAGTAGGGGACACCGATGGGCTTGGAAAGGCCGCCGTCCGTTGGATGGGACGTTAAGCCGTGGCACCGTGTGGGAGAGCCATACCCTGTGCACGTTAAAGAACACGCTGGATGGCCTTGACGGGAGACTACCATATGTCTTCCAACAGCTGTTCCAGTGGGTCCCCTCCCCCAACTTTCTCTGAGCCTTCGGGGTCCATGTGACCTGGCCATTTAGCCCATGGTGTGCAAAAGAGTGCCGCTCAGTGGTGAAATAACCCAAATCCAAATTTTGGTATTAATTTTTGATTATTTCAAGCCATAGAATGGACAAATATTTAAAACAAACACCGAGTTATGAATTTAAAGAACGAGAACAAATCTTCAAGTAAAACCAGACACTGGTCTAGGATAAATGCTTCAATTCTGACAACATTGTTGGGAGTGACAAAAGTCTCTCAGAGAGTTCAGAGAGTTCTCATTTTCGATACGGCGTCGTCCTTCTCTAAATGATTTGATTCGAATGTAAGTCGCTCAAAAAAAAACGTCCGAACACTACGGTTGATTACAGAATTCAGAAAAAAATATCTGGCAACGATATTTTTAGAAATTAGTAATCTGGCAACCTTCGTGTCACGTGACACGAAGGTTGCCTTCGTGTCAGTCACGTGACTCGAAGGTTGCCAGATCACTAATTTCTAAAAAAATCATTGCCAGATATTTTTTCTGAATTCTGTAATCAACCGTAGTGTTCGGGTGTTTTTCTGAGCGACTGTACACTCGCCCGTCACAAATATTCTTTCCAAAACTGGGTCTCGAAGACTGGTAAAGATTTCGGAAGGAATGACACCCTTCCTTTATGATAAATTTTATAATTATGCGCTGCGGAACACTGTGGGTACTTCTTGGTCCGATATCTTGATTACAATTCACTGGTGATGTGGAGGGGGGCACGACTAGTGCTGTTCGCAAATCTGAACATGTCTTTACTTGTCAAAGAATGCATGTTCACACAAGTTGATTTGTGCTCGAATGTTAACTAAATTCCCACTTATATTTAAATGCCCTACATAATATATTTATATAAATACTTATATATATATTTCTCTCTTATACGAAGTCACGGC
Source organism: Ryuthela nishihirai (assembly GCA_038380435.1). Taxonomy (NCBI): domain Eukaryota; kingdom Metazoa; phylum Arthropoda; class Arachnida; order Araneae; family Heptathelidae; genus Ryuthela; species Ryuthela nishihirai. Next base: position 13,627,340 of record JAWZYU010000016.1, on the reverse strand, counting down.
TCAATGTCCGTTCCGATGGACAGCGGCCTTTTCAAGCAAATAGGGGTTCCATCTCAAACCGAGGGTCAACTTACCCAACACCCAAACTTCACGTGCTATTTTATCGCTCTATTTTTTATCAAACTTATTACTAATGATGACAACTAATTTTAAATTAAAAAAATCCTTCTTTAATCATTGGTTTTAATTTTTTAATACTTTGAGCCAAAAATCTGGCACTTATCATAAAAATATTATTAAAGAAATATAATGCAATCGATTTGTTTTCTTCAACAATATTCCCTTTTTCGTTCTTGTTGAAAAATGAGCAAGAACATGAAAAAACATAATACAGCAAAAATCACGTTAAAAAACACGTATAAAACAGCACAACGAAATTTCTTTTCCGTTTTAAAATTCTAAACTCAGTGGTCTGTGAGACTCTATCGCAGTAAAACTGTAAGTTAAGCTTACTTCTATCGGTATAAAGTTAGCAATAAGAACATTGTACGAAACCGTAAGCCGAAGTATTACATATCTTTGAGTGTACAAGATTGCTACGACTAGATCGAAATCATTTGTAGCGTTTCCTAGGAGAGGACAGCTAAGGCAGAATGAGCAATTTTTCTCGGCTGACGACTTCCAGGCAGATAAGACTGGAAATTCTTATTCCTTTTCTTGTAACAATCCTGACCGATAGAAAAACTTCGAACCATGATAGCGGAAGTAGAGTTGGCAATTTAGATTGCTGATACATATTTCATCCGTCTGAGAGTAGTAACTTCCTCCCTTCCTATAGATTCAGAGAGGACCTCAAGGGTACGGATGCTCCGGACTCCTTACCTGTAAATTATTGAAGCAAGCCGAAACCCTAACTTTGCCTCAAGGGAGTCATAAAAGGCCGTCTCAGACATGTGGGCGTTGGATCGGTGTTTCACTAGCAGACGAGATAACGGATGTGCTAGATCTTGCAGAAGTGGCATTAAGATGGAAAGTGTTGCTGCCGTGAAGCCAGAGCATAGGTTACTGGCTTCATTTGAAATATTAATCATCTTAGACGAAGTCTGAAGTTCTGTTTCACATACAAATAACGAAAGGAGATAAGTTTTTTTTTTATTGTGACCAATTAGTCGGTCTTTAAGTTGTCCATCTTCTTGATAATGCATCTGAGGACGTTGTTTATTAACTTCCTTAGTGGGTCACAGTTAATAAATATTTTGTCGAACAATTTAACGAACGCCTTAACCGGCTTTGTGGTTAGGTGGCTGGCTACTATTCTAGAAGGGCAAACTTTGTGCGTTGTGTTAGCTCTATCTGAAGCAGTAGTCAACAATGACTTTGGTCTTAGTAGCTTGGAGTAGCTTCTAGGATTTTTCTCTGTCCTACATGTAGGAAAATGAAAAAAAAAAGAATAATTAGCCAAACAATTGCATTTAGTGTATCAGAACTTACACACTGTATCCATTGCCTCCTGATACGTGTTATTAGCATGGGTTAGAAAATTTTCTGTACTTTCATGTATATATAATTCTGACACTAGTCGAAACCAGTGGCGTAATATGATTGATAACTGGTGAAACTCTGGGGAGACTATGAGATTGCGCAGTTAAAGCTTCAACTGTTCTCATATGTTGAATGACAGGTGAATGATAAGTCATTAACCTATGATCTGTGAGAACTGTCGAAACGTCAATTGCCCAGTCTGAGAGTCTCCCCCGTTTCCATTCACACTATACCATTGGAAACTATGAGACTGCACAGTCTAGACTTCGACAGTTCTTACAGATTGATTGGAGGATGATTGGGTGATTGACAGTCAGTTACCTATGATCTACGAGAACTGTCTAAACGTTAACTGCGCAATCTCGTAGTCTTCCTATATTCTCCATAATCATGGCACTCACGCTATGCCTTTGCAACAATCTAAGTTTAGTCTTTAGGTTTATTCATCTGTTCCTACACACTCGTCATAAATTTCAAGAGCTCCAACAACAAATCCGACTCTTCCTCTCTACAACCAGCTCTTTACGTCCTTTAAAAATTCCTCCCCACCACCGTTTAACGTCGTTCTCTCGTTTACTATCAACTCTCTCAAGAAGCATTCGTCGAAACATGATACACAAAACATCGTTCCTGCGAAGAAAACGAAGTACACTTTTGAAGTAATTCAACAAGGCATGAAAAGCTTTAAACCCTAGAACAACGACAGACTCCCCCCTCAAAAAAATATAAATATATTTATTGCAGAAAGCAATGCGAAAACGCGAAAAACACAAAACTCTAAATGGGACAGACAATGTGAGAAATGTTTTGCAAGAGAAATTCTGACATATCAACGCTTGCAGTAGAGGAAAGAGGGGGGGACGTAACAAAACGAATGGATGACTCAGATAGACGAGAACCCTGGAAGCAACAACAGAACACGAAGGCACCAGCAAACATCTGCAACAACAATAACAATGCCCAGCGGTGACATTGATATTGCGAAAAAGGCTTCGCTTCTTTAATTTATTATCCTCACGAAAGATACCAGTGCACTAAGTTTGTATTGTGTTATGAATTCACATGGCGATGTTATTACTTATTTAGGTTTGACTCTTTTTATCTCCATCGTGACTGTTGCGTGCGGTTTGTTTGGGGGAGGGGAGTTAAAAGGGGAAAGGCAAAAGATAGAATTCGATAAACAACCATCTTCAGATAAAGAAGGACAATACGTTTTAACCCTCCAAGAGCTTTGCGAGACCAGAACACAAAAAAACCGGACGATTCTCTATTACGGTTGTGTTTTATTCCTGACAGCTGTTCAAGTTGCAGCGATGTTTCATTCTTCCAGAGAAAAGCGGTTCTGAGTTTTATTATTTTTGCTTCTTTAGCACCCGCTAACGCCGTTTAGTAGTAAGTACTCGTACTCTTCACACGTTTCTTTTTGAAAGCTACTTCTTGTGTCGTTGTTTAAAGGAAAATTCTTAGAAAGAGTTAAAAGGTTTATAAGAGATTCAGAAAAGTAGTAATAGCTAGATATGCCAGGTTGATAACTGAAGATGGGTTTTGAGTTTTGCGAAACGGTAAGTCTACTAATATACAATTAAGAGGGTAAGTCGTGAGCTTGCTCAGTCTCTTAGCATCCCATGCTTTAAACCTGATGTTCCCAAATTTGAAGGGGCGCGGTGGCTCAGTCGCATCGCGCCAGGTTCGTAATCTGTAGTTCCCAGGTTCGAGTCTTAGCTGGGTCAGCGTTGAGAATTATCTCCGCAAAATTCCCCGCCCTGCCCACAGTCAGTAGGGGACACCGATGGGCTTGGAAAGGCCGCCGTCCGTCGGATGGAACGTTAAGCCGTGGCTCCGTGTGCGGGAGAGCCATACCCTGTGCACGTTAAAGAACACGATGGATGGCCTTGACGGAGGCTACCATCTGTCTCCCAAAAGCTGTTCCAGTGAGTCCCCTCCCCCAACCTTCTCTGAGCCTTCGGGGTCCATGTGACCTGGCCATTTAGCCCATGGTCTGCAAAAAAGTGCCGTTCAGAGGTAAAGCAACCCAGATTTGAATCGCTACGGTGACTACTTTAAGATTTTTTTTTCTCTCACTCTGCTCTTTGCGAAAAGCGGGTATCGATGCGCTTGGAATGGCAGCCATCCATCGGATGAGAGGTTAAAGTCATGTTCCCTCATGCAAGAGCGTGTTGAAGAACCTCCACGGATCTTCTACTCAGCTTTGACCCCTTGGATTCATTGTGTCCTAGTCATTGTGCTCGTTATGTGCCACTCAGAGATGGAGGAGGGAGTTAATTCAGTTGGTATTGTGTTAGGCTTATAATCTGCAATTCCCAGGTACCAGTCCTACCGATGCCAGGGTTGAGATTTACCTCCGCTAAAAACCCAGCTCTCGATCAGAAAGTGGACACTGATGGGCTTGGAAAGGCCGCCCACCGTCGGATGAGACGTAAAGCTGTAGTCCTGTAGAGCCATATCCTAATCAGGTTAAAGAATACGCTGATGGTCTTGACGGAGTTCTTAATCTGTCTCTTAACATCTGTATAGTGGGTTCCTTCCCCAACCTTCTTTATCAGCTTGAGGTCCTTATGACTTAGCCATTTAGCCCACTGTGTGCGAAAAAAAACGCCGCTCAGGAATAAAACAACTTTTTTTATTTAAAAAAAATTAAATAAAACAAACTTTTTTATATTAAATACGAAGAGAAACTTTTTCACATACAGAAATGATCAAAATATCTGTCTTGACCAATAGCATTAATCTGTAATTAACTTATTATAGAAATTATTGTGGTGTTATTTGGCATCCTTTTAGCATGACACAGAGAGATCATTTCTCTAGATCAGGCATGTCAAAAATACGGCCCGCGGGCCATTAGCGGCCCTCCGGGCATTTAGATGCGGCCCGCGACCTCAATAATACTCGAATTTCATGAATAGTTTTTTCTATACATTGGACATATAGGTACATATTACAGAAAAGAAGCTGAAAAGATGTCAAGTATCTGGATCTTCAATATAATGCGCTGTTTTTAACCGTTATGACTTAATACCATTTTAATTTTGATGTACTTTAAATTTAAATAAAAGATTTCTTACGTAAAATTGGTGTTTAATTGAATCCCGGCCCGCTGATATACTTTGAAAGAAAAATTGGCACTTTACAAGATTGAGTTTGACACCCCTGCTCTAGATGATCTCAACAAGTGAACGTAGGTATTCTTAACTCAGGTGATTTACAGACTTGTTTTTTGTCATCTATTATCATCGAATTTTTGTTCGAAATTATCGTTACAACAGCTTTTGAGCTTATTCTTACAGTAAATTATTGTTAATGTTGAGTGTCATATTTTTTTTCTCAAATTATTCTAAGGACTGGTAATATTCTTATTAATAAATATTATCACGAGTGACAATATTCTTACCACAAAGTATAGTTTTGTGAGTAAGTTCTTATCACAAATTATTGTTGATATGTGAGCGTCATCTATGACATATTATTATGTGAGCTTTTCGTACCTGAAATTATCTTCCAAGATTAATGTTTTATTTTTGTCATAAATCTTCGTCAGTATGAATGTTTTGCAAAACACTATTATGATTCAGTAAATTCTATTCTTATCAAAAAGTTTCTCCAGTTTGTGAACATTTTGTATGTGAAAAATTTATGTAAGGACTTATTCTTATCGCAAATTAGTCACGTGATTCAATAGAAAATCCTATTGTTCAGAATTATATTCAATCTTTAATGTTCTTACCCTTAAATTATTTTCAACAATCAATTTATCAGCTTATTTTTATTGCAAGTTAATGTCATAGTGTAATTCTAATCTTTTTAAATTACTACGTCACATTAATAAGCAACCACTACTGCCCGCACTGATAAGCAACTGCCATCTCAACCACACCCACACTATTAAGCAGCTACTATCTCACCGCACTACACCATCTCAACCACATTGGTAAGCAACTACCATGTCAATCACACTAGTAAGATTCCATTACCTCACCACACTAATAAATACCACGAATTCATCACATTAGTAAACACCACTACCTCTGGAAATCGAAAATAATTCACCAGCTCACACACTGGTAAGATTCCAACACAAAATCTCCGTTACCACATATCACTAAGCATCCACTATTCATTGTCAGACATCCATCAACACACCACACTGAGAGTATCGACCACCCACCATACTGGAAGCTTCCACCATCTCGTCCCACTGGTAACTACCATCACTACACCGCATTGGCATGCACCACCCACCATACTGGAAGCTTCCACCATCTCGTCCCACTGGTAACTACCATCACTACACCGCATTGGCATGCATCCACCAAAGCTATGCTAAAATTACACCAAGAAGCTATGCTAAATTTACAACATAACACAAACGCCCAGTGATCACTCTCAAAGGGATATAAGGAGTCCCATTATCTCATTGGGGTCTACTTACTCGATAGCGTACATTCAGGTTCGGGTTTCTTATCGAACCTCATTAAACAAGGGATTGTTAATATTAAACTGTGCACTCGTCTTCGAAGATCTTGCGATATTGAACCTTATTATTCTGTTTTTCAAAGTGTCTCAGACAGCTTCAGCAAAAGAAAAAGAAATGAATCTACCTCTAGAAAAACACTTGCTATAAATTTTGCAAAGAAATAAAAAGTTCTAATACGATAACGCATCAACCGTACCGGTTTCCCCAAGGGTCTTCGCACAATGCAGTGGCTTCTTCAAGTGTCTTTGTATCCCTTTTATCAACTCGATACAGATGTTTGCATTGGAGGATCAACAAAAAGTAAGAAAGAACTTTCAATAAATAACAACGGAAATGTCTCGCTTCAAATAAAAGTCGCTATGCGCCAGCGCTGTTAAATTCTTTAATCCAACAATAACTTAATCCAACAATAACTTGAACGAACCCGGATTAACTGCCTTCGAAGGCATTACTTTTTCCCCCGAAACGAAATTTCCATATTCCTTCTTCTGCTTGATACGTTTTTTACTTCATTATTTACACTTTTTATTTCCTCCCTTTTTTCTCTTTTGTTCCTTTGCCTATTTTTTGAGTGAACGAAGAACCGTTAAGACTTTCTTTCACCCACCACCACCTTCCCCTCTTCCACCCCCATAGGCTGTTTCTTAAACTTTACATTGGCTCTGAGGGTTTTTGAATAAAGATCAAATATTAAACAAGAGTATCGCACAGCGCCTCCTTATTTCCATGCACAAGAGATTCCTTTTGCTTCCTCAGAAGAAAAATTCCAACTTAGGCTAAAACAGAGCTATTCATAAAAGTAGTTTCCTCCATACGATTGAATAAAACATAAGCCATTTCTTCTCTATCTCTTGGAAATCCCTAGTTTCTCTCCCCAGCGTTTATCGTTCTGCATTTTTTCATCCCTTCTCCTCTCGCTCCTTTTCTCCCACCGCACCCTCCTTCATCAGTTTCTAGTCCTCATTTCATATAAAATATTCTTATTTGAATTACCTCAGCGGGTTTTTCTTTTTTTAAAGAATGAATCACTTTCCATCGTTCAGACATTCTCATGTAATAATAATGAATTTATATTCTTCATTGTCGTTGACACTTTCATTGACTACAGTGCATCAAGGCATAGAACGAATCCGGAAATTGTTTCTTATAGCTCTTTCTGCGAATTACAGTAGAACCTTAATTTTCCGAGCCTCGATAAATAGGATTCTGGATTATAGGGTCTGATTTCTTTTCGGTACTGTTTTATATAAATTCCGTTATTAAAATCAGGGGCGAATTACAGTTTTAAGAGAAAATTTTATTTTATTATTATTTTAATGCCGGTTTAATTCTATTTTTAACCAAAGTTATTTTTAAGTAATAAATTATCACAGGAAAATATCCTGTAAACAAGAAACACTTGAAATTACTAGTTGGAAAAAAAATTGTTGTCCTGACTAAGATCCGAACGCAGGTCTCCAAGAAGCATACAGGTTGTCTTAACAGCTGGACCATCAAAGGGTAACCATTCTTCCACCAACTTTTTTTTATTCGCCAGTGGCGCCATCTGTTATCAGGAATCGGGCAGCCAAGCCGCCACGTTTGATGTTAGTAATATTTGTCACTCACGATCACAGAGTTACATGAATAATTCAGTAATAAATTATCCCAGGAAATGTCATGCAATCAAGAAACAACGAGTAGTTGAAATAAATCGGTTTTTCTTACTGGAATCCCAATCAACCTTTTCTTTTCGTGACCTTTAGGTACTGTTCATAACCCTATTCGTTAATCTATAATTATGCTTATGAGCAACATGGCCAAACCAACGCAGTCTCCCTCTGCTCAATATGCCGCTCAAATGAAACGATTCCATTACACCTAACCTCATCATTACTTACAAAACTAGATGCCCAAAATACTACGTAAGCGTCTGGAATCAAAGTAATCAAGTTTCTTGTTGTCTTGTTTGCAAAAGGTTCACTTTTCACTACCATAAAAATTTAGAGATCACCAAGCTGTTATATAGATTAATTTTAGTCTTAAATGATAGCTGTCATTGTGTTCGCAAAATGGGCAAAATGGCCAGATCACAAAGGTTAGGCTGCATTGGGTTGTTTTACTTCTGAGCGGTACTTTTTTTGCACACAATGGGCTAAATGGCCAGGTCACAAGGACACTGAGGGTAGAGAAGGTTGGGGTAGGGAACCCATTTGACAGCTATTGGGATACAGATGATAACGATAGCATCCAACCAAGGAACACAATGGACAGCTGTTGGAACACAGATGATAGCATCCCGTCAAGGCCATCCAGCGTGTTCTTTAACGTGCACAGGGTATGGCTCTTCCGCACAAGGGACCACAGCTTAACGTCCCATCCGACGGACCGCATGCTTTCTAAACTCAGCGGTATTCTCTACTGACCGAGGGCATGGAGGGGAGTTCTGCGGAGATAAATCTCAACGCTGGCCCAGACGGGACTCAAATCTCAGAACTACAGAATACGACCCTGGCACGCTACCGACTGAGCCCTTCCTTCTTCCCCCAGGTTACAAGTACAAATGGTTTACAGCTGGGATAGGGGAAGATAATCCACTATAAATATGTTTGGAGTACCTACCATAAAGACATCTAAGCGTGTTCTTTAACGTGCACCGCTCTTCAGAACAAAGGGTCACGACTTCAAACTTTCCATCCAAACGATGTCTACTTCTCTTCGACCATCTGTATCTCCGTTCTAACCAAGGGTAGAATGGAGTTTAGCGGAGAAAATCTCAATACAGGCGCAGAGGAAACTCGAACCTGAGACATTAAGTTACGAGCCTGAGGAGTAATCGACTGAGCCCGTATACATACACTTGTTCTTTTTCGGTGTTGGGAAGAGATACAGGCTGATCCCCACCAGAAATAAACTCTTACAATCTAACACAGAGTATCAGTTATTGGCATATAGAAACTCGTTCCAAAGGCCTCCAGAGTATAACATACAGAGATTATGGCTACTACACATAGAAGCACGCCATAATATCTCATCTGAGAAAAAAAGTCCTTTCCAAACTTCGTTTCCATGGAGATATTAATACGAATTGATTCCAGAAATAGAACTTTGTTTCTTTTATCCATTTTTAGTCTACGTCCTTCAAAGTAAACCTTTTATTGGGCCATTACTAGAATGGCTTTCTTTAAAAGACTTATTCAAAGCCCTCTCTGCAGCCAGATATATGAAAACGAGACAGGGAAGAAAAGCAGAAATGAGACAAAAGAGAGCAGAAAAGCAGGAATGAGACTTGTCTGTAACAATTTTCGTTCTCTAACACGCTAAGAAGGAACAGCTCTTCGTAAATTCATTCAGTCTATTTTCATTTCTTTTTTTACAACTCTGTCTCTAGTTATCTGGGAAGATATCTTCCTCATTTCACTGTTTACTCTTCTATTTTAAAAGGATATCCATCCTTTTGTTGATCACAGGAGCTCCTTCTACCTTAATGTATGCATTTCGGAATTGATTCAAATGCTGCTGGTGATCTCTCTGCTATCAGAGAGCTCCCGTTACAAGCTATACCCTAGACTCACGGATGAACTTAGTAATACACTAGCGATGACGGCTGTTCATATATCAAGCAAGCAATTTATGTTGCATAAAGCATCGAATGACCAGCGTGGATGAAGGAGAAAAAGTGAAGAGACCTGTATTGTACTGCATAGATAGAATGTCTCCTGCTTGGAGGGCAAGTTCGGAGGGAAAAAATCTAACAATAGAACAACTTGAACCTTTTTTATAATAGGAACCCTATTTCTTCAAAAAAAGAACAGTTTTTATTTTCCCTGTTTATCTAAGTTTGTATCAATAAAGCTTGGCAAAATGTCAGAAGAAGAATCAAAGGCGTTTAAAAAGACAAATTTAAAGATGCAAAACTGTTTCTTTCTTCCAAACTATTCTAAGAAAGAACTTTTTGTATTATTTTTACCTCTGAGTGGCATTACTTTGCACGCAGTGGCCAAAAATATTCGAAGGGCTTAAAGAAGGTTGAGGGGAGGGATCCATTTAACTGCTGTTAGGAGACAGATCTCCGTCAAGCTCATCCAACGTGCTTTTAACGTGCACATGTAGTTCTCTCTCTCGCACACGCGCCGCGGCTTAACGTCCTATTCGACGGACGGCCACCTTTCCAACCCACTGGTGTCTCCTACTGACCGAGAGCAGGACGGAGAGTTTTGTCGATATAAATCTCAAAGCTGGCCCAGGTGGGACTCGAACCTGGGAACTGCAGATTACGAGACTGGCGCGCTACCGACTGAGCCACCTCCACCAAGCCCATCGGTGTCCCATGCTGACCGTGGGCAGGGCGGAGAATTTTGTCGAGATAAATCTCAAAGCTCGCCCAGGTGGGACTCGAACCTGGGAACTGCAGATTACGAGATTGGCGCGCTACCGACTGAGCCACCCCCACCAAGCCCATCGGTGTCCCATGTTGACCGTGGGCAGGGCGGAGAGTTTTGTCGAGATAAATCTCAAAGCTGGCACAGGTGGTACTCGAACCTGGGAACTGAAGATTACGAGACTGGCGCGCTACCGACTGAGCCACCCCCACCAAGCCCATCGGTGTTCCATGCTGACCGTGGGCAGGGCGGAGAGTTTTGTCGAGATAAATCTCAAAGCTGGCCAGGTGGGACTCGAACCTGGGAATTGCAGATTACGAGACTGGTGCGCTACCGACTGAGCCACCCCCACCAAGCCCATCGGTGTCCCATGCTGACCGTGAGCAGGGCGGAGAGTTTTGTCGAGATAAATCTCAAAGCTGGCCAGGTGGGACTCGAACCTGGGAATTGCAGATTACGAGACTGGTGCGCTACCGACTGAGCCACCCCCACCAAGCCCATCGGTGTCCCATGCTGACCGTGGGCAGGGCGGAGAGTTTTGTCGAGATAAATCTCAAAGCTGGCCAGGTGGGACTCGAACCTGGGAATTGCAGATTACGAGATTGGCGCGCTACCGACTGAGCCACCCCCACCAAGTCCATCGGTGTCCCATGCTGACCGTGGGCAGGGCGGAGAGTTTTGTCGAGATAAATCTCAAAGCTGGCACAGGTGGTACTCGAACCTGGGAACTGCAGATTACGAGATTGGCGCGCTACCGACTGAGCCACCCCCACCAAGCCCATCGGTGTCCCATGCTGACCGTGGGCAGGGCGGAGAGTTTTGTCGAGATAAATCTCAAAGCTGGCACAAGTGGTACTCGAACCTGGGAACTGCAGATTACGAGACTGGCGCGCTACCGACTGAGCCACCCCCACCAAGCCCATCGGTGTCCCATGCTGTCCGTGGACAGGGCGGAGAGTTTTGTCGAGATAAATCTCAAAGCTGGCCAGGTGGGACTCGAACCTGGGAATTGCAGATTACGAGACTGGTGCGCTACCGACTGAGCCACCCCCACCAAGCCCATCGGTGTCCCATGCTGACCGTGAGCAGGGCGGAGAGTTTTGTCGAGATAAATCTCAAAGCTGGCCAGGTGGGACTCGAACCTGGGAATTGCAGATTACGAGATTGGCGCGCTACCGACTGAGCCACCCCCACCAAGTCCATCGGTGTCCCATGCTGACCGTGGGCAGGGCGGAGAGTTTTGTCGAGATAAATCTCAAAGCTGGCACAGGTGGTACTCGAACCTGGGAACTGCAGATTACGAGATTGGCGCGCTACCGACTGAGCCACCCCCACCAAGCCCATCGGTGTCCCATGCTGACCGTGGGCAGGGCGGAGAGTTTTGTCGAGATAAATCTCAAAGCTGGCACAAGTGGTACTCGAACCTGGGAACTGCAGATTACGAGACTGGCGCGCTACCGACTGAGCCACCCCCACCAAGCCCATCAGTGTCCCATGCTGTCCGTGGACAGGGCGGAGAGTTTTGTCGAGATAAAACTCAAAGCTGGCACAGGTGGTACTCGAACCTGGGAACTGCAGATTACGAGACTGACGCCTACCGATTGAGCTCCCTTCTAAAAACGAACGAATATTATATATATAGACCATGTATTAGCAATACATGGCCTATATATATAAAAAAAACTATTCCGATGTTTTTATGATATTTCTGTCTGAAACCAAATTAAGAATTCCGTAACTTTAAAAATAATCTTTATTGAAGAAAATCATGAATTAATGAAAGTTAAATATCAAAATCGATTCAATCTAAATGCTGATTTTCGAGAAAACCAAATTCCGTTTCTTTAAAGCGTAATATTGAAACATTGGAACCTTTTTTCACTTGGTATTGTTGTCTGACACTGTTTACCTTTAGTTCTTAGTCACGTGATCTTGTGGTCCGGCTTTGTGTTCGTTGGAAAGCTTGTTACTTAGCGTCATGATCTTTCATTATGATTGTTGGTATCTTGGTCATTTGATGCTATGATTTTGTACAATATAACCCTTAACATCTTTGATATGTTGATCGTGAAGTTGACATTGTGAACCTTAGTGTCATGATGGGTTAGGGTGCGAGGTGGTTCAATTGGTGGTGTACTAGGTTCGTAATCTGCAGTCCCAGGTTCGAATCCCACCTGGGACAATGTTGAGATTTACCTCCACAAAACTCCCCGTCTTGCCCTCGGTCAGTAGGGGACACCTAAGGATTTGTTAAGGCCGGTCCGCTGGATGGTACTTTAAGCCATGGGAGGAGAGACGTGCAGGTTAAAGAACACACTGGATGGCCTTGATAGCAGGCTACCATCTGTCTCCCAACAGCTGCTCAGTGGGTCTCCCCTTCCCATCTTCCCGGGGTTCTTGTGATCTGACCATTATGAGAAAAAAGTGTCGCTCAGATGTAAAACAACCCAACTTGGAGTACGACATTGTGCGCCTTTATGTCTTGGTGATTTATTCATACTAAATTAGTCAAAATATTTATTCATTACTGGGAGAGAGAAACTACTAAATATTTACTCCTACTTTTAGTGCGGGTACTAAAATTTGATTGTTTTCTTTAAAACAATTCTTATATTTAATTGCTTCGATTACAAAAAATCACGCAGCAACTGAAAACGTCATATTCTGTTTAGTTAACAACCAGAAAAAAAACACTAGGAGAAAAAAAAAAGTTTCGTTGAACTTTATGAAAGATATGAAAATAAAGATGCATTAATGAGGCATCTAACAAATGTTTATTTGTCCATTTCGGTTCATTCGATTATCTCCGGATAAATATGAACTGAGTTTGACACAGGGCCGCAAGTAAATAATGCTGCACAGAAGCGCAAAATGGAAAAGGTTTTATTTATTGCTCTGTGTAAGTGCTGCTCTCAGTGGTTCGTTTGATGTGCTTTGCCTTCTGCTTTCCGTGTTATTATTCGTTTAATTGTAAATTTGCCAGTACCAACTTAATAACCGAATTAGCGATCTCTGCTCAGAGGTAATAATTATTAGAGGCGTTGCCTTGACAGCAAACCCAGAAGTATCGTTTTAAATCTGGAATCGGAGGAAATGAATAATTGATTAGGTTCTTTGCAAATTTATATAATTAGCAGATGGGTTGTGTTTCATTAAGTGGAGGCAAAAGGTAATTGACCGCAGTTAAAGAAATCGCATCATTCGAAATAAAATCTAGAATTTTTTCTAATTTAGTAACAAGTTCGCAAAACAATGTTATTTTTGTAGAGTTTTTGTTGCCAATTTTGAGGATTTCAAGTTCATATAGTTAAGTAATAATTTCATATTTATTTACTCCTGCCATCTTCTCAGACCTTCTACTCTGGCATATAAACTGACAGGCTCCTGTCAGACCTCTGTGGCAAGCAGCTGCTTGAGGGGGTATTTATTATTATTATATTTACTTTATTCTCACGAACAAGGAAAACATACTGTGTATAGTAGAGTCTGGGTTATTAACCACGAAATTAGTTCACTTCCAATAGACAATCGTTTTATATCGTAATATAATTTATTTCTATAAAAACAAAAAAGAATTGTTGTAAGACATTTATTTCATTCACGAACGTGTATATTTCTGTATGAAACTAAAGAACTACAATTGAACGCAAAGGTTTCTGTTATTTTCTTATTATCCGAGAATCTGGCCTGTTCCTGGTTTCATTTATGCCGAAAATCTAGTTCCTGTTTTCTCTAAATAGGTAAATGCATAAGGAAATTAATTAAAGTAACCTTTAACTAAATCGCTTTATACACATTGAGTCTGAAAAATAATGAGACCAAAATGGAAAAACAGAAGCAAATACTCTGAAAAAGACTTTATTATGAAAATCATTCAAAATATTCACCATGGAACTCTACACACTTGTTACAATTTTCGTTTAATCGGTTAAAAACATTCTTTAAATTCCTCCAAAGCTATCTCCCTGAGATGGTCGGTCACATCATTTTGGATGAGTTAATCGCTTGAAGATTTCTTTCCCAAAAAGAAGTTAGTAAGATCAGACACCATCATACAGCAGATTTAGTCCGGCTGATTTTTTTTTTGCCTTTCCGAAGTTAAAAATGAAAATGAAATGGAAACGATTTTACGACATCTGAAACATCCAAAAGAATCACACTACATGTTCACATTTTTTTATAACAAATAACTATCCCCATACCGTTCGCACATTCTGTAGTAAATTTAACTTGGTTTGCATCCTCCTAATAGGTAAAATCCAACGACACTTCGATATTCAACTATAGTGCAGTCTGAAAGACAGGTTGAAAACTATTTCACTGACAATATTGCCAACTTTATACAAAAACTTCGAGTACCATATGTTCAGACATGCGGTTATATGTATATAGATGAATAAATAAATTGGTCAATTATCTGTTAAAAATGGAAATTGACCTTATTTTTTTAATTCGTCTTCGTGTATATGCAGGTAACAGTGTAAATCACAAATTATCTCCTAGTCCAAAACAAACACTTTATTTTGGACTAAGAGGAATGCTAGACGATAACCTCCTGATACAATGACTGCTCGTGATTATAAATTTCTCACTCTACACAATATCTTTAAAAACAACGATTCCGCAAAGCAAAGACAACACAAGCATTCATGCCTCGATCACGAATCAAATCCTTATATTTTTGCACCATAATTTAAAGCCATAAATAAGTGAGTTACATTTCTGTTAAGTTTGCATGAAATTTATTCTTCCAATTGCTAGTCTGTAAACTGACTGTCTTGTAAGACTGCCAGGTTTCTTTTCATCCTTCTTGTCTTGTAAAACAGTTATTCCCTCTATCTCTCTATCACACCTCTCACAACTCTCTGTCTCATCTTTTCAACGACCCCACCGCTGGCAATGAACAGCCACAAGAACACAATAGACCAGTCTCTACCCGTTTTTAGTGCAGCTTTACCTGATGAAAGCTCGGTTCTAAATAGTTCGTGGAGAGGTAGAGCCCGTCTCCGTTTAGTGGCGACCAGATTCACCGGTACTGAGGCAGCGTGAGCGACTGGTTTTATAGGCACACTCGACCCATTGGGAATAGTTATGCCTCCTAGTTTTCCATCAGTCGTGGCTGCTAGAGAGAGTGGATTGATGCTTCGAGAAAAGAATTCTAGAATACTGCAAGCCATCAAGTAACTCGTTAGAGATGTCTCGTGGGTTAATCGAGTTCGTGATGCGAAGAGCGAAAGGATACAGTAGATTAATTTCTCTGTTAGTGATAACCAGGAGATTTCTATAGTTTCCTAAACACAATTCCCTCTGAAGCCATTTCGATGGGCAAAATTTGTGCTTCAAGATTATGAGTTGTCGTCTTCACTATAATAGTTGCCTCAAACATAGTTGTAATATTTATAAGCGTGCAGAGTGGTTAGGAAGTTTCCAGCAAGCAAACTTTGTGCGTTCTGTTAGCTCTGACTGAGGCAGTGGTCAGCAGTGATTTCGGTCTTAGCAGGCATGTCTTTGTATGAGAAGACTTATAAAAGCTAGGAGTAACTTCGAGGATTATTTAGTGTTGTTAGTATGTTGAAAATGAAAACTGAAAATAATCACCAAACATTAAACTTTTACATTTCTCTTGTAACTTTATATACTCACACGAACTCCTGTAACGTCACATACATCCTCTCAAACTCTTGTGATTGATTGAGATGCTTATTTTAATCTTTAGTTATGAAATGTGATTGTATTATAGCATATTATCAATAAAAAATAAAATAATTACCCCTCAAGCAGCTGCTTGCCACAGAGGTCTGACAGGAGCCTGTAAGTTTATATGCCATAGTGGAAGGTCAGTGAGGATGGTAGGACCTCAGCAGAAAAACAACATATACATCCATGCCTTACCCGGAGCTCGAACCCAGGTCCCTTAGATCAAGGGGTAAGCGTGCTAACCACTCGGCCACGGGACGGCTATATTATCAATATTGGTCACTAAATAAAATAATTCAATTTTTATGACGATTTTATGTATAGTATAAATTATAAACAGATATATTGAATTGTTAAAACTACAATAATTGCTATTTGTCTTATTTTGATGTGTGTCTGTCTTCATGTTTAAAATGAGATTTTAAAAAATAGTAATAAATAAAACATCCCCTCAAGCAGCTGCTTGCCACAGAGGTCTTGACAGGAACCTATCAGTTTATGCGCCATAGCCTCTGAGAACAGTTTTATTTTTTTACATAATTTAATATACTTATTTGTTTGTTTGTTTATTAACAAAACTGGAACATGAAAATATATTTTACATTATCTTGTCTGAATTACAATCATATACTTGAAACCAATATTTCAATACCAAGTTAATTTAAATACGATCATAATATAATTTTTCAAACATAGAATAGTGAGTTGTAATATTGCATGCAGGTAGTTGCCAAATGCAGTTTTCTTACCCAAAAGAGTACAATTCACATATCAATGTTAGTAAAAGAGTGGGTTGTCTGCAAGAGTGGGTTGTTTTACCTCTGAGCGGCACTTTTTTGCACACCATGGGCTAAATGGCCAGGTCACATGGACCCCGAAGGCTCAGAGAAGGTTGGGGCAGGGGACCCACTGGAACAGCTGTTGGAAGACAGATGGTAGCCTCCCGTCAAGGCCACCCAGCGTGTTCTTTAACGTGCACAGAGTATGTCTCTCCCGTACACGGGGGCGGGGGTGGCTCAGTCGGTAGCGCGCCAGGCTCGTAATCTGCAGTTCCCAGGTTCGAGTCCCAGCTGGGTCAGCGTTGAGATTTATCTCCGCAAAATTCCCCGCCCTGCCCACGGTCAGTAGGGGACACCGATGGGCTTGGAAAGAACGTCGTCCGTCGGATGGGACGTTAAGCCGTGACCCCGTGTGCGGGAGAGCCATACCCTGTGCACGTTAAAGAACACGCTGGATGGCCTTGACGGGAGGCTACTATCTGTCTCCCAACAGCTGTTCCAGTGGGTCCCCTCCCCCAACCTTCTCTGAGCCTTCGGGGTCCCTATGACCTGTCCATTTAGCCCATGGTGTGCAAAAAGGTGCCGCTCAGAGGTAAAACAACCCAATCCCGTACACGGGGCCACGGCTTAACGTCCCATCCGACAGACGGCGGCCTTTCCAAGCCCATCGGTGTCCCCTACTGAACGTGGGCAGGGAATTTTTGCGGAGATAAATCTCAACGCTCACCCAGCTGGGACTCGAACCTGGGACTACATATTACGAGCCTGACGGGCTACCGACTGAGCCCCCCTGCAAGAGTGGAGAGCCACAATAGTTAATTAGTGATACAATTTGGAGGTTTAAAGTTATTTAGTTAAATATTAACATTCTTTTACTTTAATATTCGTTTCTTTCGTTTTCCTAACATAAATATTTTAACATTACTTATTTGCTTGATATTTTTGTCACGATATTAGAAAATTTAAAATCTGAAAAAAGAAAACGTAATGTTTATAATTTGATTTTTTAGTGACATTTTTCAAAAATAAATCTTTAGACTCGGGTGTCCCTCACATATATTTTAACTAACTGTGAATTCCAACTTTTTTTTTTAAAGTGTTTAAGTCTAATAAAAGAGTTTAATTTCTAATTTGCAAGATATCCAAATCATACTATTCTCTTGTTAACGTTTCATAGTTCTTTAGTTTAAAAATATAAATCGAACTGTACGCTGTATATATGTTTGAGCATACTGTAATCGTTTAATAGAACATTCTTCCTCCATATGCAAAATACAACACGAAATTTAAGTTTTAACTCCAGTGTTGTATGGAATAATAAGGTTAAAATATTTAA
Organism: Ryuthela nishihirai; assembly: GCA_038380435.1. Lineage (NCBI taxonomy): Eukaryota > Metazoa > Arthropoda > Arachnida > Araneae > Heptathelidae > Ryuthela > Ryuthela nishihirai. Next base: position 13,609,190 of record JAWZYU010000016.1, on the reverse strand, counting down.
AAAATTTCCACATCCTATATTATACTCCTATCGAACCTTTGCAGCAAGCGCCTGCTTGAGAGGCATTTTTTTATATTATATATTAATATTCAAAAATATTAAAGTGCAAAATTGACAATTTTTTTCTCTCGAAACATCTTGTATCTTCTTTAAAATGAAGAAATAAATAAGCAGTAACCAACACAATAAAAGCACTTCAGTAATAAATTATCCCTGGAAAATATCCTGTAGACAAGAAACACAGGAAATAATGAGTTGAAAAAAATTTATTGTCTTGACTGGGATTCGAACCCAGGTATCGCAGAAGTATGCCGGGCGTGTCTGCGTTATGATGCCGGGCGTGTCTGCGTTATGACGCCAGGCATGCTTCTAGGTGATAATTTGTTACTGAAATGTTTATATAACTCTATGAACGTGAGTGACAAATATTACTACCAACGAAATGTGGCAGCTTGGGTGCCCAATTCCTGATAATAGATGGCGCCACTGGTGAATCAACAGGAATGCTTATATGTCTCTGTCGAATAAATGATCAGTTCCTTGGTTGTCTAACGGTTATGACGCCCGGCAGACTACTGAGAGACCTGGGTTCGAATTCCAATAATGAAAATCAATTTTTTCAACTCGTTATTTCAAATTAAAGCACTTCTATGAGTAACACTTCATGAAGTTTTTCTCCTATTTCTAGGCGAATAAGTGCTATGAGTAAATAATAAGAGAATGTCTCCCCAGAATATTTCCATATTTAATAAACGATAAGAATATTTAATTCATATTTAACCCAGTTATATAATATAGTAATCTGTGAAGCCAAGTATTTATACGTAGTAAAACTTTACATTATGTGGAGTTTGCTAGAAACAGCTACATTATTAAACACTAAATTAAATCAATCTCGGATAGTTCGAAATCACACAGAGTATAGATCAAGCAAGTGGAATTAAATAAAAATAGGTTCCATGTTTTCTTCCTTATTTCAGTATACAACTCTTCACGGGGCGAATTACCATAATTTAAAATTTGTAAGAGGCTGTCTTTGGTACCTTATCATGGATCCCCTTTCCTTACTAGTTCTCAGCTTTTAGTGTCCTTATGACCGGGGGGCGGGGGTGGCTCAGTCGGTAGCGCGCCAGGCTCGTAATCTGTAGTTCCCAGGTTCGAGTCCCAGCTGGGTCAGCGTTGAGATTTATCTCTGCAAAATTCCCCGCCCTGCCCACGGTCAGTAGGAGACACCGATGGGCTTGGAAAGGCCACCGCCCGTCGGATGGGACATTAAGCCGTGCGGGAGAGCCATACCCTGTGCACGTTAAAGAACACGCTGGATGGCCTTGACGGGAGGCTACCATTTGTCTCCCAACAACTGTTGCAGTGGGTCCCCTCTCCCAACCTTCTCTGAGCCTTCGGGGTCCATGTGACCTGGCCATTTAGCCCATGGTGTGCAAAAAAGTGCCGCTCAGAGGTAAAACAACCCAACCCTTATGACCGGGCTATTTAGTTCATTATGTACAAAAAAGTGCGCCTCAGAGCTCAGCCAAACTTACTCACATTGCCACCTATGCCCATACATGTGGGTTTACTTTTTTTGTTTGGAACATTCAGGAGAAGCAGAAAGAAAAGAAAATATTATGGATTGGATCTGCGCTTGTGCTCTATAGATTTTCACCCATAGAGCACAAACGCAGAGGTTCAAAAAAAAGTAACAGTAAAGAAAATGGCGTGAAAAAAGAAAGGGAATAGGGTGACGGCGGAACAATTCCGTTGAAAGGCATCGAACTGCATTAAAGCTGTAAGCAAATTCCAAGCGCAGAATCCGTATCCCAGCAAAAATCTGGCTTCTGTCTGAATCCTCAGTCATTGACGTCGGTTGAATCGATGATGGCTTACGGAAAGGTCGTCCTGACAGATGGCGCAGAACTCATTTCAATACGCACGTTACTGTGAGGAGACCTCGCGCTCAATGATACCGCGACTGGAGCTTGTGAATAATCTAGGAGAGTTTTCCCTTGTTTCTGTTCCTTCACTCTCTCTCACTCTGTCTGTTCTCCCTCTCTCTTTCTGTTTCCATTCCCTCACTATCTGTCTTTCTGCAGATAACTGTGCACGGTCGAACACGGGATCATGGCCCTGAGTGATTTAGATCCTGAGTTCACTCAATAACCTGGCGTGTTGTGAGGTGTCTTGAAATATTAATAAGTTACGTGCAATCATTTGGACACGGGCCCCCGAAAACAGCATTGCTTTAAATGATCGATTGTGACGTCACGGCAACAGAAATGGAAAGCCTCTCTCATGGCAGCAGGGCATTCCAATTAGTTCCCGTTTCATCTAGAAGTCTATTTTTTAATACAATACCTTTTCGGGCAAAAAAATTTTCGGGAAAAAGAGTATGAGTAATATTTATGTTTATTTTGAGTTGTCAAAGCTTTGAATAAAAATTCTTACCCTCAGATTGAATCTTATTCACGTTGTTTTCACTTAAATCTTTGCTATAATTCATTATATAAAAAGTTGATCACGATTTATTGTCCGTCTTATCGTATTAATTTGGATAATTGATTATTGAATAACAATGGAAAAAATAGGGATAAAGGTAATGTATAATCCCCGTCCAATCCAATCTTAGTGAAGAGCTGCTAGGAAAAAAAACTATATTCCTTAAGAGTTGTAAAAAAATCTGCTTAAAAACGAAAACATTCATCTAATGAATAATGAACTGAAAAAAAATTTTTTTAAAGAATAAAAAAATCTTGATTTAAAAACAAAATAAGCATTTTCAATGAGTACTATGAAATTGAAATATCGTTTAGTTACACCCATTTTGTGTCAAATCTTTAAATCCCCGCCAGGCTCATAGTCTGCAGTTCCGTAGTTCGAGTCCAAACTGTGCCAGTTGGGTTGTTTTACCTCTGAGCGGCACTTTTTTGCACACCATGGGCTAAATGGCCAGGTCACATGGACCCCGAAGGCTCAGAGAAGGTTGGGGGAGGGGACCCACTGGAACAGCTGTTGGGAGACAGATGGTAGCCTCCCGACAAGGCCATCCAGCGTGTTCTTTAACGTAACACAGGGTATGGCTCTCCCGCACACGGGGTCACGGCTTAACGTCCCATCCGACGGACGGCGGCCTTTCCAAGCCCATCGGTGTCCCCTACTGACCGTGAGCAGGGCGGGGAATTTTTCGGAGATAAATCTCAACGCTGACCCACCAAACAATGCCAGAGTTCAGATTTATTTCCGTTAAACCCTTATAAAAAAAAATGGGCACCGATGGAGTTTTAAAGGCACCCATCTGTTTGATGGAAAAATATATCGCATTTCAAAACGACTGATTTTTTCGACTATTGGTTTAAATACAAATTTCTCATTGAATCAAACGGTTTTTTAATATAAAACATTAATTAAATTACTCGTTTAATCATCTGTTTATCAAAAATTCAAAACTAAATTTTGGGATTCCTTAATATTTCAAATATAGCTTGGCTATTCGTGAATGTGTGTGTATTTATCACTCTCGGATTTGAAATGATATTTAAATATTTCCAACATGTCACAAATTCTAGAGTTCCGATATTAAATTATCCCATGGAAAACCAATCAACACTTTTAAAATATTTATCATAACATACCATCGCTGATGTGTCTGTCGGTCCCTTTTTTTTTCTTCCGTTTTAAAATGTTCTCGAGTAAACTGGAAAAAAAAATAAACATTTCCGAAAAAATGCTTATTTACCCACGGAAAAAGAAAATAATACGGAGCAGCATTAAGAAATGCCACAAAACGCGATGTCAGAATATGAAAAAAAAAATGGAAAAACTTAACAAGTAAAGTCTGACTTTGGCTATGATTAAGTTGACAGGATTCAGTAAAGGTCGGAAAGGGCAAATTTTTCACGTCCACCCTCGTCCGTTTGTCATACGCTAAACAAGAAAATGAAGCTTCTTAAGAGCGCATCTTTACGCCGTGATCTCAGACTTTGCAAACCCTTCATTTTTCTCTTTTCTCCTGGCAAACCTCCAACCAAGGTGCTGCAGCTGCAACAATCCGAAAAAGAAAGCAAAAGAAACCACACACACACAAATAAGAGAGCAGAAATAACAAGGAATCTATTTTCCAGTTCAGCTCTGTTCCTTGGCACAGAGTGTAAGCACCAAGATAGGGCGCTCTTGCCCTACGAAGCTCTCCCTCACAAAGTTGGAACTCAGACGAGATATTTTAACAGGCTATCGGTCCATTTCTTAAGTTTCTCTTCCGGTTCCCTCTCCTCTTTACTTCCAGGCTATCCTCGGAGGGGAGCCTAGGGCTCAGGTGCGCCTCCTGCTCCAGCACAGTTCGCGAGCGGCATAAAAATCACACTCGCTCTCCAAATATCCCGCAGTTCCGTAGCAGTTTCGCCAACTCGGCGTTGAAGGGAACTGTAGGAACGCTCGTGGTTCTTTCCGAGTATTTATGAAGAGCTTTGGAGTTGATATGCATGAGAAAACATGTAGATAAATATCCTGTTTTCTATCCTCACTCATTCACTGTTTTCTCACTGCTCTCTCTCTCTAGAACATTCACACCATAGGTGTCGCTGACGTTACTGTACACGAGCGTAGACTCTAAGCTTCCTCTCCAGAAATCCTGACGAATAATTCTCCAAAGTAAAAGACCAAGGAAAAGGTCTGTAAGGAATGGGGAAATATGGTAGGGATTTCCTCCAAGTTTCTAAAGTTGTTGTTGAAGAATTTCGAAGCACTGGTTGGAGTTACGCAAGACTATCTAGACGATGATGAATTGTGAGAAGATTTCCTGACTGTCTTGAGAATTCTAAAGATCGGTGTAGAATATTGTATGCATTCATGAAACCCTCTGAAGGTATAAGGAATGTGAGGGACAAACTCGCGAGCTACCTATCCTTTAACATTTCAAGTTGCTTCCTTCAATGCTCAGTTTGTGAACGTTGTGTAGAATATTTGTGAGTTAAGGTAATATACTTCCCTGTGAAGAAGGATGCTTTAACTGAGGAGTGCTTAAGGTTACTTTTTTAAACGATTCAAGAATTTAGAAGAAAACTTTTAAATGACCAATTTTTTCCTCTTTCTTTTTCTTTTTTTTTGGATTACAAACTTAAATTTTTTCTTAAATCAAATAAGAAGCAATATTAGCTGCCATTTAGTGAAATTCGAAACGACAAAATGTCAGATTGTTTCATTCTCTTAACCAGTGAAAGATGGTGTAAAGTGAGTGACAATTGTGCAGACTTGTAATCTTCCCACAGACTCCCAAGTTGTTACTCACGTACGACGCTGCCAACTAATACTAAAAATATATACACTAAGTTATCATTGAATTATGACCACCCCGTGTTATGTCAATGAGATACTAACTTCGAAAGAAATTCCATAACTTTTAAAAATAAGCGTTTTATGGGAAAATGTGACTAAAATTCCGATATCTCACTCAATTCTATTCAAGTATCGATTTCAACAATATTTCTTCAGTACTTAAAAAGTTAAGGAAGGTTTAACTTTTTAACAACAGCAATGTTGGACAAAATAATTTACCTTTGAAGTTAACTGAAACTGAAATATGGAGCATTATTTCCAAACGTTTCATTAATAACTATATATTCCAAAAGTGTATGTTGATAATTCCTACAATATTCGTTTAAGTTCTTGATTAATTTCTTAGGGTACAGTCGCTCAAAAAAGTATCCGAACACTATGGTTGATTAGAGAATTCAGAAAAAATATCTGGTAACGATTTTTTTTAGAAATTAGTGATCTCGCAACTTCGTGTCACGTGACACGAAGTTGCGAGATCACTAATTTCTAAAAAAAATCGTTACCAGATATTTTTTCTGAATTCTCTAATCAACCATAGTGTTCGGATACTTTTTTGAGCGACTGTACATTGCTGCTCTGAAATCTTTAACTTCCAACAACTGTTAAAATAATAAATTACATTGAAAATCAAAATATAGATAGATTTTTAAATTATAGTAGATAGTAATAGATAGATCTTTAAATTATACTCAACTACATTTTTATATAAAGCCTTATTTTAAAAGGTATAGATCTTTTATTTTACTTCCCGTTGATTAAACAAGAGGTGGAATGGTCATAATTCAATGATCACTGAATGCATATAGTAGTGGAAGGCCATTTATATAAGTTTTATAGCGTTGAAGATCTTCAATATTCTAAATTAATTACTTGAACAGTAAAAGTCTGAAAATCCGGAAAACCCGAGAATCCGGACTTTTAAAATACTAGCAAACTTTGTGAATTTCGCGGTCTGTTATTTTCTAGCGTATTAGAGAATTCTGTTTGAAGCGCCAATGGCATTTTGTGTGGCAACTCTACTCTTCATCTGCTATGATTCACGATTTTGAAACCTATATGTCACCGATCTGCGGCAACGCTGAATACTCAAGTGGTTCTCAACCTTTTATGCTTCATGTACCCCCTGGAAATGTGTATGTAACTGGCGTACCCTTTGTGTAGATCAGTGTCTCGCAAACTGTGTGCCGCGGGACATTCCAAGTGTGCCGCGAGAGATTTTCAAATTGACACTACATATTCCAAAGATTTCATTTTGACTTGACTTGTGTTATCGACGTGCTTTAATATCGACGTGCTTTAATAAAAATCTTTCAGATTTTATCAACTGGGATCTTGTAAGTATTTATCAAGCTTTTTCCAAATTTTGGTATTAATATTTGATTTTTTCAAGCCATAGAATGGACAAATATTTAAAACAAACACCGAGTTTTGAATTAAAGGACGAGAGCAAATCTTCAAGTAAAACCAGGCTAATGACTTCAACAAAGCGCAAATATAATGACGATTATATAGAGTTTGCTTTTATTCTTTTTTAGGTGTGCCGCGGAAAAAAAATTAGATTCAGTGTGCCGCGGAAAAAAATTAGATTCGGTGTGCCGCAGAGTAAAAACGTTTGCGAAACACTAGTGTAGATAGATAAAACTATAGTTTTAGTTAAATAAGTCAATAAATTTAGTTAAATAAAAAAAATTAAATTTAGTTAAATAAAAAAAATTAAATTTAGTTAAATAAAAAAAATTAAATTTAGTTAAATAAGTTTAGTTAAATAAAACATATACAGTATATATACATTAATTTGTGTATTTTAATATCTATAAATACAATCACTTTTAATATCTATAATTTATCACATAAAAATCTATAAATTACATATATAGATAAATACAAAAAATTACACAAACCATTTAACAAATCTTATAAAATTATAAACATTTTGCTGGGTAATCAGATCTACCGACTTTTGAGCTCTCACGGCGTATCCCAAAAATTTTACCGCGTACCCCACTTGAGAACCCTGCTCTAGTGTATTATTTGCTGTCCTAGTGCTTTCATTTACATATGCAGCTTACAAGTACTATTTATAAATTTTTATTAACTCCATAAAAATGGCTCCAAAAGTAGACAGAGTTCGTGGTGTTAAAAGAAATCAAATCACATTAAAACTAAGTGAAAACGTTAAAACATAACTTTCTTAAAAAATCTGTAGGAATGTCTACCGATAGAACAAGAGTGCACTACATGTACATTTAGTTAACAAAATGAAGGAATAATTTATTTTAGATTTCCAGAATGAATTCGTACTGTATTATTTCGCGGTAAAAGCACTATCATGATTTAGTTGTTATCTTTTTCTTCATCCCTCCTTAAATTTGAATCTCAAAGTTACTCCTGAGAATCCGGAAAATCCAGATATCCGGATTATCCCAATTCCCGAGCAGTCCGGATTTTCAGACCCTTACTGTATTATGTTTGTTGGGTTGTTTTACCTCTGAGCGGCACTTTTTTGCACACAATGGGCTAAATGGACAGGTCCCAAGGACACTGAGGGCTCAGAGAAGGTTGGGGAACCCACTGGATAGCTGTTGGGAGATAGATGGTAGTCTCCCGTCAAGGCCATCCAGCGTGTTCTTAACGTGCACAGGGTATGGCTCTCCTGCACACGGGTCACGGCTTAACGTCCCATCCGACGGACGGCGGCCTTTCCAAGCCCATCGGATTATGTTTGTATATAGTTATAAAAAAATGTATATAGTTGTAAAAAAAACAGAGCTAGTTTGTGTAAAATCGCTTTGAAAAATTGCTGATAGAAGCATTTAGTACACAGAAGGCTAGAAAACCAATACTGTGATACATAAAATCAGCATTAAGGTTGAGTTGGGTTGTTTTACCTCTGAGAGGCACTTTTTTGCACACCATGGACTAAATGGCCAGGTCACATGGACCCCGAAGGCTCAGAGAGGGAACCCACTGGAACAGCTGTTGGGAGACAGATGGTAGCCTCCCGTCAAGGCCATCCAGCGTGTTCTTTAACGTGCACAGGGTATGGCTCTCCCGCACACGGAGCCACGGCTTAACGTCCCATCCGACGGACGGCGGCCTTTCCAAACCCATCGGTGTCCCTTACTGACCGCGGGCAGGGAATTTTGCGGAGATAAATCTCAACGCTGACCCAGCTGGGACTCGAACCTGGGAACTACAGATTACGAGCCTGGCGCGCTACCGACTGAGCCACCCCCGCCCCGTCAGCATTAAGAATTACAGATTTGATAATAGAAGGATATTGGGAATGGCATTGGCTCAGTTAATAAAGAATTGTTAATAAAAATATTTATTGCACAGAAAAGTAGAAAGCCAATGTTTTGATGCATAAAAAAGCAACGTTCAATTATTAGAAAATAACTGAGAGAAAAATCAGGAAATAGATGTGAATAAAAGCAAATAAACAGTTGGTAAATTAGAGAACTGTAGATAAAGTGGTTTAATTCAAAAGAGAAATTCTGACAGTAATTTTTTTATAAATCTGCAAAATTTTTCCAGTAAAGCTTTTTAGGTCTACCATATTTTGGCACAAATCTTTTCTGACCTTCTAAAACTTTGAAGCCATTTTACCAATCTACCAAATTTTTAAAAATATTGTATAGGTCGCCGTATTTTGGCACAATTTGGAACGTATCTTAAACTATTGTGGTCGGCGGTTCCGAAATAGTTTGATGCCATTGGTCTATTAATTCTTTTCGATTCCTTACTGTCAAGCTTGGTGAAACACTATAATGCATCCTTATGGTATTAGATACAGTTTTATTTATTTTTAGGCTCTAATCCCAAAATAACGCTCCCTTTTTTGTACTTTCAACAATACCACTCAAGTCCCAATTCGTTTGTTATTTATTTATCATTTTTAGTGCTAGACAACCTCAACCAACCACCATTTACCTTACTTCTCGTTGGAAACAAAAATCCTTCTTCACTTTGGCATTAAGCACATAACGTGTATACGTGACTCCGACGTAAAATAGTTTTGACCTAAAACCTCGAGTTCTGGTCGTCTATGTAACTTATTGTCGAAGCGACCTCACCTCTGTTCGCTCGGTTAACTTTTCAGTTGTTTACAAAAAAAAATTTTGGTTAATAGATACGTTTATATCTCTATCGTTTCCAGCTTATTTTATATAGGCTTTTGATAACCGCTTACATGGTTTAAATGAAAATTCCTTATCCCTTCATTCGAGGTTAAAGTGAAACGTGAAATTTATTAGACACGATTTTCGGTTCAATCATCAAAAGAAAGAAACTGAGTACGTGACCAAAAGGACAACTGGCTTGCATCCAAGTTCGTTTTCTTCTGTTTCCTTGACGGCATGTTTAACGAAGCTCTTGTTGACTGCCGAGTACAGGACTCAGACATTTAGGAAAAGAGTCTAAAGTGTGCGCTAGGCGAAAGAAATGCTCAATTTGCCATTTATTTGGCGACTCTTAACTAACGTCCATCTTTAACTAGATCTTGTCTCTTCGCATTCACACCGAAGGAGTGAAACTCGAAAGACGAAAAGGAAAGAAACATAAACGAAAAAGAACTTCTAGTCTAGTGTTAAAGTAATAAGTCGTGGACGTGACTTTTGTGGTAAAGTGGCTTACGTGAGGTAACGCCCTGGTATCTAACACAAGTCTGATGTCATTAATTATCTGCATTCTTTGGTGACGAGACCTGGTTCAGCATGAACTATCCTTAGAGGCAAACTAAAGGTTATAGGAAGAGTAGAAAACGAGTTACAGAGAGGGAAAAAAATGTTTTAACGCTACAACTACATTTGTTTAGTATTCTTTAACTAATGGTGCTCTTTAACTAATGTTCGTCTTTTCAAATTCTCACACACACTGGGAAACGTAAACAGGAAAAAAAGAAGATGGGTACTACTCTTTCCTGGCGTTAAAGAAATAAGTTGTGGACGTGACTTTGTGGCAAAGTGGCTTAGAGCCAGGTTGACTTTAGCACCAAATCACGGCAGTTCGTTAATGAGATAACAGCTTACGTGGTGAACTGCATTCTGTGAAATAGCTTTCTCTCTTTCTGCAGCCCCATTCTGCTTCTTTCCCCTACCCACCCCTCCTCCCTTCCTCCACCATCCTCCCCTTTTACCTCCGACTCTTCGCTTTGCACTCTATACCTATTGATTCTGGATTTGTCGTCCACTTCTCATTCAACAGAAAGAAGTAGTCAGAAAAGAGCAGTGAGAACAGAGAAGAGCATCGGGAGAAGAAGAGGAAGAGGAAGAAGAGATGCGAGAAGGGAGAGGAATCTTCGAAAAAGCTACCAAACAGAAGAAACCACTAGAAGAAGAATTGCTTTCTTCGATAGGGACGATCGGGAAACAGTGAGGTAAAGAAGGACGACTTAGTAAAGGATGTCTGTGAAAGGATACAGGAGCAAGAGGGAAGAAATCGTCGAGGGTGGATAAGAGTGGAACAAAAAAAAAGATCTGTTAGGATAACAAACGAGGCTTCAAACACCATCCGACAGAGTAAAGAACTTTATAAGGAACTGGAAGAGTGTTAGCGGGTCTTTTCCTGGATAACTTGTGTCATCGCTTTCATAGGGAAAACCAACCTCCAAAGAAACGTTGTCTGAGAGAAAAACTGAGCTGACTGATACTAATCAAAAGCTACTGTCTCGACATGCTTTCAGGGAATTTAACTTGTCACACTGATAAATTCTGGAGCATTGCGAACTAGATAGTTTCTTCTTTTATATAGAAAAAAATGCTGGAAACTTTTGAATTGCTTCTGGTAGAGCGCCAGTAATTTCATCAGTAATTCCTATTCCGAAATATAGTAAACTCCCGGTTATCTGGCATTTATGGGGAATGGGGGCTGCCGGTTGCATGAAAAAGTAAGCAGAATTTTGTATTCAAACCTTAGTTAAAATGAGGAAACTAGTAAAAGTGCAGTTAAAAATAATGATAATTAAAATTAAGTATAATTCCCTTATTACAAATATAAATATCTAAAATATACTCACACCTGGGCCAGGTTCTAGTCCCAGCTGGATCAGCGTTGGGATTTATCACCGCAACCCCCCCCCCTGCCCACGGCCAATAGGGGACACCGATGTCTGCGGGCTTGGAAAGGCCGTCGTCCGTTGGATGAGACGTTAAACCGTGGTCCCGTGTGTGGGAAAGCCATACCTTGTGCACGTTAAAGAACACGCTGAATGGCATTGACGGGAGGCTACCATCTGTCTCCCAACAGCTATTCCAGTGGGTCCCTCCCCCTACCTTCTCTGAGCCTTCGGGGTCAATGTGACCTGCCCATTTAGTCCATGGTGTGCAAAAAAGTGCCGCTCAGAGGTAAAACAACCCAACCCAACTCATATCTGGGCTATATATAAGTCACACATGGTCTAATGGATATCGCACCTTATTAATAATCCAGCAGACATATAGATGAGGAACGAGCGCTGATAGATTATCTCTGTCCTTCGTGTAATGGAACAATTTTTGAAAAAAAAAGTAATTGTTTTTATACGCATTTTCGCACTTAATGAATATTGAAATCAGTACCTCGGGAACTGCCTCACTGAAAGCCACCATGGAAAGAGTTCTAATTTTAGCCGTTGGATGGCGCTGACTACGGATAGTACCGTACTATCCTAATAACGAAATGTGAAAGAGAATTTTAAGAAGGTTAAGTCGGTAGAAAACCATAAGCAAGATAAAAAAAATATACTATCCGAAACACGAGAACAGTAAAACTTACTTTAAAAAAAAACACAGTAGATCTATGCATATTTATGTGTAGCGAAATTTACTGGCTAGATTCTATTAATTCGGATGGCATTTCATCAGCGTCATCCATTGAACTAGCGTTAAATTCTTGAGTAGCGGTTGATGTCGAGGGTTGAAGAGACGTAAAATTAGATCTAGTATCCTTTTGAATAAATTTGTTATGTCTGCCCGAGTTCGTGCATTCCTTTCCTAATGCAAAAATACTTAGTTCAAATGTTAAAACTTAAATTTATGCCGGTTGTGTGAGAATTCCGGATGCTTTGTGTCCTGGATAACTGGGAGTTTACTATATTTGTTTACTATATTTGTTTGCAATTGGAATATCTTAAGACTTGCCGTTTTGTCAATTGGAGCGAGTTCTGTACGAAAATAAAACACATTAGATGTAATGTATAAAATAAATTTACCTTTCAAAAATAAATCTGCAATTTTAATATAATTATTCCTACATTTTCAAACATTTTAGTTAACAAATGCGATTTTCCCAGTTTTATACTCTAATGAGAATCATTTCATAATTAGTATTTGTTAAACATACCGTCCGTGGCCGAATGGTTAGCACGCTTGGCTAGTGAGTGTTGGGTTGCTTTACCTCTGAGCGGCACTTTTTTGCACACCATGGGCTAAATGACCAGGTCACATGGACCCCGAAGGCTCAGAGAAGGTTGGGGGAGGGGACCCACTGGAACAGCTGTTGAGAGACAGATGGTAGCCTCCCGTCAAGGCCATCCAGCGTGTTCTTTAACGTGCACAGGGTATGGCTCTTCCGCACACGGGGCCACGGCTTAACGTCCCATCCGACGGACGACGGTCTTTCCAAGCCCATCGGTGTCCCCTACTGACCGTGGGTAGGGCGGGGAATTTTGCGGAGATAAATCTCAACACTGACCCAGCTGGGACTCAAATCTGGGAACTACAGATTACGAGCCTGGCGCGCTACCGACTGAGCCACCCCCGCCCCCTTGGCTAGTAATGAAAGCGACCTGTGTTCGACTCCCGGATAAGGTATGGACGCTTGTGTTGCCTTTCTGCAGAAGTCCCACCATCCTCACAAACATTTTACTATGACACATTAAACTGTCAGATTTCTGTGACAAGCAGCTACTTGAGGGAATATTTATATTTTATTTAAATACATAAGAAACTGAAATTTTTATACGGTTAAAATTCGTCTTTAAAATTAGACGACTCTGTTAAAAATTAAAAGCAAACTTTACAATACTTGTAAACGGTAGATAGTTTCTATACGAAATACCATATTGCTATTGCCAACATAACAGTGACTTTCAGTTTCCTGAACACCCTTTCGTAACCAGAAAGATCGTTGACGAGTTGATCCAACCTAATCTCATCACTACGAAACAAGGCAGGTGTTGGCAGTTTCTGCCAACACCCATTGAACAACAGTGAAGCCGGCACGTAACACATTGTGTAGGACCTTTTCACACTGAACCCAACATTTATCAATGGAAGAAAACAATGACAAAGACTTTTCAGCTTTTCTTCACATTTGCTGCCTCTTTTATCTTTTCCAAAGAATGAATAATACAATTCAATGCGTTTCATTTATGTGTAGTATGATGATCTCAGTCCGAACCAAGGAGGTTGGTTGGGTTGTTTTACCTCTGAGCGGCACTTTTTTGCACACCATGGGCTAAATGGCCAGGTCACATGGGCCCCGAAGGCTCAGAGAAGGTTGGGGAAGGGGACCCACTGGAACAGCTGTTGGGAGACAGATGGTAGCCTCCCGTCAAGGCCATCCAGCGTGTTCTTTAACGTGCACAGGGTATGGCTCTCCCGCACACGGGGCCACGGCTTAACGTCCCATCCGACGGACGGCGGTCTTTCCAAGCCCATCGGTGTCCCCTACTGACCGTGGGCAGGGCGGGGAATTTTGCGGAGATAAATCTCAACGCTGACCCAGCTGGGACTCGAACCTGAACCAAGGAGCGTCTATATCATGAGAAAAACTCTATGTTCTTCACTGAGAATTAGTAGTTTTTTTTTTATCTGAGAGACACTTTTTTTTGCATAAAAAGGGACAAATAGTCAGGTCACAAAGAATCCAAAGGCTCAGTCTTAAGTAGAGGGGAGCTCAGTCGGTAGCGCGCCAGGCTCATAATCTGCACCCAGGTTTGGGTCCCACCTGAACCAGCTTTGAGATTTACTTCAGCAAAACTCCAACCCTGTCCTCAGTCATCAGGTGACTCCGACTGGCTTCTAAAGGCCGCCGTCCACATTAAACCGTGGTGCCGTGTGCGGAAGAGTGCGGGAGATCCCAAACTTCTCTGAGCCCTCGGGGTTTATGTAACCTGACCATTTAATGCATTCTGTTAAAAATATACCGCTCAGACTTAAAACAACCGAACCAATCCTAGGAAGGGGAAAGGGTCCACTGGGCAAATGTCAGGGATAGGCAAAAATCGTCTGACAAAGTCTTTACTGTGTTCTTTAATGTGAACAACGTATGAGTCTTCTGTACACAGGGCAAGGACTTAACATCCTATCTAACAGACGGCGGTCTTTGCAAACTCATTAGTGTATGATGTTTCTCACAGACGAAAGAGTGGGCTTTTGTGAAGAAAATCTCAATGCAGACAGAGTTCGGGCTCGAACTGGGAACATCAGATACTAACCCGGTGCATACCGACAGACCTAATCTTTGCACTGGGTAGTCATGAAAATATAAAATTTCAGTTTTCAAACTTTTAAGGTAGGTTTAAAGGGTGAGGAGAAACCGAAACTAAAAGTAAATAAACAATCTAAATCAAATTCATCTGAATCTTGATAAAAAAATATCCTATTCTGAGCTTTTCAATTCTTCTAAACTAAACATTTTGCACGATACAGAACACACTGATTGTTCTTGATGGAAGACTTACTTTTGCCACTAATAGTGGGGCGGCAGTGGCTCAGTCGGTAGCGCGCCAGACTCGTAATCTGTAGTTCCCAGGTTCGAATCCCAGCAGGGTCAGCGTTGAGATTTATCTCCGCAAAAGTCCCCGACCTGCCCACGGTCAGTAGGGGACACCGATGGGCTTGGAAAGGCCGCCGTCCGTCGGATGGGACGTTAAGCCGTGGTCCCGTGTGCGGGAGAGCCATACCCTGTGCACGTTAAAGAACACGCTGGATGGCCTTGACGGCAGGATACCATCTGTCTCCCAACAGCTGTTCCAGTGGGTCCCCTCCCCCAACCATCTCTGAGCCTTCGGGGTCCATGTGACCTGGCCATTTAGCCCATGGTGTGCAAAAAAGTGCCGCTCAGAGGTAAAACAACCCAAGCCACTAATAGTTCTCTAGTTGATGTCTTTCCTCAACTCTGTTCTGAGCCTTGCAGTCCTCGTAGCGTTGTCAATTTAGCACATTACAGAACTCCATGAATGACTTTGATAAGATTTTCACCCATTTTCTCTTAACTCTCCAATAGAAATCTTGAATACCATCACGGAATCATTATGGAGTTAATGAATCATCGCGGATAATAAAATAATTCCTTTTTCTGTTATAAAGCACAATTTAAAATTTCATTCATCGTATAAATAAATCCCTTACTTTTAATTCATTTCTTATAAGCATCAGCCATGTAAATATTTAACGTCCCAAATAAAATGGAAGAAATGTCTATCAAATATCAATTTATTACTGAAAAAATACTCCAATACATTTTTGTACATAAGTCAGTGCTTTCCGTTTAACGATTTTATCCTTCACAATATTGTGAATAAAAAGAACTGACATTTTATCTTTTTATTCTTTTTTTCAATTTGGACTCTTGCCATTTTTTGATGTCTTCGACAGCAGCAATATATGACAGAAGCAATATAAATATATATGCTTATCTCCGAGATGAGGTGGGGGAGAGAGAAAAAAAAATAAAAAAATGAAAAGACATAAGATTATTATTTTCTTTAACACCAAAACAACAGGGAAAAAAATAAATAATGGCGAATCATAACTTCGGCATGTGCTTCGACTATGCGAAGATTCATTCGCAGATTCTGAGGCAGCTGTCAAAAAAATCAGAAGCAAGGCTCAAACGGAAACACGTCAACACGAAAAAAAATTATATTTGAGGAGATAGTAAATACTTAGTGCCTGGAACATCAGAAATATTCGCAGCCGTGATCGACCAATAGTTCTTATCGTTGATGAATTGAATGTCAAGGAAAAATTCTATTTTCGACACAAAATTAAAAATAAAACAGTTTAAAAGTTTCATATTCCGGGGCATTCTGAGCAATAATTTAACTGCTTCTAAATCTATTCTTCTTCCTGTTGGTTGGCTCTTTTTTTTTGTACGTGTTGTTTTTGTTGTTAAGGTCTTTCTGTTTGAGGATCAATTTGTCGTCACATGTCACGTAATACATTGCCCCTCCAGAAGACGTCTTTGAAGTAATAGAAGAGAAACAATTAATTAATCGCGAATGTTTCGATCAATACTAGGAACCGTAAGATTGCAACTATGGCGTCTTCTAGCTGCAATTGCGTTGTGATCTATTTCTTTCAAAACTTTTATTACTAACGTGAACAAAATATTCAGCTATCGCAATAAAAAATGTAAATTTTTATATCCAAACTAATTCTCCTACTAAAACATATACAATTTGTATTGATATAGACTTATGGTCAAACATACAATTTGTATTGATATAGACTTATGATCAAACATACAATTTGTAGTGATATGGTCAATCAAACACTACCTTTCAATAGGCATTAGAACCAGGCTAGGATGTAGAAGAATTTTAAAGAAGGGAGGAGAGGGCGAGAAAATCAATCGAACAGTAAAAAGTAAAAAAGGGGGAAAGAGGCTGGATTTGCATTATAGCATAACCTTTACACTTTCATTTTATCATCATCATCATACTCAAGCAGCCATGGGCTACGGAGATCCAATGGATGGGCTCCCCTTCCAGATCTATAAAAGAATTCTTGAAAATGCACGAAAAATTCGTAAGTTTATAATTTTTTCTTTTATTTCCCTTACCAGCATTCTCAAAGAGGGAAGACCATGGCTCCCTCTTGACCGTCCCCCCCCCCCTAGATCTGGTCTTGATTGGAATATTTCCATATTGTGTGAATGGAAAGCCACATTCAAAGCTCCAAAACATTACAAATAACCTTTTCACGGATAATTATCCTTAGAAATAAGTTGAAGACCTCAAACATTCCATCCAGATTTCTACTTTCAAGAATATTCATTTAATATTTAAAGATTTATGGAGGCTTAAGCATTGCCCTAATTACCCTTAAAGGATAAAACACACAAAAACAAACTGTTGTAACAAATCGTTTATAAAATAAATGTAACAATAGAAGTTTGAATAACGATTCTTTAAATTTTTGTTGATTTCGAAGTTTTATAAAATGCGAAGTAGCATCTCCCGTTGTTAAATGTTCCAGCTTTAATGAACCTTTAAACATATGAGAATAATGAATATGTTAATTCCATTCCATAACAGGAAAGTATCTCAATATATATATATTGCAGATTAATATACCATAAATGTTCGAATAATAGTCCGAGCTGTTATTTACAATTTATTGCTTATATCCGGCTACAATTTAAATTAAAATTGATTTAGTCCATCACAACTATTGCGCGAAGTTTTTACACTTAATTTTTGAACACGTAATTGCGTTAAAAATGTACTTAGAGAAAACAGTTCCAGTTTTTTATATAACAATTTTAGAAATCTTTCTGTGCCAAATGAAACACTTTCCTAAAATAATTGTACAGTTTCGTTTACACGAAAGGATTATCCCAAACACACGTCTCGCATCCCTCTGTCAGACTCTGCCACTATTACAGCACAGATTACTACTATTACGGTCCCGCGTTTAATATATTATATATAGTATTTTTTGTATTGTGTAAAAATCTGGAATTTCTAAATGCAGTCAGCTATTATTTAGCAAATAGTTGAATATTAGATCTTTCACAGTTTAGATATTTCTTTCAAAATATGTTATTTTGGGAGTTTATGAAAATGAAAAAATTCGAAAAATTTCAGTTACACAAAAGTAATGCAGTTATAGAAAATATTGACTTCCGTGTAATCAAATGATTTCATATTAATCTAGCTACATGAATTACTGATTTATAATGTAATCTGTATTCAAAATATTGATTTACGGTGCGCTCTATACGTATAGAATATTGGTTTAGAAAGTAATTTAATTATAAAAAATAACGAATTATCCTGTATCCACTA
Source organism: Ryuthela nishihirai (assembly GCA_038380435.1). Lineage (NCBI taxonomy): Eukaryota > Metazoa > Arthropoda > Arachnida > Araneae > Heptathelidae > Ryuthela > Ryuthela nishihirai. Next base: position 13,590,868 of record JAWZYU010000016.1, on the reverse strand, counting down.
TATAAAATCTTAATTTAACCTATAATCCAGTTTAATATATACGCTGATATATAATTTTACTCAGAAAACTGCATAGCAAGCAAAATTTTTAGATTTTTCGTGTCTGTAATTATTGAATCTATAAATTCTGCAACTAAAAGTTACTTCTTATTTCTTGTTATGTTATTTTTACTTTCTTCGAACATTTACCAAAATTATTAATTAAATGTAACTTTGCTGGTCATAAAAAAAATCCCATTTTAGTTTCCACTTACCCAATAATTAACTTAGAATATAAATATATACGTACATTTTAGTAACTTAGGAATATAAAAACTAATGTTCTTTGATATGGGACTTTCTAAAAAAAATTAAGAAATTTTCCTCTTTTATAAGCAAAAACAAAGAGGAAGTGCGAAATCTTTTGTAAACTATGTTGCTTTTAATTTTAATATCATAAAAAAAAACTAAATTACCCCTCAAGGAGCTGCTTGTCACAGAGGTCTGACAGGAGCCTGTCAGTTTAATACATCATAGAGAAGGCCTGGAAGGAAGGCGAGACCTCATCAGAAGGACAGATTCTATCCAGATTCTTGATCAGTAGTCAAAAACGCAAACCACCCAAATACTGGGACGGCAGCTTTTTGTTAATACATAACTCGTTGTGATTGGTCCTGCGTTGGGCAGATATGACGTAAAGACGAGTTGGGTTGGGTTGTTTTACCTCTGAGCGGCACTTTTTTGCACACCATGGGCTAAACGGCCAGGTCACATGGACCCCGAAGGCTCAGAGAAGGTTGGGGAGGGGACCCACTGGGTTGTTTTGGGTTGTTTTACCTCTGAGCGGCACTTTTTTGCACACCATGGGCTAAATGGCCAGGTCACATGGACCCCGAAGGCTCAGAGAAGGTTGGGGGAGGGGACCCACTGGAACAGCTGTTGGGAGACAGATAGTAGCCTCCCGTCAAGGCCATCCAGCATGTTCTTTAACGTGCACAAGGTATGGCTCTCCCGCACACGGGGCCACGGCTTAACATCCCATCCGACGGACGGCGGCCTTTCCAAGCCCATCGGTGTCCCCTACTGACCGTGGGCAGGGCGGGGAATTTTGCGGAGATAAATCTCAACGCTGACCCAGCTGAGACTCGAACCTGGGAACTACAGATTACGAGCCTGGCGCGCTACCGACTGAGCCACCCCCGCCCCAGTAAAAACGATTCATCCAGTTTTTTTATCAGAGGAAGAAAAACTCTAGTGACAATTTTGATATACGAGAGTAAATCATAAAGTAAGGTTCCCAGTTTATTCCCTGTCAAACTGAGAAACATCTAGGATCGTGCCACCACCGCATTTTAATAACAAATATTGCTATGAGCGTCATCAGTCTCTTACACACCCGAGCTCTGAGGATCAGAATCAGAGCAAACACGACCAAATTATGTATCTGTATAGGAAGCTGATCTTAGTAGTAATTCGGTTTCTAAGGACACATAAGACTCGTCAGTGGAAATACATCAACCTCTTTTGGCTGTACGCATCTCTGATGTCCTGTCAGTACAACATGTGAGGAAATGGTGCCGTGAGTTTGAAGATGTGATGTGACTATAGTGGATGGGAACAGAAGTGGACCCCCATCGATATCATCCACGTCGTTGTACGTCCACTTCTGGCGTCTAGATATGGTGCCGTCGGATTCTTCCTTATTTGGGAAGCTGAAGAAGCATTTCAGAGGACTTTCCATCACATCCAAGAGATAACTGAGACAACCCCATCAAAGAAAAGGTGAAAGAGACTACCCTATCAAAGAGAAAGTCACAAAGCGGCTTCAGAAACAAGATGCGTCCTTCTATCGGCAGGGTTTCGACCGTTACGACAAGTGTCTCAACAAGACTGGTGATTACATGAAAAAATGATACACCCATTTCCCGTGTATTATTTGATATAATTACTGTCCACTGCAGAAATTGAATACAGAACCTAACTTACTAACTTATTCTCGAAAATATATAACCTGTGACACTTCCCACATCATAAACTTTCACTCTATAGAGGCGGGGGTGGCTCAGTCGGTAGCACGCCAGGCTCATAATCTTCAGATCCCAGGTTCGAGTCCCAGCCGGGCCAGTATTGATTTATCTCCGCAAAAATCCTCGGTCAGTAGGAGGCACCAATGGTCTTAGAAAGGCTGCTTTCCGTCGTATAGTCAGTTAAAGATTTGGATCCGTGTCCAGTAGAGTCATGTCCTGTGCACGTTAAAGAACACACTGGATGATCTTGATGGGAGGTGTCTCCTAACAGCTGCCCGGTGGGTCCCTTCTCCCACCTTCTCTGAACCCTCGGAGTCCTTGTGACCTGGTCATTTAGCCCCCTGTGTGCAAAAAAAAGCGCCGCTCAGAGGTAAAACAATCCAGCCCAACTTCCATTCTATATCATTATTACTCTTATGACCTGGGTCCATACGGGGAAGATATAATGAAGCAATGGTTTACAAATTTTCTATTTTGGTGGAGGATGAAAATGTAGATGGGGAACTTTTTAACATCCTGTGGCCCTTCTAAATATCACAAGATTCGTTTCGCATATAAGTCATTGCGCGGGTTTCAGAACATATATAGGAAGAATTGTTTTGAGAATTCAAACTCAAAAACAAACAAATGCTAAGACAAAAGCAACAGGAAATAAGGTAAAAATACGTTTATTTAAAATGAATTACAAGATAAATCAAAGTTTTACATATAGGTAGGAAAGAAGTTGTTAAAAAGTCTCTACATAATCATTACTAAACTACAAAAGTCAGTCTACTCTAGAGAGATCAATTAAAATATAATAAAATATTAAAGACCCAGATGATTTCTGCTTCTATTAAAATCGCAACGTCTTTTACTACATTCTTGCCAATTTTTCAGAAAATATAACTCCAAACAGAAATAAAACCTGAAGCCAAATCAACCCTCTAAATTGGAAAAGAACATTCATTTTCTCTATTCATCATAAATGTCATAAATTTTCGCTCACCTAACAAATGAAGCACATTTCATAAACTTCGTTTTTGTGTCATCAACTTTTTCATCCCTCTTTAGTTTGTTTTGGACGTCGTCGGAAAATATTCTATGCTTTCTTCCAAATCATAAATTTTAATTAAATGTTAGGAAAAGGTTTTAAGATTTTCATCCATTATACATATATATATCCATAAAAGTCTTCCTCTTCCTTCTGACATGAATTTGCACTCATACTGAAGGTGTTAATGCATAGCAAGAAGCAACAAAAGAGCAATATTTTTAGATAACCCGACTGAAGTTCAGAAGAATAGAGATTATAAATAGAGCATAATTCTGAATTTTAACACCAATGATTTCTAATCTCGTACTGTAGCGGCGTCCCGTGGCCGAGTGGTTAGAGCGCTTGGCTACTGATCTACAGGACCCGGGTAAGGCATGGATGTTCGTGTTGTTTTCTGCTGAGGTCCTGCCATCCTCTCAGATCTTCTACTGTGGCATATAAACTGACAGGCTCCTGTCAGACCTCTGTGGCAAGCAGCTGCTTGAGGGGGTATTTATTTTATTTTTTATTTACTGTAGCGAAACAACACATTTTGCCTGAAAATCAAAATTTCTAATTGCATTAGGTTTTTTAGTGCACAAGACAGTTCAAATGGTAATTATAGTTACCCGCTTAAATAGTTGGTTAAAGTAGTGTCGTCCCAATTTATTAACAACCGGTTCTTTTCTGTGGTAAAATAATGTTTCCAGGTTCGAGTGCCAAATGTACCAGGATTGAAGTTTACCTTCGCTAACCCCCGATCTGCCCTCAGTGAGAAAGGTGAGAGCTAAGAGCTTGAAAAGGCAGACGTCCTTCGCATAGGAAGTTAAACCGTGGTCATGTGTAACCCTGTGCATTTTAAAAAATACTTGGATGTTATTCACATGAGGCTTTCATCTGTCTTCTAGCAACAGTACAGTAAGTCTTTTCCCTAACCGATACATCATTTCGGGTCCTTGTGACCTGGTCATTTAGCCTGTTATGTGTACAAAAGGGTCTCTCAAAGATGGAAACAACCGCCCAACAACCTCTTCACTGCAAGTTTCATTTTACCTTTGTTTTTAACAAACAATGTTTCGAAATTCATTTATCACATAAAAGGAATATTTTATCTTCTATAAGAATCAGCTAAAGAATTTTTTATCTTCTAGAAGAGTCAGCAAAATTGTTATCAACCAGAATGTTTCTCTTTATGTATCTATAATTGATATATTATTAATTGTTGTTAATGGTATTGCATAATTTTTACTATTTACTATTTCATTTTTTTTCTCTTTAATATCCGGTTCGATTGCCAAAAACATTTTTGGTTTGACTGAACAGCGCGAACCTGGCAAGTGACATCACTGATTACCCACTTAAACTAAGATTTAGCGCCGCTAAACATCCTGTAATAGGTCAGAAGGGGGACAACAGTGGACTAGTAAAGGACGCCGTCGGTCAGATGGGACGTAAAACCGTGGCCCCATGTGAAAGACAGACATACCCTGTGCACGTTAAACACGCTGGGTTATGCAGATGGGACATTGACCAATGGTAGAATTACTACGATTGTTTGCACGTAAGTGAATTTTTTAATTCGTGGACTACCGTCACCAACAATTCGTACTCTTTAACACATGATGCGGAGCACCACAGCGACTCTTTAAGAGCACGAAACGTATTGTGCAAGTTGGAACACGTTGCGGTATGGTCAATAGAACAGTATAGTGTAGTCTCTGGCGTATTCTCGCTTTGAAAAACTGTGTGTGATTTTTTGCAGGTTATGGATCATATGGAAAATGAGCAACAGTGTGGGATGCGTTACTGTGTTCTGCGAGGCTTACTTGGTGCACAGATAGTCGCATAAATGACTCAAGTATATGGAGAAGAATGCTTGAAACGAAACGCTATTTTCAAGTGACAAAATTTCTCAGACGGGTGCAAATCCGTGGATACCCAAAATCCGGGCAACCAAGCATTCTTCTCCTATATTTCAGTCATTTATGCAATGTCTGTGCACCATTTAAAGCCTCTCCGAACACAGTAACGTATCACAAGCAGCTTCCTGCAAAAAATTACACATACGAAAGCAACACCTTTCCAGAGCGGGGCGGGAGTGGCTCAGTCGGTAGCGCGCCAGGCTCGTAATCATAGTTCCCAGGTTCGAGTCCCAGCTGGGTCAGCGTTGAGATTTATCTCCGCAAAATTCCCCGCCCTGCCCACGGTCAGTAGGGGACACCGATGGGCTTGGAATAGACCGCCGTCCGTCGGATGGGACGTTAAGCCGTGGCCCCGTGTGCGGGAGAGCCATACCCTGTGCACGTTAAAGAACACGCTGGATGGCCTTGACGGGAGACTACCATCTGTCTCCCAACAGCTGTTCCAGTGGGTCCCCTTCCCCAACCTTCTCTGAGCCTTCGGGGTCCTTGTGACCTGGCCATTTAGCCCATGGTGTGCAAAAAAGTGCTGCTCAGAGGTAAAACAATCCAACCCTTTCCAGAGTGATAAAACGGCAGAGACTGACTGCTTACTGTTTCTTACTTCCGATAGTATTGTGTCATATTTCAACATGGACATACTGTTCTGTACCCTTAAGGTGTTGCGTGTGTTGCCAAATATCATTTATTAACTCGTACGAAAAATTGCCAACTGTTGGCGATGGAAATCCACGAATATACTGATCCACTTTTGTAATGAAAGTGTTGAATATGATATGCAGGTCAGAGTTTGTAAAACACCTTAATGGCATCTTAAGAGGAATTCAAAGAGTAGAATTTTATCCAAACAATTTCTTCTCTTTGATCAATTGGTCGTTACTACTTGAAAGGAACGAAACTACTCAAGAACTACTTCCAATTGAAGAAAAGCTTAAAAAACTTTAACCAAACATCAATTATTTCAACTTCTACGTATTGCTTTTATGTCATTTGTGATTATTCTATTAAAATTAGTTTGAAGCTTTCCATATTATTGAAATCGAAGTCTTGGACCTATTTAAAAAGGTCTGCTATTAACCACTAAATCTATGGTTAGAATCCATTTTTCTCTCTCTCGATAATTTCATCGGAACTGCTACATCATTAATCACTTTCATGAATGGCCACATAGAGTCAATGATTACATTCTGACTTCTGGCATAATCAGCATCAGCCGAAACGAAGATCTTGAAATTGTTTGTCCTCAGCGAGTTTTCAGTATTATAATTAAGCGAATGGGAAACTTTGATCAATGAGTATCACCCAAAGAAAAGCTTTGGTGTTATTATTAAACAAAAGGAAAACTCTAAACTGTTAGTATTGCCCCCAGTAAAACATCAGTATTCCCATTAAACGAATGGAGATCCCTAAATTGCACATGCTATCCCATAAATAATATTATGCAACAATAAAATAATGTTCAAAATTTTATTATTCGACAATAAAATAATGCTGAAGACTTTACTATGCATCAATATTGTATTACTCAGTAATAGGATGATACTGAAAGCCTTATTATGCATAATACTGTATTACGCAGCAACAGGATTAGGTTGAAATATTTATTGTGCAAAATAATGCATTTATTACCCAGCAATATGATTGTGTTGAACGTCTTATTATGCAAATTACTGTATTGCTCAGCAATAAGATGATGCTAAAAGCTTTATTATGTGCAATACCTCCTTACACAGCAATAGGATGGTGGTGAAAACCTTATTGGGCAGAATACTTCATTGTACAGCGCTAGGATGAAATAAAAGTCAGCGAACAATTCGAAAATGATATTAAATATATCACCATTTCGTTGCAGGCAGTGATATGCTACACTATCGATAGTGTTGTTGGTAAACATAATTTCCATGTTATTTTCACAGCCTGAAGCTAACACATATATGACAAAAAGGAACTTTAATAAGTACAAAACAAACAAGGATAAATATTGATGCATGCGACTTCTGGGCTTATTTAGATCTTATCATTACCAATTAAAATGTGCCACACCGGTTTTGACGATAACCTTAAAAATGAAAAAGCCTTATAGTCTTAAGCTCGTTAAAAAAGTACAAAATGTATATAAACTGCATCAACGAAACTTTCGAAAACAGATTCTTGTTTAAAATGCAAAGTTCCTTATTTTTCTAGTTAATTATATTTAGTTTTGAAAGAATCCTGTCTCTCGTTATTAAAATAACGATGTACTCACTGAAAGGAAAATGATGTTACCTGCTGTTTACTTCATCCAAGCTTTCTTTTGTTGCATTACAGGTATTTTACTTTTCTTTCCTACTACTACTTTTTAAAGTATTCCGGGAGGGAAAATCGATTAGATCCGGAAATTAATTTCCCAAAAGTAGTGAATATTTTTGGAACACACTAAAATGAAACAATGATTATACAGCTTGAGTGCAAGTGAGCACGAAACATGGCAAAGGTTTAAGAATGTATTTTTCTTTTCTTCATTACGTTCTTGTTAATCATCGAGGAGTCAGAATTGGAATTAATTTATTTTACTCGACTGATTCATAATGCAACGCATCCACCAATATAATAGCATTTTTGAAATAAGCAGGATTATTTGCTCTAGTAAATTAATGGGGTCGCGGTAATTCCTTTAAAAAAAGTTTAACTTTGGAAAAAAAAACTAGGCTACTTAGAGATACTCTCCCGTGCAAGGCGAATGGGAAAAAAATACAAGATTTGTTAAAGGATTCTCCTTTTACGAACCGGAACAGAAAGATAGCAAGAGTCATTATAATGAATTTCAGAACTGAATAAAAGTTAAAAATGCCAAAGTCTGGATTTTGCCCGAATGTATCACACTTAAAAAAATCAGACGCGCTAAGCTCCCATGAACGAAAATATTGAAAGCATATAAAGTAGGCCGTTATTATTCGGTGTAGCTGAATTCGTGGAAAACACCAGCAAACAATGGGGGGCGGGAGGGGGCTCAGTCGGTAGCGCGCCAGACTCGTAATCTGTAGTTACCAGGTTCGAGTCCCAGCTGGGTCAGCGTTGAGATTTATCTCCGCAAATTTTCCCGCCCTACCCACGGTCAATAGGGGACACCGATGGGCTTGGAAATGTCGCCGTTAATCGGATGGAACGTTAAGCCGTGGCCCCGTGTGCAGGAGAGTCATACCCTGTGCACATTAAAGAACATGCTGGATGGCCTTGACGGGAAGCTACCATCTGTCTCCCAACAACTGTTCCAGTGGGTCTCCTCCTCCAACCTTCTCTGAGCCTTCGTGGTTCATGTGACCTGGCCATTTAGCCCATGGTGTGCAAAAAGGTGCTGCTCAGAGGTAAAACAACCCAACCCAGCAAATAATGAAAGTAAGGATCAATGGAAAATAGAAGGTTTGGTTCTTGACTCACTGGAATAGCAGAAAGTTTGTGGCTCATAAATATAGCCATTTTATGACAAAAGGAATATGTTTATTTGTTTCAAAAATGAGCGTATTATAAGTGTATTAAAAATATTAACCAAGAAAATAATGTAAACATTCATTAAAGAACTCACCCTTTAACGACTCGGATGGAAGCGTTAGAAAAACTAGTTGCTTGCTTATATTAAGTAAACCGGAAACATTCATTTCAACCAGAAACAATTGGGCTTTTATGAAGAATATTTAGAAGAGAATTTAGAAGAGTGAAAAATTCCAAAATGCAGCTTTACAATGCACCTAAAGGGCCTAAGTCCATCGTGGAATTTTTCAGTTTAACTCCATGGCGAAATAAATAACCGAGAATGTGCCTACGTAAGTATAGGTGCCCCCTCCCCCTATATTTCAGATCACCCCTCTCGTAATCTGAAATTCCCAAGTTCGAGTTCCATCTGGGCCAGCGTTGAGATTTATCTCCATAAAATTCCCCATACTGCCTCGGTCAGTCGGGGATACCGAATGGATTTGAAAGGCCGTCGTTCGTACACGGACCATGAAAGATGGGACATTAAGCCATGGTCCACGTACGGGAGAGCTATACCCTGTGCACTTTAAAGAACACACTGGATGTCCTTGACGGGAGGCTTAACGTTCCAGACACCTAACACGGATTCAGTGGATCCCATCCCCCAATCTTCTCTGAGCCTTGGGCGTCCTTGTGACTGCATTTACCCACCCTTGTTATTGTGCAAAAAGTTGCTGCTTAGAATAACATAACACAAACCAAACGTTCACGTAAGAGGCTTACGAAAATTAACGTTTCTTGAAAATCATTTAGCTTCGACATTCAATCCTTAAAGTAGCCAATATTTAAATACAGTGCAGACGTGTAAAAAGCAGGACACAAGCCCAGGTGCTCCTGGTGGAGAGGGGAGTAAAGTTAGGCACTTACATCGAATCGATATATATATATAGATGAAAAGAAAGGAACTTTAACAAGTACAAAATAAAAAAGAAAAATATTTATATGTCTCTGTTTGCCGTATGAACTGGACGTACAAAGCATGTTTTATTTTCCATAAACATTAATGTCCACGATACAGTTCTAGAAATTATGTAAGAAGATCAGATTGACAACTTAATTTCGTCAATTTTTTTTTTATAAGTAATAGGTAAAAATTAGAATAGGGGTTCTCAACGTTCTTCAACGTGTTACGATTCTCACCGTGAGAGCTCAAAAGTCGCTAGATATATGTTATATATATTGTTACGAAAGATGAACGAGCAACAGATACTTCATGACTTAACGTGACGTGAACACTCGTGTGTGCTTCTACGTGAGATTCAATTTAGCCAACGAATTGGAACTTAGAACGATTCGAAAAAAAAAGATAGCAGTGTGTTAAAGTTGTGAGATCTGAAAGGACGTTCAGATACTATGAGTCAGTACGCGTTAAGTGAAAATAATTAGTATATTTATTAGTGTGTGGGCGGGTGTTTGTTTTCTGTTGTTAGTAATAAAAGTTTAGTGAACTAGCACAGGACGAGAAATTGTTTACGTCTGAAGGTATTCAAGTGACATGGTAAACAAAGTGAAGAGGTAGTATTTTAGTAGAACAGACAGAGCTGATATTGTATACTCTGTACAAAAAGGTTAATGACTTATGTATGATAGTAGTTAATTTGTTTATAAGATACTTCATCCATATTTTTGTAACAATTTGCATTGTATTGTAATTGGTTTTAAAATATAGTTTTTAATACTCACGCTCAGTGCCTATCAATTTTAAAATTCGCAACAATATGCTTTACTTTATTCCCATTGTTATACTATAACTATAGTTTTATCTATCTATACAAGGGGTACGCCAGTTACATACACATTTCCAGGAGGTACGTGAAGCAGAAAAGGTTGAGAACCACTGAATTAGACAACGAACTGCAGACAAAAATTCTGTTCTAGAACTTTCTGCTTACAATTTAATTGTTGTTTAAAGCAGATCCGCGCAGTTTTACAATTTTCGATAACGTATTTCCGTTTGTTTAATAAAAGAATCTGTATGCAAATATTAATTTTTTTTTAAATCTTTTTATTAAATGCTACTCAATCAACATTTTTTTAGTCATATATTACTGAATAATTCCTAACTAAGGTGGATGTCGAAGAAAATATTAATCCCAAACCCGAATTGACTCTCGATCCCCCTCTACATTACTACGAGTTTTGCAACGAACATTATTATACAGGCCGCTAAGCAATCTTAGCTGCAATGAACGAAGAGAGAAAAAAAGGTTTCAAATAACACCATGCCATTCAGATTTCAAAGTTAATCTATGCACACAGCATGAAACTGAGTACGAGCTGTAAACAGCAAATACGAGTCTCAAAAAACCACCATCGAATAGTCAATACTTTGAATACAATACATATGCGGATATATATTATCGAAAGCTACAAAGAATGGAAATGAAAATAACTATGAAATTTAAAATATTTGAGTGTATTAAGTATGGTTTTATATATTAAGTAAAGGTCATATTGCAAAATTCAGAAATCTCCAAGAACAGAGAGCTTAAACTTCTAGGCAATTCGAAATTAGAGATCTTAAATTCTCTAATAATTTAAAAGGAGAGAAAGAAAAAAATTCAAATAACTCTACGACGGATCATAAACTTTAAAGTAATTCAAAGCCAAAATCAGGAACTTCCAGTCCTCGAAAAAGTGGAGGTCACAAATTTCCCGATAATTGAAGAGCATAAATTTATCTGGTAATTCGAAAGCAGGAGTCCTAAATTTCCTAGGAATTCAAAAGCCGAGATCATAAATTATCCGGTAATTAAAAAACAGGAATGCGGAATTTTGCGGCAGTTCAAAGTAGAGATAAGGGTTTTTCCATTATTTCAAAAGTAGAGACAAGGAATTTTCAGTATTTCAAAGACTTAAGTCATAAGTTTTCATTATATTCAAAAGGTGAAATAATAAGTTTCTTTGCAGTTCTAAAGCAGAAGCCATAATATTCCTGGCAACTCAAAAGCAGAAGTCGTAAATTTTCAGATAATCAAAAGCAGCAGACACCAACTACCGTTAATGTTGTTAAAAAGAATACAATACTAACTAGAATTGCATATCGTCTATGGCGAATATGGGATGCTTGTTTTGAAAGAGAATGATTTTATTTTCTGCCTAATATCCTCTAACGGTGGAAAGACGAACTAGTGGATGATTCGGAAAACGCAAATAATAATATTTTGTTAGTACCTTATAAAACACAAAGCAATTTCTCGTTTAACTCTTAAAATGAAAATAATCTATTTTCCCACCCCCTGTAAAACAAAGTGGCAAATCGTTACTATCAGTATAGGGTGGGTATCATCCCAATAAAAGGCTAAGTGGCCCTTGACCTAGACACTCTACAACCAAAGTGTTACAATCCTAGCAAGAATAGATCGTTTGCAATGTACGTTTAAAGTTTTGTCATTGTGTACATTTAGCATCCTCTAACAAGGAAACAAACCTTCTGGTGTATTTGAAAAGTATGAATCATAATATTTCATTAGTACCTATCAAATCAAAATGAATTTTTCAATTATATTCTAACGCAAAAAGGTTGTGTTTTTCCAACAATACCTGGGAACAATGGGGCGGGGGTGGCTCAGTCGGTAGCGCGCCAGGCTTGTAATCTGTAGTTCCCAGGTTCGAGTCCCAGCTGGGTCAGCGTTAAGATTTATCTCCGCAAAACTCCCCGCCCTGCCCACGGTCAGTAGGGGACACCGATGGGCTTGGAAAGCCCACCGTCCGTCGGATGGGACGTTAAGCCGTGGCCCCGTGTGCGGGAGAGCCATACCCTGTGCACGTTAAAGAACACGCTGGATGACCTTGACGGGAGGCTACCATCTGTCTCCCAACAGCTCTTCCAGTGGGTCCCCTCCCCCAACCTTCTCTGAGCCTTCGGGGTCCATGTGACCTGGCCATTTAGCCCATGGTGTGCAAAAAAGTGCCGCTCAGAGGTAAAACAACCCAACCCTGGGAACAAATCATTGCTCTCAGTGCAAGTCACTTCATCCTCACATTACACCACCAAAGCTTCAAATTTCTAGCATAAATGCATCGTTTGCAATATTCAATAATTTTTTTAATTTCCCCCACTCAGTTTCACGCGCGGCCACCATAGGACGGCTCACTACCACATTAGTTAAGAAATGTAACGGACGTTCTTAGTGTAACATTTCCTGACAGATGGGTTGGTAGGGTGTTCCAATTCTACGGTAATCAAAGAGCCCTGATTTGACGATACTCGATGTTTTCTTGTGGGGTATTGTAAAGAATTATGCTTACATGGACAAAATTCTACACCTGAATCATTTGAAAGCCAGAATAATAAAACAACTGAACAACAAGTAGCAAATTTGGGTTGTTATTTTACCTCTGAGCGGCACTTTTTTGCACACAATGGGCTAAATGGCCAGGTCATATGGACCCCGAAGGCTCAGAAAATGTTAGGGGAGAGAACCCACTGGAACAGGTGTTGTGAAACAGATGGTAGCTTTCCGTCAAGGCCATCCAATGCGTTCTTTAATTTGCACAAGGTATGGCTCTCCCTCACACGGGGCCACGGCTTAACGTCCCATCCGACGGACGGCAGCCTTTCCAAGCCCATCGGTGTCCTCTACTGATGTGGGCAGGGAGGGGAATTTTACGGAGATAAATCTGAACGCTGACCCAGCTGGGACTCGAACCTGGGAACTGCAGATTACGAGCCTGGAGCGCTACCGACTGAGCCACCCCCGTCCCAACTACAGATGGGCAAACAGGCGACAAAGTGAAAAAATGTTTTTAAATTTTTTTAAATCCTTAAAAAAACTGTTTTTTTTTTTAAGGATTTAAAAAAGAGCAGATGTAGGAAGAAAATACTGGTACTTCGTTTCTCGAGTAACCACAAATATACTAGATTTCAAGACCCTTAAATTAATTCATCTTTGTCTGTTCACCTGTACGAAGAATTGCCTTTTTTCATTAGCTCATTTTCCTTAGGAAGCTACTACACTGCTCACAAAAATTAGGGGATATTTCTTCGTTTCATATTCATTTTGAAATATCCCCTAATTTTTGTGAGCAGTATACATCATGATCTGCGAAGAATAACCAATATTGTCATCTACTGAAAACAAGTAATTCTCTATAAATCCCTCTTTGAAACTTGTATTTTAAAAGATTTCCTCGATTCCTGTATATCCTATAAATCCTCGATTTATACAAATATATCCTATACATAAATCGAGATTTATTCGATTTTTATATACACCATCAAGACAAAAAAATTGTGAATCTTTAATTATGACAATGGGCAACCAAAATTAATGCTTTACAACTTATGAAATGAGTTTTTTATGGAAAAGTGTGAATGGAGATGATGATCTAAGCCAATAATCTTTAACTTAAGAATATATATTAAACGTATTACCTTATTGAATCCTATACATAAGTCTTGGTTACATCTAACAAAATCATCAAAAAATTATTCACAACAACAACACAGATGTGAAAACATAAACGCTTCTTAGAATTCTATTTATCGCCTTTTAATTACTTTACATTCTTCTTTCGTTTTTCAATCAGAAAGGAAAACAAAAATTTCCAGCTAGAAACGTAATAACAAAAATAAATCGCAGTTAAACAAACAAATGCATCTCTCCCTACACGCAGAGATTGCAATTTGTCATCAGCCTACATCTTTCAAAGGAGATATCTTAGTTTTTCCCACCATTCAAGTATTCAATTATTCTTTGATATCTGTCTCTATCTTCTGTATGATCTGCGAAGGTTTATCTCTTCCTCTGCTCCTTCCCAGATTCGTCTCTTTCTCTCTCCTCTCACTCGAAGCTTCCTCCTCTTCCTCTTTATCCACCTCCGAGCCATATATCTCCTCTGCATCTGCTTTTGCAGACATGACATTCAGAGAGGGACAAAAACCTACTATTCGATTTGCCCTCGGTCGTTAGTTGCGAGGCTTTGCTCTCCCTATCCTTACAAGTCAAAGCCATCAGCCCTCTCTCTATACACCACCTCTACCTGGCGCTATGGTTATTTTTAGAAACGTACGGTGCACGAAGAGACGTGGACGCACATCCAAGGGGAGAGGTTTTTTTTTGTTTTCCTTCTTATTTCAGGCACACACACACATGCATCCTCCGCCATTCATTCCGTGAGTCGAAAGGTACCTACGATACTCATCCTATTCTTGACGTGCAAATCTTTTCCCAAAGTGACGACGACAGTTTTCGGAGCTGCATCCAAATATAGAGAATATCGAGATAGTGACAAAAACATGTTGAAACCCTGAACGACAGTCAGCAGCGATGGCTACAAAGTAGTGACTTCTCAGAAAACTACGAGAAAAAAAAACACAAAATTCTGTTTAACGTCATAGTTACAAAATGCAAAATATTTTTTCTCATCAGTATAAAACTTACGGAAAATATCTACAAGTTATGAGGCAAGTGCAGATTTAGACTTTTTTTTAATAAATCATAAATCTTTCATGCTTTAAAGCTATTAAACTGAGTTAATAACAGATAAGCACATGTAGGCTGAAAATGATCTTTAATATGAGAAAGAAATGATTCAGAAAAAAGGATTTTTTCATCTATACTCAAGATTGTTTTTTAACCTAAAAGTGCTTGGCTTGTTTGCTTATTATTAACCATATCATCTGTATGCTTCATTCAAGGGGATTGGCTGAAAAAAAAAAGACCATGACAACTGAACTCGAGGTGTGACTGGTCTAATGCATCTGATTGGAAGTGCTTCATCAATCAGTATCTTCATTACAGACAAGACTATTTATCATGATTTATCCCATAATATAAAACAGGTATTAGTAAAGGTCTTGATCGGCATCCGGTAGCTGAGCGGTCAGAGCAGTTGACAAACATCAAATGCTCGTGAATTCGTCTCCCACCCTGCTCAATGCGATTTCTCCATTCTCAAATTATACCACCCTGCTCAGGGCGATTTCTCCATTCTCATATTCTACCACCCTGCTCAAGGCGATTTATTCATTCTCAGATTCCACCACTCTGCTCAAGGCGATTTATTCATTCTCATATTCTACCACCCTGCTCAGGGCGATTTCTCCATTCTCATATTCTACCACCCTGCTCAAGGCGATTTATTCATTCTCAGATTCCACCACCCTGCTCAAGGCGATTTATCCATTCTCAGATTCCACCACCCTGCTCAGGGCGATTTATCCATTCTCAGATTCCACCACCCTGCCCAAGGCGATTTATCCATTCTCAGATTCTACCACCCAGCTCAAGGCGATTTATCCATTCTCAGATTCTATCACCCTGCTCAAGGCGATTTATCCATTCTCAGATTCTATCACTCTGCTCAAGGCGATTTATCCATTCTCAGATTCTATCACCCTGCTCAAGGCGATTTCTTCATCTCAGATTCTATCACCCTGCTCAAGGCGATTTCTCCATGCTCAGATTTTCATTACAGTTAGGTTGTTCTTTCCTCTTAGCGGCGCTTTTGCCACACACAATGAGCAATGTTGCCAAATCACAAGAACGACAGCAAGCGTTCCAAGTCCATCGGTGTCCTTCCTCTGACCTGGCAGGGTGGGGGTTTAGCGGCGAGAAATCTCAAAGCAAACACAATTGATAACTCAAACATGGGAACTGCAGGATTACGAGCCTTGGTGCGCTAAAGAATGAACCAACTCCCTCCCCGTTGAGTTCAGGATCCATACCTGAGAGCCTCGGATTGCACTTACGACACTCTACCGAAACGTGCCATATCAGTACTAACAGATGTCATAATTACATTATCATCTATATACATACATACCATAACAAACACATTCCTTTATGATGTGTTCTGAAATTCGTCACTGAGGCATCTTTATTATTATTAGTAAAAAAAATTCTTTCTTTTTCTGGTTCGCACGACCTAATCCATTTTAGCCTTGCGTTTTGTTTTGCTTAGTACATTTACTTTTCTGCGTGTAGCGTTTTAAGCAAAGAAAAATTCAACACAAACACTCTTAGCGAGAAAAATGTGTGCTTCTGTCTTTCAGCGCACTTTACGCTTTATTTCGTCATTCTTCATCTGAACATAATCAAATTTCGAATCCTCAGAACTGCTTCTGAGTACAGAATCGACTGACTCCTTCGATACAAGTCGACAAACGCTAACGAGATATTTTTGCACTAGCTAAATCTCTCAGGGATATAATACAGAAAAATATCTAATGTAACCGTTAAAGGAAAAAATATACTTTTTTTTCTTAAATCTTCGACATCATTGTGACAAAATTTGCTCAAGTTTATTTCTTTATTGTAAGCTATTGATTATTCGTCTGAAATTCGAAGAAATGAGGATAAAAAGAATTTCCTGAAGTGAAGAGCAGCAAACAAGAAGTTGTGGAAAGAAAATTAAATCTTATTTCTTTGAAAAGTGAAACTATTCTTTTTATATCTGTTGAAGAGTAGAAAAAAAAATTTCCTTATCGTCAATTCCTAAAATTAATTAATACCTTGTTTTTTTTTTTCGATGCTTTTCTTTGCATATAAATAAATGAAAACAAGAAAAATGTCATTTTTCTTATCTGATTCATTTCAAACATTTCATTTTCAAAGATGTAAAATTTACATGCTCTTTAAAATATTCAGTATTAACTACGTTTTAAGACTGCTAAATTTGAATCAATATATGCAAATCATAATTCAACTCTAAAGAAACATGGAAATTCAAATACCATCATATTGTTTTTTTTTAAAATATGCCTGGATGAAAGCTGTTTTCTACATCTTCTTATCTCTTCTTAGATCTGATGATAAAATGACAACAAAAAATATAAATGTCAGAAAGACGACGATGTAAACAACTACGAATAATTAGAAATTTTAATGAGTAATATTTAATAGACCCTCTTCGATGTAGAATACGAACCCAAGTGTGAGTTGTATTCCTCCTTACTGAAGAAACCTTTCTTCTCATGGAGCTGGGGGGTCTCAATCAGTAGAGCGTCAAGGCTGTAATCTGATGTCCCCAGGTTAGAGTTCCACCTGAGCCAGCGTTGAGATTTATCTCTTCAGAACTCACCGTCCTGAATTCCGCGGGGCGGGGTGGCTCAGTTGGTAGCGCGCCAGGCTCGTAATCTACAGTTCACAGGTTCGAGTCCCAGCTGGGTCAGCGTTGAGATTTATCTCCGCAAAATTCCCCGCCCTGCCCACGGTCAGTAGGGGACACCGATGGGCTTGGAAAGGCCGCCGTCCGTCGGATGGGACGTTAAGCCGTGGCCCCGTGTGCGGGAGAGCCATACCCTGTGCACGTTAAAGAACACGCTGGATGGCCTTGACGGGAGGCTACCATCTGTCTCCCAACAGCTGTTCCAGTGGGTCCCCTCTCCCAACCTTCTCTGAGCCTTCGGCGTCCATGTGATCTGGCCATTTAGCCCATGGTGTGCAAAAAAGTGCCGCTCAGAGGTAAAACAACCCAACCCAACTCACAGGTTCGAGTCCCAGCTGGGTCAGCGTTGAGATTTATCTCCACAAAATTCCCCGCCCTGCCCACGGTCAATAGGGGACACCAATGGGCTTGGAAAGGCCGCCGTCCATTGGATGGGACGTTAAGCCGTGGCCCCATGTATTGGAGAGCCATACGCTGTGCACTTTAAAGAACACGCTGGATGGCCTTGACGGGAGGCTACCATCTGTCTCCCAACAGCTGTTCCAATGGGTCTTCTCTAAACCGTCCTTTTTGACCTGGCCATTTAGCCCATGGGGTGCAAAAAAGTGCCGATCAGAGGTAAAACAACCCAACCCAACCTTGACCTCGGTCAGTAGGGGACGCAAAAAAAGCTTGAAAAGCCGTGGTTCCATTTGCGAGAGAGCTTTTTTTAGCCTATGCACGTTAAAGAACACTCTGGATGACCTTGACGGGAGGCTACCATCTGTCTCCCAACAGCTCCAGTGGGTCCCCCTCCTACCTTCTCTGAGTTCTCGGGATCCTGTGACCTGGCCATTTAGCCCGTTTTGCGCAAAAAAAGTGCCGCTCAGAGGTAAAACAGCCCCACCCTTTTTACTCAAATTATATCGATGTGTAGCAACGATTAGTAAAAGTTGATTTTGACTACACATGGAACAACTGAGTTGTTTTACCTCTTGAGCCGCAATGCTGAGAGTTGAATAGAAGGAGGGAACCCATTATTAGGATACAGATTATGATTATTATCTGGCCATTTAGCCCATGGTGTGAACAAAAGCCCCGCTAAGAGGTGAACAACCAAACCGATTAAAATGCTGTTGTACATTATGGTGTAAAGAAATGCATAGTTAAAAATTAGTCAGAATATAAAGCTTTCTGATTAAATGTCGACATTTTCCTTTTTAGCAAATTTTCTAAATGAATTATCTGGTAAATGTCACTTTTGATTTTATCACTAGACATACGAAAACACTAAACGATATATCTCTTAAGAAACACCACATTTGGAACTGTCGATGAAGATTACTTAATTATCCCGACGTCCGTTTCATACCCAACTGTCCCTTTTTTTTTCTCTTTAAAATTTAAAGAAGGATTTCCGGAAGATTTCACTTTTGAGGAAAATTACATTTTTTTCTCGATCTTCGACAGTTGGCCCACTAATATAAAAAGAATCGTTTTTTTACATTCCTCTGAAACATTTTCCTCTGTTACAGTGAATCATATCACAGTTCAACATTGTCTAGAACTACTTTCAGAATGCCATTTGGTAACAAATGCATGGAGAATTTTAAAAGATGATTCCTTCAGAGGAGAAGTTCTCGACGTTTTGGGCATTCAATGATCATTTTGTCAGAATATAAAAACTAATGTGTTGTATTTGATTTTAGGTAGATTAATAATACACATTCAGGGAGTACTAGAGAAGCTCTCTTTTGTTTGTTGTACTCTTATTTTATTTTTCAATATGGGAGGTAAAGCCTACATCATATTAATGCAAAGAACTGAACAGTGCAATAAACAGGATTTTCGGAGGATTTTTTTACGTTACGAAAGAGGGGCAAGGGAGCCAAAGGAGGGTGTATGGGGGCCCTTAGGAGATAAGGGGTCTCTTGCCCCATTGCTAGGTCCGATCCTGTTATATAGCATAATGCAATGGACATCTCTTGATTTATATAAATAAAATTTGGTTATATAGCAATTACACAATGCCCAAAATTTGGCATGAAAAGACGACAATGATTCACGACAATTAATTCATTTTTGTCGGCATTTTACCATTATTCCTGAAACGAAAGTTTATTAAAAAAATTGCTCATACTGGAAAGAAAAACGTTTTATTAGTAATAGTGTGTTGATATTATAAAAGCAAAACACACAGTGCAGACTATAGCGTGAAATTAATTAATCAAACTTACAAAGATGACAAATTACAGAGGTCCGGTTGAGATGGCCTCAGGGAGAGATGTTGGGATCACGAAGGCCTCAGGGAGAGATGTTGGGATCACGAAGGCCTCGGGGAGAGATGTTGGGGTCACGCAGGCCTCAGGGAGAAATGTTGGGGTCACGAAAACTTCAAAGAGAGAGATTTTGAGAACACGAAGACCTCAGAAATAGATAATGGTGAAACTTGGAAACGGCAGGACACGACTTCAATGGAATATCTATCTATCTAACTATTATTTGCTTTGGCAACATTCAGAACTAAAACCTTTAAATCCATCTTCTGAAGTGTTTACTATCGGTTAGCGTCCATATTTGAATTAACTTTCTAGACTTGATATCTTCGCACAGACGCGTGAAAATATTTTAGGTGTTCTCAGCTCTTAGTGTCACACACAAAACACAACAAGCTTGAGAGAGTTTAAGAGAAAGCATTTTAAACTGTGAACCATCGGCATCCAACACCCCCTGTAGTCGCTACTGAATATGCTCCGTTATTCCATCCATATTTTTTATCGATGCTGATCTCAGTTGATTTCGAATTTCGGCCTTCAATTCGTCAACTGTATGTTGTTGTTTCTGAAAATATTCCTGTAGTTCCCAGGTTCGAGTCCGAGCTGGGTCAGCGTTGAGATTTATCTCCGCAAAATTCCCCGCCCTGCCCACGGTCAGTAGGGGACACCGATGGGCTTGGAAAGGCCGCCGTCAGTCGGATGGGACATTAAGCCGTGGCCCCGTGTGCGGGAGAGACATACCCTGTGCACGTTAAAGAACACGCTGGATGGCCTTAACGGGAGGCTACCATCTGTCTCCCAACAGCTGTTCCAGTGGGTCCCCTCCCCCAACCTTCTCTGAGCCTTCGGGGTCCATGTGACCTGGCCATTTAGCCCATGGTGTGCAAAAAAAGTGCCGCTCAGATGTAAAACAACCCAACCCAACTGAAAATATTCTCTCCTTATGACATCACCATCAGAAGTAATCGCACGGTTTTAGATCTGGGGAAATTGGTGCCAGAACTATCCATTTTTCAAAGCGTACAAAAAAATCGATTTCCGAGAACACGATCGTGAAAGTGCTCATTGAGGACACCCAAAACCGCGTTTTCTCTGTGCAGCAGTTGACGTACAATTCCCCCCCCCCCCAAGTCTGTTGCGTTCTGTGATACCAAAATCAATACTGCATGTCATATAGTTCTCGAAATATATGCAATTTTTACTGAAGAGTCATTTTTTAAATAACCCACAGATTCAAAACCGAATGGCACAGTCATCCTGATTGATGGTCAAAAAATCATTAAATTATGATTTATTTTTATTCTTAAACGTAATACGTTCGTGTATGTCAAGGCAATTTTTGCAACCTTCTCTTTTCTAGCACTTTAATCGGATTTCAACTCTGCAGTTGTGTTATTTTACCTCTGAGATGCACTTTTTGCAAACACTGGGCTAAACGGAAAGGTCACAAAGACACCAAAGGCCCAAAGAAGGTTGAATGCTGAGCCACAGTTTTACGTCAATCAAATGGACAGTGGTCTTTCTGTCATGACCTCACTCGATTGGTGATCGCCAAACTTCTTTTTAATTTTTCTCTTAACTTAATTATTCCAATTAATTAATCTTCACTCGTGATTCTGGTTGAAACCTCAGATCCGCGGGTTTTCACACCTGTGCTTCGATATACGTCAGACTTGATGTGCGCCAAATGTAATGTTTTTCTCTGTCTGAAATGGCTATTGATGTTGTATTATGAATGTATTAATGAAATGGCTATTCACCACTGCACTAGGTAGAGGACGACACACCATTTATTTACACTCTGTACATTCACACATATGTATATATATATACAATATGGCAAAGCGCTTGATTCTGTAGGTCTTGGGGCGGTGGTGGCTCAGTCGGTAGCGCGCCAGGCTCGTAATCTGCAGTTCCCAGGTTCGAGTCCCACTTTAGCTAAGGTGAAGATTTATCTCCGCAAAAGCCCGTCCTTGGTCCGTAGGGGAATCGATTGGGCTTGGAAAGGCCGCCGTCCGTCGGATGGAACATTAAGCCATTGGCCCGTGTGCGGGAGAGCCATATCCTGTGCACGTTAAAGAACATGCTGGATGGCCTTGATGGGAGGCTACCATCTGTCTCCCAACAGCTGTTCCAGTGGGTCCCCTCCCCCAACCTTCTCTGAGCCTTCGGGTCCTTGTGACCTGGCCATTTAGCCCATTGTGCAAAAAGAGTGCCGCTCAGAGGTGAAACAACCCAACCCAAAAACATTCACTTACTGAGGTGGAAACATGAACTTTCCCTTATAGAAAATGCATTACAGACCTCAAAACTCGGCGAGAGGATATCCTAATTCCTTCGGGTTCGAGCCCCGGGTAAGGCATGGCTGTTTGTGTCGTTTTCCTGCAGAGGGCCTGCCATCCTCTCAGACCTTCTACTATGGCATATAAACTGACAGGCTCCTGTCAGACCTCTGTGGCAAGCAGCTGCTTGAGTGGGTATTTATTATTTATTATTTCCTACATAGCCTGATTCATAAAGAACCGAATCCTGTTCCTTTAGGGTTTTTGAGAAAGAGCAACGTCACTTTGATGTGCTGAACGAAAGTTACTCCTCTTTTCGTAAGTCACTCTCTTTCTGCCACCCTCTTTTTCCTGCCTTGATGATTCACACCCTAACCCCTCTGGCTACAATTTGGATTGGAGTGACGAAGATACCATAAAGCCATTTAGTATGCTCGCCTCCGTGAGCTCTGGAAACTTCACAGCAAGGCCATAAATGACTACTAATGAGCAACATCCAAATTTCAAACACTTCTGAAAATACGCATATAAGAGATATACACAGTCGTATCAGAATAATATGACCACCTACCATAGTATATGTATGGTAGGTGGTCACATTATTCTGATACGACTGTGTATACAAGAACAATAAATATGAAAATAGAGGGACACGACATTTTCTAACCCATCGGTGTTCCATTCGGGTGTCTAACCATCGGTTTTCTTAACCCATCGGTGTAACCCATCGGTTTCTAACTTCATCGGTGTTCCATCGGTAACCCATCGGTTTCTGCCCAAGGGCAGGGTGGCGGTTTAGCGGAGATAAATCTCAAACCTGGACCCATGTTGGACTCGAACCTAGGAACTACAGATTTCGAGTTAGACACGCTAGCGACTGAGTCAACCCCCTCCCCAATATGCAATTGTATCTTTAGTTAGAAATGCATTATGACATGAATCTGGTCCTTTAAACAGTTGACGAAAAGGTATCAAAATTAAGAAAATAGATTGTGGATAACGGAGAAAGAAACTTTTCACGTACTATCTAATGAAAGATAAATGCATCATTATTATCCTTACCCCAGTTGTGTATAATGATTAATAAGACTCATAAGTAATATGACCGACTTACGGTAACTTACGGTAACTACGGATTTAAAAACTTGCTATTAAAAGTACTCTAATTTTAAAACTTGTTACTTACATTTCTCTGTTTTCTTTCCATTCCATTTATCAAATTTTTATTTCATAAATGCGAAGGACGAAGATAACTCCGGAGATAACATACCGATGCTTCTTCGTTGTGTCCTGTCCTTCGTTGATACAGTTTCAAAGTAATTTGAATGCTCCGGAACTTTCCTATGCACCCTGTCCAAGCTTTCTACTTTTACGTTTCTCTTCTGATTCATCATAGACATCTAGAATAGAAAAAGAAGTTTTTATTCGCATTGCCCTCTTTAAACATTTTTTGTTTGTTGCATTTTCCAGTGAGTGAAATCTATTCAACCTACCCAGAGTAAGTGAATACTGAAAGTTTTATATTTTTCAAACCATATCATCTTCCATCGAAGTCTATGTGCTCTTATGTTGTCGATTCAGAATGCTTTCATTCAAAGAAATTGCTAACCCAATATACTTTATTCTGTGCCTCTGCAAGACTGATCGATCGTGCAAAAGTGGATGCTGCAGCATAAAATGCAAAATACTGAAGCCATAAAAGACCACGAATATCAAGCCAGGAGGTTCAAGTTTCGTCTCCGAACAAATCTCTCCTAAGCAATAGCTGGATAGATAGCAATAGCTAGATAGATATCATTGCCTTTAAGCTCGCAAAATCATATTGTGTGAAAAGATCACTATTATGCAACTTTCAAGAATTTGATCACTTAATTGTGCATGTTTCGCAACTAAGTTGAGATTGCCCATAAAGGCGAAATCTCACCAAGTTTTCCTCTAACAGGCTATGAACATACAAGTGCATAACAATGAGTTCCTCTCTGTGAAAATTACATGATAAAAGAATTAGATTTTTTAAATATATCTCGTTTTGAATTGTGTTTGATACGTTAATAATTATATTACTTGAAATCCCCTCCCATGAAACTGTTCCATTTATGAATCTATATAAAAAATAATTCGAAAACAATGTTTCATTGCTAAATAAGCTGCAACCAATTTTCTAAGAGAATCACTCTTATACACACACGCTTCAGACGGTAAACTTGACAACAGTACAAAACACATTACACTGAGATTAATAACTTAATAACAGCCCAAACGTAATATATTGGATACAAATTTTAAGGTGTGATCCCATGTTACTTCAATGGTAAGCTAGCGTGGGCTCTGTGTAACACCATATACATACTTTTTGTGAAAAAAAATGCGACTGACTTGGCTATCTTATCTAAACCACGAATTCTGAATAATATTCTTTCAGTATTTAAAGAGTTATGGAAGCTGGAATATAGAACAGCAGCAAAACCAGTCCTAAAAAACATCTAAGGTGATCATTTTCTGAAAACGCTATTTACACAAACTTCTAAAACACACATAAAAATAAATACCCCCTCAAGCAGCTGCTTGCCACAGAGGTCTGACAGTTTATATGCCACAGTAGGAGATCTGAGAGGATGGCAGGACCTCAGCAGAAAAACGACACACACATCCATGCCTAATCCGGGGCTCGAACCCAGGTCCCTTAGATCAGTAGCCAAGCGTGCTAACCACTCGACCACGGGACGGCGTTAAAAAACACACATATTTTATATTAAATGACTTAAAATGATGATTATTATTTAAATTTTAATTAATATATGCTGCAAATTCTATACTGATATTGCTGTTGTTAAAAATTCAAACTTCCATAACTTTTTAAATACCGAGCGGATATTTTTGCAAATCGAGATTTAGATAGGTTTGATTGAGAGCTTTAATTTATCTTCAATCGCATAGTTTCATATCAGAAGTTACAGAGGTTTGAATTTAGCTTACCATTGATATAACATGGATCAAACCTAACTTTCTGATGCCAATGTATAGTACCGACGCCCAAGTGGTTCATTTCATTGAGGACTTCTGTCGGAGTCAATGGATGGATGTGTTTTTGTCACACTGAGGACTAAAGGACTACCTAAGCCTTATTTATTATCATTTACGCAGACGGACGGAATTCTTTGTGACCTAATCACACCTTCCTGGTCTGTGGACACTGGAGAACATTTTTCTTTCTCTTATGGCCTGCCGAGACACATCAGCTGTGTCCTTAATCTTAATCACACAGAGTCTTGTGATGGTAAATTGTGCTAGGCGGACAGTACAAAACTCTTAGACAGAATGCTTGGTATTTTTGTACGGTCATATGTGGCTATTCCATCTCTGTGTGTCTTTTAGGGGGAAAGTATATCTACTGATACTGGGCAGAAAAATGGAAACATTCCCATGTTAAGTCAATGGAGATTCAAAGTCGAAGATCCGTAATTTCTACAATAAGAATTTTATAGGAAAATAGGACTAGATAAATTTAAATCTCATTCAAATCTATCTAATATAATCTAATATAAATATATATCTAATATAAATATATATATATAATATAAATAATATCTAATATAAATATAGATTTAAAGTCGAAATCCGTAATTTCTATAATAAGATTTTTATAGGAAAATAGGACTAGATAAATTTAAATCTCATTCAAATCTATCTAATATAAATAATATCTAATATAAATATAGATTTAAAGTCGAAATCCGTAATTTCTATAATAAGATTTTTATAGGAAAATAGGACTAGATAAATTTAAATCTCATTCAAATCTATCTAATATAATCTAATATTAATATATATCTAATATAAATAATATCTAATATAAATATAGATTTAAAGTCGAAATCCGTAATTTCTACAATAAGATTTTTATAGGAAAATAGGACTAGATAAATTTAAATCTCATTCAAATCTATCTAAATCTGGATTTTCAATAATAATCTTTGGGTATTTAAGAAGGTATGGAAGCTCGAATACTTAACAGCAGGAAAGTCAGGCCTAAGAAACTTGTATAAAACTGACAATTGTTGAAAGAACTATTTGCATAAAATTGATTAATTGAGATCTCTCTTTTCCTGTAACTAACTTGACCTTCGGGGACTGAAGTTGTTGATGATTAAACAACTGGGTTGTGAGCCCGTCCAGCCTTCATTGTGAATGTTATCCTCGATAAAGGATTAATAAAGTTGACAAGCTGAGTGGAGAGCACGAAAATGCAGTCATAATCGGCAGACAAAATTAATAATTTTGTCTGCTTCACAAGTAACTTCAGTCTAAAACACAGTATTTATAGCAGCTGTTAAATAACTATAACTAATTAACAAGAAATTTGAAGCTGTTCAAAATTTGTCAAACAGTAGCTGGGATTATGTCTACGATTCTCTATAAATTTCGTGTTATCCGACGAAGTTTGAATAGAAGTTTACTCATTGGATAGAAGATAATTTTCGCGTTAAGGGTTTTCTTTTTCGCATTATCCTTTTCGCCTTAAAACAGTATTTATGCATACAGAAATATTTTGGTTGGAACGGACCACACTTTAGGATAGCATTAACCAATCTCTCACCTTGTAAGTTTAAATGTTAAATGTTTATGTCTTTTAAAACCAGTTAAACAAATGCATTAAAGTGAATGAATATATGATTTTCTAATTGGTAAACATCCTTATATACGTTTCTGACACTTTCATATTTTCTTTCCTTTAATATACACTTTATAACTTTATTTTGAGTTACGATTAATATGTTAATAGCAATGTAATGTGTGCCAACTCAAAAAGTAATTACGTAATGCGAATACGATTAACCTTGTATAAGACTACATTGATGAATGCATTGCATTATTGACTTATATTCATAGCTTATTTGAAAGTCGAAACCAGGTCCCTTTCAAAAATTACTTTTATGGGAAAAATGAGTTTTTCCGATTGCTGGGTTCGAACCCACGTCCTCTAGCACATGTCAGGTGCTCTAGCAACTAAGCAATCACCCCCCCCCCCTAATTTTCCCTTTCCTTTGCAATCCAGTCTGACTAAAATCCAATATCATAAAAGTTTCATTAAATGTTCTTAAAAGCTTTACCAAATAAACAATCGCAACGTTCAGTCACATTTGCTAAAATAGGAGACATTTTAAAATTATGTATTCAAGATCAATTTCATACTGCATGATATTGGAGAAAAGCTTTTCGATATCGTTAGAGCATCAATATTCCATTATCCTCTAAAACAAATTCTTCTTTTTAACATTTTAAGCGGATTAATCTTTGATTTCAGTGAAAACGAGGGCATGCTCCAGTCCTTCATAACTCCAGTTTTATTTAAACAAGAACGGACTTCAAAAGCAACGAAAAAGCATTTTTGAAAGAGAAAAAGGAGATAATCCGATTACATTTTGTTTGACCTGAGACAAATGCACTTGTTTTCCTGCGAATACTTCGCTTCGTCAATAATTAATATCCTAAACTAAACTGAAGCAGTACCTATAACAAGAAGACAAAGCAAATTATATATATAGATGGTCCTATTCTTTTTTTCCCTAATGAAATGCCTACAACTAGATATATATATTTATACTCTATGGAAATGGATTTTTAATACATTATATATGTCCATTTCTTAGTTTTTTCTTTGTCCTTAGGTAATGCAAAAATATTTTTAAGAGTAATCTCTAAATGGAAAGTATTTCATCTGTAACAATCACAGTGCAAATAGTTTTCTTACGTTTTATTAAAAGAATAAGTGAATGATTCTGCAGAGGAATAATCAGCCTCTAATATCTTACCAGTAATCTTTCGCAAACCTTTTTATTTCGTTTAAAACCCTGTTCGACAGATTTCATTTTTATTTGCATTCGTAAACAGCACAGTTAGAATTCGGAATTTAACTCTGAAGCTGAAACGCATCTCTCAGGATTTGATACTTTTCACATAAAAATAACATTTTTTTCTCTCGTCTTGAATTTATATATTTTAATACAAGATCAATTTTTAAACAATTTGGGGACAAAAACACAACACAAACGAAGAGAATACAGGGAGAAAAAAAGGTAAAAATAATTTTTATACTACTATCTGAAAAACCAAAGAACCACAATGCTTTTCCAGATTCCCATATATAATAAATAGATTACTAAACTGATGTCAACAATCTGCTGGTGAAAGGCCTTTGATCAAATTTGAATACAATTCCATTAACTTATTATATTTTCAGTATGCTCCGTATCAAATTCATAGTTTCGGATTTTCTTTTTTAATACATGATACACTTTTGTTCTGTTCTAATGCTAATATCCAACTGTTTCATACACAGTTGTATATACGTACATTAAGTATTCTATCTGCGTTGCTCATGCGTTCCTGGAAAACGCAACGTTAAGCGGAACAACGTAAATCGAAATACATTTTAACATTGATTCAACTCATATCAATTTAGGATAGGTTTTGTAGTCACCGTTTTGGTTAAAATATAGAGGCAAAAAATATTAAACAAACGCTGAAAAAGACACCAAGACATGCTATATAACTTATCAATATCAGCACCAATCCTGAAAAACACTTTCGTCTTACTTATCTTTGCTTAGGAGTGTGTGGCCAGTCAGTAGTGCCCCAGGCTCGTAATCTGCAGTTCCCAGGTTCGAGTTTCGTCTGGACCAATCATGAGATTCATCTCCACAAAACTCGCGTTCGGTCAGTAGGGGACACCGATGGGCTTGGAAAGGCCGTCGACCGTCGGATGGGACGTTAATCCGTGATTCGGTGTGCGGGAGAACCATACGCTGTACACGTTAAACAACACGCTAGATGGCCTTGACGGGAGGCTACCATCTGTCTCTTAACATAGTCCACTGAGTCTCCTCTCCCCAATTTTCTCTGAGCATTCATGGTCTTTGTGATCTGGCCCATTTAGTCCATTATGTTCAAAAAATGCTGCTCAGTGGTAAAATATCCCAACCTTTATCATTGCTTCTCTGCAGTACATCACTAAAGCAAATAGCATCAATACCCAAGGCATTAAAAATTAGTTTCTTTATATTGTCAGCTATTTAACGTCCGCGCCCAAAAAACTTTGCACAGCGTAAGGAAAAAATTGAACTTTTAAACATCTAATCGTATATACTCACAGATTTGATATTCTCACGTCGATCCGGGGATGATCATCATAATTGTAACGCTTAAAATACATTGAAATAATAGATTATATAAACTTTTATAAAGAAACAATAGATAATATAAACTTTATAAAGAAATAATAAATAATATAAACTTTTATAAAGAAACAATAGATAATGTAAACTTTTATAAAGAAACAATAGATATTATAAACTTTTATAAAGAAACAATAGATGATATAAACTTTTATAAAGAAACAATAGATAATATAAACTTTTATAAAGAAACAATAGATAGTATAAACTTTTATAAACGGTGAGTTTACTCACTACACACTACAATCTTCAGACAGAGGCTCGGTTTTTTCAATAAAATTGTTTTATTCCTTTTTTTAGGAAGTTGCTAATACCAAACTTTAAAATGTAGTGTTGCCATATGAACAAATATTTTTCGAATGATAATTTTATTAAACAATATTTCGACAATAGTATAACGAAATGTTACGTGACGTAAACGAAACCTTATTTGTTACAAAACGTTCCGTCTATGTTTTAATGCTATTTAGGATCATGCTTAAAACTTGCTGTTATCGATTACACTGTGATACTGCTTCTGTCCCAGCTTTGCCACACGAGTGAAGCAAACACTACGCATACACCAAAGAAACAATTTTATAATTTCAGCTAAACAATAACTTTAGAAAACTGTCGAAGCGTCAATTGCGCAGCCCCATAGTCTCATCATAGTTCTCCTCAAATGACACTCAATCTTCGCTACAGCTGGTGAACAAGTTGCATTTAATATACAAAAATCAATAAGTTAACTTATTGAATTTCAATTCATAAGATATATTAATAAGGTTTACATTGTTTTACCTCTCAACGACACTTTCTTTTGATAATAGTGGGCTTAACGGCCAGGCCACATGCGCTCAAGGAAAGATGGGAAAGATGACCCACTGAGCAGCTGCTAGGTGACAGATGGAACATCCCAACAACATTTAGTAGTGTTCTTTAATGTGCAAAGGGTATGGCTCTCCTGCACAAAGAGCAGTGGCTTTACGTGCCATTTAAAGGACTGTGGCCTTTCCAAACCCATATGTGTCCCCTTTCTCACCGAGGTGAGAAAGGGGACACATATGGGTTTGGAATTATTTTATTTTAATTTGCCACACGAGTGAAGCAAACACTACGCATACACCAAAGAAACAATTTTATAATTTCAGCTAAACAATAAATATTAAAATTAATATTAAAATTATAAAAATTAAATTAATTAAAAAAAATTAAAAAAATTAAAAATTTTAATAATTTATTAAAATTATTAAAATTATATTAAATTAATATTATATTCATAATAAATATTTTTTATTTTAATTTATTTTCAATTACCAACAAATCTTTATATACTCAATGAGGGTTTGGCGGGCATAAAACTCAAAACCGATACCGGTGGGATGTATTATTAATAACATCTATAATCAATAAGAGTCAAGATTATGACACTAGTACAATGATATCTAAACTTTTAAAGCCTGATTAGCTTTGACTTAGGCTCTATGTCTTACTTCAAAACTTTTAATACCTGCATAACATTTTGTAAGAAATAAGGTTTTGTTTACGTCACGTAACATTTCGTTATACCATTGTCGAAACATTGCTTAATAAAATTATCATTCGAAAAATATTTGTTCATATGGCAACACTACATTTTAAAGTTTGGTATTAGCAACTTCCAGAAAAAGGAATTAAACAATTTTATTGAAAAAAACCGAACCTCTGTCTGAAGATTGTAGAGTGTAGTGAGTAAACTCTCCGTTTATAAAAGTTTATATTATCGATTGTTTCTTTATAAAAGCTTATATTATCTATAGTTTCTTTATAAAAGTTTATATTATCTATTGTTTCTTTATAAAAGTTTATATTATCTATTGTTTCTTTATAAAAGTTTATATTATCTATTGTTTCTTTATAAAAGTTTATATAATCTATTATTTCGATGTATTTTAAGCGTTACAATTATGATGATCATCCCCGGATCAACGTGAGAATATCAAATCTGTGAGTATATACGATTAGAAGTTTAAACGTTCAATAAATTGTTGCATCTCACTTTATTCTGAATGTTTTTATGACAGGATAATTTAGCCCAGTTATGAGCATAGAAAGGACCCCTCTTGAGTGAAGATCTACTAGACAAAGAGTTAAAACTCTCGCAAATTCTTTTATTCGTGGTACTGATTTCTAACGTCATCAGCTTTCAGACAAAATTTTGAAGACTCGATTTTCATTGTTACTGTTAACATACCTTATTTTAAATACCATCAGTTTACCCAGGAGACGGGGATCTTTACTAACGTCTAAAGCAAACCATCGAAGCTAACTGTTTCTACTGCCCCTCAAAGTAATTAAATTTCCCAATGTCTGGAGAGAATTTCCCTTTTGCTCCCATCTGCCAATCCTATTACTCACATTATCATCAAATTAGCTCCCAATTACACTAAAGGCAAATTTAGAAAAAAGCATGAGACAAGCTGGCCGTTCAGGCTGCTTCGTCGAATCTTCATTCTTTTCCTTCCTATTCACCATCTTCCTATCCGTAAGTAGGTAAAGTAAGGTTGATATACAAAAGTTAATTAGAATATTCCACTTTGCTGGCACCTATCAGCAACTTTAAGGATCGTAAGAGACGAGAGGGAGGTTTGGGATCATGTGGGTATAATTGCCTGGCATGAAAAAAAAACTGAATGGATTGCAGAGAAACAAATGTGAAGCAGAAGGGATTGCAGGAATCTGGGCTCGAGATTGATGCTGTGAAGGGAGAAGTGGGGCTTTATTTAGCATTAGAGAATTATTTACTGTAAAAATTTCGTTTATGTTACCAACAACTCAGACATGTGCTAATAAAAGTATTTTTAAAATAGCTGTTTACATGTTGTTTGTGTGTTATACAACCAATTCCTGTTTAATTAGGGGGCGAGGGTGGCTCAGTCAGTAGCGCGCCAAGCTTGTAATCTACAGTTCCCAGATTCGAGTCCCAGCTGGGCCAGCGTTGAGATTTATCTCCACAAAACTTCCCGCCTTGCCCTCGGTCAGTAGGGGGCGCCGATGGGCTTGGAAATGCCGCCGTCCGTCGGATGGGATGTTAAGCTGTGGTTCCGTGTGTGGGAGAGCCATACCCTGTGCATGTTAAAGAACACGCTGGATGGCCTTGACGGGAGGCTACCATCTGTCTCCCAACAGCTGTTCCAGTGGGTCCCCTCCCCCAACCTTCTCTGACTCTTCGGGGTCCATGTGACCTGGCCATTTTTCCCATAGTGTGCAAAAAAGTGCCGCTCAGAGGAAAAACAACCCAACCCTGTTTAATTAACGATCATCACCTTTTTCAGTTTCTTTTTCAGCAGATTCTGGTTCATAATGCGCATGGAACGAGACAGACCAAGTAAGTAACATCTCAGACTCATAATCGGAAGAATGGAAGGTGCCAGTAATGAATGGGAAAGCATCGAGATTTGCTCTGTCATTCCTCTTCTTGTACTCGATGAGAAATCAGACATCGATTGACCTCGAAACTGCTGCGATTCATCAGCGTCACGTCACAGACTCTAGCACAGGCGAACCATACCAGGAAATGGCACGTCACATAGACTGCTTGGCCAAATTATTATGAACACTTAACTAATACTTATATTGTCATAACGTCTTTCCCCCTTCATTTGTCACGATTGGAGGATGTTTTAAAGCCCATTCTCCATACATTTGAGATATTATGTCCGATGATTTTACTTAGATTGCATTTGTTTGTGTTTTCCACCATATCTTTACGGCTTTTTTAGGACTTCGTAGTGGCATAGAATACTAGGGTCAGTAAGACATTTTGTATACATTGGTATGTTTCATGTACTTCGCTCACTTTGCAGTGTCAGGTCAGGCCAGGTGAAGGAGACTCATTGGAGTGGTCTATTGTGT
Source organism: Ryuthela nishihirai (assembly GCA_038380435.1). Classification (NCBI taxonomy): domain Eukaryota; kingdom Metazoa; phylum Arthropoda; class Arachnida; order Araneae; family Heptathelidae; genus Ryuthela; species Ryuthela nishihirai. The sequence continues at coordinate 13,557,659 of JAWZYU010000016.1, read as the reverse complement.
AGGACTGCAATACGATAAAATGCTAGGTCAATAGAATCCCATGTCCTAAGACAGGTCGGGTGAAGAGATCCACTGAAGTGATTTATTTTACAAAACTGAAATATGATGAAAGTAGTAAATTATAAAATATATAATCTAATAATATAAAATATATCGAATATTTATAATAATAAATAAATATGGTAAAAAGAATCCAGTGTTAGGGCAGGATATTTGAAGGATATACACTAAGATAGTCTCTTGTTAGGGGTAGGTTGTTTTACTTATGAGTGGCACTTTTTAGCACACAATGGGATAAATGGTCAGGTCACAAAGACCCCGAGGACTCAGCGAAGGTTTGGGGAGGGGACACACTGTACAGCTGTTAGAGGCCAAATTGAAGCCTCCCATCAAGGCCATCTATCGAATTATTTAAAGTGCAAAAGTATGGCCCTCTGGCACATACCGTGGTTTAACGTACCATCTGACGGACGGTGGCATTTTCAAGCCCATCGGTGTCCCCTACTGACCGAGGGCAGGGTGGACAGTTTTGCGGAAATAATTCCCAATGCTGGACCAGCTGGGACTGGAACCTGGGAACTGCAGATTATGAGACTGGTGTGTTACCGCTGAGCCACCCTCCCCCACCAGCACCACCACCTTGTTAAGGACTGCCTAATACATAAAAGATAATGTCAGTCGAATCCCAAGTTTCAGGACAGGCTGTGTAAAAGAGATCATTGCAGTGATCCTCTTATAGGATTACATTACGCTAAAAGTCTAATGTAATCGCAGTAGTATGGCCAATTACAGAGAACACCACTTTGTACATTACCATAATATAAAAGACTATATCAACAGAATCAGAAATTTCAAGTTTGATCAGGAGTAGATACGTTTAAATGTTTCCTTATGATAAACGACTAAATGAACAGAATTTCGCATCGTCGGACTGACCAAGTGAAGGAGATCAATTGGAGTAGTAGTCGCTTGGGAACCACAACATTACACTAAAAGGTTAATAGAATTTCAAAATTAAAGACAAGCAATATGCAACTAGTCAGGGTCTCTTCTACTCTAAGTCAGCTTAAGAAGTTAGATAAGAGTAGAGAATAACATCACCGTCACCTAGATGTTAAATATTACTAGTCGAAAACAGATAGCGAAAGTTAACTTCTCTTCAATCACCGTTTTTTTTTTACAGAAATCGAAAATAAACCTGTCAACTATATCGGTATAGAAATACATCCCCGAAGGGTACAAACCTCAGTCGAAACGCGACACAAACATCCACGTCGTATTTGGGATTCGAACTACAGAACTTTTGCTCCACAACCAAACACATAAACTTCTCGGTGCACTAAGAAATCAATAGTTGCAATCAAAATGCTAATGCGAAAACTTTCGTTGTGAAAAACGAGAAGAAGAAGACCCATTAATGATGTTGAAGACAGAGAATCGGGATGATCCCGGCTGGATGCCTTGAGCGAAGGTGTTCGTGCGTATGTGTGCTGGTGTGTTAAGACGATGTGGTGGAAGTATGTGTGCTGAAAGACGTGATAGGTGCTTAGAAAGAGGGTTTGTATGTATGTATGTGTATAAGGGTGAGGGGGAGGGCGAATGAAAGAAAGACAGAAGGAGGAAAGAGCACACAAGCGTGAAGGTGATGTTAAGAGATGGAACCCATTCTCCCTCGTAGCCGTGACACGATTGCTTAGAAGCAAATGTCCAATCAAGCTCACTTTCCCGTGGAACGTGTTCTGCACTCCGGCCATACTGCCACGTCGCCTGCTCATGTCCGTTGGATTCAAACTTAACTTGGGCAGTAACTTCCGCCATACGTCCCCACGTTTCGATGAACGTCTGAACGGGCAAAAACACAAGTCCACGTCCCTTCTTCGAAAGAAGTTTTGAAAGTGCCGAATTGCTTTCTAAATTTCTCTCTCGTTTCCGTTTAACGTTCATGAGTTTGTTCAAAGACAACTTGGTAAACAGGTCTTCCTTTGCTGATAGCGAACGGTCGATTTTCAGAGAGTGTGTTGTTCTAAACAATGATTCGCAGAAATTGCCGAAATCAAAAATAAAGAAATGTAATTGACAATTACTCTTGTATTTCAGCAGATAAGGATACTTCGATATATGAATTTCTACATTAAATACAGAGGGTTATAAAAAGTTAAAGATCAGGAAGCAAAAGAAATACGTAGGTTAAGCATCAACGTTTAAGGTTATGGGTTCTTAAGCTTTTAAAATGTGAACCTACTTTGGGTTGGGTTGTTTTATCTCTGAGCGGCACTTTTTTGCACACCATGGGCTAAATGGCCAGGTCACATGTACCCCGAAGGCTCAGAGAAGGTTGGGGGAGGGGACCCAGTGGAACAGCTGTTGGAGACAGATGGTAGCCTCCCGTCAAGGCCATCCAGCGTGTTCTTTAACGTGCACAGGACATGGCTCTCCCGCACACGGGGTCACGGCTTGGACGGCGGGCTTTCCAAGCCCATCGGTGTCCCTTACTGACCGTGGGCAGGGCGGGGAATTTTGCGGAGATAAACCTCAACGCTGACCCAGCTGGGACTCGAACCTGGGAACTACAGATTACGAGCCTGGCGCGCTACCGACTGAGCCACCCCCGCCCCGAAACTACTTTGAATGAGTATGAATATTCAATGGGCGATATAAAAAGTATGACTTTTGTTAGTTACTGTAAATGTGTAGTATTTGTTGTATTGCAAATTTTAATCTTAAAATTTAATAACAGGTATTTAAAATTGAAGGGATAGCAGTAGCATTCATAATAACTGCATGAATGAGAGTGTGATGTTTCGATGACAGGATGGAAATGAAATAAGTAGTGATTTATTGATTAAATAGTTGCATATTCTCTAAGAATAAAGGTGCTAATAACAGCATTTCTGCTCTGTGACTGGCTGATTCTGCTCCGTTAACCATTATGTGTACTATTCCGTGATATATGCTGATTTTGCTCTGTGTTATGTGTACTACTCTGGGTTAGGTTGTTTTAACTCTGAGCGGCACTTTTTTGCACATAATGGGCGAAAGGCCAGTCACATAGACTCCCGATGACTTAGAGAAGGTTGGAGAGGGGACCCACTGGATAGCTGTTAGGAGACAGATGTTAGTCTCCCGTCAAGGCCATGCAGCGTGTTTTTTAATGTCACAGAGTATGGCCCTCCCGCACATGGGGCCACGGCTTTACGTCCAATCCAAAGGACGGCGGCCTTTCCAAGCCCATCGCTTTCCCCACTGACGAGACGGTAAGGCGGCCTCTAGACACAAATCTTTACATTTTTTTCCGCTTCATCCATTAGTTCGATTTTTCGCCGATAGAGGTATCTATAATCGGAATGTTATAAACCTCTTCCTCTTTGAAAGAGAGCATCCCACATTCGCCACAAGCGATATATTATTCTTCTCGTTTCTTTCAACTTTTTTTTCAGTTTTAGTTCAGTTTATTCAACAACACATACATGTACATATCTATTATACCTGTTATTACATTTGGTTTAAATAATAAAAAGATCTTTTAAAATAAGAGAGAAACACAAATTCTGAACACCAATGTTACCTTTACTTCTACTCGAGAAAGCACTCATACATGGGTTGTTGGGTTGTTTTACCTCTGAGAGGCACTTTTTTGCACACCATGGGCTAAATGGCCAGGTCACATGGACCCCGAAGGCTCAGAGAAGGTTGGGGGAGGGGACCCACTGGAACAGCTGTTGGAAGACAGATGGTAGCCTCCCGTCAAGGCCATCCAGCGTGTTCTTTAACGTGAACAGGGTATGGTTCTCCCGCACACGGGGCCACGGCGTAACGTCCCATCCGACGGACGGCGGCCATTCCAAGCCCATCGGTGTCCCCTACTGACCGTGGGCAAGGCGGGGAATTTTGCGGAGATAAATCTCAACGCTGACCCAGCTGGGACTCGAACCTGGGAAGTACAGATTACGAGCCTGGTGCGCTACCGACTGAGCCACCCCCGCCCCCTCATACATGGGATGGAAACAAATACTTTAAAGCACAATTTAGAGTGCGACGGTAATATTTATTAAATAATAACATAATTCAAATGTTAAAATAATTTTCAATTTCCGAACCACCAAATATCCAATCACTCACACTGTTCAGAAACTAAATAGTACTGCCCAAATCTTTTACATTAGGTTTGGGTTTGATAAATAAAAATGCAATATTAAGATTTTCATTTTCCGAATCTTGCAACAGCTTAATATTCTGCATTTTCCAATTTTGTCTCACATCTTTTATGACTCCAAAAGCATATAATTTCTGTATTATCATGAAGCCTAACCTTTCATAATTCTCTTTTGTGCTATCTCTCCTATTCTTAATTTAGTATGCATCTACTAACATTGTTTCGGTCACGCTGCAATGGTTTCATTTAAGTACTTGTCATAAGTTCCACCCCAAGATGAAATAATATAATTAATTTACATATATTAATTATAGATTAATTTTAACAGAGATAAATCCACAAATTTTCCAATATAATAAATTCTTGGAATGATACCATTTATTTTCTTAATAATAGAGTTAATGTGTAGATTATAAGTCTTTCAATAGGTTCGCATGTACAATTCACACTCGGGGCAGGGATGGCTCAGTCGGTAGCGCATCAGGCTCGTAATCTGTAGTTCCCAGGTCCGAGTCCCAGCTGGGTCAGCGTTGAGATTTATCTCCGCAAAATTCCCCTCCTGCCCACGGTCAGTAGGGGACACCGATGGGCTTGGAAAGGTCGCCGTCCGTCGGATGGGACGTTAAGCCGTGGCCCCGTGTGCGGGAGAGCCATACTCTGTGCACGTTAAAGAACACGCTGGATGGCCTTGACGGGAGGCTACCATCTGTCTCCCAACAGCTGTTCCAGTGGGTCCCCTACCCCAACCTTCTCTCAGCCTTTGGGGTCCATGTGACCTGGCCATTTAGCCCATGGTATGCAAAAAAGTGCCGCTCAGAGGTAAAACAATCCAACCCAACAATTCACACTTGAACAGCTATTACTACGATAGATAATTTTTCCTTGACAAAAATCATAATCATTAGTTCTAGGTCTAATATTCATATATTTTGTGTTTATATTTTTTATTGTTATTTTATATTTTGTGTTAAAATATATGAATATTAGACCTAGAACTTTTGATTTAACCAAGTTCATTATTTTAACCAATTTAAACCAAGTTCATTATTTGTAAACGAATTTCTAATTGCAATTGAATCAGAATTTATTGCTTAGGTAAGTTATCTTCTGTTCCTGAATATACTCCAGCTGCATCATCTGCAAACGCTACAATTTTTCCGTTCAACAGTAAAATACAGAAATCGTTAATATAAAACAAAAACAGTATAGGACAAAATATTGATCCCTACGGTACTCCAAATCTTATGTCAATTTCTTCTATTTCAGTCTGTAAATGGTAGCTAGGTAGTCACTGGAAGGAGAGCTATGCATCAATCCCCTGTGATGATGCACAGGACCGGCCAGACCTAGCACCTAATGTCCGACCCGCCTTATCGTGGTGCAGACCGTTAGTACCTTTCAAAAGAGATACTCTCTTATGTCATCAGTGTGGCCTACTGATCTGGACAACTATGGCTACTTTTCTTTTTATTATACCCTGCTGAGAAGTGGTCAACCATACAGAGTCCTGGTGCTGACCATATAAACCCACTGGACAGATATATGGCTCTGAGCTTGATTATGGATCCCGATTTTGCTGCACTGGTGGGCTTCTGTGGAGGGAAAATCCTCCGCTGTGTTTTTGTTCGTTTGTGGGTTGACAGCCCCAAGTGAATAGATTCACAGGATATGTTTATCAGCTGGTGGATAATCCTGAGCAGAGGTCATCGCAGGCACCTGAACTCTTTGCTTCTATTGGCATCGTCCAATTCTACATTGGAGGAAGTCTTCCAGTGTAGATGGCTTCAGCCTTTAGTAGTGGGGGAACGGGTCTTTGCCCCATGTCTGCGATTAGGGGGCTGTTTGATATTGTCGGCATTCCCTCTCTCAATAAACATAGTTTCTTTAAACATCCCACTAACCATTTTCTCTCCATAGGTGTTGGAATGTGAGGAATCTGCACAGAGCTTTTTCTCTTGATATCCTCACACAAGAATTCCACCATTATAATTTAGATATTCTCGGCTTGCAAGAAACCAGATGGTCAGATTCTTAAAAATCATATAATAAAGGTCAGATAAAGGTCAGATTCTTAAAAATGATCTTAAATTTCTCTTTTCAGGGAGGGACGACAATAAGCATCACCCAGGCGTGGGTCTGCTTCTCAGCAGACACGCTAGTGATGCTCTTCTAGAATACGAGTGCATTAATGAAAGGTTTCTTATAGCAAAATTTCAGACAAGCGTTAAAGGCTTCAATGTTATCTGCTGTTATGCCCCCACTGAGGATGCCGAAGAGGATGAAAAGGATAGGTTTTATGAACAACTTCAGGATATTTTGAATTCTGTCAAGAAAGGAGATATAACCCTTGTTCTAGGTGACTTCAATGTCAAAGTTGGTACTGACTCTGACCTTTGGGGAGGGGTGATAAGTCCTTTTGGTATTGGTAGCTGCAATGGCAATGGGCAACGTCTCCTACAGGTAAGTAAACTTAATGGTTTCAGAATAACTAACACTTATTACAAACATCGCGACATACATAAGTACACATGGGTTTCACCTGATGGGCTGCATAAGAATATGATTGATTACATATTAATTAACAGCAAATGGGCTAGTTCTTTTAGGAATACCAGGTCATATAAGGGAACTGAAATTGGATCTGACCATTATCTTGTTAAAAGTGTCTTGCAACTTAAACTTAAAAAGTGGTGTGCTAAAGTTAAAAAATTTATATTTAATACTGAAGCTCTGAAAGACCTAGTTATAGCCAAAGCTTACCATGATAGGTTACTTAGTCATTATGATAGTCATGGTTTGCTTACTACTGAAGTTGAGGAAGAATGGGACCATTTTAAGCAGTCTTTTTTTGAAAACTAACAGTACTATTTTAAGGAAATAGTAGCAGTGAAGGCAGAATTATTTGAGTGATAAGGCACTTGAGCTCATTTCAGAAAGATAGAACTGCAGGAATGTCCTTAATCAATACCCTACTAGTCCTAATAGAAAGGATTACAGAGAGCTTAATAAACGTGTAAAGGATCAGTTAGCTGCTGATAAGAATATTTGGCTTGATGGCTTGGCTGACAAAACCGAGGAAGCAGTTAGACAGCACAACAGCAGAGAGCTGTACCAGATTGTTAATGTTTTGTGTGGTAGAAATGAACAGGTGTACAGGGATTTAAGGAAAAACAAGGTAAGGTTATAGAAGGGGAGGATTCTGTCATGGTTAGGTGGTCTCAGCATCTCAGTGATGTTCTAAACAATGTAGGTAGTTCTACTCCCATTGTTTGCAATGATGATAGATGCTTTGGTGGCTTTAATGTTGGTCCTATAACAAAATCTGAAGTTATTTTGGCTGTTTCTAAACTGAAACTACATAAATCCCCAGGGGTAGATGAAATTACTACGGAAATGCTTAGAGCTGGGAATGTTTCGGTTACCACTTGGATGACTGAAATTTGAATAACTTTTATGATAAAGGCATGGTTCCTACGGATTTTACCAGAGCAATTATTATCTTATTTGCAAAAAAGGTGATCGCAGTTCTTGTGATAACTATAGGGGTATCAACCTACTCTCTGTTCCAGGTAAAGTTCTTTCCATGATTGTGCTTAATAGAATTAAGAATCTGGTTCACAGGCAATTGCGTGATGAGAAATGTGGATTCAGAAGTGATAGGGGATGTGTAGATCAGATATTTTCACTTAGGCAGATTCTTGAGAAATGTTTAGAGTATCAGAAACCTTTGGTTGCTAGCTTTGTTGATTTCAAAAAGGCTTTCGACTCTGTTGATCGTCATAATTTGTGGTTGATTGTGAGATCATATGGTATACCAGACAAGTTAGTTAACATAATGAAAGCTCTCTATAATAACACTGAATCATGTGTGAGAGTTGGTAAGTCTTGTAGCAATTGGTTTAGCATTACTTCTGGTGTTCGACAAGGGTGCATTTTGTCTCCTTTTCTCTTTAGTTTGGTTGTTGATTATGTTATGCGAAATTCACTTCAAGGGAAAGCTTTTGGCCTTAAATGGGCTGGGGATACAAAAATTTCTGATTTAGATTATGCTGATGATTTAGCCCTTTTGGCAAATGATGTTGATGAGATGTACTCTTTCATTCAAGCTGTTGATGAGACTGGTAATAGAGTAGGTTTGGTTATAAACAGAGAGAAAACTAAAGTGATGAAAATCGGTCAGACAGGCTGTGATTCAGTTAATTTGAATGGTTGCAGTCTTGAGCTGGTGTCACATTTTAATTATCTTGGGAGCTATGTAAGAGATACTGGTGATGTGTGGCATGAGATTAACAGACAAATAGGGATTGCTGATGGGACTTTTAAGAATCTATCAAGAGTTGGAGAAATAGGCATATACACCTAAAGGCTAAAATTAGACTGTATAATAGTTTGATTCTTTCTCGGGTTAGTTATGGCAGTGAAACTGGACACTTTGTGAACAAGATAACAGGCAACTAGATACTTTTGATTCTAGATGCTTACGCAGTATCTTGGCCATTAGGTGGTTCAACTTTGTAACTAATGATGAGGTTAGGCAAAGGAGTCGGCAACCACCTTTTAGCAGCATATTGTGCAGAGAGAGACTCCGTTGGTTTGGCCATGTTGCCCGTATGAATAATTATAAATTAGTGAATAGGGTTATGAACAGTGTGCCTAAAGGCCTCAGAAAGAGGGGGAGGATGCGGTGGGCAGACAATGTCAAACAGGACATTATTAGAATTGGTGTGCAGTGGCCAGATGCAGGAGATGTAGCTCAGGACAGACTTGCTTGGAGAAATAAATTGCTCAGTCTGGTTGGACCCCGTAGCCCATGGCTGCTTGAGGATGATGATGATGATAGCTAATTCCATGTGAAACCGAAGTAAATGCCTTTTTGATATCCAAGATTACAGTTTAAATTCAAATCATGAACCTCCATAATTACAAGCGTCATCGTAAATCAATAGAATACCACAGCGCAATACAGGTGAGCATTTTTTTGCATGTCAACACCTTAGAATCTATCTACAATTGTCACAGATCTCACTATCACCTAGTGATAACTTTGTTCACCGATGGCTTATTAAAATACCAAAGGCAAACTTTAAGATGAAATAGATTCGTCGAAATCACATATTAGAAATTCATTGCCGTTTACTGATACTCTCGTACTGATTCAGATGCAATATCAGTCGACCCTCGAAGAAAGAATCTCTAATTATGTAACACAATGTGGACTGATAGAAGTTTTATTTTCCACACCAACAACCAGTAACCCACTAGAATAATGTTTCATTACATTCCATACCAATGGGAATGCTAATAATGTCGCTTAGTCGGTCATTCAAGCAGTCGCTGCAAATTGTCAGATGTGGAAAATAATTAGATTATTAGAAGGTGATAATTAAAGCAGAGCCTTTGGTAGCACCTAAGGCGAAATTGTTGCCCTATTGTTTATTTTACGAATCTTAAATTAGTAAGTTTCAAGAGAAAGACACATTTTACGTCTTCCTGATTTGGAAGATGTGATAACTTAACGTATTAAGTGTTAGCCGCATTTCATTCCTATGATTGCATTGACCACTGTACAGAAAGTGCTGAATTCGAATCGGCTTTAAGATCTGGATGCTTCATTTAAATTTTTAATGATTCACTTTTTAATGATAACACTTGAAGCAGGTTTTGATCATAAAGATTTGCATCAAATGAAATTTTGTGTATTACGTATAAGATTGCATTGAAAGTGACTAAACTTAGGTTAAATAACCAGAAAAATATTTTGCTGTTGCAAGTTCATTAAGATTTTATAACGCATGGCATCTTTCGTATCAGATGTAAATCATGTACGAGGTCATTATAAAATATTACCCATATTTTTAAGCGCTATATTTTAACTAATTAAGTAATAATACTAAAGCCATGATGCGCGGAACAAATAACAACAGCAATTGTGTCCAAAATGTCGGCTGCTGTTCGGCTGAATTACCTCTGAGTGGCACTTTTTTTTTGCACACAATGGGCTAAATAGCCAGGTCACAAGGACCCCAAGGTCTCAGAGAAGGTTGGGAATCCACCAGGCAATTGTTAGGAGACAGATGGTAGCCTTCTGTCATGGTCATTCAGCTTGTTATCTAATGCTCACAAGGTATGATTTTCCTGCACACGGGGCTATGGTTTTATGGACCATTCGAAGGACGGTATCCTTTCCAAGTCCATCAGTGTCCTTTACTGATCGAGTGTAGGGCGATGTTTTGCGGAGATAATTCTTAACGCTGGCCCAAGTAGGACTCGAACTTGGTAACTCCAGATTTTGAGCCTGGCGGCCCACCAACTGAGCCACCCTCGCCGTATCCAAAATGTCAAGAAACTCTCATTTTCCTTATTATGATGGGGTGGAGTTAATATGAAATGCTGGCAGCAATATTACATGTAATATCTTAAATGCAAAATTTTCAAATCACTCAATTTGTAGAGGTGAGCGTGATTTTGCTGCCCCATGAAGCCCGATTTCACACCATTGGAATTCTTCCCTGGGAATGCATTAAAACATCGTTTACAGACAACATACACCAGACATGCTAAGTCGAGAATGGACGGAAGTTGGTTACCTCATAGCTATTTGCAGCAAAAGTGGCCACATTCAAACCTGTTGAATATAAAACGAAACTGAAATCTTGTACACAAATTACACAGTTCGTTACTTATTTAATAGAATGTAGCACCTTAAAATGTGATTATTCTCTTGTAATGACCCTGGATTAAAAGTAAGCTTTTCTCTCTTATTATCTTTCTGGTACGAAATTTCATCCCTTCGTTCGCAGATGTGGTATTCCATCATTTTTATTGATATAATAATGGAAAGAATTTAGTCCTCAAGCAACTCACTTGTCAATGGTGTATACTGGTAACAGGAACTTCTGGAGTATATTACGCCACAGATTAGAAGAGTACGATTAGGACGAAAAAAACAAATTTTATATCAGAATGCAAACAGTTATCCCTTATCCGATGAGAGGGGCAGGAGTGGCTCAGTCGGTAGCGCGCCAGGCTCCTAATCTGCAGTTCCCAGGTTCGAGTCCCAGCTGGATCAGCGTTGAGATTTATCTCCGCAAAACTCCCCGCCCTACCCATGGTCAGTAGGGGACATCGATGGCTTTTAAAAGACCGCCGTCCGTCTGATGAGACGTTAAGCCGTGGCTCCGTGTGCGGGAGAACCATACCCTGTGCACGTTAAAGAACACGCTGGATAGTCTTGACGGGAGGCTACCATCTGTATTCCAACAGCGGTTCGAGCGGGTCCCCTCCCCCAAACTTCTCTGAGCCTTCGGGGTCTTTGTAACCTGGCCATTTAGCCCATGATGTGCAAAAAACTGCCGCTCAGAGGTAAAACAACCCAACCCAACTTATCCGATGAGAGGGAGAAGACAGAGGTTGTTTTATAGAGTTAGTGTAGCAGTCTCAAAACCTTACATTCATTGTGTCTCAGTTGAGAATTTCTTCACTAAATCCCCCCCCCCTTCCCCTCCACATACACACCGGCAAAAACATGCTCCAGGATCGTAATCTGAAGTTCCGTGTTTCAAGTCCCACCAATGCCAGGGTTGAGATTTATCTCCGCCACCACCACCCCAACATACACACACACACCACCACCTGCCCTTGGTCAAAAACAGGACACCAACGACGGCCTTAGAAAATTCGCCGTCTGTCCAATGGGAGGTTAAGCCGTGACCCCAGCTTCCCAGTGGGTTCCATTCCTACAACCATCTCTTGGGATCCTTGTGAGCAACATCGTGAAAATTTCGTGACCCCAACTTCCCAGTGGGTTCCATTCCTACAACCATCTCTTGGGATCCTTGTGAGCAACATCGTGAAAATTTCGTGACCCCAACTTCCCAGTGGGTTCCATTCCTACAACCATCTCTTGGGATCCTTGTGAGCAACATCGTGAAAATTTCGTGACCCCAACTTCCCAGTGGGTTCCATTCCTACAACCATCTCTTGGGATCCTTGTGAGCAACATCGTGAAAATTTCGTCCATTGTGTGCATAAATGTGCCGTTCATAGGTAAAACAAGAACCCACTTCCAAAAGCCTTAGAAAAATCACCATCCCTCGGATGGGACGTCAGTCTGAGGCTCCGTGTATTGGCGTATTCTGTGCATGCTAGAAAACATGCTGGGTGACGAGAAACTTTCATCTGTCTCCTAATACTCTGCAGTAGATCCTCTTCCTTTACACAGTTCTGATCCTTTGGGGACCATGTGACCTATCGGCAATCATTGAAGGCACAATGGTTGTCGATAGACGTGTTTACTCACAAGTAAAACAGCCCAACACACGCCTAAGCCGCATCCAATATGCCAAAGTCATCTTTTTCTTCAAACTAGCAACTGGCACAGATTTCAAATCAATATGTATTTGAGGTGAAAAAATAAGACGAAGAAATGATTAATATATTATACGAAGAAATGATTTATAAGTCTTGTAGGGAAAATCAAAAAGCTAAATCATCATCACTAATCAAAGAAATCAACTTCATTCAGTAATCTTTTACCAAAACACTGACACAACTAACTGATGATTTTTCGAAGTTAAATTTTGGGCTCACCAATTGCCATCCAAATATATCTATATGTTCAAATCCAGGATATTTCTTTCTGTTATCGGAAAAAATGAAGCCATAGCAAATGTTTTATCGATATATCTGGTTATCGATAAATCTGCCTCGGCTGACGATGTTTCATTGAGATTCGAAAACGGAAAAATAATCTGTTCCTTAACGCCTGTACCATGCTTCTATGTTAACATCTTTCGTAGTGAAGAGAGGGGGGGCGGAATAAGAGTGAGCAAACAATCCATCGATCGACAGCTACAAACATCAAACGTCTGAGAATTTCGTTTTGAAATTTGTTTCTGATATTTCGTGAAAATTTTTATTTACTCTTAAATGTTTTATTTTTGTTTATTTTTCAGCTGACGGAGCATTTTTCATCTTTTTAAATAGTAAAACGATTTTTTGTTCCCTTGCCTTAGAAACATTTTTTTTTTTTTGCAGGCTAAGAAATCTTCGAAAACAGGAATCTTCATGTCCAGACAAATTTTGTTCAATTTGAAGAAGGAGGTTTTAATTCAAAATTTGAATTCAATCGCAAAGATCAGATTGAATATTATATAGGCCCTTAGGTAATATATATATATATGTGTTATAACTATAGTCTAAAAAGCAAATAATAGTGATTAAGAATTATTTTTACTCTGAATATAAATTTTCTGTACTACCCGACAAGTCGAATTGAATGTTTTCAGGACATTTCATAAATCTTACTGATTACAAACACATTGGATTGTGAGTTCGGAATAGTCGCAAATATTGTGGATAATTAATGACATTTAACGCATTATGAAATATAAACAGATCGGTTCGTGTTCAGGGCACTCAAAAACGTTATGGATAACTTGCTGAACTGTGTGTATAGAGTAGTCATGAACCCGTGGATTAGAAATACGCCGTATTGGCTTTGAAGTAATTACACTCTCTACTGATTATAAACATAATAAACTTTTTGTTTAGTATATTCATAAACATTGTAGCTTTTAAATTCTGTATTGCATGTTCAGGACATTTCCCAAACCTTGGGAATTATGAATAGCAGGAATGTGGATTCACGACATTTTTAAATCTTTTTTTAATTAAATCCCAGTCAGACAGTTGCATTGCCACAGAGGTCTGACAAGGTGCTAGAGAAGATATAAGAGGAAGACGAGACCTCATCAGAAAGACAACAAAGATAATGAACTATCCATATCTTACCCAGAGCTCGAACCCCTGGTCTTATTCATATATATCCAAGCGATATAACCCTTTACGCACACTGTGAAAGAAACCTTGCCGAGAAATTGGATAATCGGTATTTATTATCCAGAAGACGAGACCTCATCAGAAAGACAACAAAGATAATGAACTATCCATATCTTACCCAGAGCTCGAATCCCTGGTTCTATTCATATATATCCAAGCGAAATAACCACTTTACGCACACTGTGAAAGAAACCTTGCCGACAAATTGGACAATCGGTATTTATTATCCAGAAGACGAGACCTCATCAGAGAGACAACAAAGATAATGAACTATCCATATCTTACCCAGAGCTCGAATCCCTGGTTCTATTCATATATATCCAAGCGAAATAACCACTTTACGCACACTGTGAAAGAAACCTTGCCGACAAATTGGACAATCGGTATTTATTATCCAGAAGACGAGACCTCATAAGAAAGACAACAAAGATAATGAACTATCCATATCTTACCCAGAGCTCGAATCCCTGGTCCTATTCATATATATCCAAGCGAAATAACCACTTTACGCACACTGTGAAAGAAACCTTGCCGACAAATTGGACAATCGGTATTTATTATCCAGAAGACGAGACCTCATCAGAAAGACAGCAAAGATAATGAACTATCCATATCTTACCCAGAGCTCGAATCTCTGGTCCTATTCATATATATCCAAGCGATATAACCACTTTAAGCACACTGTGAAAGAAACCTTGCCAACAAATTGGATAATCGGTATTTATTATCCAGAAGACGAGACCTCATCAGAAAGACAACAAAGATAATGAACTATCCATATCTTACCCAGAGTTCGAACCCCTGGTCCTATTCATATATATCCAAGCGAAATAACCACTTTACGCACACTGTGAAAGAAACCTTGCCGACAAATTGGACAATCGGTATTTATTATCCGGAGAAATACAAATGTACGTTTGTAATAATCGCTTTGTACTTCTCTGAACGGATTGGCTCAATAGGAGGAGCGAGAGACTCGGAATCTGCAATTCCCAAATTCGAGTGCGAAGTCTTCCAACGTTGAGATTTATCATTTCCAGAACCAAATCCTTCCCTCTGTACTAAAGGGGACATCGATGTACTAAGAAAGGTCGTCGTCCGTCGGATGGGACATGGGACATTAAGCCGTTGTCCTGCATGCAGGGGAGAACCGTAGTCTGCGCACTTTAAAGAACACGCTGGATGGCCTTGGTGGGAGATTTCCTTCTGTCTCCTAACAGCCTCCAATGGATCCCCTTCCCCAAGCGATGCAGGAGAGACTCAGTCGGTAGTGTGCCAGGCTCGTAATCTGCAGTTCCCACCTTAGCAGCGAATTCCAACTGGCCAGTGTTGGGATTTACCTCTTCGATTCTCCCCGTCCTGCCCTCTGACAATAGGGGACACCGATGGGCTTAGAAAGGCTGCCATCCTTCAAATGGTACGTTAAGTCATGGGCCCATGAACAGGAGAGCCATAACCTGTGCATGTTAAAGAACACACTGAATGGCCTTGATGGGAAGCTGCAATATGTCTCCTAAAAGCTGTCCAGTGGGTACCCTTCCTCAACCTTCTCTGAGCCCTCAGAGTCCTTGTGACCGGGCCATTTAGACCACTATGTATTTATTTAGACCACTATTTAGACCACTATGTATTTATTTAGACCACTATTTAGACCACTATGTACTATGTAGCCAATATATTACGCTCAGAGGTAAAATATTCCAAAACAACCTGAAACGATATTTAAGAAGTCACGGTTCCGAGTCAAATTTGTTATTGAATTAGCACTGATCTGTTCCTAATTCAACGGCATGTTAATGTTACCAACATCAAAGAACGATCCACTGAAAAGTCGGAGTCGTCAACCCAAACAACACATAACCTATATCAAAAAATTCACCACTAATCAAAATTTCCCATTTTTTCCTTCGTTTGAATTTTTTTGAAAATTCAACATTTTCACTCTCAGTCGCAAAATTATCACCGCCGGGTTCCCTAAATGTAACTCAGAATAACCCTATTTTGAAAATCAGTAAGAAAAACCTTTGTGCCCACTTTTTTTTGTGTGTGGCGAGAAAAAAGTCCAACCCATAACGTATTTCCACAACGTTGTTTCCGAATTCTCCTCACATCTGCAACGTAGAATTACTCTAAGAGGCTGAGCAACATCAGTAGAAGAGGCTCCATCACTCCTCTGAGGCATCTAAAGCCTGCAAACAGACAACTCAAGTTTCAATAAAAGGCGAAGTGGAACTGGCACACGTTGCTTTGTATTCCATATTCGTGTCAATCGCCTAGATATTTTACTCTAAACAAACAGAGTATATAGGCAGCATGCACGACTATAAATCTATAAATTGGCTATGCTTCTCTGAGGTAATGGTGCTGTCAGGTTCGACTACTCTACGCACCCAAGAAATGATAGCATATTCTTTATCACAGATAGACTACAAATCAACATTGTTTATCAACTGAATACGTGGCACACTGTCATGTTTTATTCATACATCGAAGTAACTTCCGCGACTTTGATGTAATTTAAATTTAGAGAAAGCTACGTCTTTCAGCTTTCTTATTTTTATAAATCTAGTTATCGAGTTACACTTGAGACGTCGTTTTTCCTGCTTTACAATGGACTAGTAGACCAGGTCACAAGGACCTCAAATTCTTAAAATAGGATTGTCGAAGAGGACTCACTGAAAAGCTATTAGAAGAGTACTTTCCCTTGAAAATATAATCAGTGGTGGGAAGGATGTTAACTTTAAAGGAAGTTGGGTTTTTTCAATGGAGAGCCATTTAGAACAGATTTAGAAAATTGCCAGCTCAAAACAACATATTGTTCATAATTTAAACAATATATATTTGTAAAGCAAAATAACAAACCTACGCAAAATTCTATAGCCATCCCGAAGAGCACATATTAAATAAAAAAAATAAATAAATACCCCCTCAAGCAGCTGCTTGCCACAGAGGTCTGACAGGAGCCTGTCAGTTTATATGCCACAGTAGGAGATCTGAGAGGATGGCAGGACCTCAGCAGAAAAACGACACACACATCCATGCCTAATACCGGGGCTCGAACCCAGGTCCCTTAGATCAGTAGCCAAGCGTACTAACCACTCGGATTACAATGTCATATATACACCGAAGAGTCAAAACATTATGACAACCTGCCTAATATGATGTTGGTCCTCCACAAGCCGCCAAAACAGCTGGGCCAAACCCGGCGAGGCATGGATGCTACAAGATTTCTAAAGGTGTCTTGTCATATCTGGTACCAACACATTACTAGCAGATTCTTTGACTCTTGTAAGTTACGTGGTTCAGGAGCCGCAGATCGGATATGTTGTTCCAACACAAACCACAGATACTCGATTGGATTGATATCTGGGGAATTTGGAGGCCAGGGTAATACCTGGAAGTCTTCCTCGAGTTCCGCGAACCATTCTCAAACAATTCAGGCAGTATGGAATGGCACATTATCCTGCTAAAAGAAGGCACTATTAAAGGGTTGCCATGAAAGAAAATACCTGGTCTGCAACGATGTTTAGGTAGGTGGTAGACGTCATAGTTTCCTGCTTATGAATGACTGGACGCAGAATTTCTCAGCAGAACATTGCCCAAAGCATTACACTTCCTCCACTGGCTTCTTTTCGTCCCATGGTGCATCCTGGTGCCAACACATCCCAAGGTAAATGATGAACATGTACCCGGCTGTCCACATGGTGCAACAACAAACGAGACCAGACGACCTTCTTCCAATCATTCAAGGTCCTGTTTTGATGCTTGCATGCCCATTGTAGACGCTTTCGACGGTGAACTAAGGTTGAAATGGGCACTCGGAGCGGCCTGCGGCTACGTAGCCCCATTTTCATCAGGGATCGATGTACTGTGTGTTGTGATACATTACTCCTGCAAACAAGCATTCAAATCACGGGCGAGTTGCACCACAGTATCCCTAGTATCCCTTCTGTTGGCTCATACTATACGGGATAGCTTCGCTCACCTCCAGTATCGATGAGCCGTGGTTAGCCCACACCTTGCCGGCAATTCGTGGTTTTTTTCCTCCTCGGACCACTTTTTAAAGGTATTAAATACGGCTGACTGTGAGCATCATACAAGCCTTGCCGTCTCGGAAATGCTCTGACCCAGTCGTCTGGTCATTATAATTTTGTCTTTGTCAAACTCACTTAAGTCCGCTGCCTTTCCCATCTAGAGAACAAGAATAACACTGATTAACAGAGTTCAGTATCAGGTGTTATTTATACCGTTTCACGACCTTCACACGCGCCATCGTTTACCTGAAGTTGCTTCAATTTGCATAAAGACGGGCTAGTCATAATGTTTTGGCTCTTCGGTGTATATACTGAAGCAATAATTTATCATACACACCGCGCACCCATCCACAAACTTGCCCTACTCCGCTTCGTTAATGCTGCCACTCCTTGCAGGCTATAAATAGATCATACACCTATCTGCTATATAGCGTAACTGCAACTGTCACGATGGGTAATAAATGTGGCGACCTGAGCAAAATAGTCGGTGATCCATATTGCAACTACAGAACGGCTAGGATTACTGCAGACTATCGCAAGTGTATACCAGGACTACATGAAAACCGGAAAAAATGTGTGACATATTAACAACGTGTTCTCTTTGGATACGAAGTCTTCCTGAGGTTTAATTAAGAATTTGCACTATTTTGGGGCACAGTCTGAAATGAAAAAATACATCTGATTTGTGAAGAAACATGATGGTGGGTGTAAAGGTGTCTACAAATATCTTTCATAGCATAAAATAGCCCAAACACACATTTCTCATCGCCAAAATTAGTTTCCTGGCACCGATATGTTTGAGTTACTTTAAACAATGCGACGTACGTTAAAAGCAGGGGGGGAAAATGTAACTAAGTTCGGATAAACGATTGCACGATTAATTGATGTAAGAGTGCTGGATGCTAAAGTTTTATTGCATTAGATGGATAAAGTTTTTGAGGATGGTGAAGTGAACATGAGAAAACGAAATGCACCACTTGGGCGTTAAAGAGATTAGGATGCGACCAACATAATCCTCTTAGTGCAGCGGGATTGCAGACATTAAAATGATGGCACAAATTTAAGACTGAATTATGGTAATGCAGTTTGGGACAATTTTCTAGCTAAAAAGCCAGTTGAAAGTTTCAAAAAATGACACTACGATGGATGAATATATAATGCATCGATATGAATGCTTAGTCGTTTCAGCACTTAAAGCAGAATAGTGAACGATCTGGTTCTGAACCCATTATGATGTAACGTTTATTGTAAAAAACTTTTCAGAAATCCTGAACGTATTATCATTAACATTTAGATTATTATAATATATTAACATTAACTTGATAGCAAATGCATTGACTATTAATGTCTCTAACTTTTTTTCATTTGCATTAAATCTTTAAAAGTTGTAATAAATATTATGCAATTGGTTAGAATTACCGTAATATTATTTTCAAAAATGCTACTTTAATAGAGTAAATGATTTATTTTTCAGTTAAATATTTAGTGTTTGTGAAAGTTATGTCTTTCGTGTTTATATCTTCTTCAAACATTTATCTGAACTTCGAGGAAGTTTTAACACGTATTTGTAATATTAATATAATACATAAAGTAATGCATATGCTAATTTCACTGAGAATCTTAAATAATAGAATCCACCTGCTACTATGGAAATTAACTTATTGAAAAATATTTTTTGGGCGGGGTTGACTGAATCTGTAGCGCGCCAGACTTACATTCTAATGTTCAATTATCATAAGGACTCGGAGAAGGTTGGTAGGAGGACTCACTGGCAGCTTTTAGAAGACAGATGATTTTAGAAGACTCCCATCAAGGCCATCCAGCTTGTTCTTTAAGGGGCACAGGCTACGGCTTTCTTGCACAGAAAAGCCACGGTTTTACGTCCCATCCAACGGACGGCAGCCTTTCCAAGCCCATCGGTGTCCCCTTTCTGATCGAGGACAGAGTAGGGTTTTAGGAAAGATAAATCTCAACGCTAACCCAAGTGGGATTCGAACCTGAAAACATCAGATTACGACTCTATCGCGGTACCAACCCTTTTCCCAATGAAAAAGATTTATAAAAAATAAAAATACCTCTATGGTAAGCAGCTGCTTGCCACAGAAGTCTGACCGAGGCCTCTCAGTTTATAAGCCATAATAAGTCTGTGAAGATGGCGGGATCTCACCAGAAATGCAGCATAAATATCTATGCCTAAAATCAATTTTCAGCCGTTAGCTTAAACACAAATGTCCAGTTCATTTAATGATGCACAATTGTAAATATTGTTTCCTTTGGTACAATACTGTACATAAAAGTGTTGTCTCAATGAAACTCTCATACATAACTCTACGTGTAATAGACTCGTGTTAGGGCGGGGGTGGCTCTGTCGGTAGCGCGCCAGGCTCGTAATCTGTAGTTCCCAGGTTCGAGTTCCAGCTGGGTTAGGGTTGAGATTTATCTCCGCAAAATTCCCCGCCCTGCCAACGGTTAGTAGGGGACACCGATGGGCTTGGAAAGGCCGCCGTCCGTCGGATGGGACGTTAAGCCGTGGCCCCGTGTGCGGGAGAGTCATACCCTGTGCACGTTAAAGACCACGCTGGATGGCCTTGACGGGAGGCTACCATCTGTCTCCCAACAGCTGTTCCAGTGGGTCCCCTCCCCCAACCTTCTCTGAGCCTTCGGGGTTCATGTGACCTGGCCATTTAGCCCATGGTGTGCAAAAAAGTGCCGCTCAGAGGTAAAACAACCCAACCCATAAAATAGTTGGCACTTGGGGTACTTACTGTGTGTAAACTATGAAACTGCCCCGCTTGCGTTTAGGCAGCAATCAAACCTCATCGTTGGATATATATATTTCATTTACCTATCGTCTCTAAGAACTGTCGAATCGTTAACTGTATCCTTGTCTTACAGTTGCCATTCTCACTACACCAATGTTTCTTATTATCATAACTGAAATAGAAATCATTGATGATAGATTTAGTGATATATTATTCTAAGCAAACAATTTTGCACGTTTACACAGTAGGACGAGAATATGAGACTGAAATAAAATAAAAATGTATAGTACGAGTATCATTCCGCTAGAGGCCACCGTGGATGCATTGAAATGTCGTCTTGGCAGTCCCGATAATTGCAACCAGTTGAGATTGCACTGTTGTTTCGAAAGCATGGGCTTTGTGCATTCGTGTATCACTGCGCTATCAGAAACTCATCAATGAATAGCGTATCAACATCAAGTTTTGTGTAAAGCTAGAGAAAAGCCTCACTGAAACGTGAAGCGTGTGACGTTTCACGTGAGCACGGGAAACGCTATAAACAGCTTATAGGGATGAGGCTCTTCCCAGAGCATAAGCATTCGATGCTTTAAGCTTTATCAAGAGTGCAGAGAGGATGTAGGAGATGAACCTCGCAGTGGACAACGGAAAACGACCTCCAATCCAGAATTGGTGGACAAAGTGAGCAGTTTACTCACAAGAAACCGTCGATTGACGCTCAGAATGACGGCAAGGGAGTTAAATGTGAATAAGGAATCGATATAGTTTATAATTACCAGAGACTTGGGGGGCGGGGGTGGCTCAGTCGGTAGCGCGCCAGGCTCGTAATCTGTAGTTCCCAGGTTCGAGTCCCAGCTGGGTTAGCGTTGAGATTTATCTCCGCAAAATTCCCCGCCCTGCCCACGGTCAGTAGCGGACACCGACGGGATTGGAAAGGCCGCCGTCCGTCGGATGAGACGTTAAGCCGTGGCCCCGTGTGAGGGAGAGACATACCCTGTGCACGTTAAAGAACACGCTGGATGGCCTTGACGGGAGGCTACCATCTGTCTCCCAACAGCTGTTCCAGTGGGTCCCCTCCCCCAACCTTCTCTGAGCCTTCGGGGTCCATGTG
Source organism: Ryuthela nishihirai (assembly GCA_038380435.1). Taxonomy (NCBI): domain Eukaryota; kingdom Metazoa; phylum Arthropoda; class Arachnida; order Araneae; family Heptathelidae; genus Ryuthela; species Ryuthela nishihirai. The sequence continues at coordinate 13,535,762 of JAWZYU010000016.1, read as the reverse complement.
ACCTGGCCATTTAGCCCATGGTGTGCAAAAAAGTGCCGCTCAGAGGTAAAACAACCCAACCCAGAGACTTGGGTAAGAGAATAAATTTTGCGAAGTTTGTGCCACTATCTTTAACCAAAAACAAGTTGCATTGCTCATTCATCCCCGAGGAGGGGAAAAAAGTCTTCTGGAGCCAGTTGTCGAAGGCTAGCCTTCGACAACTGGCTACAGAAGACTTTTTTCTATTTCTCAAGTTTAAATCGAGATTAAAAGGTCACCGATTTGATACTGTCTACGACATTCATGAAAACGTGACAGCAGAAAACTGAATTACCATCACAGCGGACGAGTTTTCCAAGTCTTTCCAAAGTTTATTCGAGCGTTATAATGAATGTATTCGGTTCTTCGGTGACTATTTTGATGAAAACTGTTAATAAACATGTTGACCTACTTTTCGTATTTCTATTTCAGTCTCATTACTTTCTTGCAGCAATGTGTAAGTGTTCACAACCACTAATTGTAAACGATGTCTCTCAGTCTACTTGCAAAGATATTGAACAATCCTTAAGTAATCTTTTGTCCATCACAATAGTGTTATATCGATCTCCTAAAACTCTCTTTAACTGAATTTTTGAGAGGGAAAAGTGCATGATAAGAGGAAGAATTTGAACCTATTTACTTCCAAGACTCTATCTGACACTACGTTCTTTTGTTGAGCGTTCTCATTTCTCAGGTAATTACACGCCCGCGTCAAAGTAATTAGAGTCATTTGCATACTCATTCACCACTTTTCTTTCAGTTTCTGCTGCAGTTACCTCTTCCTGTCTCTTGCAAAATTGAGATTCTCGGTGAAAACTGCTACGTAATCATCAGTAAATAAACGGTAATTACCCAATCTTTTTTTTAATACTTGTTTTTTCTTACGGCATTTTTTATGTCTGTAAAATGTTTGCAACCGTATAAATTCTGCAAAGCTGTTAGGGAATTTTTTTCCCCACATTTTTTGGTTGAAATATTACTTTGTAGCACGAAGGAGAGAGTTGTGAGAAATAATTAATTGTCCGCGGTGTACACAAATTAAGCTTAATAAGAAATGAATAGCTATTTTCTTCATTAATGTATTATCTCTGTAAATGCAAAGCAAGAAGAGTGGTAAAATGGAAAAAAATGTGGGTTTTTTATATATTTTCAGAAGGAAAAAAAAGCACTTTTCCAACAACAAACAGGTATGTTTCGAGATGAACTCGTATGCTATATGCAGAGTAGAAGCAGAAGGCGATTACCAGAACAAGTAGCTGCATTATTTCACAAGATTAGATCTTTGCAGAATAAGAATATAAAAAACAGTTTAACCTGGGACATAGTTAGCAATATTTATTGCTTCTTCTGCTGAATATGTGTAAGGGAAATTACCGTCTTGATGAGACATTTCACGTCTTAGTTGTTTTCAAAGTAAATGAGGCACAACGCTTTTTTTCCTTCCTTTCCCAGAGGGAAAAAATTAATTGGAAATCTCAATCTACCTTAATAAGAAATCTAATTACATCCCTCGACATTCACTTTTTCCTAATTATTTTTATCACAGAAAAGCACGCTTCAGCATTGATAGGAGCATTTTGTGTAACATGTCAAAGTAGGGTTATATATTTCAATAAAAATCGGGAAAAAACAAATTCATTAAGTCATGACTAAGGTCAAAACTACTTCAGATTGCAACACCTTTCTACGGTACATTTTGTGAGAAAATTATAATTTATTTTAGGTAAGCCTTAAGATTAAGTAATCTGTGACCCAAGAGAGATTACCAATCACCCAAAAATGAGTGATTACTTAACAGGGCGAGGCGAATGAGGCACTAGCCTTGGACGCAGAAAAAGACTGCTGTTAAATTATATTGGGGGCGCAATTTTCTATTCTTACCCAGGGCGCAAAATAAAAACTAGTAGTAATACAGGCATACTCCTTTTAGCACTGCGGATGCATTTCTGAACGGAGAGTCAGTTTAGCATGTGGACGCGTTTCGAAATGAAAGCTCTAACTGAATCAGAGCTATAAAGGGTCGTTGTAGCATAGTCCCGATGGAGATGCGTTCCCGAAATCATAATTTATCACCTATGATCAACATATTAGGGGTTTGTTGGGTTACTTAAACAATAATACAATTGATAAACTTATTCTATAAATAAATTATCTATTGTCAACTGAATAATAATGAAAGAAAAATTTAATAAGCTAAAGTGTTCTGTACTGTACTCGCTAGTGCATGGCGAACTTGTAGTGTTGGTAGATAAGATGGGTTAGTTTATGGCGTGATTATGGGTCATCATCCTTTATGGGTCAAAACTGTTCACCGTAACACGAAATAATGTCAGAGAACAAATATATTGTCCTGGACGAAGTAAACAAACAGATTAGAGAGCGACACTAAATCTGAGAAAAGCGCAGTATGGAACGCTAGCGCTCATTGGCAGAGAGCTTACAGTATGTACAGTGGCCGCTAGCTCTCATTGGCTGAGAGAGAGTGTACGATAGATAGCACTCATTGTATTGTCCGACCGACCATGAGAAAAATATAAACTGTAAGGGATTTATATTATATATAAATTTTTTTAATATATAAATATTTTTAGACGAACAGCGCTGTAAGGATTCGGTGTTTATGGAGAAGCGATAAACGAGGTAGGCTTGTACTTCTTTTCCCAATGAACAAGGGGAGTTATGCCAAAAAGGCTTGTTTCTCGTTTCCCAATGGGCGAGTAGGTAATACCAAAAAGGTGATGCTTCTTCTTAACATATTAAGACGGAATATTATTCCGCAGTGAAGTTTTAAAATTATTGCAAATGAAAATCATTTCATCTAAAAAAGCTGGTGTGTGCTCCAAAATGGCTGTAAGAAGGAAATGTTTACTATCGGACGAAGGGATGATACACCTAAGACACTTTAAATTTATTTTAACAAAAGCTGCTTGAGGTTGCTGCAGAAGGTTGTGGGGAGGGGACCCACTGGAACAGCTGGTGGGAGACAGATGGTAGGCTCCGGTCAAGGCCATCCAGCATGTTCTTTAACGTGCATGGGGTATGGCTCTCCCGCAGGGGCCACGGCTTAATGTTCCATCAGGCGGACGGCGGCCTTTCTAAGCCCATCGGGTGTCCCCTGCTGACCGTGGGCAGGGCGGGGAAATTTGCGGAGATAAATCTCAACGCTGACCCAGCTGGGACTCGAACTGGGAACTGCAGATTACGAATCTGGCGCGCTACCGACTGAGCCACCCTCGCCCCCAGCTGCTTAAAGAGCTATTTATTTAGTATTGCATACATTCAGCAGATACCTTACTAGATACAGTCCCATGTTATGTCAATAGTAACTCGTATACAGAAATCACTAACTTCTTAAATAAGCTTGTTATGAAAAAATGTGATTGCCGATAATTTAAGGATCTTATTCAAATTCCTTACAATCTCGTTTTTTCAACATCATTTGTTTAGTATTTAGAATGTTACACAAATTAGAATATTTAACAGCAATAATGCCAGTTTAAATAATTGCTCTGAAAAGTTAATAAAAACAACTAAAACAAGCTTGTTATGAAAAAATGTGATTGCCGATAATTTAAGGATCTTATTCAAATCCCTTACAATCTCGTTTTTTCAACATCATTTGTTTAGTATTTAGAATGTTACACAAATTAGAATATTTAACAGCAATAATACCAGTTTAAATAATTGCTCTGAAAAGTTAATAAAAACAACTAAAACAAAAGTAATAACCGTTACAAAACTTTATTAGCACGTTTAAGAGTATTTTAAAAAGTTCGCGTAAATATTATGTTATTTTCGCCATTTTTGAATTATATTTTGAAGAATGAAATAACATCTTAAATGTTTCAACTTCCATAACTCTTTAAATACTGAAAACATATTGTCGGAAATCGATATTTAAAATGATTTTTATTGCAATTTTTTTAATTATCTTCAATCCCATTTTTTTTTTCATTAAAAAAATTATTTAAGAAGTTACTGAATTCTGTATCTGAGTTATTACTGACATAACATTGAGCTGTACCTAATGAAGTGGGCCCTAAATGTATATGCAAAAAGATCAATAAATGTTAAAATGGCTTTACACTAATTAATAATCAAAAATTACCAAAAACTATTTTAAAATATTAAACGGCAAAATGCAAAATCAATGGCTCAAATTTTTTTGCAAATTAATGGATCTTTTTTTCGCATTTTTCATTTTAGCGAAAAAAAAAACATTTTCGGCATATTTGCTGGCAAGAAAAAAAATTTTAAAAAGCAGATTTTTAGAGAAATTAATTTACTGCTCTAATTAGTGTTAATGACTAAACGCGATGATGGTAATATTGATTTTAATTAATGCATGCATCAATATTATTTCAGTCATGAAATCAATGTAATGTCTTCACTGATGGTCATATTCATTTTTTTTAATTTCATCACTTGATTACAACATTAGTTAATCTCGATCGAAATCGTCCCCTTATTTACCGTCATTCCTATTTCGAAATCTTTCGTTCTCATGGAAACACGGGCGATGATTGTGATGAAAAAAAAGGCGATTTTAGAGCCTTTCATCATAATCGTTGTAAGATAGATTGCCTTATTGGTTTCCAGTTATTGACTACATTAGGATAATGACAGTTTTCAGAGATCCGTTAATAATCCACTCATTTTTCACTGTACGAAGGATACAGAAAAAAAAATCCGTATCAATTAAGCCTTGCGAGACAGAGTTAATCTTTTCAATCATACAGAGTCGTATGCAGAACAAAAAAAATCGTCTTATGAGGGAAAAAAAAATCCAGCGAACGTTAGTCGATAACCCTTAGTTGAAAACTTCTATCAAAAATCTTCTTAGAGATGTTAGTAACATGTTGCCAGCGTGTTATTTAACGTGCAGAAGTATAGTCCTCATTTTGAAGTCTGTAGTCCATCCAACAAGTTCATTAATGTGCAAAAGGTATGATTCTACGTCAGATTTTCTAGTCTGCAGATCACCCATTGTGATATTTAACGTGAACAAGATATGGTCCTATTGCAAATTTTCAAGTCTGTAGGACATGCAGTGTGTTATTTAACGTTCAGAAGGTATGATTCTTCTGTAGATTTTGACGTCTGAAGGCCATTATATGCGGCGTGTTCGTTAACGTGCAGAACGTATGATCCTCCTACAGATTTTAGAGTATGTAGATCATCTAGTGCAGAGGTTCTCAACGTGGGGTACGCGTACCCCTTGGGGGTACATGGTAAAAATTTTTGGGGTACGCCGTGAGAGTTCAAAGGTTACTAGTTCTAGTAACAAAGTCGCTAAGTTATGCTATCTATCTGTATAAGGGGTACGCCAGTTACATACACATTTCCAGGGGGTACGTGAAGCACAAAAGGTTGAGAACTACTGATCTAGTGAATTCTTTAGCATGCAGAAGGTTTTATTATACAAATGACCTTGTTTCAGATGTCTCTCTTTTCTTCAATAAATCACAGTAAAATTAACCCTCTATCATCATTAATATTGGGAAAATAAATCCAAAAGCATATCTAAAGCGCTACAAAATTGCATTTAACCTTTACAAATTCTTATAAACTTTATAAGAATATAATAAATAAAAATAAATACCCCTCTCAAACAGCTGCTCTCCACAGAGGTCTGACAGGAACCTGCTAGTTTATAAGTCGTAGTAGAAAGTCTGTGAGGACGGCGGGACCTCAGCAGAAAAACGATGCATACATCCATGTCTTACCCGGGGCTCGAACCCAGGTCCCTTAGATCAGTAGCCAAACGCGCTAACCACTTGGCCACAACAATTTTGTAGCGCTTTACATATGCTTTTGGATTTTTTCACATGCATTTTTTTGGACATGCTTGAAAATGAGATGTGTTTAATTTTTATAAATTCTAATAAACCTTATACGAATATATTTATTAACGATAACATATCAGATAACGATCATGTCACGCTTCCAACTGGCCCTATACATTAACTTATAACAAACCCATTAATTATGGGTTGGGTTGTTGGGTTGTTTTACCTCTGAGCGGCACTTTTTTTGCACACCATGGGCTAAACGGCCAGGTCACATGGACCCCGAATGCTCAGAGAAGGTTGGGTGAGGGGACCCACTGGAACAGCTGTTGGGAGACAGATGGTAGCCTCCCGTCAAGGCCATCCAGCGTGTTCTTTAACGTGCACAGGGTATGGCTCTCTCGCACACGGGGCCACGGCTTAACGTCCCATCCGACGGACGGCTGCCTTTCCAAGCCCATCGGTGTCCCCTACTGACCGTGGGCAAGCCGGGGAATTTTGCGAAGTCCCTTTAATTATTCTTTACTACACAGAGTAAAGCAAAAATGGCGAAAATTCCACTGGAATCATATCTTAACATCTTTTGAGCCATATAAAAAGAAATTTCTCTTGTTGTTAAATAAACGTATAATGAAAGAAAATGCTATCACACTGCTGAACCTAAGAGCAAATATTAGTCCAAGCAGCTATATATCTACATTGCTAATTCTGGATACAGATCGCGCAGAGGAAGAAGTGACGAGTGAAAAGTCAAACAGCGTCCATTTCCCTTCCTTTAGACATCATCCTTCCAAAGAGCTGCTATGGACTGAAACATCTGCGAGAGGGTGGATATTGTTTAATTACCCGAGAAGAAGTGAAAAGGAGGATGAAGGTGAGAACAAAGGAAAGGATTAATTGAGCGAATGTGAGCCTTGGTAGCATCCCCACTTACTTCCTTTTACTTCCTCTGTTTACGAATTCAAGAGTACAACACGACGCACATTCTAATGAGAGCGCATGAATAATTCATACCGCATGTGGGTAATTACCTCTCGTCCTCGGGACGTTAGTGTGCACGCGTTTAAGCGTTAAATCCAAATATCTGATTTTTGCCCCGTCTTATCCAGATGAATTCGGGAGAGTTATCAACCACCGACATCGTTCAGAAATGAAATAGATCATCTCATCGTGAAGTGGAAAGTGGACCATGAAGTGGATACTGAAGATCGAGATGTTCATATTTTGAAGGTTTTTTTTTTCATCTTCCGAAAACCAAAGTATCATCATCCATAAAGGGTTGCGGTGATAGATGCATTTTTTTTTCTTTTCGCAAAAGTTTGTACAGTCGCTCAAATAAATATCCGAACACTATGGTTGAATACAGAATTCAGAAAAAATATCTGGCAACGATTTTTTTAGAAATGAGTGATCTGGCAACCTTCGTGTCACGTGACACGAAGGTTGCCAGATCACTATTTCTAAAAAATCGTTGCCAGATATTTTCTCTGAATTCTGTAATCAACCATAGTGTTTGGATACTTTTTTGAGCGATTGTACACAAAGGTTGCCAAATCACTAATTTCTAAAAAAAGTTGTCATATATTTTTCTGAATTCTGTAATCAACCATAGTGTTCGGATATTTATTTGAGCGACTGTACCTCGGAGAATTTTACTCTTACGAAATAATAAGAAAAAAATGAGCTCGAAAGGTCACTCAAGGTTGGGTTGGGTTGTTTTACCTCTGAGCGGCACTTTTTTGCACACCATGGGCTAAATGGCCAGATCACATGGACCCCGAATGCTCAGAGAAGGTTGGGGGAGGGGACCCACTGGAACAGCTGTTGGGAGACAGATGGTAGCCTCCCGTCAAGGCCATCAAGCGTGTTCTTTAACGTGCACAGGGTATGGCTCTCCCACACACGGGGACACGGCTTAACGTCCCATCCGACGGACGGACGGCTGCCTTTCCAAGCCCATCGGTGTCCCATACTGACCGTGGACAGGGCGGGGAATTTTTCGGAGATAAATCTCAACGCTGACCCAGCTGGGACTCGAACCTGGGAACTACAGATTACGAGCCTGGCGCGCTACCGACTGAGCCACCCCCGCCCCGGTCACTCAAGGAAGAGCCACTTCACGGTTTGTTGTTAATGGAGAACAATAGCCTAGCGTGAATGGCAAATGGGGAGTCTATGAGACTGCGCAGATGATGCTTCCACAGTCCTCAAAAATCGTGGCTTCTTAAATACTTTTTTCATGAAAATATATGACTGAAAATATATTAACTCTTTCCATTCAGATTGGACTCAATATTTCAATTCAATTTCTGTTTATTACTATTTCGAGTGAACACTTTCGTTACAGGGAAAGATGATGGAGTCCACACTGTTAAGTTGTTCAAGTTCCAAGAAGTGATTATATAGAAGTGAATTATTATTGTATTTTCTTCATAAATAAATAAATCATTTGAGGTCACTTATTCCATTGTCTAATGCAACACATACACCGACAAATGAGAGTGCAAATTTTTTAAAGAACGTGATCAAAGCTCTCTAAATATCGATTTTCGACAATCATCATCATCATCATAATTCTCAAGTAGCTATTGGGCAATTTAGTTCTCCAAGCATCTCTGTCCTGAGCTTCATCTGCTGCACCTGGCCATTGCAGCCAGTTCTAACAAGGTCCTGTTTGACATTGTCTGCCCACCGCATCCTAGGTCTCTCCCTCTTTCTGAGGCCTTTAGGCACACTGTTCATAACCCTATACGCCAATCTATTAGCTATGCATACGGGAGATAATACCTGTTCAGTAATTAAATAGATAAGAAAACTGAAACATCTTACAAAAGAAATGGCTAGCCTGAAGGAATTATTGCTATTGTAATTTAGCAATTATTGTACGAAGTTCATAAATTTCTCTCAGACAGTACATACTTTAATAAATTGATTAATGTAGCAGTCATTGCTTTCGTTTCAATCTGTTTTAGGCAAACTTTGATAGCATTTTGATTAGGAACGATACTTTTAAATTCTGTAGCTTTCACAACTCACGAAAAATCGAACAAATATTGTTGACGAATAAATATTTAGAAACATTTGGTTGAGATCTTGTCTTCATTCTCGACAAAACCTGATTTAATTACTTGAATGGATTAGAAATTTAAATCACCATTACCCTAACATAGATCATTTCATATTTCATAAGCTTTTAGTTGTATTTTTGAAAAGAATATTGAAAAAAAAATAATTTATCTCGGAATTATTATAAAATTTCAAAGAAGTTTCTAAAAGATGTCAAATTTTTCTCAAATGTTATTTTAAGTCTAATATCGAGAAAAATATAAGTAATAAATAAAATTCCCTAACAGCTTTGTAGAGCTTTGCAAATACTTTTAAGTCATTCCGTTGCCGAGTGGTTAGCTTGCTTGGCTACTGATCAAAGGGACCTGGGTTCGAGTCCCGAGTAAGGCATGGATAGTTTGTGTTGTCTTTCTGATGAGGTTTCACCTTCCTCACAGATTCTTCTCTATGGCGTATTAAACTGAGAATCCTCTCAGATCTCTGTCGCAAGCAGCAGATTGAGAAGGTTTCCTTTCATATGTTTTGGATTTTTTATTAATGATAATGACAATAATAATAATGGAAAGAGGAATATCTATATCAAGATCATTAGTGCAATAAAATATTAATACTTTTCATCTATTTTTCATCTCTCGTGACAAACAAAATTCAAACACCAGTTCCGTTGTCTCATAAAACAAATCAAAGCCTGCAACAAATAAATGGCTTCTTTACCAAGATCTGATCAAAATCATGTCAATACACGTTTTTTTTTTCAGTTTGTGATCAGATCCGCAAGCTATTAGTTTATCTTCAGATTATTACAGAACAAACGACCATGCCACTTGGAGCTCGAATCCGGACCCCCGACTGCTGCAGTGTCGTCCAAAACCAATGCGATACCACTCCGGAGGCGGCAACTTCAAATATTATACTTAATAAATTGAATGGATAAAAGAGATTAAAAACTCTTGTTTAAAACAAAATATTTGTTTAAGCAAAATATTTTCATAGTTTTTTCACTTAATATTTAGACAAGTCTTGCGATAATTCTCATCAGTGTTCGTGACGATGACCACGCAGTTGGCCGAAATATATATATATATTATATATATATATTTCGGCCTCAAAATAATATATAATATAAAATACCCCCTCAAGCAGCTGCTTGCCACAGAGGTCTGACAGGAGCTTGTCAATTTATATGTCATAGTAGAAAGTCTGAGAGGATGGCAGGACCTCAGCAGAAAAACGACACACACATCCGTACCTTACCCGGGGCTCGAACCCACCCTGCAGCAAATTAAGGAACATTGCGAGAGAAAAAAACAATTAAGAGCTACTGCGAACTCTAAAAGCAAACTTTAAACTAACTAAACTTTTATATAATATTAAAAATAAAAAAACAGTATGCCCTTCCAAAAAATAGCATGGTACATAAAGCACATCATAGTCATCTGGCATTTAATAACGATAATAAAAACAAAAGGAAACCCCAATCACACAACCAGACTTTCTTCGAAATGGCGAACCTGTACTACACAGCGAACCACGAACAATGAAGTGTTCTGAAAAACCTGGAAACAAGGAATATCTAACTGCACATCTAGGAACAGCTCTGCTCGAAGAATTGATTTTGGCAGTATTCTGAAACAATGTATAAAGGTATTTATAAACCATGGCCAGGCTCGTAATCTGTAGTTCTCAGGTTCGAGTCCCAGCTGTGTCAGCGTTGAGATTTATCTCCGCAAAATTCCCCGCCCTGCCCACGGTCAGTAGGGGACACCGATGGGCTTGGAAAGGCCGCCGTCCGTCGGATGGGACGTTAAGCCGTGGCCCGTGTGCGGGAGAGCCATACCCTGTGCACGTTAAAGAACACGCTGGATGGCCTTGACGGGAGGCTACCATCTGTCTCCCAACAGCTGTTCCAGTGGGTCCCCTCCTCCAACCTTCTCTGAGCCTTCGGGGTCCATGTGACCTGGCCATTTAGCCCATGATGTGCAAAAAAGTGCCGCTCAGAGGTAAAACAACACAACACAAACACAACACTTATAAACCATGTATTTAGCTAATGCATGTGTTTGCCTTTGATCTGTACTACAGCTTTCATAACGCATTAGTACAAAACTTATCTAAACAGAGATTGAGAATAATTCAACAATCTATCATCATAAAATATAATTTGTTGTTTTAGTAATAAAATTAATTTTTCCCTAAATAAACTGTTACACTCTAAAAACACATAGCAAAACACTAACTCTGATTTCACTCACCATCAAGCATTCTTCGTGAAGAGCAAAGTATTTCTCGTTTTCCCTTACGCTTTCTTTGTGCGAAAGGCTTTCAAAGCTTTTTAACCGAACATTTTTTCGAATTCCTTTATTAAAACTGTTCCAATACCTAAATCAACAAATAAAAACCCTCTTTTCAGAGGTTAAAATTGCAAACATTGCATTACACTTGAAAAGAAAGGAAGCGAAACATATAAGCTAAAGTTTCAAATCAGACTAAATGGTAAAAAAAAGAAAGATTTTTCGCTAAATGTAGTTGAAGAAATTAAATCAAATCTAAACAGTAGTAAAATTGAAACTATGTATCACGGTACAGAGTAAAAAGAGGAAACAATGTAACCGGAAAACAACGAAAAAAGCAGCCAATTAAATAAAGATATGAGATAAAGAAGAGTCGAAGACAAAGACTGTTTGGGAAAAGATATGAATAAATGCCTATGCAAGCGTAAAGGAACGAAATTCTTATAAATGATGCATATTTCTTCCGAGGATCTTGTTTAAGTAAAAGAAAACAAAATCAAATAAACAAATCTAAAAGAACAGCTGTCGCGTGCACAGCTGAGGATTAAAATAAACAGCAATAAACATAACGTGAAACTGAAAGAAAAAAAAAGCTTGAGTATTAACTCCGTAAAACTGGATGAAAGCTTGAAAATGATAACTATTAATTAATTATTAGACTATTAAGGTAATAACCACCCTGGGTGTGAAAAACTGATTAAATAAAATAATTATTGATTAAATAAAAACTGATTGATTTTCTTAACTGATTAAAAAAAGTGTTAACAAATAATTTCACTAGACACTAAATATTTGAATGGTAGACAAGGCTACTTTTACGATTATTTTGTGGTCTCATTCAAAATTAATTTTATTACTAAAACAACGAATTATATTTTATTCGAGTCTAGGCTACCATTGAATCCCTTGTATTTAATTTAACATTAACGGTGTGTTTAAAAGACTTCATAAATTATATTTTCCATTAGCCCAGTGATATGAGCAAAAACAGCTTCACTAAAGAAAATACCCTCTTAGTGGCATTCTTATATTCAGTATACAAAAATATGTTTCAGAATCGATAAAAAAAACCTAAAATAATTATTACACAAACGTACAATGTGATCTCTACGTGTACGAAATAAAAGAGAAAACATAATTTATATTTATGATTGCGGAAATGAACTCTTTGACCTAGCATCAGTGCTGTTAAATGTTCAAACCTTATTTATATATATATATATAAATGTTTCATATAAGTTTTTGACACATTTTCATCTAATTCTAAATCCGCTTGATTTTATATTTAAAAGACTGAAATAAAACGACAAAAAATATTTAACTAATTTTTCCCAACGTGGAAGAGAGTTAACTCAGTTCTTAGAGTGCCAGGTTTATAATGGTTCGAGTTCCCAAATATATATTCGTTGTTCTAATCCTCGATGTGTCCACGGTGGGAAAGAGGAAATCTATGTGCTGGAGAGTCCACCCGTCAATCGGACTGGGCCTTAAGTGAGCCTGTAAGAAGGAGAGCCACAACGTATACACGTTAAAGAACGCACTAGATGCACAGAAAGCTTCCATCTGTCTCCTAAAAGCTATCCAGTTAACAGGGGGCGTAGCGAAGGGACTATAGTTGGGGGAAGGGGGGATCGAAATTTTCCAATTCGGAAATCAAATTTTGTCAACTAAGAAAATAAGTATCTTATATAAATTTAATTATGTCTCTCTCAGGGATGTCCCCAGGATTTCTTTCCGTCAAGAATTCTCACCAAACTTTCGACAAGTTTCCTCGATTTTGCCACCTCGCCATTATTTTACAAAAAAAAAATCCCTATTTTTACATCTCACTTGAATTTTACCAAGTCTTCGAATTTTGCAACTCTCCTTAATTTCGTAAAAACCAATCCCAAATTCCTCAACTCACCTGTATTTCACCAACTCCTCTACATTTTGAGAACTCGCCATAATTTTATAACACAAATTCCAATTTTCACATCTCAGCTGAGTTTTTCCAAATCACTTCGTATCCCAATCCCCTGATCCCCCCATAGCTACGCCCCTGCCCGTTAATCTCCTTCCCGTATTCATCTCTATATCTTTGGGCTCCTTGTGACCTGGCTATTTAGCTCAATGTTCGCAAACAACTGATGCCCAGAGATAAAACACTCAACCAAACTTTCATCAATGGTTCACGATTTTGTAGAGTTTTACAATGCAAAAATATATTAGCAAACCTCTGTAGAATACAACCGACGCATTCCAATTCATAAAACTGACAACTCACTTAAAGATCTTTATATTTTTGTCTCCCTCTCGATGAAGATGCTTAGAATAAAGACGAAGGCAAGGATTTTCGAAAAAGCCTTCAGAATCTATTCTCATTAGCTCAGTGAGCATACAATTCAGGTGTTGTGTATGTTTATCTTTTTCCTTCTCTATTCAAGGCAAACAGAAACTGCATATTTACTTGAGATCTATTTCCACGCATCCAAATTCATCAGAGAGCCATCACGGCCTAGAAGAGATGCTTCGCAAGAAATAAGGTAAAACTGCAACAACTCTGAAAACGATTTATGCGAAACCCAAGGTATAACTGAAAAGCTGAAATCCAGTAAGCTTCTTCGATTGTAAATATTTGGCTCTCTACGGAAAAGAAAATAAATATTTCCTGGTGACATGAGATTCTTCGGACGAAAAAGAAAAAAAATCCACGTGAATGAAAGAGAAGACTAAGCGAGTAGAAGAAGCATTGAAAAATAACATAAGGAAACAAAATGAAAAGGAAAAATAACTTAATTTACTAATGCAGAAAAAACAGTGACTGTAAGAACAAAGTTTCCAGTACGTCTTTTTTTTTTTAAGTTAAGCTAAAATATAGAATATTAATTAAATGTTTTGCTGCAATGAATGCCGTAAGATTTTATCAGTCACAAAAAAATCGTTGTTTTTGCTAAAAGCAAAAAAAAAGCGAGCATTTTGTTTCTTTAAAGGAAATAAAAAAAGAACTGCATTCGGATATGCAATGAATTGTACGAGATATTTTTAATAAATTAAATGTTAGGATCAAGAGCAAATGAGAAATAAAAAACACTGAAAAAAATAGCGCATTTGAGCCAAAATTCATCAAAATGATTTTCTTATGCAAAAAAACTATAACTTAAGAGGCAAATCATTTACCAAAAAAAAAAGATTTAAATCACTGTAAGCTGGATAGTATCCCAAATGAGACTGCAGAAAATGAATTAATGTTATAATTAATTATTAAAATTTAATGTATTTTTGGTTTAAAAATTCTGCTCCGTCTGTAGCGCATCAAGATAGGAATCGTGTTTCCAGTGCCAGACCTAACTTTGCATACATTGAAATATTGTCCTCTAATTTCTGCCCTGTCTCGGTGAAGTCTAAGCTTCCGTTCATTGGATAGGTTGTCAAACTGTAGCTAGTGTGCAAGACAGTCACCTGTTCACGTTAAAGAATATGCTGAATTTCCACCTGTCTCCTAACTCTTATTTAGTGTCTCCCAACATTTCGCTGCTGTCTCTTAACTCTTATCTAGTGTCTCCTAACTCTTATCTAGTATCTACTAACTTTCATCTAGTGTCTTATAACTCTTATCCACTAACTCTTTGGGGCGGGGGTGGCTCAGTCGGTAGCGCGCCAGGCTCGTAATCTGTAGTTCCCAGGTTCGAGTCCCAGCTGGGTCAGCGTTGAGATTTATCTCCGCAAAATTCCCCGCCCTGCCCACGGTCAGTAGGGGACACCGATGGGCTTGGAAAGGCCGCCGTCCGTCGGATGGGATGTTAAGCCGTAGCCCATGTGCGGGAAAGCCACACCCTGTGCACGTTAAAGAACACACTGGATGGCCTTGACGGGAGGCTACCATCTGTCTCCCAACAGCTGTTCTAGTGGGTCCCCTCCCCCAACCTTCTCTGAGCCTTCGGGGTCCATGTGACCTGGCCATTTAGCCCATGGTGTGCAAAAAAGTGCCGCTCAGAGGTAAAACAACCCAACCCACTAACTCTTAACTAGTATCTACTAACTCTTATCTAATATCTATTAACTCTTAACTAGTATCTACTAACTCTTATCTAGTATCTATTAACTCTTATCTAGTGTCTTATAATTCTTATCTAGTGTTTCCTAACTCTTATCTGTGCCCTTGAAAAGCCCTTCTCGTGAACTGAACATTTCACCCATTATATGCACAAAAGTGCCACTCAGAAGCAATACAACCTAACTCAAAGCTACGTACTATTTTATGTTAATACATTTTAATGAATAATAGGGTGCGATGGGCAGACAATGTCAAACAGGACCTTGCTAAAATTGGTCTACATTTGTCAAATGCATCAGCTGTAGCTCAGGACAGACATGTGTGGAGAACTAAAATACACAGCCAAGTTGGACCTCCATAACTCATGGCTACATGATGATTATTTATGTATATATACACACATACACTTCCTCTGGTGTTTTGAGATTTAAAGTTTTCTTGTATTATTATACATGTTGATAAAAATCATTCAGATAATTTTGCTCCCTTCCTCCGCTGAATAAATTGTTTGTGTTCAACGATGGCATTATGTAACAATGAAAGCTTAAGTGATCTTTAGTCTGCATACAAATTATTCAAATTAAGGACATCTCTGAACTGCGCGAAATTACAAATGACATTATTTCCCTTGAAGACGACGCAGAACAACAAGCAGGTAATCATAATGCCATTCCAAATGGCGATATACATTCACGATTCTCAAACACGAACTGAACTCATCGTAATATTGGTCGTTCGCGAAAATCCATCTCACTCACTCTGCTTTTATTTAATAATTACTAACCTAACTCTCTGCTTCTGCGTGGACTAATATCATCACCTAACTTGTAGCTGCACTGACCACATGATAATTCCTTTTAAGGTAGCGATGGAAAGTACCCAAACGCGCATATTCAGTTTATTACAAAGATCATAAAACTCCGTCACACGGAGCAATGCCTTGGGACAAGCCACAGTTAGCATGTGAAACTGTCGACTTTCTTGGATATTCTCACAAGGAATCCTTAATGAGTGGGTAATTAGTTTACTCCTCTTGTTCTTGATCCTGACGGTTCCCTCCGCAGAACAGAGATGAGGATGGAGAATGGGAGGGTCTTTCTCTTCCTCTTTCTCTCTCTTATTCCTCTCTCCCGACGAGACAGATGTCCTATGACTAAGCAGGTTACGTTCCGCAAGCAAATAGCAGTGGCTTGGGCCACTTTATGTATGCTTCCGCAGAAAGAGGCAGAAGCATACAAATATTTAACTAATCTCTTCCCCCCAACTTCCTCCTCTGCGATGGCGTTCCTTGCACTCGTTTGCTCGTTTCTCTCCTAATGTCAGGTATCGATCGTTCAGTCTCTCTCATTCCTCTCCATCTTTTCGTAGGCTTTGGGAGTTTGCGTGCTTCGTAATGATGATTTGGGACTAGAATGGGATTTATCTTAATTGTGACGATGGCGAGTCATTCTGTTCTGCAACCACTAGAAGGTGAATTTCATAGACTTTGTAGAGTCTAGCCTCACCTTTCGGTAGATTGGGATGCGAGAGGAGTGGTCAGGAAAGGGGTTGGGGACTGGTGAGGGAAGAACTGGTTGAAGTAGAGAGATATTTATCGAGGCAAAGAGAATGTTGGTATTAATATTCATGAATAATGCCATTAGGAAAACAATTTGCAGAGTTTATGGCAAGACAATATTTCATCTCCTTTGCTTAGTTCACTGTAAGAACAAGAAGAAGTGAATTTCAGAAAAGTGGTGGAGTGGTTCGAAAGATAAATACACTTCTGAGAAGAAAAAATTGGAAATTAAGATGATAATTTTTCATTACTTTGCTCTGTAAATGCAGGAAGGTCAATAAGTAATAGAGATGAATATATGGCGTCATTATTTTTTTAAGGAAGAAAGGTAACCATACCTTTCTTACTAAAGAATTCAAAAGATTCAGGAAAACTTAAAATCATTATTATTGTTTTACATTTTAGGTAATATAGTTGGGTTGTTCCATTCAGAAAACAGGTAAAAAAAGTGCCAGAAAAGTCTCTCAGTGTCACTTTCTTTGCACACAATGGGTTAAATGACCAGATCACAAAGATTCTACGATTTCAGAGAAAATTGGGAAAGGTGTTTCACTGGATAGCTTTTAGGAGACTGATGAGAGTGTACCGTTAAGATCATCCACGTGTCCGTTAACATACACAGGGTATGGCTCTCGTGTAGACTGACCACAGCTTTACGGTTCATATGACGGACGGCGGTCTTTCCAAGCTCATTGATGTCCCCCATTTTCATCGAGGACATAACAAGAGTTAGCGGAGATATAACTCAGCCCTTGCACACTTGAGATTGGTGGCTACAATGATGACGATTAGGCTGATATGGTTACAACAATGATGTGTTGTTATGTGTACAGTACTGGTAGTTATAATGGTGTTGCTTATATTAATATGGTACAGTCGCTCAAAAACGTACCGTAACGTGTCACGTGACACGAAGGTTGCCAGATCACTAATTTCTAAAAAAATCGTTTCCAGATATTTTTTTCTGAATTCTGTAATCAGTCATAGTGTTCGGATATTTTTTTGAGCGACTGTACAGTACTGGTGGTTATAATGTCGATGATTATGCTGATAATACTTACAATAGCAGTGAGTTTACGATGACGATGATTATGTTAATAATACTCACAGTACTGATAGTTGCAATGACAATAATCATGTTAACGTGGTTAGAGTACTAGTGATTATGATGATGATGATTATACAGATTTGGTTACAATACCAGTGGTTACAATAACGATGATCATATTCATACGATTAAAATACAGCTGTGTTTCAATGACGATATGATTACGAACTAGTGGTTAGATGGACGAGAATAATGGTTTTGTGGTTACGGTATTGGTGGCAAGGAAATTAATGATTATGGTTAAATGATTACGATGCCGGTGACAAGGAAGTCAATGATTATGGTTATATGATTACGATGTTGATAGGTGTGTTTGTAGTTAAAATTTGTCCAACAAATCTACACTTTGGTTATTTAAAGATGCTTAAAAAACTGTCAGTGCATCTGAACTAAAGCAATTATTCTATTATTT
This sequence comes from Ryuthela nishihirai, assembly GCA_038380435.1. NCBI lineage: Eukaryota > Metazoa > Arthropoda > Arachnida > Araneae > Heptathelidae > Ryuthela > Ryuthela nishihirai. The sequence goes on along the minus strand of JAWZYU010000016.1, from coordinate 13,517,484 downwards.
TAACGTTAGTACAGCAACAAATTAAAGTGTAAAAGTAAAGCCTTTCTTATAATTTTCCTACATATTTTTTTTTAATTTCTTTAAAACTAAATGAAACTTACTATCTCCAAATCTTTATTTCAATTTTTCTCTTCTTTGATCACAATGCGACTTCACCTTTTCACTTTCTCGTAAAGAAACAACTGCATCACTTCCTTCCAAATGTTTCCTCCAGGTTACTCAAAAGTAGAATAGCGAATAATTATGCAGGTAATATTTCTCCGTTGTAAGATATCCAGCGTAAAGAACTGAATGCCGATAAACATTCGCTTGATTAAGATGTAAAAAAAAATTCTGCATTTCTTTTAGAGAAAGAGTAACATTACCAAGCTTTAGAAATCCGAATGCTACCTCTCCCCACCTTTGGCGTGTAATTCTCTTCATCGTTGCAGTCCACACAGACTCTCCCAGGCTGTGACTAATCAGCAAAAAATTCCGTCTTTCATTAACTTACTCGAAAAGTATGATAAGAAGATAATGATCATAACTTACCAATGCTGCAATTTCGCGGTTAGAGATGCTGAAAGACTGTTATTATCCAATCTTTTTTGGAACCGTCGTAGGAGGTAATTTCAAGCAGCGATCGTTTAGCCACTAATGGGAAAACTTTTGCTCCTTTGTATTTTTCCCAAAAGACTTTAATTCCCTTTACTTTGCACAGATGTCACCGAGTGCTCTCATTGATCTGTTGAATGAAGTCTTGATACACTTCATTGGGACTTTGAAATTCGTCAGCATTTTCTTATTATCTAACGTTTCTTTCGCTCAGATAAATTTCATTCGCACCTTTTACACTTCGTACGTTTTTGTCGTCTATTTACATATGACATCATATTAATGAGAAAAAGTTTATTTTCCATGATTCATCTTAGGGAAATATTTCAAATAAATATTCATCTTGGAATATAGTAGGAATTTATTTTTCGGTGAAAAAATTAAATCTACCAGCTCCTAATTTTTACTTCGGTTGATTCAAAAGTAAAATAGAAAAGTATTACGGTGTTTTCCTTTGTTATATGGAAAGATGGTCACTAATAATAAATGGATAAATTACTAGTAACATAACACGTTTAAATCGTCATTAACTAAATGCATATCGGCAACAATAATTATTGTTGTGTCACCAATATATATCAAAGCTTATTTTGTCGTTGTGAATAAATAAAAGGGATGAATTCGGACGGGGCTGGGTGTGTTCCTCCCTCTCCCTTCGGGATTTTAATAATCATAATGGTTACAAAAAGGGGTAAGTTCTTAAATTGCATAAAATTATACATATCTGTGAAGAATATTTTGTAAAACACAACTAAAAAGGAGGGAAAATATATAAGTCGTTCAGGTGAAAAGTAGACAAGTCGTAAATGAAAAGTAAACCATTTATTAATCTGTTCGATTTTCCATGCCTCTTAAGATATTTGTCCCAACATAAAACAAGCATAATTATATCCTCTTTCCTAGAGCGACTATGGCTTGTGCATATGAAAGTCTGTAACAACGAGGGGGCGGGGGTGGCTCAGTCGGTAGCGCGCCAGGCTCGTAATCTGTAGTTCCCAGGTTCGAGTCCCAACTGGGTCAGCGTTGAGATTTATCTCCGCAAAAATTCCCCGCCCTGCCCACGGTCAGTAGGGGACACCGATGGGCTTGGAAAGGCAGCCGTCCGTCGTTAAGACGTGGCCCCGTGTGCGGGAGAGCCATACCCTGTGCACGTTAAAGAACACGCTGGATGTCCTTGACGGGAGGCTACCATCTGTCTCCCAACAGCTGTTCCAGTGGGTCCCTTCCCCCAACCTTCTCTGAGCCTTCGGGGTCCTTGTGACCTGGCCATTTAGCCCATGGTGTGCAAAAAAGTGCCGCTTAGGGGTAAAACAACCCAACTGTAACAACGAGCTGCACCTCGTCATCCGATTTGAGCTTCCTTGTTTTCATGGCGTCTTTTAGAGGTTCATAAGTGGGAAATTATTTTATTGAAGATGCCAAGATTATAAGGAAGATATTCCAGGCATTCTCAATCATATCTGTTCAACATCGTTATTATTACTTGGTCAGTATGGAAGCAGGCGTTGTCATGCAACAATCATTTTACTCAAAAGTCTTGGGAAATTCCACATTATTGCCTACCTTCAAATGTTCATATTTCCCAATATAATTGCGAATTGATGAACCCCAAGGTTCAGAAACTCAATCAACAGCGAACCCTGACAGTCATTTAAAACGTCAGCATATCTGGTCACCAGTGTTTCTGCTGTTAATGAGTTCCTTCTGCTTATCCGTGTTACGGCACAAAAGATCACTCAATCCATTACCCAGATTTAGGGATTGTCAATTTTTCATCTGAAATATATATATATTTATTAAAAATTATTTTCTTATACTAGCTCAATATATAAAAGTCGTTCAGATGAAGTTGAATGAATAGAGAGAGAGGGCTATAAGCATTTGGATTGACCTGCAATGAACCACAACTTTTCTCTCATATGTATATATATTTATTCAGAAACTATTTTCTTATAATAGCTCAATATATAAAAGTGACTTCAAGAACTGAAAAATTAGGGGCGGGGGTGGCTCAGTCGGTAGCGCGCCAGACTCGTAATCTGTAGTTCCCAGGTTCGAGTCCCAGCTGGGTCAGCGTTGAGATTTATCTCCGCAAAAATTACCCGTCCTGCCCACGGTCAGTAGGGGACACCGATGGACTTGGAGAGGCCGCCGTCCGTCGGATGGGATGCTAAGCCGTGGCCCCGCGTGCGGGAGAGCCATACCCTGTGCACGTTAAAGAACACGCTAGATGGCCTTGACGGAAGGCTACCATCTGTCTCCCAACAGCTGTTCCAGTGGGTCCCCTCCCCCAACCTTCTATGAGCCTTCGGGGTCCATGTGACCTGGACATTTAGCCCATAGTATGCAAAAAAGTGCCGCTCAGTGGTACAACAACTGAAAAATTAAATTTATGCATCAGCAGAAAATGTTAGATTATTATCAATAGCAGTTTTAGAAATATCATCAGCATATTTAACCTTTAACAAAACTCATGAGCATACTTAACCTACTTAAAAATAATTATATTAACGTGAATTGACATTAACATTACACCACACCTTTCTTAAGAAAAAGTACCACTGTTAGCAAATCAGTTTTTGTCTCCTTTTTTACAGTAATTATATCAAAAATCTTACGTTTCAAGTTATAAGTAACCACTTCGTTATTCCAAACTAATATTCTATTTTGGCCTGAGGTCAGATTTTACTTCTAAATAGTAATAATATTTTCAACTTTTGGTGAGTTTCGAATGCGAATCACGTGCTTTCCCATCCGCTGCAAGAGAAATCGATAAAAACTGCGTTAGCCAAAGTCGCCGAATGCGCGATGCTCTTGGGGAATATTAAAATAGGAAACAGCAACAGGTGTTAGTAGAGAGAGCAAAAGGGGAGATTGATATCATTTTTTCAATATGTAAGAGAAATTAAAAAAACAATGCAACACTGCTGCCCATTTAATCAAATGAATGAATGTCAGACCTCTATCACAGATTTTCTCTATGGGATATTATGCTGTCAGACCTCTGTGCCAGATCTTGGTCTATGGTGTTTATATTGTAACATTGTGACCACTGTCAGACCTGTGTACCAGATCTTGGTCTATGGTGATTACATCGTAACATTGCGACCACTGTCAGACCTCTGTACCAGATTTTGGTTTATGGTGATTACATCGTAACATTGTGACCACTGTCAGACTTCTGTACCAGATCTTGGTCTACGGTGATTACATCGTAATGTTGTGACCACTATCAGACCTCTGTACCAGATCTTGGTCTACGGTGATTACATCGTAACATTCTGACCACTGTCAGACCTCTCTACCAGATCTTGGTCTATGGTGATTGCATCGTAACATTGTGGCCACTGTCAGACCTCTGTGGCAGATCTTCTCTAATTGTAGTGTCATCTCTTTATAGCTTGAGGGGTAGTTTATTTTTTAATTTTTATTATAATTTTCGATAATTGTTTACTACTCATGAATTTTAGCATTCACGAAAAAAAATAGATGATTAGTTTAATCTTGAAAGGTTGAAATCTTGCGCTTTATGGAGCACAAAACTTATTATTGCATTTTATAAGTTTTTCCTTTTATGCAAATTCAATATATGCTGCAATTTTATTGAACGCATCCTCCCCACCTCCTACATAGGGACTTCTATGTAAAAATTCTTGAAGTCGTCTATATTAAGACTTTTGAGTAAAATGATTGTTGCATGACAACGTGGGGCGGGAGTGGCTCAGTCGGTAGCGCGCCAGGCTCGTAATCTGTAGTTCCCAGGTCCGAGTCCCTGCTGGGTCAGCGTTGAGATTTATCTCCGCAAAATTTCCCCGCCCTGCCCACGGTCAGTAGGGGACACCGATGGGCTTGGAAAGGCCGCCGTCCGTCCGTCGGATGGGACGTTAAGCCGTGGTACCGTGTGCGGGAGAGCCATACCCTGTGCACGTTAAAGAACACGCTGGATGGCCTTGACGGGAGGCTACCATCTGTCTCCCAACAGCTGTTCCAGTGGGTCCCATGAACCCCGAAGGCGCAGAGAAGGTTGGGGGAGGGGGACCCACTGGAACAGCTGTTTGTTCCCCCAACCTTCTCTGAGCCTTCGGGGTCCATGTGACCTGGCCATTTAGCCCATGGTGCAAAATAGTGCCGCTCAGAGGTAAACCAACCCAACGCATGACAACGTCAGAGATTCAACAGTATTTCTTTTTTATATAGGTGTTATGAGCAGTATTAAGTGAAACACGGTTGTTGTTTTTTTCGAATTGTACGGAATAATGCATAAGGTTTAAATTTAGGTGTCAAGGCAATGGTCCTTAAACTTCTTTTTATTAGCCAGTTCACTTTTTTAATTTCTGGCTTGTGAAATCTGACGCTTAAAGAAATTGCTTCGCTTTAAATGGCTTGCTCTTGAAAACAACTGCGTTTTCTAAATGATGTTCATTTTCGCGACTCTTTTGTTTTTCTAAAACTATTAAATAGGCCCGAGGATGCTGCAGATAAGGAACTTTGAAAACGAGGCCATAAAGGCAAAAAAGGAAAACAAGAAAATGGTTTTTCAGAGAGGAAGATGTTTTCGTTTTATTCTCTAATAAATAAGGTTAACACAAAGTCTCGCAAGCATAAAATTCAACAAAAATAAAGCATTTGTTTTTTCTAGTTTCAAGTAATAAAAACATATTTTAAAGAAGTTTTGAAAATGTTTTTAGTTTAATGCTTTGTTTCACATCAGACAGTGGGTGATTTGCACAGAACATATTTCTTTCGTACCCAATATGTTAAATGACTAAGTTACAATAATGTCAAAGCTAAGGGAAACACCGTTTTCCTGTGTGTCAGTTGAGTACAATTGTTTAAGTCACCAGCAAAAGAATTTAGCAAAGAAACTTCCCTTACACACTGCAATGCACTGAAATGTTGCCTTTAAGTTAGGACCTTTACCAGGTATAATTCAGAAGCAACTAGTTTAAATAACAAATGGTTCTAAAACAGATAAAAATAATTGTTTATGAGCTGTCAAAAATACCAGCTTTTTAATCAAACATTGCTTGAGTTGGGTTGTTCTACCTCTGAAAAGCGCTTTTTTGCACACAGTGGGCTGAATGGCCAAGTCACAGGGACCTTTTATTCTTCATTTATAAGAAGACGAAAAACATACAACCATTCACCGTTTTGAAATAGAGAATACAGTTATATATAATATATATAGAGAGAGAAAGATAGTACATGTTAATATAAGCATAAAAATGAAAATAAAATACACCAAGTTATATACTTTTGATCTATTTATAAAATATTTATATCCAAAACTCTTTTTATAATTGACGATCTAAGTGCAATAGAAGAGTATATCTGAGCTTTAAAGTTTTGAGTTAATTTCAAACCATATGACACCAAATCTCTGTTCCGCACAGAAATTTATTGGCTCCCTAAGTTTTGCAAAAATAGATTTTTTTTTAATTTTACTGTGTAATAGGCTGCATTACTCACAGCTTCTCATTTTTCTTATCAAACTATATTAAGTAAAACAATTTTTTTATAATTACTTCCCGTATACAAATATTTTATTGAACACATGAAAACATCTATGCATAATACCAAGAATATTTTCCGTCTGCAAAATATTAATATAGTTTAAGCAATATAAATCTTAATTTGTTACTTAAATATTTTGCATAATTTTTTCACTTTAAATTGATTGAATAGTAATGCCTAAATATTTATAACTATTCCCTTTATCAGCTAACTACAGTTTGATTCATAATAGTCGTTTATTTGGAACATAAATAAACGTTCGTTTCGTTTTTCTTAATTAATTTTAATATTTTTGTGTTCATATTTTAATTTTAATATATTTTAATATAACCGTATATTTATTTATCTTTCGACGCCTTCCATAAATTACTTTAATTCGTTATTTCTTTATATAAGTTCAGTGTCATCAGTATAAATTACTGTTTCTATTTAAAGTCAAAAAGCTTAAATCTCTCACATTGTGCTCAATCGTTGTATTTATTCTATTATTATATTTCATTTTAAATTTAAATTCTACTTATTTATAGTTAGCCTACATAAGAGAAAGTAGTAAAGGTATATGGCCATAATAAAAGTATCGATTGATCGGAATTTAAAATTCTGCATAGAAGCTTCCAGCTCTCATATTACAAAAGTACGGCAGAATATTTTAAAAGTGTTCCTTCTAAACGTTTACAAAAATATCGTGGCACATTTATAACTGGAGTCAACACAACTTTTTTTGAAAAGCATTCCTTTAGACAGTAACCAGCCTTTTCCAGACACTGAAAAACGAAATTTCTTAAGCGTCATATTCAGAAGAGATATTTTTGGTATTCTGTATTCTATCAAAGAAAAAAGAGCTGAGACAACTAGAAGTATTTTCGCGAAAGCTGGAAGCTTGTCTTTTCAAGATATTCCAAATCAATCTCCTCCACATAAACGGCTGAAAGATATATTGCCCAACATTCTTAGTAGCCTCGATTCCTAGTTGTAAAAAGAGAAAATACGAATAGCTGTTTATTACAGTAAAATGCGCTGCATTAGCCTAGAGTCTGACAGTTCTAGGTTGGTGAATATAAAAAAGTTCTATTTAGCCTTTCAGATATTATTTTATTCTCCGTGCCGTATCACTAACTCCTTTATCATCGAGAGAATGTCTAAAACTGATGTTACGTGTCTGAATATCTCAATTCTTGATAAGCCCTTGAAGCTAAAATGAAGAGTGATTTCCTTACTAACAAAGATTAGTGTTTTGCTGAGATGGCAACAAACATCACGGCCAATCCGAAGGAGAGATAAGGCGTTTGTTATGCGTTTGAGATGTAAACGTGCTTTTTGCATATTGATTTTTAACACCAGTAAAAATATCCTTTGGATTTAACTACACTGCTCGTCACTGAAATTACCCCACCTACAAGGATTGCTTGCTTTGAACTCAAACTAAGTGAAGAAACAAGCAGTAACAAAGACAAGAAATAGTTAAGTTTGTGTATCAAACCAGCATTATTTACTTACAAAAATGCGTTGTATATTAATAAGAATTAAGGTCTCTATGAACAGCAATATAAGCAATAAAAGATCGGTGTAGAGAGGCGATGAAGTGCCGAATATCAACTTGGTGAATATTGAACCATGCTTCATGAACCTGTGACATGAGGTACAGTGGTAGGGGAATAAGGTTCGAGATATCTCACGTCCCATGATATCTCAAACCTGTTTGATGAATGGTAGATTTTGAGAGTGCAAGCCGAAAAATCATATCCATGTCATTTTGGCATTTTCGGGATATGAGACCAGTATGTGGGTGACCATTGTTCAGCTGAAAATTAGTAGTTGGGATGCAACATAAAGAGAGATTTAAGATATTGATCCCAAAAAGGTTTCGACATAAAGTCTTGCCCTCAACATCATATTGCATTAGTAATGGTAGCTAGGTAGTCACTGGAAGAAGAGCTATGCACCAATCCCCTGTGATGATGCATTGAACCGGCCAGGTCTAGCACCTTCCGACCCCGCCTTCTCGTGGTGCAGACGGTTAGTACCTTTCAAAAGAGATACTCTCCATTCTTGTGGAATTCATTCTTGTGGAATCCATTCTTGTGGAAGTGAACGGAAATGGAGGGCTGCCAGATTAGTGTGGCCTACTGATCTGGACAACTATGTCTACTTTTCTTTTTTTTTCTACCCTGCTGAGGACTGGTCAGCCACACAGGGTCCTGGTGCTGACCATATAAACTTACTGGACTGGTTTAAGGCTCTGAGCTTGATTATGGATCCTGATTTTGCTGCACTGGCTGGCTATTGTGGAGAGAAAATCTTCCGCTGTGTTTTCTGTTTGTTTGTGGGTTGAAAGCCCCAAGTGAATAGATTCACAGGATTTGTTTTATCAACTGCTGGATAATCCTGAGCAGAGGTCATCGCAGGCACCTGAACTCTTTGCTTCAACTGGCATCGTCAAATTCTACATTGGGGGAAGTCTTCCAGTGCAGATCGCTTCAGCCTTTAGTGGTGGGGGAACGGGTCTTTGCCCCATGTCTGCGATTAGTGGGTTGTTTGATATTGTCTCCACTTCCTCTCTCAATAAACACAGTTTCTTTAAACATCCTCTCAATAAACATAGTTTCTTTAAACATCCACTAACCATTTTCTCTCCATGGGTAGTTGGAATGTGAGACTCTGCACAGAGCTTTTTCTCTTGAGTCCTCACACAAGAATTCCACCGTTATAATTTAGATATTCTCGGTTTGCAAGAGATCAGATGGACAGATAAAGGTCAGATTTCTAAAAGTAATCTTAAATTTCTCTTTTCAGGGAGGGAAGACAATAGACATCACCATGGCGTGGGTCTGCTTCTCAGCAGACACGCTAGTGATGCTCTTCTATGATATGTGTGCACTAATGAAAGATTTCTTACAGCAAAATTTCACAGGAGAGTGTGCAGAAACAGGCATATACACCTAAAGTTTATAATTAGACTGTATAATAGTTTGGTTCTTCCTACGGTTAGTTATGGCAGTGAAACTTGGTCGCTTTGTAAACAAAATAACAGGAAACTAGATGCTTTTGCTTCTAGATGCTTACCCAATATCTTGGGCATTATGTGGTTCAACTTTGTAACTAATGATGAGGTTAGGCAAAGGAGTCGGCAACTTCCTTTGAGCAGCATATTGTGCAGAGAGAGACTTCGTTGGTTTGGCCTTGTTGCCTTATGGATAATTATAAATTGGCGAATAGGGTTTTGAACAGTGTGCCTAAAGGGCTCAGAAAGAGGGGAAGACTTAGGATGCGATGGGCACAATGTCAAACAGGACCTTGTTAGAATTGGTGTGAAGTGGCCAGATACAGCAGATGTATCTCAGGACAGATATGCTTGCAGAACTAAATTTCACGATCTGGTTGGACCTCCGTAGCCCATGGCTGCTTGAGGATGATAATGGTGATGAATGGTCAGATGTGAACGGCTGTTGTAACTGATGGATCCCCATAATTAGAAATTAATAATTATAATTTTGAAATAACTCTTCTTATTTCAGTTTCAATTAACTTCAAAGGTAAATTATTTTGTCTAGCATTGCTGTTGTTAAATGTTCGAACTTCCATAGCTTTTTAAATACTGAAGAATATTTCGAAATCGAAATTTAGATAAAATTGTTTGAAGTCATTAATTTACCTTTACTTACCGATAACGCTTATTTTAAAAAGTATAGAGCTTCGAAGTTATAGTGCTATTGACATAACGTACGGTGGGGTTGATCATAGTCTCAGTGTATATTTGAAAGTGTAATTTTCAATTTCAGTAACAGTAGACCTCCCTAGCCCATGGCTGCTTGAGGATGATGACGATGATGATGATAGTTTTAAATTCGGGAAATGGTAGGAAAGTGAATATATTTGCAAACAATTATGATTATGTTTATAAAATAAAACCATTTAAAAGGCATTCTTCTGCAGTAATTTTGATTCATTTTGCGAGTGATGGTAAGGAGATAGAATTTACAAAGTACAAAATGACAAGCCAAAAAATAATTGAAAAACGTTGTAATCATTTTAATTAAAAATTTCCGTCGACTTCGGAAAACATTTAGACTTGGAAAACATCATTGTGATTAAAAACAAATCTATACAATATCAGTTTAACCTATTGCAATCAAACAATAAAGTCACTTCATTAAAGAAGAAATATTTTAATAACGAAGTAGCACATTTTTTCACTTTTTCAACCTTCAAAGTCCTATTGCATTATATGCTTTTAGTATTGATATTTCCCTCAAGACGTATTTTCTGAAAAAAAAATTTAAATAATTCCATCATTCGGGATTTAATGTCCTTCTGCACTACTAACTTTTTGCATCAAATCTTCATATTTTTCTTCTCATCCTTATAAGATAGTTTGGAAAGTTCACTACTTCACTAGAAAAGAACTTCTCTGCTTGGCCTCATTCACGTGGTACAAAAAGTCAATGTTTCGACATCTCCCTTGTTCTCTCCGAAATACCAGCGGGAAACCTTGTGTCCCGGACAAGTGTTTGTCCATCACTGGATCTAAACAGAACTACTACTAAGAGCCCGCTCCGCAGAATTCTTCAACCTTGAAATTATCCGTCCGCTGAATCTCTCTTTTATCTGTCCACCAACTCCTCTCTTTGATCCTGGATTCCAGGACATGCTTAATCAAGCGAGATTGATGAAAACGTACAAAAGGGAGATATTTTTTTAAAAAAGTGGCGTCAAGAAAATTCTAAATAAGCTTTTCACTAAAGGATATTTATTTTGAATAAATAGGACATTCGGAGTTTTTTCCTTTTTCTATAGATGTGCTTACGTGTATGGCTTCTGAAAAGCAACGACAAAGAAGCGAAACCACTTAAAATGATGAAAGACATTTTAGAGTTAACGGTAGCAACGAATCAATGAGCTGTAAAGAATTTAAAGAACGTAGAAACCGAAATTGCTTTGTCCTCGTTTACATCAAGACTTCAAAATACACAACTTGGTTGTAGGGAAAAACTTAAAGGAGATAACTGACAAAAGAATGGAATAGGCATTTATATATTTATATATAAATGAGATGTTTATCACCGGGGGCAAAATAAAAGGTCACAGGAACCCAAAGGACTGAGACCTGGGTAAAGTATGTACTTAACAACTGTTAGAAGACAGATGGAAAACTCCTATCTAGGCCATCCAGCGTGTTTTTGATGAATGCAGTTTATAGCCTCCATGCACATGGGACTGAGTTGTTTTAACTTTTAGCCGCACTTCCGTACGCACAATGGCCTAAGTGGCCAGGTCACAAGAATCTCAAGAGTTCAGAGAAGGTTGGGGAAGTGGATCCACTGAACAGCTTATCAGGAGACAGAATGAAATCTTCTGTCAAGGCCATCTAGTGTGTTCTTTAATGTGCAACAGAGCATGACTCTCCTGTACATTGAGTCTCGGTTTAAAGTCCAATCTGAAGGACGGCAGCTTTTTATAAGTCTCCCTATGTCCCTTTTCTCACAGATGGCGGACTGGGTGTCGATGGAGATAAAACTCGAACCTAAGAACATCTATTTGCAGGCCTGGCGCACGTTTATCCAATCCAAAGCTCACAGATAACAAAGGATAGCAAAACTAATTTAAAAACAATTACCAAACTAAAAAAAAATCATCAGGTAACTAACGGTGCTAAAATTCCATATTCACAGTAACATCAACAAAAAGCATCAAGCGAAACAGATATCTGGGTTGGTAAGCGTAAATCGCATCAAAAATGTTCTTGCAAAATACCAAAGAACACATAGGAAATGAGCAAGAAGTTTCTGAAAAAATTAAATTCCACGCGTTCAATGAGTCCAGTACCAAATATTCGTGTAATAATAATAATAATCTTTATTCTTCCTTATTCATATTAGTTACACAAGAATTATTTTGAACAAATGACTCGCAGAGCATCTGATTATATATATATATTTGCAGGAGAGTAGAATAATAATATTTCATGAAGATAAAAAAAGTAAAAAACAATGTCATCGATTATTTATGTATGTCTATATGTAGTTTCATTCAAAGCTCCATTTTAAAAACTCAATTCTTTATGTGTTGTTAGTTTCTTGGAAAAGAGGGAGTTTGTTCTGTTGGTAGAGCTCCAGGCTTGTAAACTTAGCATCTATTGGGAACTTCCCAGTTTCGATTCTGAATTGTAACTACAGTGAGATTTTCTCCGCTAATTCTCACTCTATCCTTGGTGAGATATAGGTCACCGATGAGCTTAGAAAGAGCACCGTCCGTAAGATGGGACATTAAACCGTGGCTCCATATGCAAGAGAATCATACCTTGTATATTTTAAAGAACACGCCAGATGGCTTTTACGGGAGACTTTCAACTGTCTCCTACCCCTCTAGTAAATTCCCTACACAGCTCTCTTTTGGGTTCCTGTGATCCGCTCATTTGGTCCACTGTGCACATAAATATACCTCTCACAACTAAAACAACTCACGAAATCATTTACTCTTAAAAGACTGCATCAAGATTGAATTTTTTTAAATTTAGAGATGAAATATGATATATATATATGGACAAAAAGCATCAAATAAGGAATTCAAAATCATTTTTGCAATTAAATGGTATCGAATAATATTTTATTGCAATATTTTAATAAAAATTTCCAACATCGTTTCGGCAAAACAGACCTAATGTCATTTCCGAAAATGCAACATTTTCATTAATTTCAAAATTTTCCTTCATCCAAAAAGTGAAATAAAATTAATCATGATAAAATTAATCAATGAACCAAATTTTGCTTCTTGACCCAGCGACATGAATTTAAAAACTTTTTTACGAATCAAATTATGATTTTCACATAATGCGAATACAACGGGCTGAACTCAAGAGCTTTGAACCTTCAACTCAGAGAAAGCATGATTATAATTTAACGCTCGGAAGTCAGCTTTGAACCCTCAGTAATTTTTATCTTCTATGAAATAATTTTCAGTTTCATTCTGGGGAAATTATTTGCACTTTGTTGATACCGTTAACTCAATAAAAGGCTTTCGGAACTTTCTTTGGAAATGAAGTTTTATCGACTTCAAAACATTTCCAAAATATCATAAATAAACTTGCTTATGACATTGGAACCCATTACTTTATAAAACAAATTTCTGTTCAATCTCGCGTTCTTTGAACTAAACCAAATTCAGAAGTCATTAGTGAATATTTTAAAGCATCTTCAGAAGTCATTTGCATGTAGCCGTCCCATGGCCGAGTGGTTAGCACGCTTGACTACTGATCTAATGGGACCTGGGTTCGAATCCCGGGTAAGGCATGGATGTGTGTGTCGTTTTTCTGCTGAAGTCCTGCCATCCTCTCAGACCTTCTACTATGGCATATAAACTGGCAGGCTCCTGTCAGACCTCTGTGGTAGCTCCTGTCAGACCTCTGTGGCAGGCTCCTGTCAGACCTCTGTGGCAGCTCCTATCAGACCTCTGTGGCAAGCAGCTGCTTTGAGGGGGGTATTTATTTATTTATTATATTAGATGCAAACACTTATATGCATAATTTTCATTCTTCCCTGTGTCCATTTATGTTCTTTGTTTCCAATTAGAGTTCCGTGCATCATACTACACAAATGGTTGAAGCCCTCATAAAAACTAAACCTAATTTTGTTAAATCGTTAACATGATCTTAATATATTATTATTCTGATGGTAACTATTGTAATTGCTAAAGAAATTTATTCAATGTCATAAGTCTGTGTTCACTTCTTCAAGATAATATTCTAATAGAGAATTTCGCTAAAAATGGAATAGTTGTGATTTTTTTCGCCACAATGAAATGCAATATTGAATTATAATTTATGCACCAAACAGGAAAGAAGATCATAAAATCACAAGAAGTGAACAAATGTCCCCCACTACAGAGAACAATTAAATTACAGAAGAGAAAATTACGAAAGCTAAATGCTTCATCAAAAAATAAGACTGCAATGCTACAAATAACTTCCATTAACATGAACAATAAACACAAACCCAAGTACCAAAGTCAGTAGTGCTTTGTTCAAATTGTTACTTCTAAGCCACTGATGCTTCTTTCAGCACAAGAATTAACCAGTTTCGGTATTTATGGAAATACTCATTAATATAAGATGATTTTCATTGTGATATAAAAACGAAAAAAAAAGTGAGGAAGCAAAAAATAATTAATTTTTTTTCTTTGTTCTGCTAAATTACAGATGATAATATTTACTTGAATCTTTGCTTCACCAAAAAAAGGAGCGCAATAATATTACGACTTCCATTAGGAGAAACAATAAACACTAATCCAAGCATCAAAATCACTGCTTTGCTGAAACTGCTGTTTCTGATGACATCTTATTTTTATTTGAGGAATAAAAAATGAAATAAAATTATTATAGGAAAACAATACTAGTTATCTTTCTTTGGTCTAATTTTTCTCAGTTCTGACGGCTGAAAATATTTAGATGAATCTGTATATATTAATAATAAATACAGATTCAAGGTTGGGTTGTTTTACCTCTGAGCGGCACTTTTTTGCACACCATGGGCTAAATGGCCAGGTCACATGGACCCCGAAGGCTCAGAGAAGGTTGGGAGAGAGGACCCACTGGAACAGCTGTTGGAAGACAGATGGTAGTCTCCCGTCAAGGCCATCCAGCGTGTTCTTTAACGTGCACCGGGTATAGCTCTCCCACACACGGGGCCACGGCTTAACGTCCCATCCGACGGACGGCGGCCTTTCCAAGCCCATCGGTGTCCTTTACTGACCGTGGGCAGGGCGGGGAATTTTGCGGAGATAAATCTCAACGCTGACCCAGCTGGGACTCGAACCTGGGAACTACAGATTACGAGCCTGGCGCGCTACCGACTGAGCCACCCCCGCCCCTAAAAATATTTAGATGAATCTGTATATATTAATAATAAATACAGATTCAAGGAAGCACCCAATTTCATCCATACAAGGGAAGGATTAACTCTGAGTCTATTCTTAATAGTAAGTTAAATATTTAACTCTGAGTCTATTCTTAATAGTAAGTACAAATAGGAGGCACTAAATTTCATCCACATTAGGGACGAACTTTTTATCTCTGAATCTATTATTAATAGGTAGCAATAATTTCATCTCTACAAGGGATGGACTGTTTAACTCTTAATCTACCCTAAATGCAAAATTACATTAGAGTAGTGAATATTTATTACAGTTAAAAAATGTTAATATAAACAGGCTGCACGTTAGCGAAAGATTGAGTAAATCATCATCTGGAATTAAAGAAAAATGCTGCCAATCGTATTTAATTACCCAGCAGAACTAAGAAAAATTATGTGACATAAAATATAAAATGCAGTCATTTCTGACTAATTAAAGAACAATTGCTTTTTTTTAAGGGAATTTTTCTCGTCCCTCTTGGCAAAGAAGTGAGGCCAAGTTGCTGTTGGGGCGGGGGTGGCTCAGTCGGTAGCGCGCCAGGCTCGTAATCTGTAGTTCTCAGGTTCGAGTCCCAGCTGGGTCAGCGTTGAGATTTATCTCCGCAAAATTCCCCGCCTTGCCCACGGTCAGTAGGGGACACCGATGGGCTTGGAAAGGCCGCCGGCCGTCGGATGGGACGTTAAGCCGTGGCCCCATGTGCGGGAGAGACATACCCTGTGTACGTTAAAGCAACACGCTGGATGGCCTTGACGGGAGGCTACCATCTGTCTCCCAACAGCTGTTCCAGTGGGTCCCCTTCCCCAACCTTCTCTGAGCCTTCGGGGTCCATGTGACCTGGCCATTTAGCCCATGGTGTGCAAAAAAGTGCCGCTCAGAGGTAAAACAACCCAACCAAAGTTGCGGTTGTCAATATAAAACTCTTGGCAGCTACATTCTATCAGCTAAATATCAAATTTGAATCATAAATATATTCATTATCAGTATCAGTTTAGAGTTCGTTTAACAATGGAAATTTAAGCTAATGGGAGGTTTTGGAAAATACGAATAGTAATAATTTATTGCTACCAGTCCAACCTAAAAAAAGAATTTTTAATTTGGCTCTTAAAACAAAAAAGTTCATTGTCAGCGGAGAAAAGGGGAAACCATTAGAATATAGGTTTAAAAAACATAAAAATTGATATATACAGGGTGAATCTGAAAAAGTGGGCAAAACTTTACGGGGTGGTAGAACGCAGCTATACGAGCAATATTCGTCATAGAATGTATGGTCGGAACGCAAACGGCGAGCCGCTAGGTGGCGTTGGAAATGGTATAAAAGGTGTCTGGTGTCTTCGCAAATGTGCGTCGGTCCCTATCCCGCAGGTGTGAAGCCTGCATTACAGCTGGCGGCAGCTCTTTTGAGCTATTTCTTTGAGCATGTACCTCAATTACATTCCTGTTAATAAAATGTTTTCTGAAGTATCTCCTCTCCTTCTTGTGTTCATTCTTTAAATGTGACAGTGGAAAACTACCTTTTAACTTCTCACCGCTTGCGTTCCGACCATACATTCTATGACGAATATTGCTCGTATAGCTGCGTTCTACCACCCCGTAAAGTTTTGCCCACTTTTTCAGATTCACCCTGTATATCAATATTTTATATTACCGTGGTATTAATATATAATATTATGGTTTACTAATAGAATGCATTATCATTAGTAGTCAACGTTAGTGTAAAATAAAAAGGAAAGAGTGTGTATCTATTCTATAAAGCCGCTATATAAAAAAATAAACAAATACATGCATTTATTCAAATATGCAAAAATCATCATTTGATAAAAAAAATCTATTGTAATATAGTATATAAACAACGTAAAAGATCCCTAAATGTTTAATTTTCGTAATTATTTCCAGGTGTCGGAATAAATGAAGCATCAGTAAGAGTCCGATATTGAAGAGGTAGCCATCTTTGATCAGTATCTTTCACAAGATGCTGCTTAAACGTGGTCACTCACTCCTTCGCCTAAATTCGTCATTATTTACATAATCATCTAACATTCCAAATACTGCGCAAACACCTGAGATCAAAAGTACAAGTTTCATGCTACCTTAGTTGCAAAGGATCAAGTTTCATTACCACATCAAACTTTAGGGAGGATCGAACTATATAAAGCTTAATTTCAGTTACTATTTTCCTTTGTTCGCCACAGATTCTTAAAAAATCCCATGAATAATCCCTATTCTCGTATATTTACTTCATTTTGACGTTGCCATTCTCAGTCACAGAACTCGCAAGATAATTAAATGATTTAATTAACAACAAAACTATTAAGAGGAATTGAAGTACTCCCAAACTTACCAATCTTCATCACTTAGTTTATTTAACATCAGACCTGACTTCTTACCAGTCTCAACAGCTCTAATGAAATAATCAAACATTCAACAGTATTTGCGAAAGAGTCGCCAAATCATCAACATAATCGTGTGTTCAATCTCTAAATCATCTAAGATCTTAATCCCTGTTTGCAAAGTTTTCCCGTCATTTCTAAGCAATGAGTGTTTGGTACATTTCCACGTTGTTTACAAGTACGATTCGAATTTCGCAATAGATTCGTCCTCTGTTCGTCGCTACTCTGTCAAGGGACCTTAGTTCGAATCCTATATAAAGATTGATATTTGCTTTCTGATGTGTCTTTTTCAGTTGACATCTCGCCTTCCTCATAGATTTTTCTTCATAATGCATCATACTGTCAGGCTTCTGTCAGACACTCATGGAAGAAGACTACACAGGAGCTATTATATTTTGATATGTTAAAGTTGCTTTACCGTGTTAAGAACCGTAATCTATAATTGTGTGCTTTTAACTCCTAATTCCTTAAAGGCCGTAGGCAGACAATTCCACTAGGACTTCAAATTAGGAAAGCTTCAAACTAGTGTCAGAGGTTCATAAGTTTCGTCCGTGAATATTGATCTACCGGATGATAACCCCAACTCAGATTTCGAAGATTAGTTGGCAAACAAAAGATGAAGAAATAAAACATATTTCTTTTCGAAACGAGCTCTTCTAATACATCTCGTCTTTTAAAACTGATTTAACAAATACACAGAAATCTGTAAGAACCAAAAACAAGATGTGTTCCCTTCCTTACTTAATAATCATGAGCCACCAAAGATTCCGAAACATCTATGCCTCGAAACAAAGTAATCTCTACGAGCCTTTAAAAACTTGTTTCCAAAGTCTTAAATATCATTACGGACTTCGACCAACAGTTTAGCACAGGCATTGTCCGCTTCCAAGATTAGAGGTTGGTACTTAATGAGTCATTAAGAAATTATCATTCACTTCAGTTTACTACTCCCAAGCAATAAATCTTTTCCTGAGTTGTAAAAAAAAAAATTCACACATCTATAATTCGTCAACATTCGATTATGTGAAAGAGTTCAAAGATCCAATATCGTTCTGCAACAAGAACTCTTGATGAGTTAACAGGTCATTTTTTAAAGAAAAATTTACAGGCCATTTTATTTAAAAGCATAACTCTTCCCCATGATCCAGCCACCGATATTGCCAACAGCGTTTCCTACGGCGAATATCAGTAACGAAATATAGCTCGTAAAGCCCAATACTTCAAGTTTCAGTTAGAGCTCAAATTTTAGGAAGTTAAAAAGAAAAACTGAATAAGAAACTACTTCATTAGGCAGCGATCTTAACGATATTAGTCATTTTCCATTAGGAAGTGTAATGTGATGGACAAAGGCAGAGATGAGGCATCAGTTTGTCTAAGCTTCTGTCTTTAATGCCATCAGCTGCATCATTTTCTTTCCTCATTTTGTATTCTCTCATCTTTCTGAGTGATGTATCCTTTAACTTGCCATTCACAACCCACGTTCATTAGCGAAGAGAGCCTTAGTTTTCAACAGCTGGTACTGAAGAGATGAAAGAAGAAAAGTTGAGCCTTTATCACGGTCTCTCTGCTGACATAAAGGAAATGTCGGGAATATGTTGCTGAAGTATATTTCGGTTTAATCTTTCAACAGAGCGAAACAAAGAAAACGACAGATAAGAGATTGCAAAAGAAATTTTCAACCACTTAATAAGCAACCAAAAAGTTGTATGGGCATGTACATGAAATGAAATATCTATTATCAATGGTATGTTGAAGAAATAATAAGAAATGGTTGTTTTATTTTTGCAATTTTCTTTTATTTTTTGTGTGTAGTTTTGATGTGTAATGAGAAGAATAAAAAAATAATGAGAGCGTTTTTGAAGTGATTTTCTTTTTAACAGCAAACAAAAATGCTGCATTTTGCAGAACGTAACGAACACTAAACATGAATGTTGCTTAGAAATATCAACTTATAGAGTCTTTGGGTTGGGTTGTTTTGCCTCTGAGCGGCACTTTTTTGCACACCATGGGCTAAATGGCCAGGTCACATGGATCCCGAAGGCTCAGAGAAGGTTGGGGGAGGGGACCCACTGGAGCAGCTGTTGGGAGACAGATGGTAGCCTCCCGTCAAGGCCATCCAGCGTGTTCTTTAACGTGCACAGGGTATGGCTCTCCCGCACACGGGGCCACTGCTTAACGTCCCATCCGACGGACGGCGGCCTTTCCAAGCCCATCGATGTCCCCTACTGACCGTGGGCAGGGCGGGGAATTTTACGGAGATAAATCTCAACGCTGACCCAGCTGGGACTCGAACCTGGGAACTACAGATTACGAGCCTGGCGCGCTACCGATGAGCCACCCCCGCCCCACTTATAGAGGCAATTAGTTTGGTTTGACTGTTTGGGGGTTATATTTCTCAAGAGTAAATAAGACCATGTAACACCAAACCAGATATGCAACAAAAGAATAAACAGATAAAAATCGTTCAATCCCCAACCATAGTTAAAAGCAAAACACAACAAGAGTAAATGATAAAACAATAAAGATTGAAGTCTCTTTGTAAATTATTAATTGCGCATTACAAACATTTATGACAGTTCATTAGTATTATACAATCTGCATGCATAAAAATTTCTCTATAAAATTTAACATTAGATAAGCCATATTTATACAAATTTGGAAAAGTAATGGTCCCAATACCGAGCCTTGTGGAACCCCAGCGTGAACTGGAAATTTGTCACTATAAATGAATCGTTAAATTTATTATCATCCCTAAATTTAATAAATAATTTTAATCATGTATAAATTTGACCTCTAATCCACATTAAGGGTAATTTATGAAATAAGATATAAATATCGACGTAATCAAAAGCTTTGTTTAAATCTATGAACATCAGGGCACATTTTCTATCTCGAAATAAATATGGTTTGCGGTTATAATGGTAAAAAAGTGTTTGTTCCAATATTTTTATTTCCCTTTATTTAGAAACATCGATTTTTCAGCATCAAAACAGTTTGAATGCATGTTTTTTATGAGCATCGTATTTTGTAGTATGTAGGTGGTCATATTATTTTGATACTAGATCGTGTGGGCTCACTCACGGAAATATTGAGCGTGTGCAGTTACCGTTCACAGCAAACTGGAGCGTGTGCAGTAACTGCACACGCTCCAGTTTGCTGTGAACGGTAACTGAAGCGTGTACAGTTGATGTGCACGCTCCAGATATTTTTCCTGAATTCTGTAATCACGTGACACGGAGGTTGCCAGATCACTAATTTCTAAAAAAAAATCGTTGCCAGATATTTTTCTGAATTCTGTAATCAACCACACTGTTCGGATACTTTTTTGAGCGACTGTACAATGGAATAAATGATAGGGTCAGAATAGGGCAGGATCTGATGTGAAGGTGAAGACATTCATTCCCCTCTTCCTCACTCTTAGCATTTTAATGTGGGAAGCGGTGTTCTGCTTTTTTTTTGGCTCCTATCGGTCCCTTACGTCTTAAATTTCTTCTAAATTCGGTCCTCAAATGGGACATATTTAGGATCATAATGATACGTAATACCCGGAATACGGTTCCAAAAGATCTAAGACCGATCTGAGGTAACTTAGCATCTAAAAAACGACGCAAAGTAATGTCTACTGTGGTTCGGAAAATTTTTAATCAAACATTTTGACGTTTAAATAAATTTGTTTAGTATTGACTGACAGGCTGTCCTGTCAGACCTCTGTGGCAAGCAGGTGCTTGAGAGGGTATTTATTTATTTTTTATTATTGTTTCAAAAAGTTATATAAATGGAAATAATAAAAAATAAATACCCCCTCAAGCAACTGCTTGCCACAGAGGTCTGACAGGAGCCTGCCAGTTTATATGCCATAGTAGAAGGTCTAAGAGGATGGCAGGACCTCAGCAGAAAAACGACACATACATCCATGCCTTATCCGGGGCTCGAACACAGGTCCCGTAGATCAGTAGCTAAGCGTGCTAACCACTCGGCCACGGGACGGCTAAGGAAATAATAAAGACAGAAAAATAAATAAAATGCCATCAAAAAAGCTTACAATTGTCACGCGCTCGGTTCTGCACAGGACACCAAACTTGACATCTTTTAGAAGACTGATAACAGCACTATTATGATTCTCATGAAAAGTACTCACCACAGTGGGGGGACTCAATTACTATATAAATAAATATCCAGAACTCTCTACTGCGAATGAAATGGCGAACAGATGCAATTATAGGCCTACTTTCAAACTCCATCTGCAAGATATGCGACTCACAACCCTCTTAAAAATGACATACATTATAGAAACTGACATCATTATTTCCTACACAGATACGTTTCGTAAACATTTGCATTCAGCATAATACTTGAGTGTAGTGCATGTTTCCCTTCTATACTACCTCTCTTACCAGGTCAGGGACACACATCGACTTTAAGATCTTTCCGCACTTTTGCGAGTCTTGAATTCAGACGGCATCATCATCATCCTTATGTTCCTCCATCTTCGCCTAGTCCTCTCTATGACAACGTCATTTCAAAGCCACTGTAAACAAAATAATCGTGTCCCATTTCATTTTATGGGTTCTCGTCGTCGCTGCGTTTGCTCGGAGTTGGAATGCAAATCGTGTCGACATCTGTCTTCGAGGATAACAAAAGAAAGGATGTTGGAGTAAAAGTGAAGACGAAATCTCCGTAGAAGAGTTTCGTTCATCAGTTCTCCTCCCGTGTAGTGGAAGCGAGTCGACCGAAAAGTGACAATCCTAATGCAATGGCAGACTCATTATCTTGACTGGAAAGCTAAACAAACTGCATAACGCACATACACATCGTTGCTCTCTGAACGTGTCTCTTGCACTTCATAATGCGAACTGTCAAGAGCAGGATTGGATGCAATGCTGACTGGAACAAGACCAGATGAGTACCGCAGTAAATGAAGTGGTAACAGATGATGTTTTCGAGGAGGGTTCCGAAATGGAATTTGAAATTGGTCGTTCTCGGTGTTCTTTGCTTTTAAATTTAGAACAAGAATTATTGGAGAGAAGAATATCGTATCTTGTTCTCGGCTTTAAATGAATTTCCTCTGTGGAGCTGAAATTTTTGATATTACTTACATTTTCCTTTAAAAATATTTTTAGTGCGCGTCCTGGTATCGGCACGAAGACACTGGCAACTCAAATTTTGGCAATAATCAGCGCAATAATGCAAAGATATTTACCTGAAACAGAAAGTGGACCGATTCCCCCTATAATTATCACAAGCATTGTGATAATATTCTTTAAAAATGGTAATTATAATAGCTTTAGTAAAACCTTTAAGAAGATTTGAATATTTCGCTAAAAATATTCAAATCTCAGTCAGCCCTGTGGCAATAGAAACATTGGAAGCTCTAGGCGTTTCAATAATAATTTAATCTATACTTGAGCATTTATGTAGTTTAATTTACACAGCCAAAGTAACTTCTGGTTTTTATTTAGGACCAACATTAAAGTCACTAATGCATCGATCCTTATTACAAACAATGAGAGTAGAACTAACCACATTGTTAGAATATGGGGGCGGGGGTGGCTCAGTCGGTAGCGCGCCAGGCTCGTAATCTGTAGTTCCCAGGTTCGAGTCCCAGCTGGGTCAGCTTTGAGATTTATCTCCGTAAAACTCCCCCCCCCCCTGCCCACGGTCAGTAGGGGACACCGATGGGCTTGAAAAGGCCGTCGTCCGTCGGATGGGACGTTAAGCCGTGGCCCCATGTGCGGGAGAGCCATACCCTGTGCACGTTAAAGAACACACTGGATGGCCTTGACGGGAGGCTACCATCTGTCTCCCAACAGCTGTTCCAGTGGGTCCCCCTTCCCCAACCTTCTCTGAGCCTTCGGGGTCCATGTGACCTGGCCATTTAGCCCATGGTGTGCAAAAAAGTGCCGCTCAGAGGTAAAACAACAACAACCCAAAATTGTTAGAATATCTCTAAAATGCTTGTCATGACAGAAACCTCATCTTCAATAACCTTACCATGTTTATCCCTCAATCTCTGTATACCTGTCTGCTTCTTTCTGCTATTAAACTGTCTAGATACTTCCTCTGCTTCTTCAGCCAAACTATTAAGCCAAAGATATTAATACCTTAACTGTTGTAGTGGTTAGGGAGCTAGTGACTATTCCAGTAAGATAAACTTGTTGTGTTAGATCTAACTGAGGCAGTGTCATGTGTGACTTCGGTTTTAGTAGGGCATGTCCTTGTATAAGAAGGTCTGTAAAAGCTAGGAGTAGCTTCTAGGATACTTCTATGTCCTAAATGTTGCAAATAAAAAAGAAAGATTCTTATCAGCTGTTACCTGATCCTTTACACGTTTATTAAACATTTTGTAATGCTTTCTGTTAGTATTAGTAGCGTGTTGATTAAGGTTATTTCTGAACTTTTTTCTTTTTTTTTTTCCAAAAATAAGCTCCATTGTCTTATTGCTCAAATAACTTTGCATCTTCTGTTCCCTTTTACCCAAAAGAGCACTGTTACTTTAAAAAAAGTCTGTTTAAAACGGCTCCATTCTTCCTCAACTTTAGTAGTAAGCAACTCACAATCGCCATAAATACCGTGAAGTTGTCCCTTTCTCTCCGTGCCGGAGGTGGAGCGTGCAGCTCCGCAAAATTCCCCGCCCTGCCCACGGTCAGTAGGGAACGCCAATGGGCTTGGAAAGGCCGCCGTCCGTCGGATGGGACGTTAAGCCGTGGCCCCGTGTACGGGAGAGCCATACCCTGTGCACATTAAAGAACACGCTGAATGGCCTTGACGGGGGGGCGGGGGGTTCAGTCGGTAGCGCGCCAGGCTCGTAATCTGTAGTTCCCAGGTTCGAGTCCCAGCTGGGTCAGCGTTGAGATTTATCTCCGCAAAATTCCCCGCCCTGCCCACGGTCAGTAGGGGACACCGATGGGCTTGGAAAGGCCGCCGTCCGTCGGATGGGACGTTAAGCCGTTACCCCATGTGCGGGAGAGCCATACCCTGTGCACGTTAAAGAACACGCTGGATGGCCTTGACGGGAGGCTACCATCTGTCTCCCAACAGCTGTTCCAGTGGGTCCCCTCCCCCAACCTTCTCTGAGCCTTCGGGGTCCATGTGACCTGGCCATTTAGCCCATGGTGTGCAAAAAAGTGCCGCTCAGAGATAAAACAACCCAACAACAACCCAACCCTTTCTCTCCTCATCTGAATCCTCGATGGAGACAAAATAAATATAGCATTCAAGGTTTAAATCCTAGTTTTAAATTTAAATTTAGCTGTGAGAAACCTTTCATTAATGCAGTAATATCCTATAAGAGCATTACTGGCATGCATGCTTCCAGTGTATATCTAACTATTACTTACTGGGCAGAGGAACGTGCGAAGTCCAAAAATTCAGGGTCGGCAGAATGCGTATGCACATTGTGTAACGAATGTGTAAGATAATCATTCTTTCGCTTTGAACTCCATTCGTCGCGGAAAGTTATTATTTGAAAATTCCTAAGCTCAATTGCATTTGAGAGAAATTATAAAATTCCATAACTAATATGCTTATTTAGGTGCAGGAATACACCCTCGCGGTTCACCCTGACGCACGGTACTAATCAATATTGTAAATTACACAATCTCGATGGAGTTTCGTACAGTTGCAGTAAAGGTCTGCGATTGCTAGACATAGGAAATGCTCTCAAGAATTTTGAGCTCAAAACCAATAATTTCGTTTGAAGAGATAGAAAATGATCTGCTTCGAGAGAAACCAATAGAACTGCATTGCAGCTCGAAGTTTGGAGCTGCAGTGGTCTTTTCCAAAAATTAAGTCTCTCATCCAAACGCAAAATCGCTTGAAATCGGTTAAATTTTTTTCCAGGTTATATTTCAATAATTTAGACTTCTCAAGAGGACTTTATACTCTTGTAAATTGTATTGTAATGTTTCAAAAAAATTGGAAACTGTAATATTTTCATGTAATTAAATTGCAGTGAACTATGAGTTCCGAATCTGAATTTAAAAGTTGCTCTTTTCGAAACATCTTTTCTTTAAATAAATTTTAAAAATTTTTGTAAATACATGGAAAGTTTAGGTTTACAGTTAGGGTTGGGTTGTTTTACCTCTGAGCGGCACTTTTTTGCACACCATGGGCTAAATGGCCAGGTCACATCTATTTCCCAAAATTCCCCGCCCTGTCCACGGTCAGTAGGGGACACCGATGGTCTTGGAAAGGCCGCCGTCCGTCGGATGGGACGTTAAGCCGTGGCCCGTGTGTGGGAGAGCCATACCCTGTGCACGTTAAAGAACACGCTGGATGGCCTTGACGGGAGGCTACCATCTGTCTCCCAACAGCTGTTTCAGTGGGTCCCCTCCCCCAACCTTCTCTGAGCCTTCGGGGTCTTTGTGACCTGGTCATTTAGCCCATGGTGTGCAAAAAAGTGCCGCTCAAAGGTAAAACAACAACACAACCTAAGCCAGGTCACATGGACCCCGAAGGCTCAGAGAAGGTTGGGGGAGGGGACCCACTGGAACAGCTGTTGGGAGACAGATGGTAGCCTCCCGTCAAGGCCATCCAGTGTGTTCTTTAAGGTGCACAGGGTATGGCTCTCCCGTACACGGGACCACGGCTTAACATCCCATCCGGCGGACGGCGGTCTTTCCAAGCCCATCGGTGTCCCCTACTGACCGTAGGCAGAGCGGGGAATTTTGCGGAGAGAAATCTCAACGCTGACCCAGCTGGGACTCGAACCTGAGAACTACAGATTACGAGCCTGGCGCGCTACCGACTGAGCCACCCCCGCCCCATTTCACAGTTAGGTCACAGTATTCAATTCTCTATCTGATAATTTTTCTCGAATAGAAGCTTTCTGGGGAAGTTAGTGTAACGGAGATAAATCTTGACACTGGCACAGTTGGGTCTCGAAACTGGAAACCGCAGATTACGAACTTACACCGCTACCTACTGAATCAACCCGCACTCCTTCTGGGCGAGTTACTGGAATGAGAAGTTAATTAAAATGCTTCAGCATGAACAGAGCAAATTATTCGTATTAAAGATCACTTCACGACATAACTCTTCACTCTTCCTTGCAAAGCAATTATGACGGTGGCATAAGGCAATGAACAATATTTACATCATCTACAACAGTTTCAAAATAATTGTGCAAGAATGCTCGATTTGCAACATTCGTGGGAATAGATGTAAATATACTGTCTAACAATCAACTTACTGTTGCGAAATGTGACAACAAACAATGCTTGCAATTAACTTTTGTAGTTTTAGAATTTACTCGAATGGCAAAGAATCATCAAGAATGGAGATATAGAAAAAGGTACAGGCTTGGGTTGTTGAGACATCTACATTTGTGAGAGAAGGTTTATGGAAGAAAATCCACTGGACAGCTATTAGGAAACAGATGGAAGTCTTCCCGTCAAAATCATCCAATGTGTTCTTTAAATTACAAAGGGCATGGCGCCACGGCTTTACATGCCATCCAAAAGACTACGACCTTTCCAAGCCCAACGGTGTCTCCTTTCTCACTGAGGGCAGAACGCGAATTAGAGGGGAAAATTCTCAGCTCATTCCAATAACTTAAAAGTTCTTCTGTCGCAATAAAATATCCACAATTGTGTTAATCTAAGTATTCAATATTCTATAATATCTATTTCCTCGGAAGTTCTGAAACACTTCCTGGGTGAGAAAGGATGTAGCGATCTCGCTGGGGACCACTGGTTTGCAACTTACAACCTGAAACTACACTTAGATTTAAAAAAAAAACTATATACGCATTAAAGCTTATTCCTGTAACTGTTGGAGAACTTTTACAGAAACAAAATCTTCAAATGAGAGATGCAAGAAGAGAAAAAAATCTTCAGCATAACCAGCATTTCTTTAATATTATGGCCTTAACTGGCATAGTGGTTAGGCAGCTAGCGACTGTTCCAGCAAGGCAAACTTTGTGTGTTGTGTTAGCTCTAAGGCAGTGGTCAGCAGTGACTTCGGTTTTAGTAGGGCATGTCCTTGTATGAGAAGGCCTGTATTAAGCTAGGAGTAGCTTCCAGGATTCTTCTCTGTCCTATATGTCGCAAGTCAAAAAAAAAATATGAAATTGTTTCTCGCATGGAAGGGAGTTGTGATTTCTGCTAAATATTGTTGACTTGGACAGTAAATAAAAAAGGAACATGCTTTCAAAAGTGCAGATTTATAGTGACGATCTCACTGGACATTTCTGTCATTTTACTGTGCAAACATTCTGAGAAAAAAAGAAGAAACTAAATGTTCGCATTAAGAAATACATACCGCCACCTGGAGAAAGATAATAGTGGTGATTTTTGGTGCAGCACGAGAGAAGACACTTACTTACTCCCCCACCAACGTGAGAGTAGAATACTGAGCCCTGAACTCCTCACATCATGCAGAGTAGAAAGAACGACACAGAGGATAGTAAATAATGACCGAGTGTGTTTATAGAGGCAGATATATTAATGTAAACACAGCCTCAGCTGATATATACTTGTTTTTGTGTGCGTGCGCACGACACCCATACATAGTAACACATCATAGGAAAAAGGAAACGGAGAGAAAATTCATTCTGCAGAAAACCATTTACACTCCTTCCTTGAAAGCTTTCCGAGTCTAAATTCACGTTCTCTTAAATCAATCCAATCATAAATTTCAACCGGGGCTCCGTTTGACACCCCTTTATGCTTCCGTGGAGCTAGGATTTTTAAACCAAAATCTGTCGTCTTTCTCTATATGCCATCTCTGTCTTTGCTCTTCTTTCCATTTTGCTTTCGTATTCTTTCTTTCGCTCTCTTTCTCTCATTTTTCCTCTATCTTCTATCCACACCGACTACCAAGAGAAGGAGGGGATTAAATTACGCCGAAAAGGATCAACTTTTAATTACTTCGCAGTGCGGCTAATTATCTCTGTTCTGATACACAAAACACGTTAATTATTAAATGGTTTATGATCCCCTTTGGAATTCCGGTAAACAGACCGATTGGGAGGAAGGAAGAGAAACTTGAACGTGGAGAAAGAATTTCGTAATTAAAGTCCCGACGCTTTTAAACACTCGTTGTTGAGGCCGAAATGGTTTGCCACTGAGATATATAATTAATTTTATTACGTTTTCACTAGGAAAGGAGTGACGAAGTATCCCAAACATAAGCACAGATTAATTACAGAAATTTTTAAACGTCATCGGGTTTCTTTTTTTCTTTCATTTTACTCCTCCCACCAATAAGCAAAATACGCGGAAGGTAAAAGTGTCGATAATGGAAGTAATTGGAGATCGCGGAAAAAAAATTCCTGGAATTTTATCAAAGGAAAGTAATATCTTAAAATTTATTAGCAGAGTTTATACTAATTTAATTAAGGAGAAGAATCGAGTAATAGATTTATGCGCTAACACACTTCGGAAACATTATTATAGTGACAAATTTAAAATACAGGGGGAAAAATGTCATGAACAATAATACAGAGAAGAAAGAGAAATGGAAGTTAAAGCAGATTCCTAACGCGTTGAAAAGCAGAAAATATCAGTGGAATTTTTAACGTGTGAGAAATGGTGTTATATCAACTCTGATTCAATGAGTTCAGGAAAAAAACGATGAAATAAGAAAATTGAAACATTTCATAAGGAAATTAACTTGAAACTCTTTATCTGAGAAAGGAAGGAGTTGCTCGGTCGGAAGCGCGCCAGGCTCGAAATCTGTAGCTCTCAGGTTCGAATCCTACCTAGACCAACGTTGAGATTTATCTCCGCTAAACTCCTATCCTGCCTTCAGTGAGCAAGGGGACCACCGATGGACTTGGAAAGACCTCAGTCCGTCAGAATTTAGAAGTCAGTTAATAGAGAAATCCATGCACTGACACGTTATGTAGAACACGCTGGATGGCCTTGATAGGAGATTGCCATCTGTCTCCTAACAGCTGTCCAGTACGTTCCCCTTCCCCTACCCTTCTCTGAGCTCTCGGGGTCTTTGTGACCTGATCATTTAGCCCAATGTGTGAAGAAAAGTGCACTCAAAGTTAAAGCAACCTAATCATTATATGCGATATACAAAGAGAAAAATACTTCTATTTATCCTTATCAATCATTCCGTTATCATTCCGTTAAAGATAGGCTCATTAAAATTCATTACAGTTGTGCTCATTGGAGATCTGATTACACAACAGAATCCCGCATCAGAAATTTCTACGGCAGAATCGCATCTTACCCGTGGTTAGGTTCCGAAGTCAGCGCGTAAGTCGGAATCCACATGTGGTCAAAATTACCCTTGAAAATACCTTAATACATACACACGAGTTGCACACACACATGGGTGGCTCAGTCGGTAGCGCGTCAGGCTCGTAATCTGTAGTTCCCAGGTTCGAGTACCAGCTGGGTCAGCGTTGAGATTTATCTGCGCAAAATTCCCCGCCCTGCCCACGGTCAGTAGGGGACACCGATGGGCTTGAAAAGGCCGCCGTCCGTCGGATAGGACGTTAAGCCGTGGCCCCGTGTGCGGGAGAGCCATACCCTGTGCACGTTAAAGAACACGCTGGATGGCCTTGACGGGAGGCTACCATCTGTCTCCCAACAGCTGTTCCATTGGGTCCCCTCCTCCAACCTTCTCTGAGCCTTCGGGGTCCATGTGACCTGGCCATTTATCCCATGGTGTGCAAAAAAAAGTGCCGCTCAGAGGTAAAACAACCCAAATGCATACACACAGAGCTAATACTACACTACAGCTACTTACAGTGGATGTGATCTCTCGAGTTGAAAGTTACAGTGAGAAGTCAGATTCATGTAAGTTTTCTTGGGGTAGTATTAGCTCTGTGGGTTGGGTTGTTTTACCTCTGAGCGGCACTTTTTTGCACACCATGGGCTAAATGGCCAGATCACATGGACCCCGAAGGCTCAGAGAAGGTTGGGGGAGGGGAGCCACTGGAACAGCTGTTGAGAGACAGAAGGTAGCCTCCCGTCAAGGCCATCCAGTGTGTTCTTTAAGGTGCACAGGGTATGGCTCTCCCGTACACGGGACCACGGCTTAACGTCCCATCCGGCGGACGGCGGTCTTTTCAAGCCCATCGGTGTCCCCTACTGACCGTGGGCAGGGCGGGGAATTTTGCGGAGATAAATCTCAACGCTGACCCAGCTGGGACTCAAACCTGAGAACTACAGATTACGAGCCTGGCGCGCTACCGACTGAGCCACCCCCGCCCCGATTAGCTCTGTGTGATTGTACTCGTTTTCTTTATTGATTATATATTGGTTAAAGCACATTATACATATTATTTTCTGTATACACCCCTATACAATAATATATGTATATAAATGTATAATATATACAGTAATATGCAATGTAAAATAAAGAGTACATGCGCAAAATATATTTTAAGAGTATTTTTAATTTTATTAGACAGAGGCAGACGAAAGGATAAAAGAATATATGAGGAAGTTTTTGAAGTTGAAGCAGTTCTTAAAACTTAAGCCAGATTTGAATTCCTTCTCATAAGAAAGCTGTCCATCTTCGTCGGGAGGTTTGAGCCATGGAGGTAACTTTGAACAGCGCGTAGAGTCTAAGATATTTTTTTCGCAAAGGGTTGTCATCGATATGCGTATGTTTATGGTTCATGTCTTCCAGATATAGGTTTAATGCCATTTCGTCTTCACTAAAGTCTTATGGGTTGGGTTGAGTTGTTTTACCTCTGAGCGGCACTTTTTTGCACAACATGGGTTAAATGGCCAGGTCACATGTACCCCGAAGGCTCAGAGAAGGTTGGGGAGGGGACCCACTGGAACAGCTGTTGGGAGACAGATGGTAGCCTCCCGTCAAGGCCATCCAGCGTGTTCTTTAACGTGCACAGGGTATGGCTCTCCCGCACACGGGGCCACGGCTTAACGTCCCATCCGACGGACGGCGGCCTTGCGAAGCCCATCGGTGTCCCCTACTGACCGTGGGCAGGGCGGGGAATTTTTGCGGAGATAAATCTCAACGCTCATCCAGCTGGGACTCGAACCTGGGAACTACAGATTACGAGCCTGACGCGCTTAGCTAGTCACCTTAACAGTTATTGGAAAACTTGACGCCACAAGTTGACGAATTTTCTCCCTTTCCTCTTTCTTAATGCCACGGATGCTCGATTCTTTATGGTTCTATTTGCACGACGTTGGAGACCGACAGCAAGTCGATCACAGCAGGTTTTTCATCCAGCTTTATAACAGATATCGGTTCCTTGGGTTGAGCCCAGATGAAAGAGTTGACTTGCTTTAAGAGGCCATGATGTCCGAAAAATACGTGAGACATGAGAATGAGATTCATGTTTCTCATCTCACGTCCACTCCTAGACCGCTGATTGAGTGGAATGGAGGGCCGAAGCGCTCGCTCTACTTAAATTGATATTTTTCTCTATTTTTTGCCGAGCAGGTACAGTCGAATTCGTTCGATCTAAATGTTCATATGATGCGACTCCACTATATCTCAAACATTCGAATTTCAGTATCATCCAAATTCATTAATGATGCAATAACGGCAAACTCTTTTAAGTATATTTATATATTTTAAAATTTCCAAGGATTGTTATTTGTTTACGCTAAAGTTTGAATGAATGAAAATTTGATAGAAAGAACACAAATCCACATGCGATGAAACCCCTTTGAAAAGTTCATTTCCCATAAACCATACTCTTAGCAAGAATGCTAAAGATAAGAAAGTTTATTAATTGGTTACTAATTTGAATTAATTATTTTATTTGATAAATTAATAACAGTTCATTGTTGGGTTGGGTTGTTTTACCTCTGAGCGGCACTTTTTTGCACACCATGGGCTAAATGTCCAGGATACATGGACCCCGAAGGCTCAGAGAAGGTTGGGGGAGGGGACCCACTGGAACAGCTGTTGGGAGACAGATCGTAGCCTCCCGTCAAGGCCATCCAGCGTGTTCTTTAACGAGCACAGGGTATGGCTCTCCCGCACACGGGGCCACGGCTTAACGTCCCATCCGACGGACGGCGGCATTTCCAAGCCCATCGGTGTCCCCTACTGACCGTGGGCAGGGCGGGGAATTTTTGCGGAGATAAATATCAACGCTGACCCAGCTGGGACTCGAACCTGGGAACTACAGATTACGAGCCTGACGCGCTACCGACTGAGCCACCCCCGCCCCACAGTTCATTGTAACGAAGTTAAAGCAAATGTATATCCGTCGTCAATTAATGAACTTAAAACAATTTAATTCATAAAGCGAAAAACAAATTTTATTCTCTGCTAAGTCGAAATCTGTCAACCCATTATGCTCCCATTTAAAATTCGTAGTTAGGATTGTAACAGATGTTCGACAAGAGAGAAAATCCACTTAAACATGACCAATGTGCTTGATAATGTACTGGAATACAATTTGTGCGTAATGCTAATGTGAAACTGCTGAGAAGTAATGGACGTAAAACATGCAATGATGATACGAAGCTGTTAAGGCTAGTAATTGCATCTTGTGCCAAACTCGTCAAGACCCGTAAATGGATAAAACAATTTTATTATAATTTGAATATTGAATGCCACAGTAATCCTACTTTCTTAAAAATATTACACTACAGTTAAACTTTTCTTTCATTTGCAAAATTTGTGAAAATTTCGCGAATCATAATTTGTAAAGGATCATTTTGAGAGTTAATAGCCGCAAATAGAGGGGACACCGATGGGTTGGAAATGCCGCCGTCCGTCGGATGGGACGTTAAGCCGTGGCCCCGTGTGCGGGAGAGCCATACCCTGTGCACGTTAAAGAACACGCTGGATGGCCTTGACGGGAGGCTACCATCTGTCTCCCAACAGCTGTTCCAGTGGGTCCCCTCCCCCAACTTTCTCTGAGCCTTCGGGGTCCATGTGACCTGGCCATTTAGCCCATGGTGTGCAAAAAAGTGCCGCTCAGTGGTAAAACAACCCAACCGCTGGTAGAATGGTAAATTTGGGTAGGCGTTTTCGCAAATTCCTATACACGGAAAATATATTTTCAACTACTTTTGTAGGGAGAAAAAATAATTTAATTTTCATGAAGGGGCGTTTGCTTGGTAAAAGCGATCCGGCTCAAAAAGGTTGAGGACCGTTGTATTTAAGGAATATTTTCGAAAATCGAGATGTAAAGTAATATGAGTGAGATCTTCAGTTTATTTCGAGACAGGCGCGTACCTAAGATTTATTTTCGGAGGGGGGGGGGGGGTCGAGAATTTACTTTCGGGGTTTGGGATTTGAGAACATGACTTCAGGGTTTCATAATTATTAAAATACTGCGCCGGACAGGAAAGGCTAAAATAATATTCTATATGGAATAAAACTATATAGTTGCTTTTTAAACCTATTTTTAATGTCGAATATATACTATGGGGCTGAAATAAAATTATCCAAAGACAACTGTCTGGATCCCCTGATCCCGTCTCCTAGTTACGTCCCTGTTTTCAGTGCCATTTTTCCCGTAACTAGCTTGTTTCCAAAGCTACGGAGATATAAAAATGGCTTCCCATTCACTTAAGATGAAAATATCACAATACTTCCCTTAATCAAGTGTAGTTCAAAGTGAACATGATATAAAACATCGAACACTGGGTTTAGCGATCCGTGTGAATAACATCGACGGCATTAACTTTTTCGCTAAGAAAGTCTCGTATTAAATTTGCCAGCTACATCTCAAAACAATTAACGAGAAAAATGAACTTTTAAATCTACAGGTCCAACATTCATGATCCAGACTTTCCCATACACTTATATCATTAATTAGGGGCGGGGGTGGTTCAGTCGGTAGCGCGCCAGGCTCGTAATCTGTAGTTCCCAGGTTCGAGTCCCAGCTGGGTCAGCGTTGAGCTTTATCTCCGCAAAATGCCCTGCCCACGGTCAGTAGGGGACACCGATGGGCTTGGAAAGGTCACCGTCCGTCGGATGGGACGTTAAGCCGTGGCCCCGTGTGCAGGAGAGCCATACCCTGTGCACGTTAAAGAACACGCTGGATGGCCTTGACGGGAGGCTACCATCTGTCTCCCAACAGCTGTTCCAGTAGGTCCCCTCCCCCAACCTTCTCTGAGCCTTCGGGGTCTATGTGACCTGGCCATTTAGCCCATGGTGTGCAAAAAAGTGCCGCTCAGAGGTAAAACAACCCAACCCAACCTATATCATTAATCATAGCAAAAAACAAACACATAATCAAATTTTTGCTAAGTCTTCGGACTAAGTGATCCATTATGGATAAACGCAACGTACGGTCCCCTAAAGTACATATTTACAAAGAAGGTAAACCTTATTTTTGAGCAGGTGTTATAAGTATTGTGATGTTTTAGACAGGTCAGTCCAAACAAGAGCCATTAGGGGAAAAAAACTATATTCTAAACGAGCCACAGAAAAAATTCTCTACTAAAAAACGAAAGAGATGTATTCTAAAAGAATAATGAATTGGAAAAATCCTACATTTTTAAAGAATCACGAAAATGCTTTGATATGAAAACAAAAATATACATTTTAATGAATACTATGAATTGGCAAAATTTTTTAATTATGCACCTAAAAATGTTTGGTCAAAACTAATTGGGAGAAATGTGCCAAATTCAACATATTGATTATTTGTTTTATGAGACGAAAGTGCTTTTGCAATGAGACACGGGTTGGACGAGCGTATTATAGAACATATGGTATATACCTGTAGTGTTTGATATACAAACTGTACCCCCTATAAACTGGCAATAGTTGAAAACATTCCTTTCAGTTATTCTTCATTTTCACAGTTCAATAATCCGGTGAAAAAAAATGCTGAAATAGCAACTCACTCGAGTTATTTTATTCTGAATCTCCCTACTTTGCACATACTTCCCTAAAATGCCAACTCATAAAAACTCAGTTGCTTAGGGAACCATTGGATAACTCTCAAGGACTCAGTTGCTTAGGGAACCCATTGGATAACTATATTGAGACAAATGGAAAACTCCCATCAAATCAGAGTGCTCTTTAATGTGAAGAGTGCAAAGATCTTTTGTCCTCGTATCCCACATGCCTTTCCAAGCTCGTTAGAATCTTCTTTCTCGCCGAGAGCAGAGTTAAGATTAACGGGGAAAATCTCAACGCAGGCACAACTGAGCCTCAAATCTGTGAGCAGATTCTGAGGCTGGTGCGCCTGGGTCGTCTAATGCAACTCCCCGCCCTATTCAATTCTATAGATCAAAGTTTCAATCGCAATAGTCCCACAGAAAAAGATGCCATTGCAAATACCACGCATCTGCATTCAGGAGGCTCCCGAAGCCTGCTCCTATTCAAAATGAACAGAATTTTTTTCCGATCTCAATATTTTTTTTCCTACTTCTCCCGAGAAAGTAAAAGCGATGAAATGGGGAGTAGCTGAAGCCGATTTGGGTTATTTCCCTCCCCAGAATCATCATTATGTTCGCACAGAGTTAACGTGGGAAGCTAATTCAAAGTCCAGCAAAAGCTATCACTTCCTCACATCACAAGTGCCCTTCGTTTTCCCGAAAGCAGAGAGCTCCATGCCATCATCATCCGCTTTGATGTCGGACGATTTCCGAAGCTGATAAGTGAGCGGATATATTATAAAGATCAGTAAAAAGGAATTCACCACTGAGATGAAAGACGAAAGGATCCAGATACGCAGAGAGATGTTAGGAAGGGAAATAAAAAAAGAAAAAGATATATATATATAATACATAAGAGCATTAAAACGCGAAAATACTCGAGCATCGCTGCATTCAGTTGGTCTTTATGGCACAACAAAGGAGTTTCGGCAGCAGAGCTACTTTTATGCAGCGTTAGGCAAACTGAAAGTGAAAGATGCAACAGAATAAAAGAGTGAGATGATTCGGAGAGGAGAAGCGAGTTTAACAGCTACATTGTAACGGCGTCTTACCAAGATGGCTAATGAAGATGACGGCATACGATTGTAAAGCAAATGGCAAGAGGAAAGTTTTTTCAACGACTCTGATTCGTAATCTAGCGATGTTAAGCTGGAAATCATTGCGGTCTCATTACCTCTTCGAAATCTGTTCACGACAGCATATCTCATCTTGCTAAAGTCAAGTAAAATCTCTGAAAAGAAACAATACTCTTTGCCGTCAATAAAGAAGGCTTTCGTTTATGGATGTACAAATCCAGAGTTGAAGTTAGTTTGCAGTTTGATGTAAAAGGATAGATTGATTTCTGCAAAGAAGAAGATATGCTAATGAGGCGATTCTCTTGCGTATCATAATATATAATAGAGGTATCCGGGCACTGAGCATGTGTCTCTTCTATGGCGTACTGACGTCAGCACAGATTATGAACCTGCTGCGTCTCTGGCTCAGGCTCATGAGGCTCATAGTCTGTTCACAGTTAGAGTGCCAAAAGTACCGGGTTCGAATTTTTTCCGTTGATCTCTACTCTCATCGAGAGAGTAGCTTCCTTTCTACGCAAGTTGGCGCATGGCTATGTCGTTACGTCCCATCCAACAAAAGCGTCAGGGGCGGGGGTGGCTCAGTCGGTAGCGCGCCAGGCTCGTAATCTGTAGTTCCCAGGTTCGAGTCCCAGCTGGGTCAGCGTTGAGATTTATCTCTGCAAAATTCCCCGCCCTGCGCACGATCATTAGGGGATACCGATGCCATCCTTGGAAGGAACGTTAAGCCATGGCCCCGTGCGCAGGAGAGATTCATACCATGTGCACATTAAAGAACACACTGGATAACCTTGACTGGGGGCTACCATCTGTCTCCTAACAGCTATTCCAGTGGGTTCCCTCCCCCAACCTTCTCTGAGCCTTCGGAGTCCATGTGACCTGGCCATTTAGCCCATGGTGTGCAAAAAAGTGCTGCTCAGAGGTAAAAACAACCCAACTCACCAGTGGTACTCAAGAAATGAATACGAGAACATTACCAATAACCTCGGAAACAAAAAAGACCCAAAATGTCAATAAAACTTCGTAAACGGAAAACCATACAAAGCACCAACAACACTTTGGTTTTCAAACACAACCTAAGACAACAACATGACTTTGAAGATAGCGGTAGAGCGCTTAACATGTTTTCAAGAAGACGTGGATTCCAATCTCACTAGCCTCAAGACAATTTGTCCTTTGCACTGGAACGGCTTCGGAAGCATAAAAAAAAAAAACTAAAAAAATATTAGCAGTGATTCAGAAACGAAATGGAACGCGAGACACCAACATATTCTTGTCTGGGTCTCGTGAATAAATAAAAGTTAAATCAGAAATATTTCTGTCTTGACGATCATTACTAGTGTAGATTTCGTGACCTCTTTTAAATCAAAATGCGGATATATAATCTCGCTGGCAGCCATAAAACTTCGGTAATGGACACATTTCCTAAAAATCATCGAAGTTTGCTCAAACTTATAATCCAATTGCCTGACGAGAAAATGATCGAGGTAAAACAAAATCAGAAAAAATTCCAAAACAGATGTTCTTCGATTTTAATACTCTCCCCAAAGCAACGTTGGCAAAGAAACCATCAGGAATATTGAAACTGAAATATACCACTCTAAAAGTAGCATTAACGATCAGTTTCTGGACATAATACAGAGAGAGAAATGGCAACCAAAAGAGGAAATAAAATAATGATAATAATAAAAATAAAAACACGAAAAAACCTAGATCCCTATAGCAACTGCTTTCAGTATCCACTCCCAAAGGGAATGCGTATTCCTCTGCTGGGCTACTCTGCACTTAAGTGTGTTTAGATCTGTACAGGTGGCGTAGACTTGAAATACTGTACTCCAGGGAGCAAAAGAAGCTTTAGGTACCTCGTGTCTGTGCCCAATAGCATCACGCGCAGCATAAATGGTTGCCGTATGGCACAGGATATGACCAATACTGTATGAGCGTGCCCATTACGGAATTGAAAGAAGAAAGTGCGAGAGAGAGAGAAGCGAGATAGAAATATAAAGTGTAATGCAATCCGTATCCGACCACACAACTGCTTGATTCCTTTTTCAAGACACTGAAAATCTACTCGTTTCCATAAAACAGCTCCCAATCAATGATGAAGCGATGCGCTTGCGAATTGTAGACAATGACAGCGTTTGTATTCTGATAACAGCAGCGGTAAAATTGTTGTTTGAAGGAAAAAACAAAATGCAGTTTACGATAGCTTGCCTCAGTTTCGTAGTGTTTTCAATGACAATACAATCAACTATGCCAACTATACAAAGGTAAGGTGGTTTCGGTTCAAATCCAAACTATTTTTCTTTCCAATGGAGAGTGTTGAACTTATTTCTCGTGATGAACTTATAATATTCTTCTTTCATGCACCGGCTTGTCGAAATTTAAATGGAATAATTCAACACTTTATACATTTCGGCTCTTGCAAGCACAAGCGTTCGAAAACCTGTAATATGCGCAGAATTTTAAATAAAGGTCATTTTAAAAAATATTTTAAACGTAAAGTTTATCAGTTTCTTTTAAAGAATATATATATATATACTTATATATATATATATTCTTTATACGTATATTAATCGGTTTAATTTATAACAATACCGTATATTTTTTCTGTGATTCGAGAAAATGTATCTTCGTTTTTCGGAAATGTGCGATATTTCGTCAACATTACTATCGTTACGTGAAAATGTAATAATTCTTTGAACCTAAGTAAGCTCTCTGGTTTTAGTTCGACTTTTCGGAGCTTTCAATTATATTTCTTTGTTACGTAATAATTCGTTAAGCTTAAATGAAATCTCTGTTTTTAGTTCGACTTTTCCGAGCTTTCAAATATATTTCTTTGTTACGTAATAATTCGTTAAGCTTAAATGAAATCTCTGGTTTTAGTTCGACTTTTCGGCACTTTCGATTGTATTTGTTTGTTACGTAATAATTCGTTAAGCTTAAATAAAATCTCTGTTTTTAGTTCGACTTTTCGGAGCTTTCAAATATATTTCTTTGTTACGTAACTTTGTACGACTTTTCGGCACTTTCGATTGTATTGTAATTTGTTTGTTACGTAATAATTCGTGAAGCTTAAATGAGGTATCTGGTTTATTTCGACTTTTCGGAGCTTTCAATTATATTTCTTTGTTACGTAATAATTCGTTAAGCCTAAATGATATTTC
This sequence comes from Ryuthela nishihirai, assembly GCA_038380435.1. Classification (NCBI taxonomy): domain Eukaryota; kingdom Metazoa; phylum Arthropoda; class Arachnida; order Araneae; family Heptathelidae; genus Ryuthela; species Ryuthela nishihirai. The sequence goes on along the minus strand of JAWZYU010000016.1, from coordinate 13,478,056 downwards.
TGGTTTCAGTTCGACTTTTCGGCACTTTCGATTGTATTTGTTTGTTATGTAATAATTCGTGAAGCTTAAATGAGGTATCTGGTTTATTTCGACTTTTCGGCGCATTCAATTATATTTCTTTGTTACGTAATAATTCGTTAAGCTTAAATGAAATCTCTGGTTTTAGTTCGACTTTTCGGCACTTTCGATTGTATTTGTTTGTTACGTAATAATTCGTTAAGCTTAAATGAAATCTCTGTTTTTAGTTCGACTTTTCGGAGCTTTCAAATATATTTCTTTGTTACGTAACTTTGTACGACTTTTCGGCACTTTCGATTGTATTGTAATTTGTTTGTTACGTAATAATTCGTGAAGCTTAAATGAGGTATCTGGTTTATTTCGACTTTTCGGAGCTTTCAATTATATTTCTTTGTTACGTAATAATTCGTTAAGCCTAAATGATATTTCTGGTTTCAGTTCGACTTTTCGGCACTTCCGATTGTATTTGTTTGTTACGTAATAATTCGTGAAGCTTAAATGAGGTATCTGGTTTATTTCGACTTTTCGGCGCATTCAATTATATTTCTTTGTTACGTAATAATTCGTTAAGCTTAAATGAAATCTCTGGTTTTAGTTCGACTTTTCGGCACTTTCGATTGTATTTGTTTGTTACTGGAGTTAGTGATCTGGCAACTACGCATAGGTTGCCAGATCACTAATTTCTAAAAAAATCGTTGCCAGATGTTTTTTCTGAATTTTGTAATCAACCATAGCGTTCGGATATTTTTTGAGCGACTGTACATCAGAGCATCTCTTTGTAGATAATATGCTTTGAGAAAAATAAAAATTGAATCTACCCAAATGTCTCATACCCTCCTTACCTAAATATTTCCCTATATCAGGGTCTGTTATCCATCCAATAGCAATTTAAATTAATATTAGCATTTGTCTTAATAATCTTTTTTAATTGGCTTTTCTTACTTCGGTGACTTCCTTCAAGTTTGTGGTCCCTTTTCCAAATGCTGTAAAAATTTGATTCTCTTTTTTTCCCTATGCATTTCTTATTTGCTGGTTATTGAATGTTAATCTCTTAGGAGGGGGGAGGATGAGATATTTCTCTCTTCACTGTACTCATTACTAACTGCTCTTTCTAAAAATATTTTAATCAATTACTTCCAAGCATTCAGATCTAAAAAGAGCTTCAAATTTTACCGATGGCATAGCAGCAGTTGGTGTTTTTGGGTTTTTATCCATGATTGGCACTTTTTATCACACAACGGTCTAAATCAGTGTCTCGCAAACTGTGTGCCGCGAGAGATTTTCAAATTGACATTAGATATTCCAAAGATTTCATTTTGACTTGACTTGTGTTATGGACGTGCTTTGATAAAAATCTTTCAGATTTTATCAACTGAGATCTTGTAAGAATTTATCAAGCTTTTCCCAAATTTTGGTATTAATTTTTGATTATTTCAAGCCATAGAATGGACAAATATTTAAAACAAACACCGAGTTATGAATTAAATAACGAGAGCAAATCTTCAAGTAAAACCAGGCTGATGACTTCAACAAAGCGCAAATATAATGACTATTATATAGAGTTTTCTTTTTTAGGTGTGCCACGGAAAAAAAATTAGATTCAGTGTGCCGAAAAGTAAAAACGTTTGCGAGACGCTGGTCTAAATGGCAAGGTCATAAGGATTACAAGCGTTCAGAGTTGGGTTGGGTTGTTTTACCTCTGAGCGGCACTTTTTTGCACACCATGGGCTAAATGGCCAGGTCACACGGACCCCGAAGGCTCAGAGAAGGTTGGGGGAGGGGACCCACTGGAACAGCTGTTGGGAGACATGGTAGCCTCCCGTCAAGGCCATCCAGCGTGTTCTTTAACGTTCACAGGGTATGGCTCTCCCGCACACGGGGCCACGGCTTAACGTCCCATCCGACGGACGGCGGCCTTTCCAAGCCCATCGGTGTCCCCTACTGACCGTGGGCAGGGCGGGGAGTTATGCGGAGATAAATCTCAACGCTGACCCACCTGGGACTCGAACCTGGGAACTGCAGATTACGAGCCTGGCGCGCTACCGACTGAGCCACCCCCGCCCTAGCGTTCAGAGAACTCTGTGATAAGGGAGCCACTAGGCTGTTGTTCGGAGATAGATGGTAGACTCCCATCAAAGACATCCAGCGTGTTCTTGAACATGCACAAAAACATGCCACTGGACCACGGCTTTACTTCTCATCCGACGGACGGCAGTCTTTCCAAGTCCATATGTGTACCCCTTTCTCACCGAGGGAAGAACGGGAATATATATATGTGGATATAAATCTCAACACAGCTATAATTTAGACTCTAGCCTGGGAACTGTAGTTTACGAGCCTGGCGCACTACCGACTGAGCCAATTCCCACCCTAGCGTCTGGGAATACTATGACTGCGCATTTGATGTTTCTATAGTGGTTTTATCTCATAGATTAATTGAGAAGCTATTGAAACATCATTGATCGAAAATCTATGAGAATTATCGACGTGCCAAGTGCTCAGTCTCATAGTCTTACCCCTTATCATCATGAGTTGCCATTCATCATACGCCCTCTTCATTTTACAGCAACAAGTTAATAATAATCATATTTCAATCTTTTAAATATTTTCGCAAGAGTAATGCCATAACATTCAGTTACATATCTGACAATACAATATTTATCGACAATGTACTATTAGTAAATTCAAAAATTCATCAGCATTAATTGCTTTATCAGTTTTGTAATCAGTTTTCAATCTAAACCAAAGTGGTACATCAGGGCACTTGACTGAATTGCAATGAAACATTTCCTTAAAGGGAAATCATTCGCGAACACGTATAAGGAAAGCAATCCAAAAATAGAAATATTCATCACATTACCCGCTCTTTCCCTTATAAAATTCCTGGAAGAGCAAATAATCTCGATCCTCCTTCAAAAACCGATCGTTAAAACAGCTGAAATCAGCACTAAAACACATCCGGCCTTGTACATGAACACGATTTAATACATTACCTCGTCCCATCCAGCAGAATGAAATCTTCCACCATTTATCGGACCAAATCGACGGGTAAATCAAAGGTGGTTATATATCCCCGATGCAGCAAGAGAGCAGCAGCTTCAGAAACTACACCAATGATTTCTGCCTTTCACCTTCCCTTCCACCTCTTCCCCTCTATTTGTATCTAAAGCTCACGTAGATCCTCAGCTCAAGGAACAAAGCTGTCCCATCTCCCCGATCTTATCGACTGCGGAAACAGACCCTTGAAGCCTCGTCGCATCTGGAAAGAGAGAGATGCGGGGGGAGCTCTTCCTGCCTCTTCAGATCCCACTCGATCGCCAGCGACCAGAAGAATCAACATGTCCGCCAGCAAGGGAGTCAGGAAATTGGGCCTCGTCTCTTTGATCTTCTGAAGCCACTCGGAGGTTGGCTGAAGAGTTTGGAGCTCGATACGGGTGTCAGGTACTATCATCCCTTGAGCAACGATGCCGAGATAGAGCGACAAGAGAGTGATGGAGAGATAGCAAGAACAGGAATCGATTGGCAGATGTGCATTCTACAGAGAACAATGAACAAACAGTGAGAGAGTACCACAGGAAAGATGAGGACCTGATGTTGCTCTTTTCTGTCTAACCATTGGTGTGCAGCTTACACTAATAGAAGCATTAGAGTTCTACCTTTGGCGTTCCGAGTTGTTTCGTTAATTCTTGGTTGTTTCAAATTGTGCGCATTTATCGCGATGTGCTAGGTGTTTGCAGATTATTCACCTGAATCAAATGAAAGTTTTTGGTCGTAAATTGAAAACACTATGATAACAAGTCATGTGTAAATCCTGCGTTGTCATCACACAGGAAATAGGGGCGGGGGTGGCTCAGTCGATAGCGCGCCAGGCTCGTAATCTGTAGTTCCCAGGTTCCAGTCCCAGCTGGGTCAGCGTTGAGATTTATCTCCGCAAAATTCCCCGCCCTGCCCACGGTCAGTAGGGGACACCTATGGGCTTGGTAAATGCCGCCGTCCGTCTGATGGGACGTTAAGCCGTGGCCCAGTATGCGGGAGAGCCATACCCTGTGCACGTTAAAGAACACGCTGGATGGCCTTGACGGGAGACTACCATCTGTCTCCCAACAGCTGTTCCAATGGGTCCCCTCCCCCAACCTTCTCTGAGCCTTCGGGGTCCATGTGACCTGGCCATTTAGCCCATGGTGTGCAAAAAAGTGCCGCTCAGAGGTAAAACAACCCAACAACACACAGGAAATAAATGCGTGCATATTTTTACTGTTTTCTACAACTTAAAAAGATGTCTCCCATGTTTTCAATAGAAGGCTAAATTCGTAGCTCCGCAATTTCCAAAATAAGCTTTTTATGGAAAAAAAATGAGACTTCAAGATATACAATGAAATTGAAACGAAAGACATTGCAACGTGATCTACCTCTATCTTCATGTTTAGTAATATTCGTTCAATATTCATTCAGGGTTGTTTTACCCCTGAATGGCACTTTTTGTCACGCAATGGGCTAAAGGGCCAAGATATAAATATCCCAGTGGCACAAGAAAGTAAGCTTTGAGAGCCTCCGCATGGGGAGCTAAGTGGTGAATCTGAGTTCAGGAAAGCTTGAATATGTTAAAGAGCACAATGGATAGCTGTTATCTGATATTTCCTTCTGTCTCCTAAAAGCGACTCTCTTTCCCCTAGGGGGTAAATTGTGTCTCCTAAAAGCGACTCTCCTTCCCCTACAGGGGTAAATTTTGTCTCCTAAAAGCGACTCTCTTTCCCCTAGGGGGAGTAATTTGTGTCTCCTAAAAGCGACTCTCCTTCCCCTAGGGGGTAAATTGTGTCTCCTAAAAGCGACTCTCCTTCCCCCAGAGGGGTAAATTGTGTCCTCCTAAAAGCGACTCTCTTTTCCCTAGGGGGAGTAATTTGTGTCTCCTAAAAGCGACTCTCCTTCCCCTAGGAGGGGTATATTGTGTTTCCTAAAAGCGACTCTCTTTCCCCTAGGGGGTAAATTGTGTCTCCTAAAAGCGACTCTCCTTTCCCTAGGGGGGGGGGGGGTAAATTGTGTCTCCTTAAAGCGACTCTCCTTCCCCTAGGAGGGGTATATTTTGTTTCCTAAAAGCGACTCTCTTTCCCCTAGGGGGTAAATTGTGTCTCCTAAAAGCGACTCTCCTTCCCCTAGGGGGGGGGGGGGGTAAATTGTGTCTCCTAAAAGCGACTCCCTTTCCCCTAGAGGGAGTAAATTGTGTCTCCTAAAAGCGACTCTCCTTCCCCTAGGGGGGGGGGGGTAAATTGTTTCTCCTAAAAGCGACTCTCCTTTCCCTATGGGGTCTCCTTTCCCTAGGGAACAATCTGCAGTTCCCAGGTTTTAGTCCCGCTGGTCCAGCATTGGGATTTATCTCCCCAAAACTTGCAGCCCTGTTCTCGGTTAGTAGGCGACATCGATGAGCTAGGAAAAGCCGCGGCCGTAAGATGGGACGTAAGCCTTGGCCTCATGTGCGGGAGAGCCATACCCTGTGCCCGTTAAAGAACACGCTGGATAGTTTTGACGGTAGGCTACCATCTGTCTCCCAACAGTTATCCAGTGTGTCCCCTCCTCTTAACCCTCTCAAAGCCCTCGTGGTCCTTGTGATTTTTCCATTAGCAAAATTATATTTATGATAAAAAAAAGACTATCCATACCCACCAGTAGTTTGAACTTATAAGCGGACAAAATCGGCTAAAAGTTTAATGAGATTAATTTAAAATATGATAACAGTGCAACATATACTGTGTAGCATAAGTTTATAGCACAAATTCAGGGATGTATTCTAAAGTGAAAAAAGTCCTATAGACATGTGACCGAAAAGTTTCATTTTGAAATTATGGCATACAAACCATTTTACAGCAATCGCTCGAAGTGAGGTCCTTGAATGTGGATGCATGCCTCGTCTACTCGTAATAATGATCGTCGAACACTTTAAAAGACTCCTAGAAGGGTCCCAATGGTTTCAATAGCAGCTTCAATACATTTTTCAGTTCAAGGGATGTCCGAACGCACATAGGACTCGGCTCGGCGACCCTCAAAATAACGGGGCCCTACTTCTGTGCGGACCTGTAAATCCGCCGAAGGTACCAACAGATTTGAAAATCTAGCATTTTTAAATTTCCTAACAAACTGATCATTCCATATTTTTAATATGTTTAAAAAATGAAAATTAAATTGTTTGAGTTGTTTTACTTCCATGGCGGCACTTTTTTACATACAATAGCCTAATATGACCAGGTCACAAGAACCCCGCGGGTTCAGAGGAAGTTGGGGGAGGGTTGGCTTGTTTTACCTCTGAGCGGCACTTTTTTGCACACTATGGGCTAAATGGCCAGGTCACATGGACCCCGAAGGCTCAGAGAAGGTTGGGGGAGGGGACCCACTGGAACAACTGTTGGGAGACAGATGGTAGTCTCCCGTCAAGGCCATCCAGCGTGTTCTTTAACGTGCACAGGGTATGGCTCTCCCGCACACGGGGCCACGGCTTAACGTCCCATCCGACGGACGGCGGCCTTTCCAAGCCCATCGGTGTCCCCTACTGACCGTGGGCAGGGCGGGGAATTTGGGAGAGGGTGCCCACTGGACAGATGTTAGGAGACAGATTGTAGCCTCCCATCAAGGCCATCCAGCATATTCCTAAACGTGCACAGTGTATTCCTCTCGGGCACAGAGGTTAACATTCCATCCGATGGTCGACGGCCTTTCGTAGCCCATCGATGTCCCTATTGACCGAGGGCAAGGTGGAGAGTTTTGCGGATATAAATTTCAACGCTGACCCAGGTGGGACTCCAATCTGGGAACTGCAAAACACGAGCCTGAGGGGCTACCAACTGAGCCATCCCCCCCCCCTCAAATAAAAAGTAAATTACGTCTCAAACGCCGCAGAGTTCTCACCAGTAGTCTTTCCGTTTTATACGCTACATAGAAGATCTGTGAGAAAGGCGAAACCTCAGCAGAAAGAAAACAACATGCTTATCCCGAGGGATCGAACCTAGGTCCCTATGAACAATAGCTGACCATTCGGCCACCGGGATGACTTGAAAGAAAAAAAGAACCTGCTCCATCGAATAGTAAAACAGCACTGATAATAGTTATGAAGACAGCGACGATGACAATAAGGATGAGAGATAATAAACCTCACAGAGGCATAACACTGATAATAAAGATAACAATCTTCCCCAAACAATTATCGTGTTTGCATTGTTTGCGTGCGAAATTGTCGCATTTCTACAATTAACAGCGCCACCTCCAGTTCCTTTACAAAGTGAGTTATTAATTACAAGATTGTGGAACTCTGAAGTTTATTTTAAAATCAGATGTGAATTTAACGCGACGTGGCTTAATTGTTCCTTTGTCTGTGCTGATGGTTGCCGCAAGGGTCGATGAAAATTGACTTTCTGAAACAAAACAAGCCGAATGAAAAGCGAGATAATCATCGGAGTTCGTTGATTTAATGACTTCATCTCTGTGTCGCTAAAAGAGACTTTTTTTTTTGAAACACCGAGCAGTTTCCAGAGATATTAACTATCGAGACGAAGAGTTTAAACTTTGCTTTTCAGACAATAAGAGAAGTTTTCGGGAAATTGCCTTGAGAATAATAAAATTAACACCTTTTAAAGATGCCCATGCACTGATCAGTTCCTTCTTCTTCTTCACTGCAAAGTTTCTGGTCTGTTTCTCTTCCTATTTGAATTAATGCGTCTCAGGCCAATAAACATCAAACAATTTGATTTAAATAAATTACTCCTTGGGCAACCACGGTGGTCTGGTGGAAACTTGTCAGTATAATACGCCATAGAGAAAAGTTACCAGGAAGGAGAAACTTTATCAGAAAGGAAAAAAAATCCTGTTTTATCCTGTTCTCTTTACACCTCAACTAAATAAGCTATTTATTCCTCAGGCAGTCATGATTTTCTCTCAGGGGCTTGTCAATATAATATGCTACAGGGAAGATAAATGAGAAAGTGAAAACTTGAGCATAAAGACAACAGACAGTAAACATTTGCCGGTCGAGGTTTTACCCATCACGGATTGCATGCAAACAACGGCTGAATACTTGGGCTTAAATGAACGCGGTACTTTTAGCACAAAGTAGTAAAAATTTGATTTTGCACGGCCTTTAAGTCGTACAATCAATTAGGGATGCATTACGTTCAAAAAGGGCATGGACGGCTCAGTGGGCAGCGCGCCAATCTCGTAATCTGAAGTTCCCAGGAGAGATTTATATCCGCAAATCTCCCCGCCCTGCCCATGATCAGTAGAGAATACCGATGGGCTTGGAAAGACCGACATCGTTCGGATGAAACGTTAAGCCGTGTCTCGGTGTTCTGGAGAGCCATTATCCAGTGCACGTTAAAAGAACACTCTTGATGGCTTTGGCGGGAGACTACCATTTGTCTCCCAACAGCTATCCAGTGGGTATTCTCCCCCAACCTTCTATGAGCCTTCGGGGTCATTGTGATCTGGCCATTTAGCCCATTGTGCACAAAAGAAGTGCCGCTCATAGGTAAAACAACCCAACTCATTACGTTCAAGCATTCATAATATGGTAAAAAACGAACTGCAAACAAGTGAATGATTACTCAGGCACTCATCACATGTTTTGCAGCACCAAAATGAACTACATCGATTGAGCGCTCACCACCTACTCTATGAAATTTGTGTAGTCAAAAACAAGCATTACTTTCTTGCTACAAGTTGGATTGGGTTGTTATAACCTCTGAATGGCATCTGTTTTGCACACCATGGTCTAAATGGCCAGGTCACAAGGACCCTGAAAGCTCAGAGAAGGTTAGGGGAGGGGACCCACTGGAACAGCTTTTGGGAGACAGATGGTAGCCTCCCGTCAAGGGCTATCCAGTGTGTTCTTTAACGTGCACAGGGTATGGCTCTCCCGCACACGGGGCCACAACTTAACGTCCCATACGACGGACGACGACCTTTTCAAGCCCATCGGTGTCCGTTGCTACAAGTGCTGCTCACTGTTTTTATGTGCTCTAGCTGCAAAGTTTGTTATTATTGTTATTCATTAAAATTATTGCCTCTGCAAAACTTCTGTTTTTGTTCCTTTTGCCTTTTTCTATCATGAAACTAAACTATGGCTCTTTAACGTCAAGATTTTTAAGAGGTAGTGTATTAAGAAACCGCATAAGATTATAATGTCGCGTCTCAGTGGCGAAATGGTGTGGCTTGCTTCGCGGTGACACTGACGCTGCTGGGGTCAGGGTCGAGTCCCTAGTATGGCATAATCGTTTGTTATCTCAGAACCAGAAGATAAGCTACTGACTTTGAGAGTGTCTGATTACAAATTGAAAGAAATATGCAAAAACCTATGGTTGAAAGGATCGTCATTTTAGATAAATTACTTGGATGATGTGTCTTGGATCATGCTACCGTGCAGGCGTTTGTGCGTATTAAACACAAATTCATACGAGTTGGGTTGTTTTACCTCTGAGCGGCACTTTTTTGCACACCATGGGCTAAATGGCCAGGTCGCATGGACCCCGAAGGCTCAGAGAAGGTTGGGGGAGGGGACCCACTGGAACAGCTGTTGGGAGACAGATGGTAGCCTCCCGTCAAGGCCATCCAGCGTGTTCTTTAACGTGCACAGGGTATGAGCTCTCCCGCACACGAGGCCACGGCTTAACGTCCCATCCGCCGGACGGCGGCCTTTCCAAGCCCATCGGTGTCCCCTACTGACCGTGGGCACGGTGGGAAATTTTTTCGGAGATAAATCTCAACGCTGACCCAGCTGGGACTGGAACCTGGGAACTACAGATTACGAGCTTGGCGCGCTACAGATTGAGCCACCCCCGCCCCATTCATACGGGCGTCCAGCCGTTTGTGAGTATTAAGCACAAATTCATGTGGGCGTCCAGCCGTTTGTGAGTATTAAACACTGATTCATGGTAATAAATCTGTGTTATTGTTGTGAGTTATTTGTAGTGAATCTGTGTTATTGTTGTGAGTTATTTGTAGTGAATCTGTGTATATTGAGTGAGTTAGCACAATTTTTAAAGTAGCCAATGACGAGTAACATACTTAATAAAGCACGATTGCATTGTTATTATTTCTGTTCTGTTGTAAAATTTACTGTAGAGGATAGGAATTTTACTTCAATATTTTCTTGTTTTGTGATTTGTTTTATCCCATAATATGTTCAGGGATTTCCGACGCGATACCACTGCGCCTCCTAGTGGCGTGTGTGCGGGCTCAGATCTAGAGAGAAATCGAGGAGGGGAGGAAAAGTCAAGAAGCACACAAGCCATCTGAAAAAAATAATAAAAAGTGGGCCAAGAGAGTAGATTTCCAATGCAATATAACATTTCCTCATCCTTTTTACAGGTCTTTAAAAAAAGTCTTGAAAAATGTGTGAAATATAATTAAGTTTGAACAATTTTTACCTCCATTACTCTTACTAACATTCTGACCATAGATCCGGGGGCGGGGGTGGCTCAGTCGGTAGCGCGCCAGGCTCGTAATCTGTAGTTCCCAGTTCGAGTCACAGCTGGGTCAGCGTTGAGATTTATCTCCGTAACAATTCCCCGTCCTGCCCACGGTCAGTAGGGGACACCGATGGGCTTGAAAAGGCCGCCGTCCGTCGGATGGGACGTTAAGCCGTGACCCCGTGTGCGGGAGAGCCATACCCTGTGCACGTTAAAGAACAAGCTGGATGTCCTTTGACGGGAGGTTACCATCTGTCTCCCAACAGCTGTTCCAGTAGGTCCCCTCCCCCAACCTTCTCTGAGCCTTCGGGGTCCATGTGACCTGGCCATTTAGCCCATGGTATGCAAAAAAGTGCCGCTCAGAGGTCAAACAACCCAACAACAACCCATAGATCCGGCCCTGCCTGTGTGTATACAATTCCTAAAGGAGTTATTTTATTTTTAATTTTAGTTTTGCTTGTTATTATTTTTTATTATTTTAGGTTCGATGGAATTTCCTTTTTCTTTCAATATTTTGAATTGTTTTCTGAGAAATATTTTATTATTGATGTCTGTGTCAATGGGCATGTTATTGTACAAAGAAAAATTTGTGCAAACTAGGATCAGGGGATTTCTCTATCACTGCGAACTTATAAGTTCTCTCTGTCTTCGCGTAGTATTTCAAAAATGAAATATTCACTTAACTTTTGATATTATGTACCGCTGTAAGTATAATAAATCCTATCAGGGCAGAGTTGGGTTGTGTTGTTTTACCTCTGAGCGGCACTTTTTAGCACACCATGGGCTAAATGGCCAGGTCACATGGACCCCGAAGGCTCAGAGAAAGTTGGGGGACGGGACCCACTGGAACTGCTGTTGGGAGACACATGGTAGCCTCCCGTCAAGGCCATCCAGCGTGTTCTTTAACGTGCACAGGGTATGGCTCTCCCGCACACGGGGCCACGGCTTAACGCCCCATCCGACGGACGGCGGCATTTCCAAGCCCATCGGTGTCCCCTACTGACCGTGGGCAGGCGGGAATTTTGCGTAGATAAATCTCAACGCTGGCCCAGCTGGGACTCGAACCTGGGAACTACAGATTACGAGACTGGCGCGCTACCGACTGAGCCATCCCCGCCCCAATCAGGGCAGAAGCCAGGATTTTAAATGGGGGGGGGAGACTCTAACCCAGTATTCAAAGAAGGATTTATCCAAGTGTCTGCGTGAGTTAGAAGAAATTCCGTCGCATTGTCAGAGTTTCTCAAAAGCAAAATTATCCTGTTATCAATCTTAATTTTTGTTACATATCGTTAGGACCAGATCTGGGAGGTCATGTTTCCGCACCCCCCCCCCCTCCTCTTCCTTTTAAGAATGATATAACCGGAAATAAGGGGGGAAAAATATCATCCATATTTCTCAAGAAATCTGTTAAAGATCACTAACACGAAAGAAAAGTATTCAAACCGGAACGGCGTTCCTGTTCATTCCGACCCGATCTTGTCCCCCCCCCCCCCCTCCTCTGCACACAATGATGAAAATCGAGTCTTACCAATCGTGAATGGAGACGCCGGTTTTTTTCATGGTTGAGTTGCTTTACCTCTGAGCGGTACTTCTTGCACACAATGGGCTAAATGGCCAGGTCACAAGGACCCTGAGGGCTCAGAAAATTTTGAGGGTGACGACCCACTGGATAGCTTTTAGGATACAGAGGGTAGTCTCCCGTCAGGGCATCCAGTGTATTCTTAAATATGTCCCAGCTGGGTCAGCGTTGAGATTTATCTCCGCAAAATTCCCCGCCTTGCCCACGGTCAGTAGGGGACACCGATGGGCTTGGAAAGGCCGCCGTCCGTCGGATGGGACATTAAGCCGTGGCCCCGTGTGCGGGAGAGCCATACCCTGTGCACGTTAAAGAACACGCTGGATGGCCTTGACGGGAGGCTACCATCTGTCTCCCAACAGCTATTCCAGTGGGTCCCCTCCCCCAACCTTCTCTGAGCCTTCGGGGTCCATGTGACCTGGCCATTTAGCCCATGGTGTGCAAAAAAGTGCCGCTCAGAGGTAAAACAACCCAAACAACCTGGGAACTGCAATTTACGAGCCTGGCGCACTACCGACTGAGGCACCCCGTCCCATATCTCGACCACTCCACACTCTGGTATCTGATGTATCGCTCTCAGTCTAAAGCAGTATTTTTCTTACGAAATATTTGATTGCTTTCTGACGCTCTAAAAAGGATTATAATACTCTTTTACTACTCAAGGAGTGATAATAGATTCAATTGAAAAACAAATAATTAATCGGGGAAAAAAAACAGAATAAATATCCGATTTAAAGGGGGAAAAACCGGAATAAATGTGTGAAACCATTGCAAAAAAAAAACTCTTTTTCGGTGATAATGTGAAACGAGTTTGTTGAGTTGATCAGCGGAACTTAATTTACTTTGTACGCAAGCACGGTCAACAGGGAACGGAAATAACAACAACGCATTGCTCAACTTTCTAACAGAACCTTCTTAATTGTATTAATTACTTAGTTTGCCCGTAACGCAGTCATCAATTTGCAACAGAAGTTTTTTTTGTAATTTTTCAATTAGGTTTGACTAATTAGAGAGACACGTTTTTCAAAGCCCCTCGAGAACGTGGTGTAGACTAAGCGAATTTGCTATTGAGGTAGCCTTTGTCGGTGACTCTTTTACATATATCTGGAGCTCTTTTTTTTTCTGCAGTTAGCTTTCTAGTTGTTTTTCTGGGTTTTTCTTTTTGTCTTGAGAAAGAAGTACTCAATTTGTGAAAAGTACTTGATTTCGATTCATTGCTTTGGCCCCAGCTGGCCAAACCTCTTTCACTTCACCATCTAAAGGATTTTTTGTTCTTAATTTCGAGGGAAGGAGAGAATATTATACAAGTGATGAACCCAAAGAAACTGAACACACTCTCGGTATTTAACTAAAAAAAGAGTCATTTTACATTTTAAAAACTTTCATGCAATGATTTGTCGGAATAATCACAAAGACTGCTTTTTTTATTTTCTTTCAGATGCAAATTTTCTCGGAATAATGTTTTCGTAACGAACTTCGCCAAAAAATGCTTTTTGACGTTCAATAGCAGACTGATTTTTTTTTATGAATCTTTAAATCGAGCAGCTGAACATTGGATATCCGAACTGAATTTTTTTTATCGATTCCTGAGTATACTTTAACAAGAAACACAAAATTTAGTGCTTTATTGCAATATTATTTTTGCAAACTTATTTCACAGTGTTGGGTTGTTTTCCTTCCGAAAGCTAATTTAATATAAAAAAAAATTACGACTGCGTATTTTCAGCCATTTTTCTTTAAATATCCCATCTCCCAAAACTTCATTGCATGTGTTAAAACACTAATATTGAAGCACAAACTGGAAATTTTTCATAAAGTATACTATTTTATATAAAATTAAAATTATTCAATAAAATTTTAATCGCACGAATACAAACTCGACATCATGTATTCCAAAATAAAAAACTAATCGTCGCCAAAAGCTTCAAACTGTAAAAATAAATGGAAAAAAATAAAGAAATAAGGAATAAAATAATAATAATGTTTAGTGACCATAAATAACACATAATGCACTTCATAAAACGCAATAAATAAATATCCCCCAAGCAGCTGCTTGCCACAGAGGTCTGACAGGAGCCTGTCAGTTTATATGCCATAATAGAAGGTCTGAGAGGATGGCAGGACCTCTGCAGAAAAACGACACATACATCCATGCCTTACCCGGGGCTCGAAACCCAGGTCCCTTAAATCAGTAGCCAAGCGTGCTAACCACTCGGCCATGGGATATGATATATAAAGTCTCTACATAAATAATGAGCTAAAATTTATGTGGAAAATTCAATATGAACAAATATATACAATTCAACATTAATACAAAATATATGAAAATATTCACTGTGAAATGAAATGCATTAAAAAACATTTAAATGCATCAAAATAGAAGCCATATAAGAACAACCAATGATATTTAAACTCGCACAGGTTGTCAAATATCATTATTGTTTGTTTTCGATATGTATTTTATTTTCCACTATTGATATTGATTCAAATGTTTACGAGTGCAAAAACAAATAATTTCAGATTTGTTAATTAATGACATATGAAATGTGATAATTCACTTAGCCGTGAAATAATGACTCAGTACAGGTTATATTTAATAATCGTTGTGATACCCAGAGTCATACCCTGTGCACTTGAAAGAACACGCTAGATGGCCTTGACGAGAGGCTACCATTGTCTCCTAACAGCTGTCTAGTGGGTTACCTCCCCCCCCCCCCCACTAACCATTTCTGATTTCTGAGCCATCGCGGCCCTTGTACCTGGCCATTTAACCCATCATATGCAAAAAAAGTACCGCTCAGAGTTAAATAATCCAGCCCTACATATTTCAGATAAGTTTACTGTAAAAAAAGGATGATACTGTGACGCAGTGAATAAAAAAAAATAACAGATTTCTTATCTTAAAAACTCTCTGTGAGCATCATACGAGTAAACTTGGTATCTATTAATCAGACTCTCTATTCAAAGCAAAATTTATTATTTTTTAATCCTCATATGGAATTAGCTTATCACTCACGACAATAGGTGTACCTAGACCAAAAAACGATCCTTGATTATCCTAATATCGACCTGTATAGAATTCTATCTTTTTAGTACGTGAAATTTCATGACAGGATAAGATAAAAGAAAACTATGAAGAGCGTACACTAGAACGCAGATAAGACATATTTCATAAGCTGTCGCTTAAAACACTTCAGCCAAGATGACATGTTAAAAAGTTCAATGCCCAATTTATTAATGCGCTAAATGTTTTGTGATATGCAGAAAAAAAGATTCGTTTTCATACACCAGGCACGTGAAACAAGTTTTTTACCACCCGCCAATCGAATGCAGATGTCTATAAATATCTTAGCACTGTTGAAAACCAGCACTCAAATCAGTTTGTAGTTTATTTTCCAAAGAAACTGCAAGAAAGTTTCTGAATTCTGTTACCACGTTGTCGATACAAGAGGCTTTGTTCATGTTGCATAAAAATTAAATTTAGGTGTTGTTTCTAACCTTAAATACCACTTAATTACTATAGAAGATGGAGCGGGGTGGCTCAGTCGGTAGCGCGCCAGGCTCGTAATCTATAGTTCCCAGGTTCGAGTCCCAGCTGGGTCAGCGTTGAGATTTATCTCTGCAAAATTCCCCGCCCTGCCCACGGTCAGTATGGGCTTGGAAAGGGCGTCTCCGTCGGATGGGACGTTAAGCCGTTGTCCCGTGTGCGGGAGAGCCATACCCTGTGCACGTTAAAGAACACGCTGGTTGGCCTTGACGGGAGGCTACCATCTGTCTCTCAACAGCTGTTCCAGTGGGTCCCCTCCCCCAACCTTCTCTGAGCCTTCGGGGTCCATGTGACTTGGCCATTTAGCCCATGGTGTGCAAAAAAGTGCCGCTCAGAGGTAAAACAACCCAACTATAGAAGATAAATGTTCTAGCTCACGAATTCCCTCTGTTATTCCTCGTCGCGTTTTGCTCAGTTCATTTTCCCATTAACGCTGCACTTCAGTTTTAATATTCACATGAAATTAATTGCAATCGTCAAGCAATAACTGTTTCTGCTTGACGAGGCAGTTGAATTTCATTGAAAAGTTTTTATCATGATTGACATTGTTCTGCTACACAATGAAATAAATGAACATATCACAAAAAACCAATTCTCGGAATAGATTGGAAAGGAAATCCACATACAGCTGTTAAAGAAATATGATTGCCAAGACCATCCAGTGTGTTATTAAGGACTCAAAGAGACAAGGGCTTAGCATCCCATCCAAAGGCCGGTACCTTTTCCCCATTTGCATTTGTTTACAGTTTCTAGAGTAGAGAAAGAGGACAAAATGAAAAAAATCCCTCCACTGGCAAAGTCGAGGAATCAAATCTCCATATTTGAACAGATTATAAGCCAAGTCCTCGGCTCAAAATCAGAGTAAAGCATAGATATTGCTTGTTTTTATTGTCTTCATGCTGGCTGGCTACTCCAGATCTTTTCTGTTGCTTATGCCTAACTCATGTCAGACCTCTGTTGCAAGCACCTGTTTGAGGAGTAATGTTATTATTTTTCAATTGATGTCATTTTTAAAGTTCCCAATTATTTTCTTCTTTATAACTACCAATTGCTGCTATCCTTCGGGCAGCTTTTCCTACGATCAACTAATGTTAGCTCTTTTTAATCCCTATTTGCCGTTCTCTTTCTACCATATCAATTCATGTTGTTCTTCTTCAACTTGCAACTGATGATATCTTTCTGTTCCAACCTTTTAAATGACATGATATAACTTAGAAACTCTGTCATGCTTGTCCTGGATTTCTCACACAACATCAAAACACATACACGAACATATAACCATGCCATCTTAGTACTGGAACCAAGATCCCGGTAGCTGCAGTGTCACAGAGAGTAAAATCGAAACTATTACACCACTGAGGGAATAAGGGGACTAAAATTGTTAGTCTTTAACTACTAATTAATTTTGCGTGCCTTTAATTGCCAATTGAAGTTATCCTCCTTCAATTACTAACTGATATTACCTTCTTTAATTATTAATTGCTTTTATTATTCTTCATCCACCATTTTTGCTACTTCCTCAATGATGTTCTCTTTTGATTACCAATTGATGTTACCTTTACATAACTACTCTCTTCTTTGAATTCTAACTTATTCAATTCTAATCATGTTCAATCTAATTAGTGTTCTTTAAATTACAATTATTGTCTTCCTTCTTCTAGTGTTCTTTGATGTTATCTTTCGTTATCTATTAATTGATGTTGTTATTCAGTTTCAAATTAATGTCAAAATTTCATGAAAAATCAATTGCTATTACTATCCTTCTTTAACTACAAATTAAAGTTATCTTTAGCAAATGATAGCTTTTAATCAGTCATTGTTCCTTTTTATCTTTAATTACCAATTCATATTTCCTTTGTTTGGCTATCAACTGATGTTATCTTTCAACCGCAATTTTGTATTTCCTTCCGTCAGTTTCAATCCCAAATCTTCTTCTAATCCATTTCTTTAAGAATTTTTTTCTTTTCTAAGTTATACACTTTAACTATTTTTTAAATACCTTTCTTCACTTACTTTTTTTTAAATTATGTCTTTCTTTAGCTGCTTTTTACACTTACCAATTTAACTAATTATTTCTAAACTAACTACTTTTTCAACTACTTTTGATTTCGTAACTACTTTTTTAAATTACCCATTTCCTTAACTATTTTTTTTTAAACTATCTATTTCTTAAAACACTTTTTTTTCTAAATTATTTCTTTCTTTTACCACTATATAAATTCTTTGGCTTCAAACTATAGCGTTTCTAACAGACTTCACTTTTTTTTTTCCTTCATCTCATTGCGCGTAACGATTTCCTTTATTACTCTCTTTGTTCCTTTCAGTCTTTTCTTCAATCCCTATCCATCCTTTCGTTTCTCTTTCTTTCTCGTGTGTTTTCTTTCCACTTAGAGCATACCCTGAGGAAACATCCCCCCTGATTCCGATTCTCCTTTGAAATGTCGTTCTCTATTTCGCTAAAGGCAGTGAAAAGTTTCGTACTTAATACTTGTTGCCGTCGCTTTAATTTAAAATCGTTTACCTTAACCAACAGTTGACTGGGGTGGTGTTTTACTGATGAATCCCTTAGATGCTTTCTCAATTCCAATTGCAGCTTCTTTTTCCGCCGCATCCGACGACACTCACACAAACACTCCGGGACACAGAGCGACAGAGTCCGAATTACTGAAACGTGTGTTCTCTGCTGCATAGCGTACTGTTAACGGAAGAACGGGCGACACCAATTTGCTAAAGCTACGTCTATGTCTTTCTCTGCAACTACTCCTAACGTTTATTTCTACACAATGGAGAAGATTCGAGAGTCGGTCTATTTATTCTGTAGCTCCCGCTGCTGTGGAGTGATAGAAAAGAAAGAAAGGAAAAGTCTGCTGTGTGTATGTGTGCGTTGGACTGTCCGAAAGCTAGTAAGTGGGTTACTGAAGACCCGTCAATACTGACAGATGAGGTGATGGGGTAGACCGGGAGGAAAGGAGGAGCCAGAGCAGAGAGGAAAGTGGTGGTAAAAACATAAACTAAGCGAAAAGGATCGAGAGAATGAGGATAAGGAAAAGAAACAAATGTTGTAGGAGCTACGAGAGGAGAATAAAAGTTGGGTAAAAACGCAAACATCAAATCACTAGTGCAAAAGTGTGGTGGAATAAAATTCACGAGAGGAAGAAAAGTAAAACAAAGAGAGTGGAAAACTGGTTTTGTTTTTTTTGGGGGGGAAAAAAAAGGAGATTGAATAATGATTCAGATAAAAACAGGTGAATGGGAAAGAATAATGTTGAAGAACGAGAAGCGAAAATGGGTTGTAAAAAGATATTTTTTTTTCCTTTTTGTTTCTTTCGTGGATAAAGGAAATAAAGAAAGGTGGGAGAATAAACGAGACCAGAAAAACAGTGAATTGACCAAAATGATCAAAGACTTAAAAAAAAAACAGGAAATAAAAAAAGTTAACCAAGCAAGAAAAAGGAAATAGCATTGAGCAACAGATTCGAATAACAGTTGCACGCGTTCTCTGGTGCTTCGATCGGAAAAAAAGTAGAGAAGGTTTAAGTCTCGTGAAGCATAAAAAAAATCCCTTGTTTTGGTAACAACATCAACCAACAGGATGCATCGATTGTTTCAGCACTGGAACTCGACATTTATTGTTTGAGATATATATATATATTCCCTATATTATAAACAATATAGGGGAAGAAACAATTTCAATTTTAAATAATAGAGATGGTACAATATCAGTGATAATGTAGGGTTATATTTGAGTAGTGTAGTAAATGAGAGTTCTGGGCCATTGTTAAAGTATAGGGAATCTCATGTTAACCTATGGGACACTTTTGGGGAGACGAGCTTTAAACTAAATTTCGGGAAGGCGTTCTGCGTGAAAGACAGGACACAAGGGGGTTTTGTTGGGAAAAGTTGATAACTGAAACATTTTCCCAAAAAAAACCCCTCGTGTCCTGTGTTTCACGCAGAGCGCCTTCCGAAAATTAGTTTAAAGCTCATCTCCCCAAAAGTGTCCCATAGGTTAACATGGGATTCCCTATACTTTAACATTAGCCCAAAACGCTCATTTACTACACTAACTTATTAGTCTTAAGGATAATCAATGATTGTATTAATATTAGGGATAATGAATGATTGTATTAATATTAGGTGAAATGGTGACCATACGGTCTGTAATTCCACTATTCTACTTATGGAGGTTTGTGCAGGTCTCAGGTTTGTAATAGCCTATATACACTAAGATACGGGCGGCTGGGTGGCTCAGTCGGTAACGCGCCAGGCTCGTAATCTGTAGTTCCCAGGTTCGAGTCCCAGCTGGATCAGCATTGAGATTTATCTCCGCAAAAATTCCCCGCCCTGCCGTTGTGTTTCACGCAGAGTGACGGTCAGTAGGGAGTAGTAGTTTTGTGAACGGTCAGTAGGGGACACAGATGGGCTTGAAAAGACAGCCGTCCGTCGGACGGGTCGTTAAGCCGTGGTCCCGTGTGCGGGAGAGCCATACCTTGTGCACGTTAAAGAACACGCTGGATGGCCTTGACGGGAGGCTACCATCTGTCTCCCAACAGCTGTTCCAGTGGGTCCCTTCCCCCAACCTTCTCTGAGCCTTCGGGGTCCATGTGACCTGGCCAATTAGCCCATGGTGTGCAAAAAAGTGCCGCTCAGAGGTGAAACAACCCAACCCTATACAATCAATATTGAAAGAGGGAAGAAAAAATGCATTTGGCTTTTATCACCTTAATTCTTTGAATAAAATATTCTAGGAACTTAAATGAATGTGATAAACTGATTTATATTTTTCCTGGAACCTAAATGACGGTGATAACAAAATATCCAGGTGGCCCAAAAGTAAGTGAATCTAATAAGACTAAGTCTAGGCCTCTTGTCTCGTATAGTCAAGTGCATTTTCTTGTATGAATGGCTACTTTAATCCTTTGCTATTGCTAATCACGTGTGATTTTTTAAATTTCAATATGTTTTAGGTAATATTTCCATATAAAGTTTTTTCCTATAATATATATATATGAGTTCGGATTGCATATTGGACAGAATTTTAGAAGAATATTATAACTTATACATATCTAAGAAATCAAAATTAATAAAATTACGAAAATGGAGGATTAGTACTCCTTCTCAAAGATCTCATTCTATTTAAAATACTTCGCCAAGGTCTTTTACCAGGGGCGGTCATACGTCTCAAATCTATAGGGGGCCATTTAAGGACATATGAAGGACTTTTTAGACAAGAAATGATACTCCTAACTTTAATAATGCATTATCTAATAAAAGAGATCCTTTTAGCAGCTTTTCATTTGGCCTCTTGGGTACCGATGGCGTCGTATTTCTTCTTGGAAAAGAAAATGGTGACGAAACCTTGGGCAGCTAATTGTTTCAGGAATGCAAAAATCATTGCTAAAAAAACACACTTTCAAGTCTCTTACAGGGGCCTTGACCCCCGCGGTCCCTCCTTATGACGGCCACTGCTCTTTCTCTTAGAGAGAGTCAATGTTCCTACTTGATCCAGTTAATAATAAAATAAATGAATCTTTCCTCAAGCAGCTGCTTGTCGCAGAGGTCTGACAGGAGACTGGTTTAATACGTCATAGCATAATTCTTTATTATTTCGGAAAAATTTTCATTCTATCTTCAATTTTAATGGAGTGCGCTGAAAGTTATACTGAGCGGCAAACCGGAGCCTGATGATCCACACTCCGAGTCCCAGCTGCGTCTAATTTGAGAATTATTTTCTCCAACCTCTACTCCGCCGTCGATCAGAAAGGGTTCATCGGTGAGCTTGGAAAGACCGACCTCCATCGAACTTTAAACCGTGGCTCCCTTGTGCAGGGGGATGGGGTGGCTCAGTCGGTAGCGCGCCAGGCTCGTAATCTGTAGTTCCCAGGTTCGAGTCCCAACTGGGTCAGCGTTGAGATTTATCTCCGCAAAACTCCCCGCACTACCCACGGTCAGTAGGGGACACAGATGGGCTTGAAAAGGCCGCCGTCCGTCAGATGGGATGTTAAGCCGTGACTCAGTGTGCGGGAGAGTCATACCCTGTGCACGTTAAAGAACACACTGGATGGCCTTGACGGGAGGCTACCATTCTCATTGTCTCCCAACCGCTGTTCCAGTGGGTTCCCGCCCTCAACCTTCTCTGAACCTTCGGGGGTCCATGTGACCTGGCCATTTAGCCAATGGTGTGTAAAAAAATGCCGCTCAGAAGTAAAACAACCCATCCCAACAACCCTTGTGCAGGAGAGTCATATCTTGTGCCTCGTTAAAGAACACGCTGGATGGCCTTGACAGGAAACTTCCATTTGTTCCCTGACAGCTGTCTAGTGATTGGATTATCTTCCTCAGTCATCTCTGAGTCCTTGGGGTCTTGGACATTAGGTCATTTGTGCTAAAAAAACGCCGCTAAGAGGCAATACAACTTAAACTAACTCAGCGTGATTAAGGCAATAACATTATGAGAACCCAAAAAAGTGCAATGCATGCTTTAAAAGAAAAAAAACTGAACTATGCGTGTTTCTCTGCAACCTAATAATTATAACATTTCGCATAACAAGTTACAATGTTATTCTTATAGCAGACATATCATTTTCTTCACTTTGAAGCCATCTAGTGTGGCCTAAAACAAACCCACAGAAGCTATTTCCTCTTGCCCACATTAATCAGAAAAAGTTAAGACCTCCATCTGACGAATTCAATAACGACCAAGTAAGTCCTTCGCAGCTTAAAAAAAAAGATGACTTACTATTTCCTCACAATCTCCACCATCCCAAGCTTCGGCAAAGAAGTGAAATAACGCCGATCCGTCATTCCTGTATGACACTTTCTTGTGTCTTTCTAGACATTTTGCGTCGTAAGAAAGCCGTGAAATCAGTCAACTGCGAAATATAGCGTCAGTCTGTGTCCAACGTTGGTGGCGTATGTTTCCAATAACTTGTGAAGGGAAAAGAGTGCTCTGCTATTTTCCGCAGTGTTTCTTTTTCCCTCTAACTTACAGTCTGCCAAGGGTCGTATTGTCCCTTCCTTCAAAAGCTGTTTCTGTGCGTGCTTTTCCGACTGTAAAATGTAAATATCGCACTCTTCGCCAACGGGGGTTACACTGGCGGTTGAAGCGGAGGATGTTTTTTTTTCCCTCACTTTTTTGATCTGCTCCTGCCAAGATTTCAACGGAACGCAAACTTAATCTTTGACTGATAGATAAGGAACAGACTCACAGAGCAATATTTGTCTCTTGCTAGAAGCAATATTCTGTTTCCCAACAAAGAAATATATATTTTATTTTGATGCTTAGGAGTTCGTAACTATGCAAAGTGCATTAAAATATGAGCTTTCTTCCTAACTTACTATCGAATGTTTTGCTAATAACTAATAAAATATTAAACACAAACTACTTCCAACATCTATTTGGCTATTTTCAGGAATTGTGAATGGAAAGTCATATTCAAAGATTCCTAACTTTGCAAATAAAATTTAACGGAAAAATATCATTGGAAATAATCACTTAATCTTTCTGTTAGAAAGGGCAGGCATTGGGTAAGTCGGTATCAGCTCCACGCTCGTAATCTGCAGTTCCCAGGTTCGAATCACAACTGTACTTAGCTTTGATATTTATCTCCGCTAAATCTCTGTTCTGGGTGAAAGAAAAACATCGAGCCATCGGATTAGATCTAAGTCGTGTCCACGAGAGCCATATCCTGTGCTTGTTAAAGAACACACTTTGGAGAATGTTGACGGGACGCTAATAGAGAGCCCATCAATGCTGTCTAGTGGATAGTAGATAGTCTAGTGCAGTGATTCTCACCTTTTATGCTTCACGTGCCCCCTGGAAATGTGTATGTAACTGGTGTAACCCTTGTACAGATAGATAAAACTATAGTTATAGTATAACAATGGGAGTAAAATAAAACATATTAAGGGTGTCCCTGAATTCATGGTCCAAACGTGAGGTGATGGTAGTACACACCAAACCTTCCAATATTCGTCATAGAATATGCGGCCGCAAACGCAGTGAGGAGTCGGAAATGGACACACAAAGGTTTCCAGAGTGACCTTTATTGGAGATCATTACAACAAATACTCAAACGTCCACCCACCAACGTTGATACAGGCGGCACAACGGCGGAGTAGTGATCGGCGAACCTGCTTGTAAACACCGGGCTTGTCGCGCACATCGGAGGCTGAGAATGCTGGGGTTTGGCCGATCCAGCGCTTTTAAGCCGTGCCGCCTCGTATAGAGCAAAAACTCTGTATAGAGAATTTCCTGGATTTTGCATTAGTCTGGATTATTTCAATTGCTTTAGCAGTTCAAATCATCTAGATTTAATCCCTCTTAATCCCTCTTTGCAGATTTAATCCCTCTTAACATTTATTTCTTTGGTGTTGTGTGAAAGATATCGCGAACTCTAATCTTGTTACCGATCTTTCAAACATGGGCAACTATATCACAAAAACTCATTTCCACGATAACACCAGATATGCTTCGATGGCCACGGATTGAGATTGATTACCGATTGAAGAGGGCGGGGGTGGCTCAGTCGGTAGCGCGCCAGGCTCGTAATCTGTAGTTCCCAGGTTCGAGTCCCAGCTGGGTCAGCGTTGAGATTTATCTCCGCAAAATTTCTCCGCCCTGCCCACGGTCAGTAGGGGACACCGCTGGGCTTGGAAAGGCCGCCGTCCGTCGGATGGGACGTTAAGCCGTGGCCCCGTGTGCGGGAGAGCCATACCCTGTGCACGTTAAAGAACACGCTGGATGGCCTTGACGGGAGGCTACCATCTGTCTCCCAACAGCTGTTCCAGTGGGTCCCCTCCCCCAACCTTCTCTGAGCCTTCGGGGTCCATGTGACCTGGCCATTTAGCCCATAGTGTGCAAAAAAGTGCCGCTCAGAGGTAAAACAACCCAACCCAACCGATTGAAGATCGTCCATGCAACAAATGATGCTCAAGTGAACGATGTTGCGCAAAATACTCCATCTTTTTTGACTTTGTAACAACAGTCAGCATAATAATAAGTTCATTACTTCTAGAGTTATTACTATTTAATTTTGCAGCATTATTTTGTGAACATCTTGTGTATATATGAATCATTGGAGTTGTGAAATAGCATTCCTTTATGGTAAAAACGTTTTAGGAAAAGTATAAATTATTGCGTCTATGCAAAATAGTTTCGTATAATATACGGATGAATCATCATCATCATCATCCTCAAGCAGCCATGGGCTACGGAGGTCCAACTAGATTATGCAATTTAGTTCTCCAAACACATCTCTCCTGAGCTACATCTGCTGCATCTCACCGCTGTAGACAAATTCTAACAAGGTCTTGTTTGACATTATCTGTCCCCTGCTTCCTAGGTCCTCTTTCTGAGGTCTTTAGGCACACTGTTCATAACTCTATTCTCTAATTTATAGTTCTGCTTACGGACAACATAACAAACCAATGGAGTCTCTCTCTGTACAATATACTGCTCAAAGGAGGTTGCGACTCTTTTGCCTAACCTCATCATTACTTACAGAGTTGAACCACCTAATGCCTAAGATCTGAGTAAGAATATAGAATCAAAAGCATCTAGTTTCCTTTTATTTTGTTTACAATAGTGCACTACTTTAGTGAAAAATTACTAGAGAATTCATTAGAATCAAAATATTTAAAGGAACGCTTTATTAAGCAATATTATCTGAGAGGAATCCTCTTTGAAGCCTATTTCTCTAAACTAACTATTAACAATGCAGTCCTAAATTTACTTTGTTCATTTTTCTAGATTGTTCCTAAATAAATATACCGTAATAAAATAGAATTTCTTCAGAGAAATCCCGAAAACTCCGCGCCATTGTTTTTTTCAATATTTTTTTTACCTATCTATTGTGTTTAATCTGTTTAAACAACACCTATTATGAACGGATATTTATTTACATGAGAATGAGATGAATGTTCTCTGCTACGATTCTCTTTTGTTGTGCAGTAGTAGCTTGTATAAGATTATCACTCTGTATTCACAATATATGTATATTTATATACATTGTCATCTTGCCTATTTTTCTCTACTAAATTGTATATCTGGGGAATTCTGCAGCATCGCTTTAGACAATACTTCTGAAAAATTAACTATGTTATCGTTGTGTTACCAAAAAATAATTCTATATATTCTAGCAATCGTATATAATAATTCTATATATTCTAGCAATATATTCTAGCAATCGTATTTTTGCTGGCTTTGTGCTATTCTAGCAATCGTATTTTTGCTGGCTTGCACATTAATTTCGGAGTAAAGTAGAGGATAGGTCTTATGTTCCTCTCGTATCTGCAAGGAAACAAATGTAATGTTGTTGCTGTTGTTGTTTTCTTTTCGTAAAATATCGCTTTGGTTGCTGAATAGAAATCGTTGTCGACAGCCATATATTTTGTACAGTCGCTCAAAAAAGTATCCGAACACTATGGTTGATTACAGAATTCAGAAAAAATATCTGGCAACATTCGTGTCACGTGATTACAGAATTCAGGAAAAATATCTGGATCGTGTACAGCAACTGTACACGCTCCAGTTACCGTTCACAGCAAACTAAAGCGTGTGCAGTTACTGCACACGCTCCAGTTTGCTGTGAACGGTAACTGCAGACGCTCAATATTTCCGTGAGTGAGCCCACACGATCTAGTATCAAAATAATATGACCACCTACAGTCGCTCAAAAAAGTATCCGAACACTATGGTTGATTACAGAATTCAGAAAAAATATCTGGCAACGATTTTTTTAGAAATTAGTGATCTGGCAACCTTCGTGTCACGTGACACGAAGGTTGCCAGATCACTACTTTTGCCAGATCACTACCTTCATGTCACGTGACACGAAGGTTGCCAGTTCACTAATTTCTAAAAAAATCGTTGCCAGATATTTTTTCTGAATTCTGTAATCAACCATAGTGTTCGGATACTTTTTTGAGCGACTGTACCAGATATTATACAAATTTTTCAAAGGTTCACTTCAAATTATGAAACATGCCTGTTCATTCTAGTCTTATGCTAGCATTTGGATTCGGTTTAAGCTCCTCAGTGATACCAGGACTCTTAAACATGTATCTTAATTTTAAATAATTTTTTGACATGATATTTATTCATTCGTTCCTTTATTTTGTTGTTTTTTTTTTTCCAAAAAAATTAAGCACTAATCGTAACTCGAAACGTTGAAATATTTTCAGGATCATTAGTAATATAATAGTTTGAATATATCACAATTAACATTGTTTGTTTAACGAAATATACTGTTACCAATGATTGGGTCATGACTTTTACTATTGTCAATGTTGGATATTAAGTTTTGCGTTAGCAATTGGTTGGATTACGATTTTTAGTATTGCCGTTGACTGCGTCATGATTTTTATTACTACTATTGGAATCATGAGTTTCACTATACCTATTGGAGTCATTTGGTTTTACAACTCATATTCGAGTCATTTGTTTTACTATTCATATTCGAATCATGAGTTTCGCTGTTCATGCTGGAGTCGTTAATCTTACTCTTCCTATTGCAGTCATTAATCTTACTCTTCCTTTTAG
Source organism: Ryuthela nishihirai (assembly GCA_038380435.1). Lineage (NCBI taxonomy): Eukaryota > Metazoa > Arthropoda > Arachnida > Araneae > Heptathelidae > Ryuthela > Ryuthela nishihirai. The sequence goes on along the minus strand of JAWZYU010000016.1, from coordinate 13,450,928 downwards.
AGTTATTAATTTTACTTTCTCCATTGGAGTCATTAATCTTTCTATTCCTATTGGAGTCATCAACTTTACTATTCCTATTAGAATCATTAATTTTACTATTCCTATTGGAGTCATTCTTTTTACTATTCCTATTGGAGTTTTTGATTTTACTATTCCTATTGGAGTCATTAATGTTATTATTCCTTTTGGAGCAGGAATTTTACTCTTTTTATCGGAGTCATTAATTCTGATATACCTATTGGAGTCATTAATTCTGATATATCTATTGGAGTCATTAATTTTACTATTCCTTTTGGAGTCAGGAATTTTGCTAATACCATCGGACTGGTTCATGAATTTTACTATTGCATTCATATTTGACCATGCGTTTTGCCACTACCATCAGGCTAATTTTCACGTCAATGGAATCACAAAGTGAAAAACGACAAATTTCTCCTAATTTCACTTAAAATACAACCTTTTACACAATAAATTTTTAGAATGAGGAAAATTAAAATCATATATACATGTAATACGTCGATACCCTGGCAGGAAAGAAAAAAAAAAACACTTCAAATTTAAACTGAAATAAAAGCCTTGAAGATAATGAAACGAAGAAGGAAAAAAAATAAATAAAAGCTCAGTATGCAAAGACTTTACCAAACAACCGTCAGTCGCACTTGTTAACAAGACGGTGCAATAGTTTTTGACAGATAACATGAACTTTGTCAGGAAACAGAGTTCTGATTCGTTAGAACCAGGACAGCGACTCTACAACTTGCTAAGAGCTGTAACAGATGTAGCCTTGCTAACGACATCTCTCGCTGGCTCTGAAGTCTTTTATTCCTTACCTCTACAGACACGTGGTGGGAGCGATGCAGCTGGTCAAACTAACGCAGAGCCGAGTGAATCATCTCTTTCGACAACCAACATAACATCTCACTTCGTGTCTGTAACGTATTTAGAGAAAATGTGATGCCTCTACCAGCTACTAGTGTCGTTGAAATGTTAGAGAGAAAGGTAGAAGAAGGATGGGACGAGGTTGGAGGCTGAAGAGGAGAAGTAAAAAAGAAATGGGGATGTGAGGAGGAATGATATTGCTCTTCAGTTAAGGTGTTCTAAACTCTAACTGCATCTTCAGCCGCAGCCATTAAGTTTCACTCCTGTTGATGATAACTTAGTTCTCTCTTTACTTCGTTAACTTGGAGTAATGATTCTGATGGAGTTTATAAACTGGAGACTTTTTCGCCCAGTTATTTTTAAGTTATTTCTAAAACGGCTGTCGTTTTTTCATATTGTAAGACTCTTATTATTGCAACTTGGCTTAGCTCATTTCCTACGCATCAGCTCATATACTTTCGTGAGGCTTCAGCAGGGCCTGCTGTAACATTCAGGATGCATTTCAGCTTAGAAATACCTCCATCAACCATTTGTACAGTATATTCTCATTGTGAAAAAGCTGACTCCTCAGGCAGAGCTCCCTAGGTCACGTAGATCCAACAGAATCTCTCAGTATAATATAAATAAAAAAATAAATACCCCCTCAAGCAGCTGCTTGCCACAGAGGTCTGACAGGAGCCTGTCAGTTTATATGCCATAGTAGAAGGTCTAAGAGGATGGCAGGACCTCAGCAGAAAAACGACACATAGATCCATTCCTTACCAGGGGCTCTAACCCAGGTCCCTTAGATCAGTAGCCATACCACAGATAAAAAGCTTTGTGAGGAAGTTGAGATCTCAAAGGAAACAAAGCATGCATGGCTTAGTCGTGACTAGAACCAATCAACGAACTTCAACACATAGAATATCTGCTTGTAAAGCAAGACCTCAACTAGTAGACAACATAGTTCATCAGAATGAAAATATTAGTATTTTTTTTTTCAGAGATTTAAACACAACTCTATCAGTATGAAGCGTTATAAGGGTTGAGTTGTTTTAATTCTGAGTGGCACTTTTTTGCGCACAATGGCTAAATCACCAGGTCACAAGAACCCCAAAGGCTCAGAAAAGTTTGGGGAAGTGGCCCCACTGAGCAGCAGTTAAAGAACAGATGGAAGCATCAAGACCAAGATGCAGAAGATGCAGATGCATCAAGACCAGATGGAATCATCCAGTGAGTTCTTTGATGTGCACATGGTATGGGCTCTCCTTGGATTGGATTGTTTTACCTCTGAGCGGCACTTTTTTGCACACCATGGGCTAAATGGCCAGGTCACAAGGACCCCGAAGGCTCAGAGAAGGTTGGGGGAGGGGTTTCACTGGAACAGCTGTGGGAGACAGATGGTAGCCTCCCGTCAAGGCCATCCAGCGTGTTCTTTAACGTGCACAGGGTATGGCTCTCCCGCACACGGGGCCACGGCTTAACGTCCCATCCGACGGACGGCAGCCTTTCCAAGCCCATCGGTGTCCCCTACTGACCGTGGGCAGGGAATTTTGCGGAGATAAATCTCAACGCTGACCCAGCTGGGACTCAAAAACTACAATTAGAGATGACTAGAAAGAATTTACCTCACAGCTCACAACTCAAAATTCAAGTTTAAATATATGGAAGATCTTTAAATCTATTTCTAAGGAAAAAAATCAATCTCTACCTATTGCTCAGTTTGCAATTCAACATAATTATACTCTTGAACAAACTGCAGAATATTTTGCTAAAAATTTAAAAATTGTACAAAAAGCTCCCACACTGGATATTAGGCAGAAATCATTTTATAAAATTCAATTAAATAAACTTAAATCAAACAACACTAGTGTCAATCTACCATTTACTTTACCAGAATTAAATAATGCCATTAAAAGATTAAACCTGAAATCAGCACCAGGAGCTGACTTAATTTCTAATAAGTTTTATTTTTAAATTTACCAAACTGCTGGAAGGAAAAACTTTTAAATATATTTAACAACATCTGGACTACTCATAATATTCCAACTACATGGGAAGAAATTTTAATTATTTTTATACAAAAGCCAAATAAAATCCCCACAGAATTCAATTCTTATAGACCTATCTCTTTACTTTCCAACTCCCTAAAACTATTAGAAAAGATTTTGTTTAGAAGGCTAATTTGGCAAATTGACAAAAATAATATTCTACCTAAAAACTTTTTTGGCTTTAGAAAAAATCGTTCATCCAAAGAATGTGTTTCATTACTCCTATCTGATATTTATTTAGCTAATAAAAGGGAAAAAATCTTATTGGCTGTTTCAATTGACCTAACCCAAGCTTTCGATACAGTCTCAATTGATTATCTTTTACTAAAGTTGAGTAAAGCAAATATTGATTATAACTTAATAACATTTCTTTCAAAATATTTAAAAAACAGAAAATTTAAAGTCAAAATTAATTCTTTTTTTTCTAACTCTCATAACATTTCACAGGGATTATCACAAGGATCTACCCTTTCACCCATTATTTTTAATCTATATTTATATGATATTAAAAAAATTTTTAATAACAAGTTTAATTATACAAGCTATGCTGATGACCTCACTTTTTGGACTTCAGACAGAAATGAATATGATATACAACATAATACTCAAGAATAACTTAACAAATTAACCAAGTATTGTGAAAAATGGAATTTAATAATAAATATAAATAAAACCTACTGTATACATTTCTCCAAAAACAAACATATTTCTCCAAAATTTGTTTTAAAAATTAATGACAACAAAATTGCTCAAGTTAATCAATGTAAACTTCTCGTATTTTATTTAGATTCAAAATTAAATTGGAATTCACACTTAGATCATGCACACAATTCAGGCTCCAAATTACTTAATATTTTTAAATATTTTGCATTCAAAAAAGAAGGCTCGCACCCTAATACATTAATAACTTTATACAAAAATTTAATAAGAGCGAAAATTGAATATGGCTTTGATTTAATAGATTTCCCAAATTTAACTAAACTTAAAAAATTAAATATTATTCAAAACAAATGTATCAAGATTGCTCTAGGTCTTCCTAGGTTTTGCCCCTCACTTGCTCTCTTGGCTGAAACTGCTCTTCCAAACTTCGAAACAAGACATCCTATCTTAATACGGAGCAACGACTTAACCTCCCATCCGACAAACGGCAGCCTATCCAAGCCTATCGGTGTTTCCTTTCTGGCCCAGGGCAGAGTGAAAGTTAGCAGAAATAAATCTAATATCTGGTACATGTGGGGCTCGATCCTTATAACCGCAGATTACGGACATGGCGCGCTACCAACCGAGATAAACTAGCCCCTATGTCATAAGGAAGACAAATGAGGAAGACGAGACTTCATTAAAAAGAGAACGTTCGAGCCTTATCCCAGAATAGAACCTACGTCCCATTTGACCATAGCAGCTTTTGGATTAACTAAATGACACTAAAATATCAAAAAGCTTACTAATGTCATAAAATATTTAGAAAATTAATGGAAGCAAAATATTTTGTAGCGGTAAAAATCTAACTTTATTAATATTTGTGTTTTTATTCAATATGTATAAATATTGCTAAAGGAAAAGAATGTTCGGGACTATTATATTCGTCAATATCATTTTTTACCTATCGTTAAAATATTCCGAATTCAGACAACTGATGTTCAGAGCAATAGCTTTAATCAGATTTCAGTTTCTATGGTTACAGTAGTTAAATTCAATCTTTCTACTCTAACGTTCTGTAACGGAAATTTGTTCCTTCACAGTCTGACTTTGGTTGGGTTGGGTTGTTTTACCTCTGAGCGGCACTTTTTTGCACACCGTGGGCTAAATGGCCAGGTCACAAGGACCCCGAAGACTCAGAGAATGTTGGGGGAGGGGACCCACTGGAACAGCTGTTGGGAGACAGATGGTAGTCTCCCGTCAAGGCCATCCAGCGTGTTCTTTAACGTGCACAGAGTATGGCTCTCCCGCACAGGGGGCCACGGCTTAACGTCCCATCCGACGGACGGCGGCCTTTCCAAGCCCATCGGTGTCCCCTACTGACCGTGGGCAAGGCGGGTAATTTTGCGGAGATAAATCTCAACGCTGACCCAGCTGGGACTCGAACCTGGGAACTACAGATTACGAGCCTGGCTTGCTACCGACTGAGCCACCCCCAGCCCCGCCCCCCTGACTTTGGAAGTGAATAAGTGTAATATGTATGCACATATTAAATATATCATTATTACTCGGATCTTTATTTTCAAACTTTAAATTATTATTTATTTATTTACTATTAAGCATAAAACTATTAAATTAATTAACTATGACACTTCATTGAATAATGACAATTAATATGTTTGATATGTATAATATTTTAAATATTCTCTTGTTGTTCTTTATGCTTTTTGTATTGTTTTTAACTGAACCTGGTGTAGAAGGTCCTGACCCTAACATCACCATGGTTGTTGGGTGTATAAATAAGTAAATAAATATTGTTTTAAAAAAAGTCCTACTTCGGACAACCAATATTCAGAACATTTGCGATCATCGGTTTCTTATTCTCCCATCTGCCTTTCAAAAAAGAAATGTTAGTCTAAAGCAGAAAACGGAGAGAAGAAAAAATCTTACCCAGGAATCAGAATTTTGCACCGATGATCGGTCTGATTCGTTGCAATGATAAACTCCAGAGCCAGTCAACAAGTTTAGAATGTAGCATCCTCCCCCTACCATTTAGGTAGCTTGGACTTAGAGTGACGTAATGTGGAGGATGAGGAGACAGTAATATCCTCTACGATACCTCAGAGGAGGAACTCGAAACGTCAGCTGATAGACGCGAAGTGACATCCCGGCTATCTATTTAAGACTTTCAAGTGGCAGAAGACAGGTTCCTGAACCTATCCACCTCAATATCTTCTCCCCCGCATGCCCTCACCATCTCCAGCATCCCCAGAGCTTCTCCTGGAGCTTCTACTAAAGCATCCCATCAAATCACCAGCAAAGCCTCTCAAGCCTGCGACGATATCCAAGTTTAGTTTCGCTGTGGCCGGTACACACAATTTGTGGCGGCTCTTCTTTCCCGTTTGATGCTGATGGATGGAGAAGCGGGGTTTCAGAGAATGTAGCTTTCTCTCTCTAGTTCGTTTCCTTCCGCTGTACTCCGACATTCCTTCTATGCTCTCTCCTTCTCTCTCTCTCTCCTCCCTTGACCTATTGTAGTCGCCATATGCGAGAGGCTAGAATGATTGAAATGGACGAAATATAACACCAATGATGACAGTTATTTTACGTAGGAGTGTTGCCAATGGATGTTAGTACACATTATTCCCAAGAGGTTTAGATGTTCGGATTGTATCGCGTGATGAAGACCTAACACGAGAAACAAGCTTTGTGGTGCTTCATAAACTGATTCTTATGATTCTCTTTCTTCGCATTAAACCTCTACGGAAACGGACTCTCAAAGCTTTTAATACCTACGAGCGAAAGCTCTTTTATCCTCGCACCGTTGGGCATTAAAAAAAATCACTTTATCCCTGTAACGTATTATAAAACATTTTATGCGACTAACCAAAGGACTATTACCGGATTATTAGAATTATATGAAGATTGCGAAGTTTTTTTAAAAAAATAAGATACCACTTCTCATCTTTTAGAGAGTATATAAAAATCCTTCTACCTTTCGAAGAGTTAGATAAGGAAATATTATTAGGTATAGAAACCCTATCTCTGAATTATTACTCATAATTTCTTTACACAGCATACGTCTTTGCTACAAGATTATGGATTTTTGTTTATCTAGAGCCATTTTTGTTTCTGGAGACAGAAGAGACCATAAAATAGGACCTTTGAGAAAAACTGGTGTCTCGTGCTTTTTTCCGTCCTGTGTCACAAGAGACAATTCCTTCTCATAAACCTCATCTATAGTTCGTTTCTTCCTCTGCATTACACCCTAATAAGCATTTTTTTTAATTAATTTTATTTTTTCCTTTTATATATAATTCAATAATCATAAGAATAGCGGCATAATAACAGATTCAATAACAACACCACGTCCCCTCTTGGATTTTCAAATGCCGTGGGGAATCTAGATATTTTAAGTACTTCTTTTGCAATACTCTTATCTGCTACTTTATTAGGTACATGCTATGTCAATAGTAACTTCTAGAATAACTTTAAGTCAATAACTTCTTAAATAAACTTTTTTATGAAAAACTGCAGTTGATTACAATTTAAATATTTCAAATTTACCAGGTTGAGCAGAAATATAGAAACAGCAAGATTTGCGAAAAGCATTCGGTTAAACAGTAGCGTCTACATGCCACTAATGGAGGATGAAATATTAAAACATCCAAGCATGCCAATGAATGTTTGGTATGGTTGGCGTCGTGCCTATAAAGGGTTGGGTTGTTTTACCTCTGAGCGGCACTTTTTTGCACACCATGGGCTAAATGGCCAGATCACATGGACCCCGAAGGCTCAGAGAAGGTTGGGGGAGGGGACCCACTGGAACAACTGTTGGGAGACAGATGGTAGCTTCCCGTCAAGGCCATCCAGAGTGTTCTTTAACGTGCACAGGGTGTGGCTCTCCCGCACACGGGGCCACGGCTTAACGTCCCATCCGACGGACGGCGGCTTTTCCAAGCCCATCGGTGTCCCCTACTGACCGTGGGCAGAGCGGGGAATTTTTGCGGAGATAAATCTCAACGCTGACCCAGCTGGGACTCGAACCTGGGAACTACAGATTACGAGCCTGGCGCGCTACCGACTGAGCCACCCCCGACCCGTCTATAAAGGCAAACCCGGCGTACTACACAGTGTCATTCGTACCATGTCGTCGAGAGAAGACCTTAGCGATTTCGAAAGGCGCATGATTGTTAGGGCGGCTTTGGCAGGATTTCGGTCATTAAGACAGTTGAACTCGTTAATTTTTCACGAGGAACAGTTTCCAAGGTCATGTCTGCATGGGAATCTAAAGGGAAGATATCATCTGTAAAAGATCATCTCCAGAATCGGAACGTTCGAGCGTTAGTGCGATGTACAAAACGAAATGGCGAGCTACAGCTGATCAGTTGTGCGTGGATTTCAACGTAGGACGCGAAAGGCTAGTTTCGTCAAAAACGGTACATCGATAACTTCAAAGAGCTGGATACCATGGTTGAATTGCACTTCAAAAGACACTAATCACACCTCTCAACTAACGTCGTCGTGACCATGGTGCAAAGAGCACAAGCGGTGGAGAAATGGGATATGGTCTGACGAATTACCCACACTTTGTTTGGGCAAACAGACAAGTAAGTGAACGTGTGGCGCCAACAGTAGGATGCTTACAACTCTGATTGCTTGTTTCCTAGTGTTAACGGTTTTGCAATTGTGTGGAGTTCTTTCTTGTGACATGGTTTGGGTGCACTCATTCCGTTAGAAGGCAAGATTAAAGCCAATCTCTATCTGACAGTCCTGAGTGATCATCTTCATCCAACGGTGCGGTATTTCTTTCATGAAGAAAGAGATGGCTTTAAGAACGACAGTGCTCCCATCCACAGAACACATATGGTCACCCAGTGGTTTGAGGAGCATGAGACTGAACTTTTTCACACCGTGGACACTGCAGTCATCAGCTATAAACCCACTGGAAAATCTATGGCAACTTCTGGAACGACGTCTCATGCAGCGTTTTCCAGCTCTATCGAACATGCAGGAATTGATCACGTTTCTAGTGGACGAAGGGTGTCGGAACCCTCCTGATGACTTTCAGACACCTGTATACTCTATGCCATGACGTAATAAGGTTGTATTGAACTCACGTGGTGGTCCAACACAGTATTAGTACTGCTTCTTTTAACTTGTATTTCAATCCCGATTTATCAACAATGTGTGTTCAGTATTTAAAGAGTTATGGAAGCTGAAACATTTAGCAAACTTAACCCAGTCCTCGCTATCACAGGGTATAATAATAACACGTGCTGTGTGTTGTTTGTCAATATCCCAATGCAGCATATGCCTGGAACGTTCCAGAAGAATTATAAGTGTACGGTTTGTACAACAAAGTCGACATTTAGGCAGTTTCAGTGCAAAGAATATTCACCAGAAATATTTACGAGTATATTACCGGTATATGCCAAGCGTGATGCCTCCTAACACCAAATACACAGAAGATTCATTCAGTATCTTTCGATGATGAATGCTTCTACGCTGGTTTCAATAAATTAAGGAACATCCTTATGTTATGTCAATGGAAAATTAAGGTCGAAGCTCTACTATACCTTCTAAAATATTTTTTTCACTTTCAAAACTGTGATAGCAGATTTTAATCAAATATATCAATATCTCGATTTTCAACAATATTCGTTCAGTATTTAATGAGTTATGAAAGTTTGAATATTTAACAATAACGATATCAGTCTTAAGAAACTTATACAAAACTGATAAATGGTGAAATAATTCTCTGCACAAACTTCTAAAATACAACTTATTTTATTAAATACTTTGACACAATACTCATTAGTAGGTTTCGATTAACTTCTGAAATGAATTTTTGTGACTGGCATTTCATTGTTAAACATCAAACTTCCATAACTCATTAAATACCAAACGAATGTTGTTGCATGTTTGATTCACATGTTTGATACATTTGATTAAGATCTTTATCTGCTACCACATTTTCAAATAAAAAAAAAGTATTTTAGAAGCTACTTATAGAATTCTGACGTTAACCTCCCATTGACATAACATAGGGTTGTTCTTTAATTTACGGAAACCAGTGTACAATTCCATTCGTGTAATGTCAGGACACACGCCTCCAGACGTGTATCCTGACATCATTCCATCCGACACGAAACGGGGACTCATCAGTGAACAACATGGATCTCCATTGGAGCCTCCAGTGGCTCAGGTTGTACACCATTCCAGTCAACTGGGTTTGTGATGTGATGGTAATAGCGGACATTGGAGTGGTCTGCGGAATTGTAATCATATCTGAACAACACGATGATTGGTGCGACTTGAATGACTCCTCCTTCACGGTGTTGCAATTTTCATGCTGCATAGTGTAGAATACCGAAATTATGCACCTTGCAACCGAATCTATCATGAATAATATTACTGACGCATATCTTAAATGTTATTCAAACAATGCTTAGAATGGAGAACATATTGCAAAATTTGGGTACTCATTACTCAGAGTACTTTGAATGATATTTAATAACAGAAATTTGACACTTTTCCTATGATATTTTTTAAATTTATTTCATTTAAATGTTATATGGGTTGGTGATTATACTGTATTTATACAGAGTGAACGAATTATTTAAAAAAATTTATCGAATATTATGCTAATAGAAAGCAAACTTATAGACCTAATGCTTTTCAAGAATGAATACTTCTTATGCGAATGAGACAGAAAGGAAATTCAAAATGTAAATCAAAATTATCTAATTAAATTAAATTATTCGTTTAGTATAGTGGTAGTTGGAATATTTAAAAATAGAAGGGGTCTGTTATAAAATCTAAAAAAGTTAAATGAAAACGTAAGCTATAATTGCTATATCAAGTAGGATGGAGGTGGCTCAGTCGGTAGCGCGCCAGGCTGGTAATCTGGATTTCCCATGTTCGAGTCCCGCCTGGGCCAGCATTGAGATTTATTTCCACAGAACCCCTCGGTCAGTAGGGGGCACCGATGGGCTTGGAAAGACCGCCGTCCGTCTAATGGGACGTTAAACCGTGGCCCCCGTTTGCTGGAGAGAGCCATACTTATGCACCTTAAAGAACACGCTGAATGGTCTTGACAGGAGGCTACCATCTGTCTCCCAACAGTTGTTCATTGGATCTCCTCCCCCCAACCTTCTCTCAGCCCTCGGGGTCCTTGTGACCTGGCCATTTAGCCCAGTGTGTGCAAACAAATGCCGCTCAGAGCTAACCCATAACTACATCAAACAGTTTATTAATTTAATTGTGTATTCAGAAATTTCGTCTAATAATTATTTAAATTTTTGTTAATTTTGAGGAAATTTCTTTTAAGGAGGACTGATGTTGCTATTCAATAGCCCAACTGTCATAATTCTCTTAATACTAAACGAATGTTACTCGCATTCAAGATTTAGAAGGATTTGTTTTATATCTTTAATTTACCTTCAGTCTCGTTCCTATCAAACGCTCTTTCTTCAAGATATAGAATTTATTAAAATGCCCTTTTCCTTTTTCATAAGGTGGGAGTTTTAATTAATTAAACAATGGGAATTTTCTACGACTTGATAGGGCTTTTTGTATATTATATATAACTACTCAGCAGCAACTTCATTGGGTACAGTTTCAAGTTATGTCAATAGTAACTCAGATACAGAACTCAGACACTTCTAAAATAACCCTTTTTTTATGAAAAATGTGATTCAAGATAATTTACAGACCTCAATCAAATCTATTTTAATCTCGATTTTCAACAATATCTGTTCAACATTTAGAAAATTACAGAAATGAGAATATTTAATGGCAACAATGAGAGTTTAAATAATTGCTCTGAAACAAAATCGAAATGAATTAAAACGAAAAATTAACAGTTATGCTCAACTTCACTAACTCGTGTAATTGTATTTTTAACAGTTCGCGTAATACTGTAATTATTTTAATTTCCGCCAATTTTGAATGATTTTTGGCAGAACGAACTAACTTGTTAAATGTTGCAACTATCATAACGCTTTAAATACTAAACGCATATTTTTGGAAATCGAGAATGAAATAGATTTAATTAAGGTTTTTAAATCATCTTCAGTCACATTTTTCATAAAAAGCTTATTTAAAAAGTTACTGAGTCTGTTTCTGAGTTACTATTGGCATAACATGGAACTGTATCTAATAAAGTAGCCACTAAGTGTGTATATGAATAATATTAAAAATTTAGACCACCAAAAAAACCGGAAAACAATTAGAGGCCAAATCTAAAACTTTAAACTTCGTAGTTTATGTCCTTTAGAAAAGCTCAGTAACATAAGCAAATCTTCCGAAGAAAGCGGAGGATGTTTCACGTGCTAAATGCTCTGGTTTCGGCGCCGTCTTTGATAGTATATATCAGGGGTTTTCAACGTTGGATACGCCGTGAGAGCTCAAAAGTCGCTAGATCTTATTACACAGTAAAATTATTTATAATTTTATAAGATTTGTTAAATTTTTTATGTCATTTTTTGTGTTTATCGATATATGTAATTTATGAATACAAAATTTAATATGTATAATACATATTTTTTATTTCCATTGTTATTTCCATTGTTATTCCCATTGTTATACTATATCTATCTATACAAGGGGTACGCCAGTTACATACACATTTCCAGGGGGTATGAGAAGCATAAAAAGTTGAGAACCACTGGTATACATCATTCAGACCTCCAGGTGAGGGTTAAAGTTTCGAGTACGTCCCTTTTAGTACGTCATTGGTGTCTGAAATCCCTGATCCACCAATCACTTTTTTTCGTTGTGAACAAATGTGCAGCTTTAAAGTCAAAGTTTTGGTCAGCAGATATTTGCATCCCTTATGTGAAGCAAAATTTTAGACCTAGAAGTTCAAAGAGTCTTCAGAAGACGGGGAAATATAGAAAATATTTCCCCCAGAGTAAGAAATTATATGCTTTTGGCCTCCGAAGAAGTAACCGTCCAATTGGCTTCGCAGGAGAGGAGAAAATTAAAACACGTCCAGAGCTCGTGCAAGTTCGCGTCACTGTCTCATTACCACGACCGTAATGACCGTTGGTGTGGAGGATGATGTTACTATGTAATTACTGGACTCGTTTAGCTAAGAGATTAATTATTTTTACTTAATTACTAACCATTTTTCGAGAAAATATTCTTGTTACAAACTGGGTATAATCTTAAATGAGCAGCAAAATGGTAAAACGGCAATTTGATAAAATTCTGCGTTTGTTTTTATTATCGTTTGTCTTAAAGCCTTTGTCTTAATACAAAATTGGATTTAAAATAACAGAATTAATAAATAATTATGATTTTAATCGTTCATATTTGTTTTTTTAACTCAAGGGTGTAAAATACAAATAAATTGCTTTCTTACTTTGAATTCTTCTGTATTAACTAATAGACAGCATACTATAAGACTAGAGCCCTTTATTTATGCCTATACACTAATATTAGATTTTTTATAGTTGGCTACTGATCTAAGGGACCTGGGTTCGAGCCCCGGATAAGGCATGGATCTTCGTGTGGTTTTCTGCCATCCTCTTCAGTTCTTCTACTATGACATATAAACTGACAGGTTCCTGTCAGACCTCTGTGACAAGCAGCTGCTTGAGGGGGTGTTTTATTTATTTTTTTATGGTTGATAGTATTGTTTTATCACGTGGAAGCGAAGGATAAGCTCAGTCCTAGAGTACCACGTTCAAATCAGTCTGCGTAGAGATTTTCTCCGCTAAGCTCGGCTCTGCTCTCGATGACATAAGGGACGCCGTCCGTTGGATGAAAAGTAAGCCACGTCTCCATTCACTACCGAGTCTCAGGTCACGTTCACTTTTTGAGGACTTTAACCAAAATAAAATGCCATCGATTTTATACGAATATTTTTATCGCTATTTTGACCAAATCCATTTTAAAAAATTTATCTCTCAAACAACTTCTTCCAGCACAGGTCCTACAGGACTCTCGTCTTTATGACATGTTGAAGTCAAATTCTATCTTCTTCCAAGTTAACGACTGGCTGGTTGCAATAGAGACGGGTAGCGACAGCTTCCATGCACACTTTTAGAGAAATATTAATTTGCATGTTCGTGGTTCCACTTATTAAATATGGAAACATGTTTTTCTCCAACACACATATGCATGTACATTACATTCCCTGTCGTTCCTTTAAATACTTTTCGATATAAAATATTATGCTTTAATTTCGAGCATCATTATCTATATATGTAACCTTATCTATATATGTATGTAACATTTTCTATGCATGTATGTAAACACACAATTTATGTATTTAATATACGTACACAGTCCCGTGGCCGAGTGGTTAGCGCGCTTTGCTACTGATCAAAAGGATCTGGGTTCAAGCCTAGGGTAAGGCATGGATGTTCGTGTTGTTTTTCTGCTGAAGTCCTACCATCCTCACAGACCTTCTACTATGGCATATAAACTGACAGGCTCCTGTCAGAACTCTGTGTCAAGCAGCTGCTTGAGGGGGTATTTATTATTTTACACAGTCTTTTTTTTGTGCATGCATTACAGTTTTAAGCAAATTCGCACGGAAACATTTGCACCATTCATTCAGTAGAAATTCTTTCATTCAGGTAGAAGAATAATCTGAGTTTGGGTTGAAACGGACCTGAGTTCGAGCCCCGGATAAAGCACCGAATTTTCATTTATTGTCTTCGTCCTGAGTCTTCATAGACCATCTTTATGGGGAATTATCCTGACAAGCTCCTGACAAACTTCTATTGCAAGTAAGCTGCTTGAGGAGTAATGGTTCTTATTTTTATAAGCAGTTGTATGACCAACTAAACACTACTTCATAGACTCGATGTAAATTTGCAATTCAACAAGTTAGTAACCGAAACGAAGCGGCAGATAGGCCACAGATTGACAATAACAAAGACATGGAGAGACACTAATATCCTCTTCGAGGCCTCGTAGAAAAGGCATGTGCGGCACTTGATGGGCAGCTATTGATTTGCGAGCAACACCTTACAAGACAAGTTTCCGCCGTTTTCGGGATTTATTGAAAGATTCCATCGAATCGTCAGTTGACCTTCGGGGATTCTTGCAGGCAAAATAGACTTCATCCTTTGATCTGCGGAGTGGGAGAGTGATTGTACGGTGAGTGATCGGTTTCTTCCTTTATTCACTGATGTATTTTGATGCAAATTCTAAGGGAAGGTTTTTTTCCCTTAAATTCGAGAAAAAAATAAATGTTTATCAAACAATGAAAACCCTAGATGTCTACGTGTCAACGTCATGAAATTAATGCGTCCTGTTTGGTGTTATCTGAAAAAAAATGGTGAAAACACTGATTGGGTTGCTTTACCTCTCTCTGAGCGGCACATTTGTGCACACAATTACCACGTCACAAGGACCCCAAGGACTCGTGGGAAGGGAACCTACTTTGCAGCTCTTAGGAAACAAAGGGGAACATCCCGTCAAAGCCTCCAGTGTGTTCTTTAAAGTGCACAGGTAGACACGGCTTAACGTCCCATCAGACGGACGGTGACCTTTCTAAGCTCTTCGGTGTCCTTTTTCTCACCGAGAGGAGGATGGGGATTATGGAAATAAGTCTCAATGCTGACACAGTTGGGACTCGAATACGGGAACTGCAGATTACGAGTCTGGCGAGCTAGCGACTGAAAATACTGATAAGCATCTGAAGGTCTGAGAAAAATCTTAAGTGCGGAAGAAAAAAGAGAAAGTCGATATATATATATACTATATACTTACCCCTTTAAAAAGACACGACTGATGTTATATATCTATGAAAATTTGGATTCAAAGTTTAACAGTGTTTTTGATAAACTTTTCATTCAAAATATGTGAATGTGAAAAATGATTATAATACTATTATAAGTATTATTGAAGTTTCAAAGGGGGGGGGATAGCTTTTCCTCTCCCTTGAGGGCTTTAATAGCGTAATACTTTCTAAGAAATCATCACAAATCAGAGACTGAAGCAAGTGAAACTCTTTCTCATTCGCATTGTAAGTTTCTGAATGCGCCATTTACTGAAGCCTGAACCTGACACCCTCCGCCACCTAACACGAATCACTTCCTAATTAAGTGGTCACTGAATTGAATGCGAACTACCAGTGAGTAAGAATGAAATGACAGGGTTGGGTTGTTTTACCTCTGAGCGGCACTTTTTTGCACACCATGGGCTAAATGGCCAGGTCACATGGACCCCGAAGGCTCAGAGAAGGTTGGGGGAGGGGACCCACTGGAACAGCTGTTGGGAGACAGATGGTAGCCTCCCGTCAAGGCCATCCAGCGTGTTCTTTAACGTGCACAGCTCTCCCGCACACGGGGCCACGGTTTAACGTCCCATCCGACGGACGGCGGCCTTTTCAAGCCCATCGGTGTCCCCTACTGACCGTGGGCAGGGCGGGGAATTTTGCGGAGATAAATCTCAACGCTGACCCAGCTGGGATTCGAACCTAGGAACTGCAGATTACGAGCCTGGCGCGCTACCGACTGAGCCACCCCCGCCGCATTCCTTACTGTCAAGCTTGTGAAACACTATAATGCATCCTTATGGTATTAGATACAGTTTTATTTATTTTTAGGTTCTAATCCCAAAATAACGCTCCCTTTTTTTGTACTTTCAACAATACCACTCAAGTCCCAATTCGTTTGTTATTTATTTATCATTTTTAGTGCTAGACAACCTCAACCAACCACCATTTACCTTACTTCTCGTTGGAAACAAAAATCCTTCTTCACTTTGGCATTAACCACATAACGTGTATACGTGACTCCGACGTAAAATAGTTTTGACCTAAAACCTCGAGTTCTGGTCGTCTATGTAACTTATTGTCGAAGCGACCTCACCTCTATTCGCTCGGTTAACTTTTCAGTTGTTTACAAAAAAAATATTTTGGTTAATAGATACGTTTATATCTCTATCGTTTCCAGCTTATTTTATATAGGCTTTTGATAACCGCTTACATGGTTTAAATGAAAATTCCTTATCCCTTCTGCCTTCCGTACACGGGGCCACGGCTTAACGTCCCATCCGACGGACGGCGGCCTTTCCAAGCCCATCGGTGTCCCCTACTGATCGTGGGCAGGGCGGGGAATGAAATGACATCGACATACCACGACTGGTAGAGAATCTGGAGCATATGATTCCACATCAGAACCCATAAGAGAGTTAAATTATGTAGTTGTTTTAATTCTACTTATAAATTTTAATTTTCATTTACCATTATTTTTCTTTGTCTTTCTCTCTAGGTCTCATTTACCTCACAGATCTTTATTATGGAGTAGTAAACTGTCAAGGCAGGACCCGATATAGGGAGGAGTCCACCATCCCACGTACATTTCTTGAAAAGGTTTAATAGTAAAAGCATATAATAAAAATAAAAAAATACCCCCTCAAGCAGGTGCTTGCCACAGAGGTCTGACAGGAGCCTGTCAGTTTATATGCCACAATAGGAGATCTGAGAGGATGACAGGACCTCAGCACAAAAATGACACACACATCCATGCCTAATCCGGGGCTCGAACCCCAGGTCCCTTAGATCAGTAGCCAAGCGTGCTATAACTCGAAATAATAAACTTACGTATTACACGTATTTCGCAAGACTTTGTCCTTTAAATAGGATGAATCGAGGGTAATGGAGTGTTTCACAAATAGATTTGCAACTTTTAGTGTTTATATACATGTATAAATAAATGGTAGATACAAATTAAATACATAGAAATGTAGCCAAACACATCAAGTTTTGCCAGATTTATCAGCGTTTCTTAAATTGGTAGATAAGTCGAGAGGGTCTGATTATCATGGCCACCTTGATCCACTGATTTAACTCTACTAGACGTTTTCTTACCGAGATTTGCTAAAAAAATAAGGTGTACTTTCCACCTTTGCTTGCAAATGTTGATAAATCTACCGGCAAATATTGCAGGAGCAATGGCAGCAGTCACGACAGACATGCCTCGTCGCAGTAGGGAAGAAACAGATAGGAGTAGTTTAACTCCAGTACCCCTATCAGTGATTTGATTATCGATATAAAAATCGTAATCGTTTAACAGAAAGTCCCTCCGGTATCGCGCTTTTCACGCCCCCTCTAAAAACTCCCCTGATTATCTCATCCCCCTTTCTCTAAAGACTACCTGGTTGACCTACCTAAACCCATCCAAAGGCCCCAAATATTTCCAAGTCCGCCATCTTGGATTCTGACATCATCAGTCAAACACATTGGGAAGCTACCAATATTTTCCAAGTCCGGCTAAATCAACTGCAGCGCCATCCAGTGTTTAAAATACGTACTATATTTATATTAATAAAAAAAAACTGTCTTTGCGGGAACCCGCATCTTATCACAACGTTTATCCATCACGCCAAGGGCACTATATGACTACAATGCTTAAAGGTAGATGATCTCAGTGAAGAAAGAATAACCGATCATTATCTTTTATAAATTAACCTAAGAAAAAATTACATTTTTTTATTTTCTGTAAATTCACTTAGGATTAGATGAATTCTTTTATTCCTGTAAATCACATTTAACTTGGGAAGATTTACCTTTTATTACCTTTTATACATTTAATCTTTTATAAGTTGATAGGAAAGAACGATATTGGAAAAATGCATTCATGCGTATTTATTAAAATCAGAAAAGCTATTCAGTGGAAAAGATTTTGAAGAAGAAACTGGAAACATGCACATACCAGATTTTGCTTGAAAAATTAAAGAGAGAATTTAGACGAGACAGTAATTTAAAACGATCATGATGTAACGTTTCGTAGAAATTTGTGTCCTCATTGAATAAACAATAGCAGCTCCTATAATTGGGGAAAGAGAAAAAGGACACAGAAAATACATTCAGTTGCATTCATTAAGAACATAAATTGATTTCAAGGTAAAACTTTAAAAAGAAACCGAAAACGTATTCTTATTTCATACGGAATTTTAGTGTACTTGAACAATTAAGGTCAGATTTTAAGTCAGCTAGTGATTTGAAATGTTCGTATTTCATAGAAAAAATATATTCAGTTGGATTCATTAAGATCATAAACCGCTTTCATGCTAAAACTTAAACAAGAAACTGAAAAGATCTTTTCATACCAGATTTCACTTTGGTTAAATATATATATATGAGACAAGACCACTAGTTCCGCCTGAAGCACTACCAGTATAGGAAAATGACACTAACTACGGTCAGGGGCAAGACAGTACCATATAGATACAGCTCATTTCCGACTACCTAATGGAGAGCAGTACTATAGGAGTAAATCTCTTCCATCGGTCAAAACCTAAATATAATCTGCGCCCCGGTTAGCCACAAACAAGGATCCAAGTTGCCTCGGCTCCCGTGGTGGGAACTCTTAGTCGGGCCCTACTTGTCGGGGCCCTGTCCAACGCAAAGGACCAAGTCAGTCAGCAGGGCCCTCAACTTCTGAGATAGAGGTCTTAGCCTGTCCAACCAGGGCCCAAACCGGTCAGCAGAGCCTTCGACCTCGATAGGCCCTGTAGCCCCCCCCCCCCCAATCACCATCACCACCACGACAAGGTGATTCCCTCGGGGGGGGGGGGGGGGTTACTTTGGTTAGAAAACTAAAGTTCAAAATTTATGTGAGCTAGTGACTTGAAACGTACAGATTGATTTAACCCTCACTGACTTTCCATAGCAATCTGTTGTAGATAAAAACAGGGTTGAGAAGAACGATATTTCGTACAGAATATACATTCAGTTGCATGTATTAAGATCAGAAAACTAATTTCGTCGGTGGCAACGTTCAGGACATCCCCTCTTGAAATGGATGTCGCAACCTTAAACATTTACCAAGTCCAACTAAACTTTCGGTGGTCACATCCATTGCAGGAAAGCCTACATTACTCCAAACCTTAATGCAGGAAAGCTCTCTATAATGGGATCACAAACCATAGAATGCGATGGGGTATGGACAAAATAATGACACCATCATTCTATGATGTAATTATCTTGTCCATAACCTATCCCATTTTTCTATCATATGATTTAAAGCGAGTTTTTCTTTAAATCATCTTCTTTTTCGCCCCATCCCATTTTTCTATCATATGATTTAAAGCGAGTTTTTCTTTAAATCATCTTCTTTTTCGCCCCATCCCATTTTTCTATCATATGATTTAAAGCGAGTTTTTCTTTAAATCATCTTCTTTTTCGCCCCATCCCATTTTTCTATCATATGATTTAAAGCGAGTTTTTCTTTAAATCATCTTCTTTTTCGCCCCATCCCATTTTTCTATCATATGATTTAAAGCGAGTTTTTCTTTAAATCATCTTCTTTTTCGCCCCATCCCATTTTTCTATCATATGATTTAAAGCGAGTTTTTCTTTAAATCATCTTCTTTTTCGCCCCATCCCATTTTTCTATCATATGATTTAAAGCGAGTTTTTCTTTAAATCATCTTCTTTTTCGCCCCATCCCATTTTTCTATCATATGATTTAAAGCGAGTTTTTCTTTAAATCATCTTCTTTTTCGCCCCATCCCATTTTTCTATCATATGATTTAAAGCGAGTTTTTCTTTAAATCATCTTCTTTTTCGCCCCATCCCATTTTTCTATCATATGATTTAAAGCGAGTTTTTCTTTAAATCATCTTCTTTTTCGCCCCATCCCATTTTTCTATCATATGATTTAAAGCGAGTTTTTCTTTAAATCATCTTCTTTTTCGCCCCATCCCATTTTTCTATCATATGATTTAAAGCGAGTTTTTCTTTAAATCATCTTCTTTTTCGCCCCATCCCATTTTTCTATCATATGATTTAAAGCGAGTTTTTCTTTAAATCATCTTCTTTTTCGCCCCATCCCATTTTTCTATCATATGATTTAAAGCGAGTTTTTCTTTAAATCATCTTCTTTTTCGCCCCATCCCATTTTTCTATCATATGATTTAAAGCGAGTTTTTCTTTAAATCATCTTCTTTTTCGCCCCATCGCATTTTTCTATCATATGATTTAAAGCGAGTTTTTCTTTAAATCATCTTCTTTTTCGCCCCATCCCATTTTTCTATCATATGATTTAAAGCGAGTTTTTCTTTAAATCATCTTCTTTTTCGCCCCATCCCATTTTTCTATCATATGATTTAAAGCGAGTTTTTCTTTAAATCATCTTCTTTTTCGCCCCATCGCATTTTTCTATCATATGATTTAAAGCGAGTTTTTCTTTAAATCATCTTCATTTTCGCCCCATCCCATTTTTCTATCATATGATTTAAAGCGAGTTTTTCTTTAAATCATCTTCTTTTTCGCCCCATCCCATTTTTCTATCATATGATTTAAAGCGAGTTTTTCTTTAAATCATCTTCTTTTTCGCCCCATCCCATTTTTCTATCATATGATTTAAAGCGAGTTTTTCTTTAAATCATCTTCTTTTTCGCCCCATCCCATTTTTCTATCATATGATTTAAAGCGAGTTTTTCTTTAAATCATCTTCTTTTTCGCCCCATCCCATTTTTCTATCATATGATTTAAAGCGAGTTTTTCTTTAAATCATCTTCTTTTTCGCCCCATCCCATTTTTCTATCATATGATTTAAAGCGAGTTTTTCTTTAAATCATCTTCTTTTTCGCCCCATCCCATTTTTCTATCATATGATTTAAAGCGAGTTTTTCTTTAAATCATCTTCTTTTTCGCCCCATCCCATTTTTCTATCATATGATTTAAAGCGAGTTTTTCTTTAAATCATCTTCTTTTTCGCCCCATCCCATTTTTCTATCATATGATTTAAAGCGAGTTTTTCTTTAAATCATCTTCTTTTTCGCCCCATCCCATTTTTCTATCATATGATTTAAAGCGAGTTTTTCTTTAAATCATCTTCTTTTTCGCCCCATCCCATTTTTCTATCATATGATTTAAAGCGAGTTTTTCTTTAAATCATCTTCTTTTTCGCCCCATCCCATTTTTCTATCATATGATTTAAAGCGAGTTTTTCTTTAAATCATCTTCTTTTTCGCCCCATCCCATTTTTCTATCATATGATTTAAAGCGAGTTTTTCTTTAAATCATCTTCTTTTTCGCCCCATCCCATTTTTCTATCATATGATTTAAAGCGAGTTTTTCTTTAAATCATCTTCTTTTTCGCCCCATCCCATTTTTCTATCATATGATTTAAAGCGAGTTTTTCTTTAAATCATCTTCTTTTTCGCCCCATCCCATTTTTCTATCATATGATTTAAAGCGAGTTTTTCTTTAAATCAACTTCTTTTTCGCCCCATCCCATTTTTCTATCATATGATTTAAAGCGAGTTTTTCTTTAAATCATCTTCTTTTTCGCCCCATCCCATTTTTCTATCATATGATTTAAAGCGAGTTTTTCTTTAAATCATCTTCTTTTTCGCCCCATCCCATTTTTCTATCATATGATTTAAAGCGAGTTTTTCTTTAAATCATCTTCTTTTTCGCCCCATCCCATTTTTCTATCATATGATTTAAAGTGAGTTTTTCTGTTTGTAGGTCCCCTGTTGTCACCAAATGTTCAGTTGGAAAATTTTTGAGGTTAAGGATTGCGACATCTAATAAAATACCCGGGAGGGTGGGAAATTTATCTGGGGTATGGACAAGACAATTATCTTGTCTATATTCGGTCATCGTGTCACGTGACACAAAGGTTGCCAGATTAATTTCTGAAAAAATTCGTTACCAGATGTTATTTCTGAATTCTGTAATCAACCATAGTGTTCCGATACTTTTTTGAGCGACTGTACGCTCTCTATTTTGAGCAACGCAAATGCCATCTGAATAGTCAACGTGGACCAAAAAATGCTGCAGAACAGTAAAACAATAAATCCAAAATCTTAATTTGTTTTCACTTTTGAAAAATAAGAACAGAATTTGAGTAAGATGCAAAATTAAAACGAACAACAAACAAATAGTGTGAGGAACGAATTTTTCCTCCATACAGATAGCATAGAATTAACGATTTAGCGTGCAAAATACACGCTCGGAATTAAATTTGTTTGAACATAAAACTGAATTTATGATCAAATTTAAACACGAAACTAGATAGTATTCTTATTTCATACACGTTTTCGTTCAGTGTACAAAAAAAGCCAAGATTTGTGCACGACAGAAGTACTAAACGATCAAAAAATCGTGTAAATGTAATTTTACTTTCTATAGGGATAACATGGGATTTGTCTTGTAGTGTGCAAATTTTTGGTCGGATACAAAACATTTTTGACTATAAAATTGGCTTGGTGATAATTTTATAAACACAAAACTGGAAATTTGTCCTCATTTTAAAACAAATTTTGATTTAGTTGGTAAAATATAGAAATGAAAATCAAAGAGTACAAATATTAAGCTGGGTACAAGATCGACTTCTCATAGGATAACAGGAAAAAATTAGTATTTTGGTTAAAAATGGTGTCTGTTACTAAAATATTTCGAACGAGAAATGTGTATGGTGATAAAACTTGGAACGAAAAACAGGTGTTGATACAAAAATTGTATGAAGAATCGGGAATGATGGTAGAACCGTGAAATGGACTGATTTGGTTGATAAAAATATGTGTGAAACTTAATATACTGGACATGAGAGTTGTCAGCATAGTGTAAGCGACGTCTGTTACTAAAATATTCAAATATTATGTATGTTTCAATATTTGAGTGTAGAAAATAAACACTCATCCAAAGGTATAAAAATTGTCAATCCGTGACAAGAATAGGGCTACCGTTCATAGTTAAATGGTAAACTCTCACAAAACAGAAGGCTACTGCTCTAATCTTTTGTTTCAGGAAACATATCCGACGGAACATGTGAGTGTGTCGTTGTCTCTAAAGTACAGGTTGGAGAAATAGAAAGTGAAAAATCACATGAATCACCCTATCTGCAAAATCGCATATGTGAAAGGAAGGTAGAGTAATAATAAAATTGCCAGAGTACACTGTAATGGTTGACAGACTAACTTTAAGTTAAGTTGGAATAGGAAACAGATTAACTGTAAAATAGCATATAATAAAGTGGAAGAGGTTCGGCAAGTTCGCATAGCGCTGAAATCATAAACTGTAATTCTTAGGATCGAACCTCCAAATGTATTGCCATTGAGAAAACTTCTTTGAAAAACAAATCTGTTCGTCGGATGAGACTTTACTTGTGACAACGTGTGCAGGGTTGGGTTGTTTTACCTCTGAGCGGCACTTTTTTGCACACCATGGGCTAAATGGCAAGGTCACATGGACCCCGAAGGTTCAGAGAAGGTTGGGGTAGGGGACCCACTGGAACAGCTGTTGGGAGACAGATGGTAGCCTCCCGTCAAGGCCATCCAGCGTGTTCTTTAACGTGCACAGGGTATGTCTCTCCCGCACACGGGCCCACGGCTTAACGTCCCATCCGACGGACGGCTTGGGTTGTTTTACCTCTGAGCGGCACTTTTTTGCACACCATGGGCTAAATGGACAGGTCACATGGACCCCGAAGGCTCAGAGAAGGTTGGGGGAGGGGACCCACTGGAACAGCTGTTGGGAGACAGATGGTAGCCTCCCGTCAAGCGTATCCAGCGTGTTCTTTAACGTGCACAGGCTATGGCTCTCCCGCATACGGGGACACGGTTTAACGTCCCATCCGACGGACGGCGGCCTATTCCAAGCCTATCGGTGTCCCCTACTGACCGTGGGCAGGGCGGGGAATTTTGCGGAGATAAATCTCAACGCTGACCCAGCTGGGACTCGAACCTGGGAACTACAGATTACGAGTTTGGCGCGCTACCGACTGAGCCACCCCCGCCCCTCAACGTGTGCAGAAACGCCACACTTGATTTACGTCAAAGAATACTCTGAATGGCCTTAACAGGAGCCTTCCTTTCTCTATCCTTTCTCTATCCAACTATATACTCCCTTTGGTTCATGTAACCAGGCCATTTTATCAAATAGTACGCATAAAACACCCCCTAAGAATTAATGAAAACACAAAAATACATTGCAATGGATGGCATAATATCTTCAAAATACCTCGGAATTGGTGGCAGATTAACTTCAACATCAAGCAAAATACAAAGGAGAGGATGATAGAATATCTTTCAAATATGCTGGAATAGAGGACAGAAATAATGGCAAAATCAAGGTAGTATGTGTTAGCAGATCAGAATATATCTTCGAATATATGGAATGGACGGTACAATATCTTCAAAACGTAGTAGAATGGACCCCACAACTACTGCAACTGGGGCGGCTCAGTCGGTAGCGCGCCAGGCTCGTAATCTGTAGTTCCCAGGTTCGAGTCCCAGCAAGGTCAGCGTTGAGATTTATCTCCGCAAAATTCCCCGCCCTGCCTACGGTCAGTAGGGGACACCGATGGGCTTGGAAAGGCCGCCGCCCGTCGTATGGGACGTTAAGCCGTGACCCTGTGTGCGGGAGAGCCATACCCTGTGCACGTTAAAGAACACGCTGGATGGCCTTGACGGGAGGCTACCAACTGCCTCCCAACAGCTGTTCCAGTGGGTCCCCTGCCCCAACCTTCTCTGAGCCTTCGGGGTTTATGTGACTTGGCCATTTAGCCCATGGTGTGCAAAAAAAGTGCCGCTCAGAGGTAAAACAACAACTACTACAACTAGAATGGCTAAACATTAGCCTCATTAAAGTGATTTATAGTAAAGGTTGAGAGAATAACTGAAAAATCTCATAGAGGATTGTTCAAGTACACTAAAATAAAATTCCGTATGAAATAAGAATACGTTTTCGGTTTCTTTTTTTAAAGTTTTACCATGAAATCAATTTATGTTCTTAATGAATGCAACTGAATGTATTTTCTGTATCCTTTTTCTCTTTCCCCAATTATAGAAGCTGCTATTGTTTATTCAATGAGGACACAAATTTCTTCGAACCATTACGTCATGATCGTTTTAAATTACTATCTCGCATAAATTCTCTCTTTAATTTTTCAAGCAAAATGTGCATGTGTTTAGTTTCTTCTTCAAAATCTTTTCCACTGAATAGTTTTTCTGGTCTTAATAAATACGTATGAATGCATTTTTCCAATATCGTTCTCTCCTATCAACTTATAAAAGGTCTTATGTTAATTTGGGGTGGCTCAGGCGGTAGCGCGCCAGGCTCGTAATCTGTAGTTCCCAGGTTCGAGTCCCAGCTGGGTCAGGGTTGAGATTTATCTCCGCAAAATTCCCCGCCCTGCCCACGGTCATTAGGGGACACCGATGGGCTTGGAATAGGCCGCCGTCCGTAGGATGGGACGTTAAGCCGTGGCCCGTGTATGGGAGAGCCATACCCTGTGCACGTTAAAGAACACGCTGGATGGCCTTGACGGGAGGCTACCATCTATCTCCCAACAGCTGTTCCAGTGGGTCCCCTCCCTCAACCTTCTCTGAGCCTTCGGGGTCCTTGTGACCTGGCTATTTAGCCCATGGTGTGCAAAAAAGTGCCGCTCAGAGGTAAAACAACCCAACCGAACTTATGTTAATTCAACACGAGTCAAATTTCTTCACATTTTAAAAGCCTATCTGCCTTCACAATTTAAAAGCCTATCTGCCTTAAATTATGCCCGAATTTCATCACATGGTTTTTTCAGTGGGTGAAGTGTTCGGTACGTATTTCTTTCATAGGTCTTTCAGAAAATATGTAATCTTATCCTATCTTAATTTTTGTCAACTGAATTTGGAGTTCTCCTTCAACTGATACAGTCATGCATTCAGAAACTTTCGAATATGTTCCTCCTTTACGAAATATCACATACCTGAACTGTAGATTTCGCTGTGAAATTAAACATATGCAAAAAACAAATATCTCTCGGTAAAAGGTTTTATGGTGATTTGTGTTGAACTCCTGCAAACAATTCAGTTTGCGAGAAGAATTGTTAAAACAAGTTATCAACAGAATTGCTGAGTGGGGAACTCGTAAATAGGCTTGTTGAGTGGATAAGCTGTCAACATAGTGAATACATCAACATAGTGATAAGAACACGATGTTGTATTGGACGGACGAGCGATAAACTCCTTACTGGCCCCAATAAACGAGGTAAATTTTTTTAAATAATGGAAAGAGACAAACAGAGGTACTAGAGTTCAATCTGTGAACCCTCGTGTCGCCCGATGAAAACATACTGATAAGAACAGACGTCACCAAAAATTCAAAATTTCGAAAGGTTAACCCTTTCACGACTAAGGGAAACATTTTTCCCATTTTAAAATTGGTGATTGTCGTATTTAATTATAACCTTATCTGCATTTTTTATACAGAATGTCAAAATAGAACGTATGCCGAACGCAATTACGTAAACGGAAACGTTTAGTCCATGTCCATATTTGCAATAATGTTGCATCTGTGCAATGTCCATCTTTGCTGGGGCGGGGGGTGGCTCAGTCGGTAGCGCGCCAGGCTCGTAATCTGTAGTTCCCAGGTTCGAGTCCCAGCTGGGTCAGCGTTGAGATTTATCTCCGCAAATTTCCCCGCCCTGCCCACGGTCAGTAGGGGACACCGATGGGCTTGGAAAGGCCGCCGTCCGTCGGATGGGACGTTAAGCCGTGGCCCCGTGTGCGGGAGAGACATACCCTGTGCACGTTAAAGAACACGCTGGATATCCTTGACGGGAGACTACCATCTGTCTCCCAACAGCTGTTCCAGTGGGTCCCCTCCCCCAACCTTCTCTGAGCCTTCGGGGTCCAGGTGACCTGGCCATTTAGCCCATTGTGTGCAAAAAAGTGCCGCTCAGAGGTAAAACAACCCAACCCATCTTTGCTTCACAACCAAAAGAAATTGCTTCGCAGAATATCATAATTAGCACATCATTTTGTACAGTAATTTTATTTCATAATTTTGTATTATTTTAGTTAACATTTTGTTCTAATAAACCAATAAATAAAAGACATTGCATAATAAGCCTAACTATAATTTGTGTAACCTTTATAGTCCATTGGGAAAAATATTTCCCATAAAATTCCAAAAAAACTACACATTGTTATGTATTTTTCTTATGCTTTTTATTTATTTTACGTCTAAACAAACTAAAATAAACAGTTACATACTAATATTTACTCTTAGAAACCTTATGGTCCTGAAAGGGTTTACTAGTTGATTAGAAAATTACGTAAAACCTACAAGTTTTTAGTAGATCTTTATATTAAAATACGAATAGTATTTAAAATATATATATATGCCAGAATTTTTTCATGGATCAAAACCCATACGTTTTGCAAATTGAAATATATTTCGAACACAATTCTCGCTCCCTTTTTATTAATATTTTTGAATTTCCCAGGCTATTGGAATAAATGATGGTATTAATCAATTGCCAGGATAGAGATAACAGTGCACTTCTTTATTTGAAAAAAAATAATGTTTTAAAATGTTTTTGTGGTCTGTTTCGCAGGACTTTTTAGTTTTCAGATTGTAAAAATAATTCTTTTAATACCGACGTACGTCAACAAAACGAGATGCTTTGTAAGCAGGGACGACATTGAAATAAATGACGGCATTAATCAGATGGGAGAACTGTGTACTGGAAAAGTTTATTCCTAAAAGTATTTTTCAGAATTTCACCAATAATTATTATTAGTAGCAAACAGTGTAATTCCCAGTTTGGAAAAAAAATGAAGTTTTTTCCACGTTGGGTTGTGTTGGGTTGTTTTACCTCTGAGCGGCACTTTTTTGCACACCATGGGCTAAATGGCCAGGTCAAATGGACCTCGAAGGCTCAGAGAAGGTTGGGGGAGGGGACCCACTGGAACAGCTGTTGGGAGACAGATGGTAGCCTCCCGTCAAGGCCATCCAGCGTGTTCTTTAACGTGCACAGGGTATGGCTCTCCCACACACGGGGCCACGGCTTAACGTCCCACCCGACGGACGACGACCTTTCCAAGCCCATCGGTGTCCCCTACTGACCGTGGGCAAGGCGGGGAATTTTGCGGAGATAAATCTCAACGCTGACCCAGCTGGGCCTTTTTTTTTTTTCCACGTAATTTTTGTTTTGTTCAGTTACGTAGCCCTGTCCGTCAATAAAACATGGTGCTTTTTGAACAGGGAAGATATCAAAATAAATGATGGCTTTAATAAGAAGAGTGAGGAATGTGATTCAGGGATTGGCAATTTTTTTCCTAGCAGTATTTTCAAATAAACTATTATTCAGAGCAAAGAGTCCCCTTGGAGATTTTTTTATTATGACGATTTTTATATCGATAATTATTTTATTTCCTTTATTTGAGAATTTTACATCGATATATCGAGATATAATCGAGATATATCGATTATATCGAGATATTTTTATATCGTTTATTTGGACGATTTTTATATCGATATAGATCAAATCACTGATAGGGGTACTGGAGTATAACTACTGATGGTATATCTGTCGTATTACATCTGTAAATCACATCGAACTCTCACTCTGATACATCTGACAAAACTTGATATGTTTGATTACATTTCTATGCATTTGATTTGCATTTACCATTTATTAATAAATGTATACATCCTCTCAAAGTTGTAAACGTACTTTTGAAACACCCTGTATATAATGCCCTAGTTGTTGAGAATAGTTTCTGGAAATATGTTTCCAATATTTATTCTGATTCTTTTAAGTCTAATCTAATGACTTACTTTTGTTCCGTTTCCCACCTCTCTAAATTTTAACAGATCTAAGTCTGTTGACAGGCTCCTATCAGACCTCTGCAACACAAGAGAATACTTACGTATTCATTCATTTTTATTTTTTGCCATGACGTAAACAAAATACTTTTTCACTTGTTTCGCTCAGTCCTTGGTCAAAAATCTTGCATATGCACTTAACTTCAATTCATTAAAACTCTAAGCAAGTTTGAGAGCTTAATATATATCTATACGTTCCCTCTCAGATCATGAAAATTTGATATGCATTAATGCAAACTCGTGAAAGTTTCAACCTAAACAAACACACATTTCCTGTCCTGGCGCTTCTTTCAACTCTCTCCCAAGATCCAAGATAATGAGACTTAACTATATTAGCAACGATCACAGTGCGGTGAATTTCTCTATCGTGTAATTACATTTATTTTCTTCTCCTTTGTGCGTGGTTTTGAGGAAGTTGAATAACAAGGGCACATTAATCACAGAGTAGTGCATCAAAGGTTCCTTCTCTTCGTATGCCTTTCTATTTTCAATTGCTGATAATCCCTAGAAAATATTCTCTAATTTGTTTCCAAAGTTCGCGCCAAACCACCTGCGGGTTCAAACTGAAGTGGCAACCATTGAGATAAATACGCGCACGCACGCACATACACCCATATTGTTCGATTTGAGTAATTTGTAACGCCTTATAATTTCTCGCTGCAGACTCTGCTGGAAATATTCGCGAGATTCATAAATTTCTCATTAGCTTATTCAAGTTCTCAAAACCGATTCCTGGGAAGAAAAGGCTCTCTTCTCGCTGCACTCTCTCTCTCTTTGCAACGCCGTAGTCGTGAACTTTCCTTCGCGGAGACAACCCCAAGGTAATTATTATGGACGTCCGAAACCCCCAGAGAGGAGACAGAACAGTCATTTATCGTCCATAAATATCCATCCTTCCTCATCTGGGGCACCACTTGTAAATGATTTATGTGGCATCTTCGAGATTGCGTCATAATTCTGGTCCGTCATTGGCTTCTAATATTTCACGTGTTCCTTGCGTCATAAAAATATAAAAATAGGGCTCGCGGGCACTTTGGGCTGGAGAAGAGTATTGAGAGGGCGGGGAGGATAGATCGACGTGATGTAAACAGATCGCGGAAATCGCGTGTTGATGAGCAAAAATGTTGTATCAGGTATATAAAAAAACTCTGATTACTTTAGAACGGAAAATCATATTTTGAAAAATGGTTCTTTTGCGAAATTTTTGAAATTCAATATCAAAGAGGCTCAGACTGTATATAGCGAGGCTCATAACTTAAAATGCCTCATGTTCGAATCCACTTAGCCAGAGAGGAGATTTTCTTCAGTTTTTCAGCTTTTATTCCGTGAGAAAGGTGAAAATGACGGGTTTAAACCTTAGACCCACTGACTGTGCCTTTTAGCGAACCACAGAGAGACAAACTTAGCAAAACATTTCTATCAGTAGTTTCTTTTCTCCGATTTCGATATGAACCTTGGTGTTTTTGCAACCCAAAATTTTACTTAAAAGCTCTGCATAAAAAAATATACCTAAACGTTTAGCCTGCAATAAATTTCCTGCTACCTAAACATTTAACTAAACGAGAAACAAAAAAAAGAAACAAAGTGTTGAATCAACAAAATTTCTTAGTGGATAAGTTATCAATAGAATTGCTGAGTGGGCAAGTCGTAAATAGGCTTGTTGAGTGGATAAGCCGTCAACACACTTGCCTACTGGACAAATCTATTAACAGCACACTAGGCTCGTAAACTGTTGTTTCAAAGTTCGAATCCTCACTCTGACTGTGTTTACATTTTGTCCGTTATAACACGTTAGCCCACGCTATGCCTAAGGAAAACGATATCAATGTGCTGGATGGACTGCCATCCTTCCAATGTGACATTAAACGACGGCTTTTTCGAAGAATGTTATATCATTTGCACGCTCAAGAACACACCGTATAACCTAGATGAAAGGTTTCCATCTGTCTCCTAACATCTGTTCAGTAGATACCCTTCCAATATACAGCTTACTTTGGGATCCTCTTATGATCCCGCTATTTAGACCTTTATTTTGAGGAACGGGGATGGCTCAGTCACTAGTGCTCCAGGCTCATAATCTGCAGTTCCCAGGTTCGAGTCCCACCTGTGCCAGCGTTGAGATTTATTTTCGTTAAATCCCACCCTGCCCTGGGTCAGAAAGGGGACACTGATGAACTTAGATAGACGACCATCAGTTAAATGGAAGGTTAAGCCGTTGCTCTGTGTGCATTTGGGTTGGGAGTTTTACCTCTGAGCAGCATTTTTTTGCACACAGTGGGCTAAATGGCCAGGTCACAAGGACCCCAAAGGCTCTGTGTGCAAAAAGAGCCATTACTTGCGCACGTTAAAAATACGCTTATTGGCCTTGATGGGAAGTTACCATTTGTCTCCTAACAGCTATGCAGTGGGTCCTTCCCCTAACCTTTTCTGAGCCTTGGGGTTCTTGTGACCTGGTCATTTAGACCGTTGTGTACACAAAACTTTTGTACTCAGAGCCTTTGTGTACACAAAACTTTTGTACTCAGAGCCTTTGTGCACACAAAACTTTTGTACTCAGAGCCTTTGTGTACACAAAACTTTTGTACTCAGAGCCTTTATGTACACAAAACTTTTGTACTCAGAGCCTTTGTGTACACAAAACTTTTGTACTCAGAGCCTTTGTGTACACAAAACTTTTGTACTCAGAGCCTTTGTGTACACAAAACTTTTGTACTCAGAGCCTTTGTGTACACAAAACTTTTGTACTCAGAGCATTTGTGTACACAAAACTTTTGTACTCAGAGCCGTTGTATACTCAGAGCCTTTGTGTACACAAAACTTTTGTACTCAGAGCCATTGTATACTCAGAGCTAAAACAAAGTAAAATTTCTATAATAATCTTTATTTTCTTTATTTTATTCCGCCAGTCAATACAATATACATTTACATAGCATAATTATCTAATAACAATTAATATATACATGAGAAAAATTGAGAAGTGAAATAGCTGAGAAATATCAATTGCATCAGAAAAGGATAACAATCATATTAAATATTAGTGTTTAATAGGAAAGGCGAAACAAAAAAGGAGAGCATAGTAAGCTGACGCTTATTTTTAGTTAATGCTCCCTATTTCCTTCAAAGTTCAATTATGACAACAGTAAAGTAAACAATAATTCAAATAGTACAATAATTCAATAGTATAAAAGGTCAAATGGTTATTAGACATATTACACTGATACATAGAAGAAGGTTTCATTGCTTTGTAAGAAGAAACGTTCTACATTTGATTTGAAATAATTTTAAAGATTTTGCATTTTTAACATCATCAGGAAATTCAGACCAAATTTTTACTGCATTGTATTTGATAGATCTCTGCCCAATTGACAATCGACACATAGGTATACTCAGATCCTCTCTATGACGTGTTTCATAATTATGAAAAGTCGAAAGACTCTGAAAATAGTCTTTAAATCTATCCAATTTAATCAATCTCATTGTAATCGAAGACACAAAGTTTCCTGATATCAGTTTGTAATTATTATAGACATTAAGAATTTTAACCTCAGAAAATAAATGTGCCACGGGATCATAATATCTTTTACCAACAATATATCTAACAATTCTTTTCTGAAGACGATATATAGCATTCAGATTATAGTCAAAAGTATTACCCCAGACTAAAATTCCATATGTTATATAAGGATAAATGAAAGAGTAGTATAAATTTGTCAAAATTTGTTTGTTAACCAGATGACGTATTTTACCGATCATACCAATATTCCTTGACAGTGATTCTCAGCTGCTTTACGTGAAATGACCAGTTCAGATTTTCATCGATCCATATTCCTAAGAATTTATATTCAGTGCATCTCTTTAGCTTAATTTCATTAATTTTCACATCGAAACATTTCTCATCGATATTTTTGTTTTATTTTTATAAATCATGTATTTGGATTTCTTGACATTTATTAATAAATTGTTATGTCTGCACCATTCAGATATAATATTTAGAGAGTAGTTAACACTGCTAATCAGGCTTGCAGAATCTTGGTTGAAATCGACAATGCTTGTATCATCAGCATATAATAACATCTTTGAATTAATGTGTAACTTTGCTAAGTCGTTAATGTAAAGTAGGAAAAGGATCGGACCAAGAATCGAACCTTGAGGCACACCTCTGTAAATAAAATGTTCATCTGATATACTACCATTTACTTCTACAAGAGCTTTCCTCTGAAATAAGTAGCTTCTTAACCAGTTATTTATTTTACCTCTCAATCCATAAAATTCAATTTTCTTTAACAAAATTTCGTGGTTAATACTGTCAAATGCTTTCGTAAAATCAAGATATATAGCTAATCCAATGTGACCTGCATCCAAATGATTGACAATATGCTCATATAAATCTGCAATGGCTGTCTGAGAAGATTTTTTATTTTGAAAACCATATTGTTGTTGTGTGATAATTTTCATATTATCTAGGAATTTAATCATACGTGTACAAATTAGCTTTTCAAAGATTTTCGAGAAGATTGGCAAAATTGAAATTGGTCTGTAGTTTTCTATGTTTTCTTTATCACCTGTTTATGTATGGGAAGAATTCTGGCAATTTTCAGTTTATCCGGGAATACTTCGTTTATTATTGATAAATTAAATATATAGCACAAAGGTTCTTTTATTGTATGTATAATCTTTTTAATTACATTAATATTTATGTCATCTATACCTGGTGACTTATCAGCTCCTAGATCGTTCACTATGTTACTGATCTCTTGAGTAACAATTGGCATGACATAAAATGCCTGGTCTATGCACTCAATTTGATATTTATATTTGCCATGAAATTTTTCAGTTTGGTTCAGTATCAATTCGTTAACGGTATCATGAAAATAGCTATTGAAGGCATTGGACTTCGCATAGTCATC
Organism: Ryuthela nishihirai; assembly: GCA_038380435.1. NCBI lineage: Eukaryota > Metazoa > Arthropoda > Arachnida > Araneae > Heptathelidae > Ryuthela > Ryuthela nishihirai. The sequence goes on along the minus strand of JAWZYU010000016.1, from coordinate 13,416,888 downwards.
AGCAATAATTGCATCATCAGAAGAAATGTCTCCTACTATTGACTTACATTTATTTCTACCCAAAACATCGTTGAGATATTTCCATTTCTGTTTAGAATTTTTGCTAGAATCAAATCTTACTGTTATAATAGTACATTCGTGCATTCAAACACTTTTTTATTATTACTATTATTTTTTATTGTGTTTTTCGAAATACATAAAACAACAAATATTTTTCGATATATTAAACTAGTATTGCCAAACTCATTACAATTATTCCTAAAAAATATAAGACAAATAAGAAAAATATCGTATTTCTTTCTCGCAAAATGACTCCAAAACATAACTTGAAACTTTATCGTCATTAATAAATCATTTTTCTTAATCCTATCCAAACGCGAAAAAGAAGGAACAAAAATTAGAAAGAAATCAAGAACTGCACAAAGACATCTTGTTTATCTGTTCCGAAACAACGATTTCTTCAAAAGCTCCATTCCTTGTTTTTATTTTCTTTATTTTTTTCCCACAGTACTAATTGGCTTCGGAATACCGTCTCCGCTCCACAATTACGCAACTTCCGGCCCAGACGTCACTACCGCTGAGCTGTTTCTCAGTGGCCGAAGATCTCCAGCTGGTGGGTCTTCATCCCTCCCGCATGTCGGCGAAACAAAGGTCGGGAGGATCGATTACACGAAAGGAGATTGCAGAAGTCCTGATACCAAGTGACAGTATTGTCAAACCATACTGATTAATGTCATCTGTGGCAACTCTCTCTAAGTCATTCTTTCGTTGTTTTTTTTTCCTCTTCTTCGATGTTCCTGGAAACCATCTTTTGATTACAAAAGGAAAAAAATAAATACAACGTTTTCTTCAAGGCCAGAAGAAGGAAAAAGAAAATGAAAACTTTCGTTACTCTATCTTATTGTTGTGACATCGGGAAAGTTTTGAAGATGAAAGAAACCTTCGGTTTTAGGAAGATGAGGAGCGAGTTGTTTGAACTCTAGTGATCCAGATTGTAAATATGGGGTTGTTTGGTTGTTTTACCTCTTAGAGGGCACATTTGCTTGCACACAATGGGCTACATGATCAAGTTACAAGGACCTAAACCTTTCAGAGAATAGGTCAGGGGGGCCATTTGTTATTTTTTTACATTAGATGTAACAGTTTTGGATTGGATTGTTTTACCTCTGAGCGGCAGTTTTTTGCACACCATGGGCTAAATGGCCAGGCCACAAGGACCCCGAAGGCTAAGAGAAGGTTAGGGGAGGGGACCCACTGGAACAGCTGTTGGGAGACAGATGGTAGCCTCCCATCAAGGCCATCCAGCGTGTTCTTTAACGTGCACAGGTTATGCCTCTCCCGCACACGGGGATACGGCTTAACGTCCCATCCGACGGACGGCGGCCTTTCCAAGCCCATCGGTGTCCCCTACTGACCGTGAGCAAGGCGGGGAATTTTGCGGAGATAAATCTCAACGCTGACCCAGCTGGGACTCGAACCTGGGAATTACAGATGCAGTTGATGGAATCTGGGTTCAAATCCCGAGATAGCATGGTTTGTGTTTGTATGTTGGATGAAAAATGAGACAAGCCTGATGAGCTTCTAGAATACCTCAGTCCTTTTTAAAAATATAAATAATATTGACGTTAGTTACGTATTAGTTGGGTTGTTTTACCTCTGAGCTGCACTTTTATGCACACAACGGTCTAAATAGCCTAAGGAAACAGATAGAAGTTTTCTGTCAATGCCGTCCAGTGTGTTCTTTAGCTTATACGGAAAAGCAACTAAAACCATACCTGCATGTAGAACCATAACTAAACCTCCCATCTGAGTAACATGGGCTTTTCCAAGCCCATCAGTTTCCCCTTTCTGATCGTGAGCAGCGCACTAGTTAGCGGTGAAAGCTCTAAACGCTAGAACAACATTAGTTACGATTTTGCTTTGCAAGCATACGCTGCATCTACTAATTGCTAGATTTCTCTGTTTCGTTTTTCTCTTACCAGAAGAAAAACTTGAACCGAAGCTCTAGAAAAATTATTGCTTTCCTTGCACGGATTTCCATTCGATATATTAGTTTCTTTTCCATTTCAGATGACGCACATTGTGGCATTTTGATACGAAATAGAATTACGAAGCTGCCAAATCGAAAAAGAAATATAATGCCAGAACAGAAAGCAAGAACTCCCATTTGGAGAAAAGAGAGAATGTTTCCAGCCTCACCTAGCTTGAGCATTTCCCCGGATTGATAAATGTGATCATTTGAGTATAAACAGAGACAAGATTCGTGCATTCTCTTCTTCTCAGAAATAACAGATTTGTTTAGCTAACTCTCACCCCCCCCCCCCTCTACTATACAAACCTTGTGGTTTTGCATGTTTTTATCCCATTCTTCTAAGTAAAGAGAGAAGAAAATATAAGACTAAGAAGACATTTGCATTTCTTTTTTCTTTCCATATCTCGCGTTCTTTTTTTCTCTCCCTTAAACTTTTGTTCCCTAAAAGAACCACGACAAACGGTTTGATTACGTTATTAAGTGCAAAGATGGTAGTAAGGGAGGGAAGGAGAAAAAATGCAAGAAGCCAAGCACCTGCACAATGAGCACGGAGCAACAATCAAGCACCGTAACGAAACGTACACTTCACCGCAAGTCATTACTACACGAGGCTGTTTCTCCGACAGAGAGACCGAGTGGGAGGAGCTTGCTTTGTCCTCTTCCACGTGGAAAACACGCAATAATCTAAAGGTAGGAGCGCGGCCAGTAGAGGAAGATGATCAGGAGGAAGCGCAAGAGCAAGGCTGCAGCATCACAAGACATAACGACTTCTGCCTGGCGGATCATTTGCCTCTAAGAATCAATATCCCGCGGAGACGAAGTTGAGGAGAAAACACACCTCCCGTGAAGATAACCTCACATCCGTCGCGACGTCGTCACCATGTGCGGAAGAAAACTGACGCCAAACCACAGCTTCTCCTCATCTTCTCATTGCTCTCTAGCCTGACAACCCATCACCTCGTCCGCCACCTTAATAATGTTAGCGAATATATATTTAATGCTGCAAAGCATCGGGAGATTTTTCTCCCCTTCCCCCCTAAACATCGAGTGTTCATGTGAGATGAATTTAATAGATAGAGCGGGAATTATTTTATGGGAGTGTCAATCATATGGTCACCCTCCCACTTATTTTGTAATCAGTTAAAAGTCGATCCCAATTTGACATCCGATTTTACTTTTCCACCTTAGTTAAGATCAGCACTTAAACACAAAATTTAAGAGATGATCGTTTCTGATTATTAGATACACCAGAGAATACCAAACTGTTGGCAGCCGAACGTCTTAAACGGCTTGTGAAAAAAAGGAAATTGAGGTGGAAAAATTAAAATCATAAATGAAGAATATATTGGGAATAGATTTCTGGCTACAAATGTTCTCAGAATTTCCAAAAACCTCTAAAGGTGGACAAAAAATATTCCGAATACCCTTTCGACTACCTATTTTACGACAGAAATTCGAAATTGTGATGATCTAGAAGTTTTTTTGTATTGGCTTTTGGGTTGGGTTGTTTTACCTCTGAGCTGCACTTTTTTGCACACCATGGGCTAAATGGCCAGGTCACATGGACCCCCGATGGTTCAGAGAAGGTTGGTGAAGAGTACCCACTGGAACAGCTGTTGGGAGACAGATGGTAGCCTCCCGTCAAGGCCATCCAGCGTGTTCTTCAGCGTGCACAGGGTATGGCTCTCCCGCACACGGGGCCACGGCTTAACGTCCCATCCAACGGACGGTGACCTTTCCAAGCCCGTCGGTATCCCCTACTGACCGTGGGCAGGGCGGGGAATTTTGCGGAAATAAATCTCAACGCTGACCCAGCTGGGACTCGAACCTGGGAACTACAGATTACGAGCCTGGCACGCTACCGACTGAGCCACCCCGCCCCATGTAATTCTAGTTAATTCCAACTTCTTTTTTGTCCTGATCATTTAGCACGTTGTGTGAAGAACTAAACGAGACACAGGGGGCATGGAAAGGCAGTCGTCTGTCTGAGAGAATATTAACTCTTGATTTTGTGGGTAAAGGGGACGGGGATGGCTCAGTCGGTAGCGCGCCATACTCGTAACCTACATTTACCAGGTTGGAGTCCCACCTGGACCAGCGTTGAGATTTATCTCTACAAAACTCCCCATCTTGCCCTGGGTCAGTGCGGGACACCTATGGGCTTGGAAAGACCGCCGTCCGTCGGATGGGACGGGACGTAAAGCCGTGGAACCGTGTGCGGGAAAGACATTCTCTGTGCACGTTAAAGAACACTCTAGATGGCCTTGACGGGTGGTTACCGTCAGTCTCCTAACAGTTGTCCAATAGGTCTCTTTCTCCCAACCTTCTCTTAATCCTTGGGTTACTTATGACCTGGCCATTTAGCCCATTGTGTGCAAAAGGTGCCACTCAGAGGCAAAACAATTGAACCTTGTGTGTATGAGTGCACACCTTGCAAGCACTAAAGAACACATTGGACGGCCATCCATTCTATCTGTTTCCGAACAGCTGTCCAGTAGGAATTCCCTAACATGGGCTTATTTGAGCCCTAGGAGTCTTTATGACTTACCATTTAGCCCATTTTGGGCAAAAAACTATCACTTGAAGGTAAAACAACCGAGCAATGCGATGAGATTCTCCTCAGTACTTAGCCCTGAAGGCTCAAAATTTGATGCTACCATGTTCGACTTCCCACTATGTCTGCTCTGATTTTTTTTTCCTCTCACCACAGCTCTGCCCGCAATTCATATTTATAATACATACATATTTTCAATTCTATGGGACTGGTGTCAATTCAATCAGTAGCGCACAGGCTCGTAATCTGTAGCCCCAAGGTTCGGGACCCAACTGTGCAGAGTTGAGATTAATCTCCGCTAACCCTCACCTGGTTCTCGGTGGCTTGAAAAATGGGCTTGAAAAAGCCGAATTCCTTCAGTTAAGACGTTAATCCGTGGTACCGTGTGCCAGGATAAGTTGTGTTGCTTCTACCTATGAACAGCGCTTTTTTGAGAACAATGGACCAAATGGCCAGGCCACAAGAACCACGAGGGCTCAAAAGGTTGGAAAAGAGGACCCACTGAATATCTGTTAGAGACAGATGGTAGCCTCCCTTCAAGGTCATCCAACGTGTTCTTTAACGTGCACAGCGTATGACTCTACTGCACACCAGCAGGTTTTAATTCCCATCCGATGGACGGCGGCCTTTCCAAGCCTATCAGTGTTTTTTACTGATCGATGGCGGGGCGGGAAGTTTTGCGAAGATAAATCTCAACACTGGCACAGCTGGGACTCGAACCCAGTGTGTAGGAGAACCATCCTTCTACAAGTCAAAGAAAGGGCTAGTTTGCTTTTACGGGGGGCTCTCATCTGTCCCCTAACAGCTGTTCAAGGAATCCTCTCCATACCTTTGGCTGAACCTTCGGGAGTTCTTATTTTGATCATTCAGATGTACTCAAAAATGCTACTCAGAGATAAAATAGCCCAATTCATAAAGGTTTGAACTACAGACATTCGTGTTACAAGATTGACACCATACTGATGAGGTTTTAAACAGTCGAACTCTTTGTTTCGAATGCTAAATTTCCTTAGAACGTTTCCGAAAGTTACGGTTTTAAGTGCCGGAATGAACGCTACAGCACGAACAAACAGTTTATGACCATTTAAGTGCTTAGCTGTTGGATTAACTGGGAGAGAAGGCGCTAAGCAATTTATAAAGCTTTCCTCTGCTTAAATTTGTTTACCTAAATCAAAATCCAACAGCTTTAATGAAGCTTAACGTTGCCAACATTAATAAGAGGCCAACACTTAATGTGTGCCTCATTTTCTCGCCAGACACTCCTTTGCATCATTGGTCATCCCCCTGCGTAGTTTAAGAAGGGAAATGAATACCACTTTATGCGGTTAATTGTTCCACTGTTATCAACCATCTCGAATGAAAAATCTGCAAAATCCTTCAAACACTGCTTTGGTGTAAGTCATTCTCCAAACCTTCTATAATTTGTTTATTATTCATAGTTCGGGCTAAGTAGGGTCATTATGGGAGGTTGAAACGTTCTTGCACAAATGCATTTATTACGGCCAGAACACGAGTAACAAGGATGCAGATAATTCACTAATGTGTCAGCTCGCATTAGGTGTCGTTTTGCGGGAAAATTCGTTCTCCTGGTTACTGTTATGCGGCAAGGATGGCGTTTATAAGGATTTCTGGCGGGAACCCTCTTCTCTTCCGAAGAGAACAGCCTTATTTATGAGAGTCTAGATAGGCCACTGATAAAATGCTGGATAAATCTTTTCCTAGTACTTTGCCGCTATTAGCGGCGCCACTTTCGCGGGGTAGACATGCACGCACGAGGCCTCTATTTCGCTGTAAACCGGACCGGAGAATTTTATATAAATTGATTTATCGCTGACGAACTCATAGTCGGTAACACTGAGTTATAGCTAATGTTTACAGGAAAGATATGAATCAAGTCGGCGGGAAAAATGGCGACCATCTAAGAGTATATTATAGCAACTACTTGGAAAAAGTTACTGTTTCATGAAGGGGAGTTATTTACTGGATTTTAGGATATCTAGTTAAAGTATAAATTTGGGAGTTAACCGAGGCCCGAAAGAATGAAAATAACGGTTGTAAATAATTGGTTTTATTTTTGTCTTCTCTAAACGCTGATGTTAAAAATGCAAATTTTGTATAGGAAAGGCAAACTTGGCAGGTCTATAATTTTAGCTTCGCAGGCTTCAGATAGAAACAAAACCTCTTGGCCAGACTGTTTACATTAAAAACATCACGCTACAGAACCAACCGTTATATGCGTTCCTTTAACCTCCAGATAAAGACAAATGCGCTTGAAAAAATGGATTCATGTGCTCTTCCCGAATGAGTGGAAATTTTCCCTACAGACGGACAGCTGACGTGCGCTGATTTGGAAAAAAGTGAGAACCCGAAACTAGCCCCCATAACATCGTTGAAATAAATGCATTTGGTGGATGAGATCTGACTGTGTGGGCTGAGTTTTAATTGAATGGTTGTTCATTGAATGTATGTTCGGTGTTAGGTGAATACGTTAACGTGAATTCGTTATCTCAGAGATATCAGGATGAAATTCTTGACCCCTATGCTGGTGCAGAAGATGGCGATTTCATCCTAAACGACAATAATATCCCTTCCAACAGAGCAAGACTGACCAGCAAATATTTCGATGAAGAAAGTATCCAAGAATGAAATAGAACTTAATTCTCTCCGGATCTGAACTCAACAGATCATCCATAGGATATCCTATGGATGTTCAAGAGTAAGAGGTCTTTCCAGGATATCCTATAGATGTTCAGGAGTAAGTGGTCCTTCCAGGATATCCTATGGATGTTCAGGAGTAAGAGGTTTTTCCAGGATATACTATGGATGTTCAGGAGGACGTCAGGATTGCTTTTAATGTTCAGTGGACGTTATTGTCTTCCCATTCTTAGGATTACTTTATTGAGAGCCTAAATAATTGCTTGAAAGAGGCCACATCCCTTATTCGCTCAACATTTTGTAATCATCTCTCCGTTTTTCACGACTTTTTCTTATTCGTTTTAGGCTACATATGTAAATCATTTCAGCCCAAATTTTTATCATTTATCACAGCATTATCTTTGTATCTTCCTGCGAAATTTGATTGAATTTCTCCAAATATATTTTGAGATATTCGTGTTTTATTTATCCATGCTTAACTTTAGACGAGCAATGCAAACCATTTTCGAACTAAATCCAGTATATAATCCAACCTTGAACCTATGCCTTGGTGTGCACAAAATGTTACAAGACGAAGCATCAATGCCAGGCTCCTCCTTTTAAACCAAAACAGAGGAAACAAAAAGGCTTGAATGCTTTCTGATGGGCGGCACTGAGAACTACTCTTTTACTACTTACGAACAGTGGTCCCGCTATTTGCCTTTAATCGGTGTCTTCAGCTCTAATTCTTTCTACATTGTACTTAATCGGATGGAGCTGCATAATGTGAACTCCAATCAGTTTCGGTTTTTTTTTCGTTTGCAAAGGGAGTTAACAGAAGCAACTTTTTTTCGTTACTGCTGGTAAATGGGAATGAAATCCCTCGATTTAGCAGAATGCTTGCAAGAGCTGCTTACTGAATCTTTCTGTTGTGGATATTTTCTACTTTTTTTGTAATCGCTGCTCTTCTTGTTGTTGTTGTTGTTGTTGTTGTTGCTGCTGCTGCTGTTTTTATTGGTGTTGTTGCTACTGATGTTATTGTATTTCCAGCATTAGGTTTCTTTTTAATAAATTTCCTTCTGTCGAAGATTCAACAAAGACGCCTAAACAAAACGGAATGATGATACGCTTAAAATAATAAAAACATCGAGAAGTAGAAAAACTTACACAAAGAAAAAAATGGCGAGATTTAATCTTGATCTTAGCATAAAAAGCGTTTTACAGCCAACAACGATATCAAAGAAAGGATATTAAAGTTGTGTATAAACAAAGATCCTTCATATCCAAACAACCTAACTCATTTTTTATTCAGATGAGGATTCAATGCATAAAAACAAATGTTACTAAAGGTATAAATATCCATTTTATGCAATTATCTTTTCCGTATTGTTTATACTCTTATGCAATCACTGATCCAGGAAAAAAATGAAATTGAAAGTGGGGAGAAAATGATCCGAATGAATGCAACATCAATAAAAAATGAACCGGAACGCGTGTTCAGGTATCATTTTTCCACCTCTGTTTTAGTGTTTTTTAAACAAAATTGTTGAAAAAACGTGTAATATATATATATAAAAATAAATACCCACTCAAGCAGCTGTTTGCCATAGGGTCTGACAGGAGTCTGTCATTTTGTATGCCATAGTAGAAGGTCTGTGAGGATGTCAGGACCTCAGCAGAAAAACAACACTCAAATCCATGCCTTACCCGGGGCTTGATGCCCAGGTCCCTTAGATCAGTAGTCAAGCGCGCTAACCACTCGGTCATGGGATAATATATATATATGTGTTTAATAATTATTTCACCTCATTTACAAGCATTTTAAAAGGGGGAGGAGGAATAACCATCTTGACCCCTCCCAGGTCCGCCTCTGCTCTTAAATCAATGTTTGATAATTATCATTTTTAATAAAACTTATTAAAATTATGCGCTGTTTAGTGGCAACCAGATGGTTTCATTAACAGTTTCTTCTGTTAATTTATATATTCCATCAAACAAAACATGTATAGAATTGTTTTAAAGGTTTTTAAAGGGCCTTCTTTAAGTTAAATAAAAAATAATCACTCTACAGATTATCGCAGGAAAAACCCATTAAACAAACATGGAATGTTTTTCTAATCCTCCAAGACTTGCAAAACAAAAAAATTCAGTTATAATTGAGTCTCTAATGAATCTCAATAACAACGGTGCCCATTATGATCATGACCATAATCAGTACTGTCACTAGTAGTTGTTAATAAAACTTTTTTTAAGCTTTCTTTTTATTACCTAGTAAATTTAACGGTTGTTTTTCCGTTTTAATATCCATCCACAGGTCTTTAGAGGTAAAACTTTAAAAAAAAAGGCGTTTTAACGCGCAAAACGTTGACAGCAGAATCATAAATCGACGTTAATTGCCTGCGATCGCTATCATTTACAGGTTCGCCGCGTTGCGCAAGACCAGCGGTAGAGAAAAGGTCGTATCTTTTAACTAAGGGAACGTTTACGATGTCGCTAACCTTGGCACAAGCCGGCGAGACTTTCTTCAAGTTCTGCACTCAGTAAACACGCTCCGCTGTTGGCTTCGCTTTATTAAGGACACTATTGAGAAAAGATGAGCTTTTCCAGGGCACTCTGTCCGTTCTTGGTGCGCTGGTTATTGGCAACCAAAATTTTATAGATGGGTGTTTTAGAACGGATTCTATCGACTAAGCCTAAGTAGGAATCGGTGAAAATATTCTCCTGTGACTTTACTCGTAATAGGTGTTCAGGATGAAATTACAGAACAATGTTTTCTCTCCACTACTGGGGCGGGGGTGGCTCAGTCGGTAGCGCGCCAGGCTCGTAATCTGTAGTTCCCAGGTTCGAGTCCCAGCTGGGTCAGCGTTGAGATTTATCTCCGCAAAATTCCCCGCCCTGCCCAAGGTCAGTAGGGGACACCGATGGGCTTGGAAAGGCCGCCGTCCGTCGGATGGGACGTTAAGCCGTGGCCCCGTGTGTGGGAGAGCCATACCCTGTGCACGTTAAAGAACACGCTGGATGGCCTTGACGGGAGGCTACCATCTGTCCCCCAACAGCTGTTCCAGTGGGTCCCCTCCCCCAACCTTCTCTGAGCCTTCGGGGTCATGTGACCTGGCCATTTAGCCCATGGTTTGCAAAAAAGTGCCGCTCAGAGGTAAAACAACCAACCAATCTCTCCACTACTGGTTTCCTTCGATTAAAAAGTTTCAGTTTTTAAAAGAAAGTGCTGCCACCATTCTGGACTCTTCGAGTAAGGTGTGTGGATATGAATTTTTGTCTTCGATGGGAAGCTATATTAAATTTATTTAAAATTTGACAAGTTGAATCTAAAAACGTTCGATGAGATCGTTTAATCTTAGGAGGTTATGAATGTAGGAGAGGATCGATTATAAATATAAAACTAAAAGGACGAATATCGTCTCTGGCGCATATGAGAATCTCATTTTCAAGGAGAATGAAGTTTTTTCTTTACCTACTCTTTCACTCCTTAAAAATTTTAATTTGAGCTGGCAGATGATGGAGGAAGATGCAAATAGTAGTTCATTAGTAATTATACAACGTAAAAGTATTCGTCTTTTAATTCTTGAATCTAAAGAATTGCATTTCCCACAGCTCTCTCAGAAAAGTGGGTAGATTATTGCTGTCGGTAGAATATCTCTTAAAAACTAACGCTAATTTTTCAATTTCTTTTTCTTTAGATTTTATTTCTAAAAATTGATAACAGCTCTGCCGTTTAACCATGTCGTGATCTATAAAGACATGTATATTAAAACTATAAGTATTTGAAAAATGCGAATTATAATATTTCATTAGTACCAATCAAATTAAAAAAGAGTTTTCTAATTATCATTTTCATTGTTCCCAATGGAAACTTCATGACGTTCACATTCCATCACCAAAATTTCATATTTCTATCAATAATATAAAATAAATAAATACCCCCTCAAGCAGCTGCTTGCCACAGAGGTCTGACAGGAGCCTGTCAGTTTATATGCCACAGTAGGAGATCTGAGAGGATGGCAAGACCTCAGCAGAAAAACGACACACACATCCATGCCTAATCCGGGGCTCGAACCCAGGTCCCTTAGATCAGTAGCCAAGCGTGCTAACCACTCGGCCACTTCATTTGAAACTTTCAAACTTTATCGCCCTTAGAAAGCCCAATTATTGTGTTCGAAAGATTCCTAAAGTGCGAATCATAATATTTTATCAATTCCTATCTAACCTAATTATTCTCATTCCCATATATGAAAAAAAGACTTTTCTTCAACATATTGAGTTTATAATTTGGCCTTCCATTACTTTTGCGTAACATGAAGATCTCTAATGTTTTCGTAGTCTCAGAATGTGCTAATAAACGCGAACTGTGAAGGGGTTCTTTCCCCTATCCCCCAGGACAAAATTAATTCTTTCATTTCCTCCTTTTCATCTTCCTAGCTTGCAATGGCTAAATGCAACAACTGTTGCTTAATGTCAACATATTTGGAGGACCAATTTGCACAGTCGGGTTGAATTTCCGAATTCTACTGCTGCTTGAATGATATGCATGAATTTTAATTTATTCTCCCTCCCTTGACAAATCAGTGTTTAATTTGTTATTGCTGCTTCCTCCTTAAGAAAATCTTATACTCATGAGTATCATGATTGCTAAAGAGTTTTTATTATAAATAAATAAAAATAAATACCCCCTCAAGCAGCTGCTTGCCACAGAGGTTTGACAGGAGCTGTCAGTTTATATGCCACAGTAGGAGATCTGAGAGGATGGCAGGATCTCAGCAGAAAAACAACACGAACATCCATGCCTAAATCCGGGGCTCGAACCCAGGTCTCTTAGATCAATAGCCAAGCGTGCTGACCACTCGGCCACGGGACGGCTCAGTTGTTATTAGAAGTACATAAATAGAAATCATTCTTCAAGCTTGCTAAACTTAACCGGTGTTGTCTACAAAAGAAGTAGCAAACTATAATAGAATCCGCGACGACTTCTAAGAATAAAACCTGAACAGGGAATAAGAATTATTTGGTCTTACAGTTGGTATGCTTTCAAACGAGTCGAAAGCTTTAGTATGTGGTCTACACTGTCATTATTTTGAACTTTAAAATCCCAGAAATATAACGAAACGGATAACAACTTAATATATCCTAAAAACATTAATTTTACAACTGTATTATCAACATAGATTAATTTTGAAAAAAAAGGAACATGCTATATTTTAAGTGAAAATTTACTCATAACTTGTTAATAGAAGAAGTTCAGTGATTTGCCTTCCTGTCTTCATAGTGGCATTCTCATTTGAGCCTCCCTTGTAGGAAATAATACATAAGAAACATCACTGTTTTCAAATAAATTGCTACGCGAATAAAAAAAGAAAGCATTTCAAGCCTAATGGAACGAACACAGAATTTCAAAATTCGTTATGATTTCGTTAACATTTATTCAAAACATTTACTTTCCTCCTCTTTTTCTAATATTTGTCAAACAGAGCAGAGCGAATTTCTCAGTAGCAATGTCATCTTTGATTGCAAGGGAAAAATGCAAATTCCGCATGAATTATGGAAATACTTCATGTTTACGTCTCCCTTAAATTTGCTTCATAGCTTCACGCGGTGCAGAAGCAAAACCAGAGAAAGGGCGACGCAACCAAGCGCCATAAAACATTGATAAACTACCTCTGGTTGGGCTCGTAGACGATGAATTGACCTAAAATTGAACAGCTGTAGTAGAATCCAACTGTCATCCCTGAGGTGGATTGCAGGCTCCTATTTTAATCAATATATTGACAAGAGCCTCCGTGTTTATGGTAAGCACTTCGGGCCATTGCCCCAACGTGTGGATGTGTTTGTGGATATCACAGCTGAACCAATACGATGTTATCTTCAGTTCTTGAGAAGAAGTCCATCTGATGCGGGTGATTTTCAAATACAGCTGGAACATCTGTTTCTTTTGAAGAAGAAAAAGATGTGTGGGTCTCTGTTGTCTCGTGGGAAAGGCACAGTGGAAATGTTGCGTTTTTTGTAGTATTCTGGTTTTTTTTTTTCACAAATAGATGCTTTGAAATGTCTCGAGTAAGTTTTGGAACACTAAGTTTTTAAAAATAAATCCTTAATTTAGACTTTATATTCACTGTTTTGTATTAGGTGATGCCTTTGAAAACGATTCGTACATTTACTATTCAGTTATACTTCTTTTTTTTTCTATTTAGCGCGATAACTGTACAGCATTGATCATGTTTGGGCATCTCAAGCTTTTGTTTTTGCTTAAATCATGTTACTTGGATTTCATTTCAGATTTTTTTTTCTTCTTACGAATTTGAGCAGCATTACAATGTTATTACAGTCAACTAACATCATATGATATTAAGGTTAAAGTTTTTTAGTGCTACTGAGGCTAATAATTAACCAAAAGAACTCCTGAATACCGTTTCTGTATTATAACACTTGATCAGAGGGAATATAAGCAGTTCCGTTTCAAAAGAAACTCAATTGGGTAGAAGTTACTAATCAGAAAGAAGTCAAACGAGCAGAATCTCTGGATCAGAGGGAACACAAGACGTTTCGTATTAAAAGAAACTCAACCGGGCAGCAGTTCTTGATCAGTTGAAAGTCAACCGAACAAGATCTCTTGATCAGAGAGAAATCAACTGGAGACAGGAGCTTCTAAATAGAAAGAAGTCAAAAGAACAGGAACTTTTGATTATAATGAAAACAACAGCTCCTGTACAGAGTCTAGAACAAGATCAATACAATCACAGAGAAGAAACTCTTGATTAGAAAGGAGACAGCAGAAGAACAGCTCCTGATCGTAAAGAACGCAATAAGGCATCAGCTCCTACTCCTAATTAAGAGTACAACAGGGAAGCAGATCCTGATCAGATGGATGACAACAACTCTCGAACAAGAGATGTTTATCGGACAACAACTTTTCATCAAATTGAAGACAACGTCTTTGTTCTTGATTGAAGGAATGCAGCCTCACCTCCCATCCGAAGAACTGCGGCCTTACCAAGACCAACGGTTTTCTCTTTCTCACCGAGGGCAGGGCGGGAGTCAGTAGAGATAAATTTCAAAGATGTACAATTGGGACTCGAACCTGTGAACAGCAGATTACGAGCCTGGAGCGCTACCGATAGATCCAACTGCTCTCCCCTGATCAAAAGGACGTCAGCTCATCATAAGACGAGGTAGAAATAAGATGATCATCATAAGAAAATGAAGAAATGAGATGATCATCATAAGAAAGAAAGAGAAATGAGATGTTATCATAAGAAAAGAGAAAAATGAGATGATCAGCATAAGAAGAGGTAGAAATAAGATGACCATCATAAGAAAGGGTGGAAATAAGATGATCATCATAAGAAGAGGGATAAATGAGATGATCGTCATGAGCAGAGGGAGAAATGAGATGATCGTCATAAGAAAATGGAGAAATAAGATGGTCGTCCTAAGAAGAGGGAGAAATAAGATGGTCGTCATAAGAAGAAGGAGAAACGAGATATCATCATAAGAAGAAGGAGAAATAGGATAATCATCATAAGAAGAAAGCTCGGAGTAGCTTCTAGGATTCTTCTCTATCCTATATGTTGCAAAATTTTAAAAAAATTAAGAAGGGGGGGGGGGAATAAGATGATCATCATTTGAATCCTCCTGTGTCTTTATATCCTACTTCATTATCCTCCTGTGTGCATTAATATTTTACTTGAAATCTCTTCTAGGGGAGCAATTTCCTTCTACAGAAGAAATTTTTCGTAATCAAGAAGCCGAATTGCTTATTCTCGAGTTAGAAATCCCACAAGCTGTCCACTAACCGATTTCAGTATGACTGCTTATAATTAAAAAGTGAGAATGACCCTTTCTGAAGACACAATGCGAGGTTAGTACACAAAATATTTTCTCAATACGCACAGAAGATCAATAGACCACATTTTCTTACTAATAAGCTTAGAAAGCGAGTAAACTACATATTTCTTCTAAATATCTGTAGATTGTTATACAGAGTGATTCAAAATTCGCGTAACCTGAAATGTAAATGCTTATTATTGAACTGAAGCTGAACGGAATTAAATACCGATTCTAACGTTGGCAACCCTGTAGTCACTGACATATGCAACACTGTTTAGTTCTCACGCTGTCAGTTCTTTGTTGGTGACGTGTATTGATTGAACGAAAATTTCCTAGGCCGAGTGAGATAATAGTCGAACGTTATTTAACAACCAAATCATTTTTAACTGTTCAAGCGGACTTCAATGAAGCGTTTCCTGATTCTCCGGTACCTAAGAAGTCTACAATATATTACGTACAATATTACAATATTACGTTTAATTGCTCGATTCCGCTAGATTGGGGGAGCGTACAATCACTCAAAAAAGTATCCGAACACCATGGTTGATTACAGAATTCAGAAAAAATATCTGGCAACGATTTTTTTTAGAAATTAGTGATCTGGCAACCTTTGTGTCATACACTATGGTTGATTACAGAATTCAGAAAAAATATCTGGCAACGATTTTTTTAGAAATTAGTGATCTGGCAACCTTTGTGTCATACACTATGGTTGATTACAGAATTCAGAAAAAATATCTGGCAACGATTTTTTTTAGAAATTAGTGATCTGGCAACCTTCGTGTCATACACTATGGTTGATTACAGAATTCAGAAAAAATATCTGGCAACGATTTTTTTAGAAATTAGTGATCTGGCAACCTTTGTGTCATACACTATGGTTGATTACAGAATTCAGAAAAAATATCTGGCAACGATTTTTTTAGAAATTAGTGATCTGGCAACCTTCGTGTCATACACTATGGTTGATTACAGAATTCAGAAAAAATATCTGGCAACAATTTTTTTAGAAATTAGTGATCTGGCAACCTTCGTGTCATACACTATGGTTGATTACAGAATTCAGAAAAAATATCTGGCAACGATTTTTTTTAGAAATTAGTGATCTGGCAACCTTCGTGTCACGTGACACGAAGGTTGCCAGATCACTAATTTCTAAAAAAATCGTTGCCAGATATTTTTTCTGAATTCTGTAATCGACCATAGTGTTCGGATACTTTTTTGAGCGACTGTACGTGACAAGAAACATAAGTCGGTCTTCTCTATTAACTGATGAAATTCATGAGGATTTTGTTGTATTCAAGAAGAGGGAAGACACTTCCAACATCTATTGCAACCCGTTATTAACAATTTGTAAACGTAAATAGAGAATAAATGAAATTTTTTATTGTGAGTTGAGCGAATTTTGAATCATTCTTTAAAACATACAATATTTCTTTATATGTATTTATGTATGGCCGAGTGGTTAGCGCGCTTGGCTACTGATCTAAGGGACCTGGGTTCGAGCCCCGGGTAAGGCATGGATGTTCGTGTCGTTTTTCTGCTGAGGTCCTGCCATCCTCTCAGACCTTCTACTCTGGCATATAAACTGATAGGCTCCTGTCAGACCTCTGTGGCAAGCAGCTGCTTGAGGGGGTATTTATTATTTTATTATTAGTAAACTATATAATGCAGGTGAACGTACGCAGAAGATTACTAAAACATACATACTCTTCCTTAAATGTTAACAGTTAAAATAGATTAAAAATTAATTTAACAAATTATCTTAAATAAATTATATAACTGTATTAAATTTTGTAAATTTCATAAACTTTTTTGCATTTTATATTTTTGTCTTATTTTAATTTTAATTTTTAATAAGACTATACCGTATTTCTTCGATTCTAAGACGCATCACGTTTTTAGAGACGTTTATATGGGAAAAAAAGTGCGTCTTAGAATCGAAGAAATTCCGTAATTGAGAGAACATGTGTATATGTATTATGAATGTAGTATTCAATTACCTACAAATAAGTTACTTAGCTTTGTAGTCCTATGTATTTTATACTGTATTATATGTCCTTATGAATGAATAAACAATGTCTTAAAAAATATGGGCAGAAAATTAATAGACCACATACAATCTTGGAATATTCACAAGGGGTTATAAACCACATAATGTCTGAATTATTAGGTTATAAATCACTTAATGTCTGAATTATTAGGTTATAAATCACTTAGTGACCGAATTATTAGGTTAAAATCACTTAATGTTCGAATTATTAGGTTATA
This sequence comes from Ryuthela nishihirai, assembly GCA_038380435.1. NCBI lineage: Eukaryota > Metazoa > Arthropoda > Arachnida > Araneae > Heptathelidae > Ryuthela > Ryuthela nishihirai. The sequence continues at coordinate 13,399,558 of JAWZYU010000016.1, read as the reverse complement.
AACAACATAATGTCTTAATTATTAGGTTATAAACCACAGAATATGTCCAAACATGCAAGGAAATGTAAAAGACCACAAAATCTTCCTGAACTATATTTATATACACACAGAAGTCTAAATGATCGTATATTCTTTCTAGATATTCACAGCAAGTTGGTAGAACACACTCTTTTACAATATTTACAGAAAGTTAGCCGAACTCATAAACATTTATAATATGAAGAAGATGCTGATAGACCTTTCTGAATATGCCTAGAAGATTAGTAAACCATATTATCTTTCTGAATACATGAATTAAATTATATACCATTATTCCTCTTTAATATGCACAGAGTTCATAAACAATATAGAGCACAGAATTAAAACAATAGTTAAAGAGTATCACAAGTTCACATTATAACGTCACAAATCTATCCGGCAGATAGGCAGGTAAATCAGCTGAGGAATCTTTAGTGGTTCGCTTTTCGATGTGTGACCATTATATTCCAATGAATTGTCAGCACCAAATAACCCAAAAATATTCTGATAATTATGATGAGCAACTCCTCGAAGCAACGGAAAATACCAGACAAGGTACAGCTCGAAATTATCTTTAATATTCTATGAGAATGTTAATTGGTAGAATGAGGGACACAGCTGCTCCACACATTCCAGATCATTATTACAGCTCGGGTTTACTACCTAGTGGGATGTAAATTTCTCAGCTTTCACGATTACAGACTATTAACTTCAAACACGGTGAACTGCAATTCACCAGAGAGGTTTATGATTCTGCTCTGGAACGCAAAGTATGTGGTAAGTGCGGAAAAATAAAAATACTTGTAGCCCATAAACTAAGCAAAATATCGCAGTAAAATATGATTCGACCCAGCTTTGTTGATAATAAATAAAAGGAATATTTTTCTGAACGCTTATTTAAGGCTTATCTTTGTATATCACTTCCTTATTTTTACCTCACCGTGCAAAAGCAACCTTTAAAAGGGTGAAAGACTGTAAGAATCTTGGTTTAATCATTTATGAATGAGTTGCTAAAATACAGTCGCTCAAAAAAATATCCGAACGCTATGGTTGATTACAGAATTCAGAAAAAATATCTGGCATCGAGTATTTTAGAAATTAGTGATCTAACAACCTTCATGTACTGTACACGAAGGTTGTCAGATCACTAATTTCTAAAAAAAATCGTTGCCAGATATTTTTTCTGAATTCTGTAATCAACCATAGCGTTCGGATATTTTTTTGAGCGACTGTACAATGCAAATGATTGCTGAGAAAAAGTGTAAATATGGAATAAGTTGATAAGGAGAGGACATTTTAATAATAATTTCCTTAGATTATTTGATAGATATAAACGAATGCCTATAATTTAATTTATTCTTAAAGAACCATAATTTTTACATACTGAGTTGTGTTGGTTGTTTTACCTCTGAGCGGCACTTTTTTTGCACACAATGGGCTAAATTACCAGGTTTAAACGACCCTGAGGACTCAGAGATGGTTGGGGCAAGGGAATCTACTGGACAGATATTGGAACACAGATGGTAGCCTCCCGTCAAAGCCATTCAGCGTGTTCTTTAAGATGCACAGGGTACCACTCTCTCGTACATGGGCCATAGTTTCACGTCCCATCCGACGGACGGCGGTCTTTTCAAACCAATCGGTGTCCCCTACTGACAAGGTTGGGATTGGGTTGTTTTACCTCTGAGCGGCACTTTTTTGCACACCATGGGCTAAATGGCCAGGTCACATGGACCCCGAAGGCTCAGAGAAGGTTGGGGAAGGGGACCCACTGGAACAGCTGTTGGGAGACAGATGGTAGCCTCCCGTCAAGGCCATCCAGCGTGTTCTTTAGCGTGCACAGGGTATGGCTCTCCCGCACACGGGGCCAAGGCTTAACCTTCCATCCGACGGACGGCGGCCTTTCCAAGCCCATCGGTCTCCCCTACTGACCGTGGGCAGGGCGGGGAATTTTGCGGAGATAAATCTCAACGCTGACCAAGCTGGGGCTCGAACCTGGGAACTACAGATTACGAGCCTGGCGCGCTACCGACTGAGCCACCCCCGCCCCCCTACTGACATAAGACAGGACGAGGAGTTTTGCGGAGATAAATCACAACGCTGATCCAGCTGGGACTCGAACCTGGAACTACAGATTACGAGCCTGACGCGCTACCTACAATGCCTAAGTTGACAGCTTTTCATCATTGAACGTTATAAAAGAACATTGCGTTTTGTTACTTTTTATTATATTGTGCATTGAACATAGTTTCACGGCGTTAATGGAAATTTGAAACATATAGATCTCGCTTCAAAAGAAAAATCAATTGAATAAACTCTATCCTAGTAATGCAGATATTTTTTTTTTCTAATCTCTGGCTCGGAAATATTAGTTTTTTTTTTATTTTTGCTACGTATTTCGATGCAATGGATCGAGAAATCTAAACTATATAAAATACTTTTTAAATGTAATGTAGATTTGAAATAATGATATAAAACTTTATCATTTCAGTATTTTTTTTATTGAACTTCACAATTACAAGTCGAATATCAAGATTCCTTTCAGGCAATTGTTCTTTTTTATATAGATGCCCTAAATCTTGACGAACTTCTTCATGGGGAAAAGTCTCCCTTATACCATTAATGTTTATGGCAAACCATTTCCTCAAAGCACTAATGCCTAAGATGGAAGTCTTCCTTATGCTTCTAGTATATGGCTAAAGTCCTCCATGTACCATTAATAGTCAAAAGTTTTTGATGTGTTACTAATAGTAAAAGTTTCCCATATGAAAATAATAGCGAAAGTCGCCCATTTGCAAATAAGAGACAAAGTCGTCCATTTGCCACATAGTGAAAAGTCTTCCATGTGCCACTAACAATAAAAATCATCTATTTGCCACAAAGAGCGAATTTTTTGTATGGGCTACTAATAGCAAAAGTCTTCCATGTGTCACTAATAGCGAAGGTCTTTCATAATCAACAACAGCAAAAAGTTTCCGATGTGCCACTAATGGGAAAGCCTTTGGTGTGTCAGTAATATCTAAAGTCTGACATACACCATTAACAGCTAAAGTCGCCCATTTGTCACTAATAGCGAAAGTTTTCCCTATACAACTGATAACGAAAGATTTCCTTAGTCTGCAATGTCTAAGACGCAAACTTTTTATTTAATGCTGATATCCATTGCGAAATTTCCTATTCAGTGCGGATTTTCATTGCGAAATTTTCTATTCAGTGCTGATTTCCATTGCGAAATTTTTCCATTCAGTACTGCTTTCCATTGTGAAATTTCCTATTCAGTGCTGATTTCCATTGTGAAATTTCCTATTCATTGCTGATTTCCATTTCGAAATTTTCCATTCAGTACTGCTTTCCATTGTGAAATTCTGCAATGTCTAAGACGCAAACTTTTTATTTAATGCTGATATCCATTACGAAATTTCCTATTCAGTGCGGATTTTCATTGCGAAATTTTCTATTCAGTGCTGATTTCCATTGCGAAATTTTTCCATTCAGTACTGCTTTCCATTGTGAAATTTCCTATTCAGTGCGGATTTTCATTGCGAAATTTTCTATTCAGTGCTGATTTCCATTTCGAAATTTTCCATTCAGTACTGCTTTCCATTGTGAAATTTTCTATTCAGTGCTGCTTCTCATTGCAAAATTTCCTATTCAGTGGTGATTTCCATTGCGAAATTTTCCATTCAGTCTTGATATTCATAGCGAAATGTTCAACCTGTTACTAATGTTAATCGGGAAATTCTTCCTTTGCCCATCACTAAAGAAAGTCACCCATATATCCTTAATGCTGAAATTATTTCAGATCCCGCTGATATCTGTGGCAAACATTTCTTGTAGGCCACTAATAACGAGATTTTCCACATGCTACTAACGCCCATAATGGAAGAGTCGGTTAAGTCAAAATTTAATTATTTTCTATAATCATCATCATCATCATCCTCAAGTAGCCATGGGCTACGGAGGTCCAACCAGACCGCACAATTTAGTTCTCCAAGCATATCTGTCCTGAGCTATATCTTCTGCACTGCACATCTATTTTAACAAGGTCTTGTTAGACATTGTCTGCCCACCGCATCCTAGGTCTCCCCCTCTTTCTGGGTCCTTTAGGCACACTGTTCATAACCCTATTCGCCAATCTATAATTATCCATACGGGCAACATGGAAAACCAACGGAGCCTCTCTCTGCACAATAGACTTCTCAGAGGAGGTTGCCGACTCCTTTGCTTAACCTCTTCATTATTTACAAAGTTGAACCACCTAATACCCAAGATACTGAGTAAGCATCTAGAATCAAAAGCATCAAGTTTCTGTTATCTTGTTTACAAAGCATCCACGTTTCACTACCATAACTAACCCTAGAAAGAACCAAGCTATTATACAATCTAATTTAGTCTTTAAATGTATATGCCTATTTTTTCATATTCTCCACAGATTCTTAAACGTCCAAGCGGCAATCCCTATTCTTCTATTTATCTCAGGCCGTACATCACCAGTATCGGTTACATAGCTCCCAAGATAATTAAACTGAGATACATGCTCAAGGGTGTTACCATTCAGAGCTACTGAAGCACCAACTGTCCGACCAATTTTCATCACTTTAGTTTTATCTCTGTTTATCAGCAAACCAACTCTGTTACCAGTCTCATCAACAGCCCTAATGAAATAATTCATCTCATCAACATTATTAGGCAAAAATCAAAAATTTTAAATCTCTAGATCATTTAAGGCCAAATCTTCCCCTTGCAAAGAATTTCGCATAACGTAATCAATAACCAAACTAAAGAGAAAGGTGGAAAAAATGCACCCTTGTCGAACACCAGATGCTCACACACGACTAAGTGTTTGACGACACGACTTTCATTATGTTAACTAACTTGTCTGGTATGCCATACGATCTCACAATTAACCACAAATTATGACGATCAACATAGTCGAAAGCTTTTTTGAAATCAACAAAGCTAGCAACCAAAGGTTTCTGAAACTCTAAACATTTCTCAAGAATCTGCCTAAGTGAAAATATCTGATCCACACATCCCCTACCACTTTTGAATCCACATTGATCATCACGCAATTGCCTGTCAACCAGAATCTTAATTTCTATAAAGCACAATCATGGAAAGAACTTTACCTGGAACAGAGAATAGGTTGATACCCCTATAGTTATCACAAGAACTGCGATCACCTTTTTTGAAAATAGGGATAATAATACCTCTGGTAAAATCCTTAGGAACCATGCCTTTATAATAAAAGATATTCAAAATTTCAGTCATCCATGTGGTAACCGAAACATTCCCAGCTTTAAGCATTTCCATAGTAATTTCATCTACCCCTGGGTATTTATGTAAGTTTAGAAAGCCAAAATAACTTCAGAATGTGTTATAGGGCCAACATTAAAGCCAGTAATGCATCTATACTCATTGCAAACAATGGAAGTAGAACTAACCGCATTGTTTAGAACATCACTGAAATGCTTGTGACAGAATCCTCACCTTCTGTCACGAGTTCTATAACCTTATCTTGTTAACCTTCTGTTTACTATACCTTCTGTTTCTATAACCTTACCTTGTTTATCCTTCAATACCTGTATATTTGCCCGTTTTCTACCACACAAAACATTAATTATCTGGTACAGCTCTCTGTTGTTGTGTTGTCTAACTGCTTCCTCGGCTTTGTCAGCCCAGCCATCAAGCCCAAGATTCTTAACAGCAGCTAACTTATCCTTTACACGTTTATTAAGCTCTCTGTAATGCATTCTATTAGGACTAGTAGGGTATTGATTAAAGACATTCCTACAGTTCTTTCTTTCTAAAATATGCTCAAGTCTCTTATCTCTCAAATAATACTACCTCCTCTGTTCCTTTTTTTTTCCTAAATGAGTACTGTTAGTTTCCAAAAGCCTGTTTAAAACGGTCTCATTCTTCCTCAACATCAGTAGTAACAAATGATGACTGTCATAATGACTAAGTAACCTATCATAGTAAGCTTTAGCTATAACTATGTCTTTCAGAGCTTCAGAATTAAAGTTAATTTTCTTTATCCCTAGCACATTTCTTAAGTTTAAGTTGCAAGATTCTTTTAACATGGTAATGGTCATATCCAATTTCATCTCCCCTATATGTGACCTGGTATTCCCAACAGAACTTGCCCATTTGCTGTTAATTAATATATAGCCTATCACATTCTTAAGCAGTCCATCTGGTGAAACCCATGTGTACTTATATATGTCGCGGTGTTTGTAATAAGTGTTAGTTATTCTCAAACAATTAAGTTTACTTACCTGTAGGAGACATTGTCCATTACCATTGCAGCTACCAATACAAAAGGGCCTTTCACCACTCTACAAAGGTCAGAGTCTGCACCAACTTGACATCTCCTTTCTTGACAGAATTAAAAAAAATCCTGAAGTTGTCCGTAAAACCTATCCTTCTCATCCTCAGTGGGGGCATAACAGCAGAAAACATTCAAGTCGTTAATGCTTGTCTGAAATTTTGTTGTAAGAAACCTTTCATTAATGCACTCATATCCTACAAGAGCAACACTGGCGTGTCTGCTGAGAAGCAGACCTACGCCTTGGTGATGCTTATTATCTTCCCTCCCTGAAAAGAGAAATTTAAGATTATTTTTAAGAATCTGACCTTTATCTGTCCATCTGGTCTCTTGCAAGCCGAGAATATCTAAATTATAATGGTGGAATTCTTGTGTGAGGATATCAAGAGAAAAAGTTCTGCGCAGAGTCCTCCCATTCCAACTATCTATGGAGAGAAAATGGTTAGTGGGATGTTTAAAGAAACTATGTTTATTGAGAGAGGGAATGCCGACAATGTCAAACAGCCCCCTAATCGCAGACATGGGGCAAAGCCCCGTTCCCCCACCACTAAAGTCTGAAGCTATCTACACTGGAAGACTTCCTCCAATGTAGAATTTGACGATGCCAACAGAAGAAAAGAGTTCAGGTGCTTGCGATGACCTCTGCTCAGGATTATCCACCAGCTGATAAAACATATCCTGTGGATCTATTCACTTGGGGCTGTCAACCCACAAACGAACAGAAAACACAGCGGGAGATTTTTCCCTCCACAGAAGCCCACCAGTGCAGCAAAATCAGGATCCATAATCAAGCTCAGAGTCTTAATCCAGTCCAGTAAGTTTATATGGTCAACACCAGGACCCTGTGTGGTTGACCACTCCTCAGCAGGGTAGGAAAAAAAAGAAAAGTAGCCATAGTTGTCCAGATTAGTAGGCCACACTAATCTGGCAGCCCTCCCCTTCCGTTCACTTCCACAAGACAGTATCTCTTTTGAAAGGGGGCGGGAGTGGCTCAGTCGGTAGCGCGCCAGACTCGTAATCTGTAGTTCCCAGGTTCGAGTCCCAGCTGGGTCAGCGTTGAGATTTATCGCCGCAAAATTCCCCCGCCCTGCCCACGGTCAGTAGGGGACACCGATGGGCTTGGAAAGGCCGCCGTCCGTCGGATGGGACGTTAAGCCGTGGCCCCGTGTGCGGGAGAGCCATATCCTGTGCACGTTAAAGAACACGCTGGATGGCCTTAACGGGAGGCTACCATCTGTCTCCCAACAGCTGTTCCAGTGGGTCCCCTCCCCCAACCTTCTCTGAGCCTTCGGGGTCCTTGTGACTTGGCCATTTAACCCATGGTGTGCAAAAAAAGTGCCGCTCAGAGGTAAAACAACCCAACCCAACCCTCTTTTGAAAGGTACTAACGGTCTGCACCACGAGAAGGCGGGGTTGGACATTAGGTGCTAGGCCTGGCCGGTTCTATGCATCATCACAGGGGATTGGTGCATAGCTCTCCTTCCAGTGACTACCTAGCTACCATTTACATGCAAACTGATATTGCTAAAATTTTCCAAACCGAAATATGTTGTTTTGTGAACTCATTTTAGAAATCGATTTCTGTTTGACAAAGCTGAGAGTAAAATAACTTGTAAAAGAGAAAATGTATTTTAAAGTACTTAAGGAAAGTAATGTTCTGTTTTCTAACTAAACCAACCATTTATTCAACAAACACATGAATCTGCTTAATGATTTATTCCAAATGCAATTTCAACTTAAACCCGATTAAAAATCATAGAAATAGATAAAAAATTTATTCAATTGCTTTTTTTGTTTCCATTAGAAAAAGCAACTTATTACTTCATTTAACATTTTTTAATTGTAGGAGCATTTTTCGAATGATTAAAAACACATCTTTATGCGGAGAGTAAAAAATGTATTATTTAAAATACTTTCATGAGATCACAGTTACAGATCACATTACTTATAAAAAATAATTACCCCCTCAAGCATCTGCTTGCCACAGAGGTCTGACAGGAGCCTGTCAGTTACATGCTACAAATTAAATAGCTTCAATAAACACTAATTTTTTTCTTAATATTTATCATATCTTAAAGCACAGTTATTAAATCATGGAAAATGGCACTTAAACCGTTTTCTAACTTTACTTCAAGTACGACAGCAAATATTTTACTCTTTAAACGAACCTGAATGAAAAAATGTATATCACATTAGTCTATTCTATGTCAATTAAAATAAAAAACGAAATAGTGTTTAAAGCAAAGCAAAATTATTTCTCTCTTTTCCTCAAAAACTCTTATGAAACGAAATACTCTTGGTTATTTTTAGCCAGATGCTCTCAAAGAGTCTGGGGATCTTAAGAGGAAGAGGATGTACAGAGATGAGACATTCCCGAGTGATGGAGTGAGCCGTCTCCACCAGGAAATGTCCCAAAGAGCACAGCTCACTTACATTGCGAATGGATCCATTGGATACAACTTTTTTTCTACCTCATTTTATATTTTTCCTTTTTTTTCCCCTCTAATACTTTTTCTTCCTGTTTATCTGTCTGCTTCACAAGATTCCCATATCCTGTTGTCTGCTCTAAACCCAAATTTGATTCCAGGGGAGTAGAATCGTCATCATTTTTCCTGAATACAATTTAAATATTTTAAATAAAAAACTCTTCTTTGTTGCTCCTCTAACTTGCTCTCTCCCACGTGGTAAACAGAATAATAAGAAAAGGGAATAAATTTCTATTTGGGGAACTTACTTTACACAAAGGTGTGATTGAAAACGTTCCTTATGCTAAGCCACAGAAAATCTATGTCGAAGGACAAATCTCAGCAATAAAGCATAACATAATGATAACAACCTAATCTAGGATTTGAAACCCATCCTCTGTGTTTCGTAATCCAACATCTTAACTGCTAAGAAACTAAGATCTGAAGCTGAAGGGCTGAATCAGTAGGTAGCGTGCCAGGCTCATAACCTAATGCTCTATATTCGTTGTGTTGTTTTACCTCTGAGCGGTACTTTTCTGCACACCACGGGCTAAATGGCCAGGTCACATGGACCCCGAAGGCTCAGAGAAGGTTGGGGGAGGGGACTCACTGGAACAGCTGTTGGGAGACAGATGGTAGCCTCCCGTCAAGGCCATTCAGCGTGTTCTTTAACGTGCACAGGGTATGGCTCTCCCACACACGGGGCCACGGCTTAACGTCCCATCCGACGGACGGTGGCCTTTCCAAGCCCATCGGTGTCCCCTACTGACCGTGGGCAGGGCGGAGAATTTTGCGGAGATAAATCTCAACGCTGACCCAGCTGGGACTCGAACCTGGGAACTACAGATTACGAGCCTGGCGCGCTACCGACTGAGCTATCCCCGCCCCCTCTATATTCGAGTCCCTACTGTACCTGCATTGATATTTTTTCGGCTAATCACTTTTCTTCCTTTGGTAAGAATAGGATCATCAACGGGCTTGAAATGGCCTCATCCATTTGACGTGGCATTAAGAGAGCTATGCTCAACCCATGTTGAAAAACATGCTTGATGGACTTGACACGTGGCGTCCATCTTCCTCCTAGCAATTACCTAGTGGATCTCTTTCTCATAAAACTTCTCCAAGCCCTTGCAGTTCTTGTGATTTGAACAATTAGCTTACTGCCTGTGAAACGTGTCCGTTCATAGGGAAAGCAACTTAACCCAAAGGAAGTCCACGATTCTCCTCTTAGTAGTAGCATTTTTGAAATTTCTTTACGGATATTGGTATCAATAATACTGTGCACAAGGCCCTGGTTGGGTTGGGTTGCTTTACCTCCTGGTTGGCCCTGAATCGGATTGCTTTACCTCCTGATGGCCCCTTTTCCCTCCTGGAAGGTCCTGGTTAGGTTGAATGGCTTTTTGCACACCATGGGCTAAATGGCCAGGTCACATGGACCTCGAAGGCTCAGAGAAGGTTGTGGGAGGGGACCCACTGGAACAGCTGTTGGGAGACAGATGGTAGCCTCCCGTCAAGGCCATCCAGTGTGTTCTTTAACGTGCAAAAGGTATGGCTTTCCCGTACACGGCCCACGGCTTAACGTCCCATCCGACGGACGGCTGCCTTTCCAAGCCCATCGGTGTCCCCCTACTGACCATGGGCAGTACACAAAGCCCGGATTTACATAATAAAGTAACTTGGGCGGGGGGGGGGGGGGACAAGTCACACATCGAGCTAGAAAAGGTTAAAGGGTGGAGAGCCAAGAGACCGGATTTCCATTTCAGTATAACATTTTCTCTCTCCGTTTTAGAGTTTAGGTGGCTCAGTCGACAGCGCGCCAGGCTCGAAATCTGCAGTTCCCAAGTTCGAGTCCCAGCTGGGTCAGCGTTGAGATTTATCTCCGCAAAATTCTCCGCCCTGCCCACGCTCAGTAGGGGACACCGCTGGGCTTGGAAAGGCCGCCGTCCGTCGGATGGGACGATCTGTCTCCCAACAGCTGTTCCAGTGGGTTCCCTCCCCCAACCATCTCTGAGCCTTCGGGGTCCATGTGACCTGCCCATTTAGCCCATGGTGTGCAAAAAGTACCGCTCAGAGGTATAAAACAACCCAACCCAGGTTCCAATCACTACGCCTGGACCAGCATTAAGATTTATCGCCGCAAAACTTCCCGCCCTGCCACGGTCAGTAGGGGACAACAATGGACTTGGAAAGGCGGCTGTCTGTCGGATGAAACGTTAAGCCGTGGCCCCTTGTACGGGAGAGCAATACCCAGTGCACGTTGAAGAACACTCTGGATGACATTAATGGGAGCCTACCATTTGTTTCCAACAGCTATCCAGTGGGTCTCCACCCCCAACTTCCTCTGAGCCCTCGGGGTCCTTGTGACCTGTCCATTTAACCCATCGTTTTTTCAGAAAACGTTTTGAAAAATGTTTGAAATATGCACAAGTATAACGATTTTTGTCTCCATTACCCTTTCTAACATTCTCAAGTGGAAAGGGAGGCTCTCACTTTTCACTTGAGTTTCTCAAAAAAGTTTCCCATCCTCCGTCCTAAATCCTGTCTTGCTACATACTAAATTGCCGTTTTAACAACATTTTAGGCAAGTGGAACCAAACGTGCAAAATATGCTAAAGACCCACTCAACCGAAATTGCAATTAATATGCTGGGAGAAAAACTCATTCAGTGATAATTCAAGATTTTTACTGAATACGTTGGGCAGAAGTTTGGTTTAGCTTGTAACGTCAGATTCCTCATCTGCAGTTTCTAGATTCGAGTCCTAACTGTGCCTGGGCCGAGGTTTTTTCAGCTAACCCCTATCTTTCTTTCGGTGAGAAAGGGCACACCTGTGACTTGGAATGGTCGCCATCCGTCAGGTGGGATTTTATGCCATGATTGCGTGTGAAGGGGAACTATGACCTGTGCTCGTTAAAGTGCAAGCTGGATGGACTTCAACGGAGACTTCCATCTGTTTCCTGACATCGGCTCAGTAATATTCTTCTCCTGTCCAAACCCTGAGTCCTTGGGGTCCTTATGACCTGGCCATTTAGCCAATAGTACGCATGAAAGTGCCGCTTAAAAATAAGATAATTCAACTCAACGGAATATGTATATTGGCTTCATTAAGACTTTCCAGAAACAATATGCATTTATATTAAAAAAAAAGTGAAATACGATGCTCTTCTATTATATACAACGTAAATCGAATTTGCGAATTATAGTCATTTCCCTAAACATTAAATTTTGATACTAATTTGCTAGGATTTTCAGAAATAGCAGCGACTTGATGAATTTTAATTCTCAAAATATATTATTAAATACCTTGTTCACAAAATGTTTTTTTTAAAACAGTCTAGAGCAGAGGTTCCCAAACTTATTTGTCCTACCGTCCCCTTTTCAGAAAAAAAATTTACTCAGCGTCCCCCTGGAAATCTACCTTCTTTAAGCGAACAAACAGAAAGATATTCCTGCCGATCCATGCTGGACTTCCCGACAATGCGCGACACGTTCGCCTGCCAACACTTGCTTGATAAGACCTGTCGGCGGACTTGACCACTGATCGGTTATAACTTGCATTTTTATGTGTTTATTTGGAAAATAAAGCAATCACTACGACTTTAACTCTATGTTACACAACAGATGAAACATGTGCGATGGAAGAGTTTTTCAAAATTTTCTTATCTTTCCTTCTTTCTTTATGATTCCACTGCCCTCCAATTGCACCCGAGGCTACTACCGACCCCCTGGATCGTTCCAGCGCTCAGCAGGGGGCGGTATCGCCCACTTTGAGAAACATTGGTGTGGAGCATGTGTTGGGGAAAACCGGCGGCTTCCGACCTGCATGTGGTTCTGAGTACCCTAATAAAAGATGGCTCTTGAAGCTTTTCGACTCAACATGCAACTTTGAAAATTTCAAAATGATTTTCGTTAAAAACAAGCATTAGAGCGGGCTGGAAGACGATAGTCTGAAAGCATTGATGCAGTTCAAATGCTCTAAATATACTTCAAGTTCGTCGAGAAAACTCAAGTCACACTCATGAATGGCAGATTTATTAATAATTATTTTCAATAGTTTTTATATACACTTATTTTACAGTTATGCGTTATGGTTTTATTTATGTTAATTAAATAATCTGAGACAATCTTTCTTTTAATCTGAGACAATCTTTTCTTTAAGATAATCTCTCTTTTTTTCCTGTTATAGCTCTTGACCCAATAAAGGTTATAATTTGTGGCTCGTAAAATTTGTTGATTTGCCTTTTTTTTTTTGCTGTTTTGGCTCTTTACCAAAAAAGTATCCCGACCCCTGATCTAAAACATTATTATTTAAGAGAAGAAACCGTAAGTTTCTATATCGTTTGAAATAGATATAGTTCTGAAACAGAATTAATTATAAATCTTTATTATTTCCAGAATATTTAGAAATTAACTACCAACAAAAAAGAAATGCATATTGCAACGAAACAGACTAAAGTCCTTAAGAAGGGTGAAAAAAAAGGAAGGCCACCATCTCCCACATGACTTGGGGATAAATACCTCATCTCATCAACAGGTAGTCTATTCTTAGAACGTGTCGACAGCCTTATTACTCTAGCAGCTTTCCTCGGCGAGATTAGCAAGGATCACTAATGATGCTTAGGTCTTTAATCAGCTATTTAGACTTAAGGATGATGGCCCCTAAACAAGATAAGGAGAGTATCTATAAGAAAAGTTAAGGGTTCTTCTGCTTCTAATTACAGTGGCCTGGAGTCGCAACTTCTGCTTTGAAAAATAAGGAAGAAGAAAGGCAAGGCCTCTTTGTTGTTCTTGCCAAGATGCACGTACTTAAAACCATGCATTTGTGATAATTAAAAACGCTTTTGTTTCCTATCCAAAGAATATGCTGCACTTTCTATTGTTCAATAGGCTGTTGTAGTGATGAAGTCATCACTGTTGAATCTGAGAATCTGTGAAATCTGTGAATCTTCATTTCTGATTTTGTCATATGAACTCAAAGTATTCCGACCGTGAGGAAAAAAGTATCTCGAGATTTTCCAGTACGAGTGCATAGTAAGGTGCTCCAGAACCCGTGAATTTTTTTACCTGTGAAAGGCACTTTTTTTTATTTTGATTTACAATGGGCATATGGCCAAAGGTCAAATCACAATAACCTCAGAGTCGGGTAGTAGAAGGCGATCCGTTGACCAGCTGAGGAGACAGATGGAAGTCTCCCACCAGGGTCATCCAAGGTGTTCTTTAAGGCAGGATTAGAGTTCTCCTACACCTGACACCACTGCTTAACCCTTTCACGACTAAGGTGAACATTTTTCCCATTTTAAAATTGGTGATTGTCGTATTTAATTATAACCTTATCTGCATTTTTTTATACAGAATGTCAAAATAGAACGTATGCCGAACGCAATTACGTAAACGGGAACGTTTAGAAAAAAAAACAGAACTGTCAGGACGCATAATATATGTACTATGTGCAATGACCATCTTTGCCTCACTACCAAAAGAAATTGCTTCGCAGAATATCATAATTAGCACATCATTTTGTATAGTAATTTTATTTCATAATTTTGTATTATTTTAATTAACGTTTTGTTCTAATAAACCAATAAATAAAAGACATTGCATAATAAGCCTAACTATAATTTATATTACCTTTATAGTCCATTGGGAAAAAATATTTCCCATAAAATTCCAAAAAAACTACACATTGTTATGTATTTTTCTTATGATTTTTATTTATTTTACGTTTAAACAAACTAAAATAAACAGTTACATACTAATATTTACTCTTAGAAACCTTATGGTCCTGAAAGGGTTAACGTTCCATACATTACGATATCCTTTTCGAGTACCTCAGTGTTTCTTTATCACCAAAGACAAAGTGGCAAATAGAAGAGAAAATCTCAATGCAGGCATAATGAGGACTCGAACCTAAGAATATCATATTTTCCAGCTTGATAAGCTACCGACTGAGCCTACTCATCCGAGATCTTTTCCTCTTAAGATCGCAATTCTAATTTCAGAATCAAACATCAATCGTTAAAAAGGTTTTGTGGAATGTTTATTACCCTTCTGCCTTTGTAATGCATCTTAATTCCCATAATACTCATTATAAATTATAAAAATATATCTGTAACAAATTTTATTTGTTTTCCAGTTTCTTTTGTAACCGTGGATTTTTCTGAATTTCTAAATTGTCTTGATAATGAGGCCGAACATGTTATTTGGCCAATGATCCCGTAAACGTTATTAATCGGATCGCAACTAAATCATGCCTCAAACACTTGGTTTCGCGTTAGAACATAAATCAAGTGAATACAAAGGAATTAAAGAAATAATTCACTTTAAAATACATGATTACATTCGAAGCAAACTTTGTAGTCGTTCGTCTTACGCTAGGACTGAACTGATGACTCTCAGCTGACAGCTGATCTTCTTTTCTGGAGTACTAGATAATAGATAAACTAAATTTACATTTCCTATTTCTGATAACTTAAGACAATAAACGACTGCAAGTTAATGAGATTTATTCCCATTCACAGCATCTAAGAAGTTTCGAACAGCAGTGCTTGACGTTTGAGGCGAAAGTAATCGAAAATTAATTATTTCAGGCACTCAAAAAACAAAAACAAAAAAACTTCCTATCAACAGATACGCTGAAGCAATTACAATGGATATCTAATGAGCGGGAAATAAATCATGAATAATGACACCATGCGTCATGCATCAAGTGAAGAACTTGGCGTTTGTGTAATCTTTGCACAGTTCAAAACCTTCGCCATGGTTTATGGGTCTCGAAGAGCCTCTTTGAAAAGTTTTAGGGATTCGTTTTGGAGTGGCACTTCATTTTCAAGAACCAAAGAAAGGTTGATTCATTTCCAACATTTCAACGTTGTTTTATGCGAGAGACATAAAATGGATTTTGTCCACAATTAATGACGAATGGGAAATGAACTGACTGGGATGTGTAAGTAATTGAATGTCGGACTAATTGACTGTAACATTTAATTGACAGGGGAAGAAAGAGTATAAGTGTGTCCTACAATAATCAGGTCTAACCTAACAGGATGATCAAGTGACGCATCGATCAAAATTAATCAGACGAAAAAATGACATATCGATCGAGAAAACTAAGACAGCCAACGTGACTTTTAATCAAAAATGTGAGCTAATAACTTAGTGGAATAACTAAAGAAGATGAACAGATCAGTCAAAAATAGACAAGGCGAAGCGATACATCCATCAAAAGAAATTAGGTGACTAAAAATATTTTGCCTTCGAACAAGATAATCCAATGGGGGATCAGAATAAATGAACGAGATAAACAAGTAAACAGAGAGGTCAAAATGAACGAGATAAACAAGTGAACAGAGAGGTCAAAACGAACGAGATAAACAAGTGAACAGAGAGGTCAAAATGAACGAGATAAACAAGTGAACAGAGAGGTCAAAATGAACGAGATAAACAAGTGCACAGAGAGGTCAAAACGAAAGAGATAAACAAGTGAACAGAGAGGTCAAAACGAACGAGATAAACAAGTGCACAGAGAGGTCAAAATGAACGAGATAAACAAGTGCACAGAGAGGTCAAAACGAACGAGATAAACAAGTGAACAGAGAGGTCAAAACGAACGAGATAAACAAGTGAACAGAGAGGTCAAAACGAACGAGATAAACAAGTGAACAGAGAGGTCAAGATGAACGAGATAAACAAGTGAACAGAGAGGTCAAAATGAACGAGATAAACAAGTGAACAGAGAGGTCAAAATGAACGAGATAAACAAGTGATATAACGGCGAGGGATAGTCTATCTGAATAACATATATAAGTGACAAACTGCATTTAACTGACCTTCATAAATAAGCGATATTATTGTTGACAACTCTCTTACATAGTACCAAAATAATGGGCTAACTGATCATAATAAGTAATTAAGAAAATTAGAAAAGTGCTAAGCAGGATAAAATAAATGATCTGCTAATAAAATAATATCTAGTCAGACTCATGATAAGTAAGTTAAGGAATTATCGATTCAGAAATCAAGATATGTAACTTCTGAAATAAGCAACAAAGCTCACCAAGATAAGTATGCAATATGATGTTATCGAAGAAACACATTACTGCATGACTAAAGATTGCAATGAGCAAGCAATGGAATGATCTGCAATTAATGATAGTAAGGATATATGCAATCATGGAAATTCAAACCATGGAAACGCAATAACGGGTTATTGATTACTTTGAATAAGTTACAGATACCCTATGTGATTGTATGCCCTTTACCGTCAGATTCCATGGTCGAGGGGACGGGGGTGGCTCAGTCGGTAGCGCTCCAGGCTCGTAATCTGCAGTCCTGCTGGGTCAGCGTTGAGATTTATATCCGCAAAACACTTCGCCCTGTCAGGATTTCCTAAGCCTATCGGTGTCTCCCGCACACAAGGACACCGATAGGCTTGGAAAGATCGTCGTCCGTCGGATGGGATGTTAAGAAGTGACCCCGTGTGCGGGAAAGCCATAAGCTACGCATGTTAAAGAACACGCTGGATGGCCTTAATTGGAGCCTACCATCTGTATCCCAACAGCTGTTCAGTAGTTTCCTCTCCCCAACCGTCTCTGAGCTCTCAGGGTCCTTGTGACCTGGCCATTTCTCCCATCGTGTGCAAAAAAGTGCCGCTCAGAGATAAAACAATCCAACCCAATCCTTCCATAGTCAGAAACTTTTTCAAAGCCATTTAATATTTCCCTTCTTACCGAGGACAGAGTGCGGGAACAGAGGAGAAAATATCAACACTTATGGGATTCGGACTCGGTAACATCAAATTACGAGCCTGGTGCGCCACTCACTTAACCACTCTCGGTCACTAAAGTTGAGAAAATGAACATTAAAAAAAAGAGTACCTCAATAAATTGAAGAATGTGGGTGCTGATGAAATAGTTTTGTTTTCTTTCTCGGACGACAAGAACAGAGTGGAGGATACCTGCCTCATCCATCCCTGTCAGGAACGTATGTTGTTTGTCGGCGAACAGAGGAAGATCATCAGTCTCCCATTTTAAGATCACGCCGGCGTCCGAACTCTCATGGCTCCTGCTTAGAAACAAACAGGAAGTTTGCCTTCAATCATGGTGGCGTTTCGTTTTCTGATATCTTCCCTATCTAAAGATCTAAAGAAATATCCGAAATAAATCAGGGGATTTCTTTGGCCAGACACGAAACAATATTTGATGATACCAAACTGTGTCGAATGGCATGAAAAATGAGTTTGTCTTAATCCTTTTGCATTCTTCGTTAACATCAGGAAATGGTTTGGGTTGTTTTACCTCTGAGCGGCACTTTTTTGCACACCATGGGCTAAATGGCTAGGTCACATGGACCCCGAAGGCTCAGAGAAAGTTGGGGGAAGGGACCCACTGGAACAGCTGTTGGGAGACAGATGGTAGCCTCCCGTCAAGGCCATCCACCGTGTTCTTTAACATTGGGTTGTTTTACTTCTGATCGGCACTTTTTTGCCCACCATGGGCTAAATGGCCAGGTCACAAGGACCCCGAAGGCTCAGAGAAGGTTGGGGGAGGGGACCCACTGGAACAGCTGTTGGGAGACAGATGGTAGCCTCCCGTCAAGGCCATCCACCGTGTTCTTTAAAGTTGGGTTGTTTTACTTCTGATCGGCACTTTTTTGCCCACCATGGGCTAAATGGCCAGGTCACAAGGACCCCGAAGGCTCAGAGAAGGTTGGGGGAGGGGACCCACTGGAACAGCTGTTGGGAGACAGATGGTAGCCTCCCGTCAAGGCCATCAGTGTGTTCTTTAACGTGTACAGGGTATGGCTCTCCCACACACGGAGCCACGGCTTAACGTCCCATCCGACGGACGGCGGCCTTTCCAAGCAATCGGGGGCCCCTACTGACCGTGGGCAGGGCGGGGAATTTTGTGGAGATAAATCTCAACGCTGACCCAGCTGGGACTCGAACCTGGGAACTACAGATTACGAGCCTGGCGCGCTACCGACTGAGCCTCCCCCGTCCCATTAGGGAATGACTCCAAAAGCGTTGGTGAAAAAACTATATTTCTGCGAAAATGAGAGAGAAAATTTATATATTAAACAATGTTTTTTAATCAATCAATAGTAAATGCAGAGAGTTACCTGTTGGCATAGAAATCAATAAATCAATAAATAGTTTTGTGAAAAAAAATGAGCTTTTGTTGATAAGCGGTACTAGCACCCCTTCTCTCAGATTCATACCAATGTTCTAACACTAAACGATCACCGGCTCTAGTCATTTATCCACTAACGTAACTTATAAATCTGCCAATTGTCTTCTCCGATCATAGATGGAGTCATGGGCGACAAGTTCGGGTAGATTTCTAAGTCAAATTTGTTTTCAAAAGACAGGAGCCGCTGCTAGTTTAGTGCTTAGAACACTAACATAAAATCTGTAAAAATCTTTTTTTTCCCCCACAAACTATTCATTAAGGCTTTTTTATTATGATTATTCGCACCTTTGATATCATAGAATTAGGTTCGAAATGCGATCTTAAGGTTTTAATCATGTGATGCAGTAACGCAGTGTGGAGAGAGACTGGAGACTACTCTCAAACCAAATGGAAATTATCGATATGAATTTAATCAATAATATTTATTTTGAAGAGTAAGAAAAGTTATATAGAAGAGTGTTTTAAAATAATAAATTAGTTGTAAACAAGATAACAGGAAACTAGATGCTTTTGATTCTAGATGCTTACGCAGTATCTTGGGTATTAAGTGGTTTAACTTTGTAAATAATGATGAGGTTAGGCAAAGGAGTCTGCAACCTCCTTTAAGCAACATATGGTGCAGAGAGAGACTCAGTTTGTTTGGCCATGTTGCCCGTATGAATAATTATAGATTGGCGAATAGGGTTATGAACAGTGTGCCTAGAGGCCTCAGAAGGAGGGGGAGACCTAGGATGCGGTGGGCAGACAATGTCAAACAGGACCTTGTTAGAATTGGTGTGCAGTGGCCGGATGCAGCAGATGTAGCTCAGGACAGATATGCTTGGAGAATTAAACTGCGCGGTCTGGTTGGACCTCCGTAGCCCATGGCTGCTTGAGGATGATGATGATGATTGAAGTTAATGTTCGTCAACTCGAACAAATCCCTAAAATTGCAATCTTAACAATAATGTGGGCTGTTTGCTGACACTCTAAAGAAAGCAAATGAAGAACGTGAGAGGAGCGACACTGAGGTCCAAGGGTCGACTGCACAGTCTCCTAGTCTCCTCACTTGCCCACGTGGTGATGAAATGACCACAGGGAAAACAAAAGGGAATATTTATTTATGCATTCAGAGATTACAACACAACTCCAACACTTCTGTGTCGACTTTAATTTTTTTCGAATTTTCGAAACGAGTGCATATTTTATTTTTCCATGTCTCAAACCATTGTTCCATCCAATAATAATGCCCATTGATGATGAAACGATCATTTATCTCTAATATTCTCTTTTTTGAAATTAATCTAATTATATTTAATCTAATTTATCTAATTATCTCTTTTTTTCTGTCATTAAAAAGCTATGCTCGCGATTTCTGATAGTTTAATGGAAAAGTATTATTGCAAAATGTTACTTAGAAATTCATTTTAGTGTAATATGGGATCGGGTTCAAGCCCCGGGTAAGGCATGGATGTGTGTGTCGTTTTTCTGCTGAGGTCCTGCCATCCTCACAGATCTTCTACTATGGCATATAAACTGACAGGCTCCTATCAGACCTCTGTGGCAAGCAGCTGCTTGAGGGGGTATTTATTTATTTTATTTATTTATATAATATACACATTTATGGAATGGAAAACAAGGATCCATACAAATGTAATGAAAGTGTCTGTATCGAATCATACACTGGAGTAGGATATGTTCTGCAACAAAATGTCACTTTTCTATTAATCTAAAGTAAAGTTTCAATTTTTGTTCGACAATATAAATTATAAATAAAATTTTGACTCCCTTTTTTATAAATTTTCATTTTCTCCCCTCTTAGAGCAACAAACAATATTGAAGCTGCTCTTCAATATTGTTTGAGTCATTGTCATGGTCACTGCATAAATCCATAATTTTGTTCCAGTACTGAAAGCAAAAAGAAATGTAAATGCAAAATAGCTTTTGTTAGTAGTCGCGATGATTTCCATTTTGTTAAATAACGGAAATGTAACAATTTGAAAGTTGACAAATAGTTGAGAAATACTATATTATGGTTGTGCATCTATTGAAGATCTTTTAACCAGCCAAAAACATTATCATTTGTGCTCACAAAACTTCATGAAGTGTTGCTATAATTTGCCCAAAACAAACTGGAGACTTGCCGATTGCCCGACTTGGTCTCGGAGAAAACGAGAAAATGGCTAATTTGGATATAGCTGACAGAAATCGGTAAAAAATTCGAAATTTTTCGCAACTTTTTTGTGAGAGAAAGCTATAATTTCTTGGTACTCAAACTGTCTATTCATAGAGTTATGGGTAAAGTCTTCTTGTTCTTGAATAGTGAACAAATAAGTGTAGCTAACATTTGATTGGCTTATTACTGAGCACAGCTAAAAACCGATCAATAACGATGGCCACAACATTACACGCATGTTAACTGGACAGAAGAGCAATGAAGGTGTGTATACTCTTCCAGATGAATCCAGATATTGCTTGCAGAGTGATTCCGGACATTGTTTAATATGGAGAGAACGAGGCACCCACTATCATCCCAGTAACATCCGTCAAAGAGACAGTTACTGCGGAGGTAGCGGGGTGTTTGGGGTGGCATTTCCTTAGGTTAGGCATGTCAAACACGCGGCCCGCCGGGAACTGTTCTGCGGCCTGCCAAGATTGATAACCTATACGTTTATTTAACTTTTGACAACACTGGATTCTTTAATTAAAATTATAAGTACGTACACGGTACGTGAATTAAATAAACGTATTTCAGAAAACATTTCCATTTATATATAAGGGAAACTATTGCGCATAAATGTATATGTCGGAGCCCGATCGTAGAATTGCTCATATCATGAAATGCCGGATCATTTCATGAAATAGTGGCATTTCATGATATGAGCAATTCTACGATCGGGCTCCGACATGTATACACATGTCTCGAGGTCATTCAAATGTACGTACTTTGCGCATGGCAATGAGTCACGAAATGCCAGTAGAGTCGGAAGCTATTCGTTAGCAGTCAGTGAACGAATACTGCGCTTTAATCTAGTTTGCACATAACAATTTTCATCTGTTTTTTTTGTTTTGCGGCCCGCGATTTAATATATAATACTTAATATGGCCCTCGGTGGTTAACGAGTTTGACATGTCTGCCTTAGGTGGACGCACAGACCTCTATGTGTTGACAAGTGGGAACCTCAATGCTCAAAGGTATAGAGATGACATCCTGGACCCTTATGTACGTCCTTACGCTGGTGCAATAGGTGAAAAATTCATCTTACAAGACGTTGACGCTAGTCCACACAGTGCTCGACTAGTGGAACAATACCTTCAAGAGGAGACCATTATGCGCATTAAATGGCCAGCTCGATCTCCGGACCTAAATCCGATTGAGCATGTGTGGGATGCTCTAGGGAGACGTGTTGCTGCCCTCAAACCACCACCTGCAGCAAAGGGGAAACTTACTACTGGTTTAAAGGAACAATAGTCGTTACTCCTTATGGAGCTGATTCACAATATTATAAACAGCATGGAACATCGCTCTCGTGTCTGTATAAGGGGTGACAACACTCTTTATTAAAGAACTTTTCCCATTGCATTATGACACCTCATTTTTGGAAAAGTTCCTCTAAGTGTTATATTTTGACGAAAAATGTTTCTAGTGTAAAATATTTTATACCATTCTGAAACTAGCATTGTAATTCACGTTTCCATCAAATTTCATTAAAACCATTCATGTAGTTTTTTGTTTCTCATAATTTTTCTGAATTTTCCTTAATTTATGGAAACCAGTGTAAATGTTAACAGGTAATCTGTGAATATATTGTTGATTAATTTATGTAATTATTCAATATATTAACTGTTACTCTAATTTCCTTTATTTACGCTACACATCGAACTTTCCACAATCTTAAATCAGTTTAATATATTATAATGAAACTTTTTAATATTATCAAAATATTAAATGAAATTAGGTGTCGACTATTAGATGAAGAGGGGATGCTTTGAAACCTTAACCCACCCTCAATTTTTGCATCATTAACTCGAAAAAAAAAGCTTCTACCCAACCTTAAATCAGGGGGTCTCAACGTGGGGTACGCGGTAAAATTTTTGGGGTACGCCGTGAGAGCTCAAAAGTCGCTAGATCTAGTAACAAAATCGCTAAGTTGGCATTACTATATTATAACTATAGTTTTATCTATCTATATAAGGGGTACGCAAGCTACATACACATTTCCAGGGCGTACGTGAAGCATAAAAGGTTGAGAACCACTGTCTTAAATGATGCTCGTTCCAATTGTTTGCTTTCTAATAAAATAATCTCATTGTAAATTAGGACTTTCTAATCCCAAGTAGGTATTTAATTCTTCACACTCAAATTCTCCAAAAGTTTTTTTTTTTTTTCAAAGTGTGATGTGGATGCGGTTCCGGTTTTTGGAGGAAAAATATCGATCCTTAGATAATTTATAAATAATCGCATGATTCTGTTATTATCGCGCACATTCCTGAATGCGGCAAAATACGACTGGTTCCCATAACATATTTCGCATTTGCTTCTTAGTTATTTAAAACCAACAAAATGCCTACGTAAAAAAAGACATCATTATAAGTTTATAGGAAGAGAGAACATTTATTTGTTTTTTATATGCGTTTATATTTTTTGGCCGCAAAAAATTACTGAAAAAAAACTCTTCCCCATCTATATCTAGTTTGAGAAACTCTGCTCCCAACACATATTCAAATTCATGAAAGAGGATTTTTCGACTAAAACTAACAACCAGAAATAAATGCAAACAATAAGGGAAAGAAAGAGAGAAATGAGATAGAAATAAAACAACAAAAGGAAGTTGAACTAAACAGAAGAAAAAAACAATTCAAAGATCAAGCACTGGTGTCTTCTTCAGTGGCACTAGAATTGACAAAAATGGACGTGCGATATTAGCGCAGACGAAATTCTTCCTCCTGACTCATCATCGCTCTTTGTCCTTGCTCTCTCTCGAAGACGCCAAGTCTTAGAGTAAATGGCGTTCTAGATCATTAAATACTGTCTTTGGAGACAGCAGCCCAAGCACACAGACACAGAAAAAAATTATCAGGCATTTGGCAGATGTGCCTGGTTCATGGCGGTCGAGAAGGATGTGTGACAGGGCCCTTTACTGCGTTCATGTCAGGCGGTGTGTTGTTGGCTGTGTATGCTTAGAATAAGGCGATGAGTAGATAGCCAATGACGTAACGAGTATTTAATGGCTGCTATCTGCTGGAAAAAATCCCTACACTAGAAGCAGCTGTTAATCTTAGGGAAAAGCGATACTGACTTTTAAATGCTGTTAACGACACACCTATCATAATCTAAGAGGGAAAAATCACTTGGGCAGTAAACACTGACGTTAAACGGGACAAGGGTTTGTGGTGTCAATTGATCGCAGGCCTGATCATATATTTCTATTGTCTCTCCGGTTTTCTTAATATTAGGCGCTTGCTTTACGATTGCTAAAGGTAATGGCGGGGAATCTCGATGTTCCTAAAACCATTAGGTGTTATGGCAAGCTTAAAGAAACTCCGGTTTCTTGTCAAAACCATCCCCCCGTCCGTTAAGTGCGAACATAAATACAAAAATTTTTTTTTTTATTTTCTTAATGTTTCTGAGGTTGTAAACTTAATGTTAGCCGTAGGCTTACCTCGTGACAATAAATGTCACTGGTGTGAAATTAAGCGTACATAAATGGTGCTGTTTAAATCAGAGTTAGAACAGGGACTAACAGGAGCTTGTGTAGAATGGTAACAGCACTTTATTTTTTTTGCAACGTAATTTTCGCTATAACAGACAGATTTCCTTTTTGTGTCTTTTGACTTATAAAACTAACTTTGGTGAGATGTCGAAGAAGAATTTTGTTGTGTTGAAGCCGCACGTTTTTCTCCACAATGAGCTATATGGCAGATTACAAGGTTGGGTTGTTTTACCTCTGAGCGGCGCTTTTTTGCACACCGTGGGCTAAATGGCCAGGTCACATGGACCCCGAAGGCTCAGAGAAGGTTAGGGGAGGGGACCCACTGAAACAGCTGTTGGGAGACAGATGGTAGCCTCCCGTCAAGGCCATCCAGCGTGTTCTTTAACGTGCACAGGGTATGGCTCTCCCGCACACGGTGCCACGGCTTAACGTCCCATCCGACGGACGGCGGCCTTTCCAAGCCCATCGGTGTCCCCTACTGACCGTGGGCAGGGCGGAGAATTTTGCGGAGATAAATCTCAACGCTGACCCAGCTGGGACTCGAACCTGGAAACTACACATTACGAGCCTGGCGCGCTACCGACTGAGCCACCCCCGCCCCCAGATTACAAAGACGCCGAGAGATGGTCAGAGAAGGGGATCTACCGAGCAGCTTTATGAGACAGATGAAAGCCTCCAGTCAAGGCAATCCAGTTTGTTTTCTTTAACGTGCCTAGAGTATGGTCTCATTCACACGGAAACACGTCACATCCGACGGACGGCAGCCTTTCAAAGCCCAACAAATTCCCTTTCGCAACGGTAGAAGGATAGAAGTTATCACAGATAAATTTCAACTCTGGCATTGGTCGAATCTAGGAATCTAGGAACTGCAGATTACTAGCCTGGCCAACAGATTGAGCCAATCCCTTCCTCTGGGGCGGGGGTGGCTCAGTCGGTAGCGCGCCAGGGTCGTAATCTGTTGCTCCCAGGTTCGAGTTCCAGCTGGGTCAGCGTTGAGATTTATCTCCGCAAAATTCCCCGCCCTGCCCACGGTCAGTAGGGGACACCGATGGGCTTGGAAAGGCCGCCGTCCGTCGGATGGGACGTTAATCCGTGGCCCCGTGTGCGGGAGAGCCATACCTGTGCACGTTAAAGAACACGCTGGATGGCCTTGACAGGAGGCTACCATCTGTCTCCCAACAGCTGTTCCATTGGGTCCCCTCCCCCAACCTTCTCTGAGCCTTCGGGGTCCATGTGACCTGGCCATTTAGCCCATGGTGTGCAAAAAAGTGCCGCTCAGAGGTAAAACAACCCAATCCAACCCAATCCCTTCCTCTGAGTCCTTGGTACCGTTTTAGTTAAATCTTATCATTTAGCCCATTGTGTGCAAAAAAAGTGATAATCACAAATTAAACAATTCAACTTACCCAGCTTCGGAAGAAAAAAAATACGGTCTCTGTTTCTCTCATTTAATGTTTTTCTTTAACCCAGAGTTTCCTCAAAATTCCTTACTTGCTTCTATAATTGCGTTAAAATAACTTCTATAATTTCAAATTTCTTGACACTTGTCTGTAAATTTCCACTGTATCCTCCGAAGTTAACAAGCTACGACTTGTTTGAAAGCTGTCTAAACTTGTCATCACGTGTTAAAAACAAAGGCTTTGGGTTGTTTTACCTCTGAGCGTACTTTTTTGCACACAATGGGCTAAATTGCTAGGTCACATGGACCCCGAAGGTTCAGAGAAGGTTGGGGGAGGGGACCCACTGGAACAGCTGTTGGGAGACAGATGGTATCCCCCCTTCAAAGCCATCCAGCGTGTTCTTTAACGTGCACAGGGTATGGCTCTCCCGCACACGGGGCCACGGCTTAACGTCCCATCCGACGGACGGCGGTGTCCCTAAGCCATCGGTGGTCGTCCCATCCGAAGGACGGCGGTGTCCCCAAGCCCATCGGTGTCTCCTACTGACCGTGGGCAGGGCGGGGAATTTTGCGGAGATAAATCTCAACGCTGACCCAGCTGGGACTCGAACCTGGGAACTACAGATTATGAGCCTGGCGCGCTACCGACTGAGCCACCCCCGCCCCCAAAAACAAAGGCCGTATCATCATTTGTCCCTTCTCTGGCAGAGCGAAATCTGTGCATTGTTGCTATAGAGTCTACTAAAGGTGGGGAAAGATTTTACATTTTCACAAGTGTGCAGCTTGGGAACGACGCGGGAAAAAATCATGCCGATTTATCACAAGTATATGGGAATCATGCTTGTTCATATGTCACTGTTACGAGATGAATGATGGGGCGGGGGTGGCTCAGTCAGTAGCGCGCCTGGCTCGTAATCTGTAGTTCCCAGGTTCGAGTCCCAGCTGGGTCAGCGTTGAGATTTATCTCTGCAAAATTCCCCGCCCTGCCCACGGTCAGTAGAGGACACCGATGGGCTTGGAGAGGCCGCCGTCCGTCGGATGGGACGTTAAGCCCGTGAGTGGAAGAGTCATACCCTATGCACGTTAAAGAACACACTGGATGGCCTTAACGGGAGGCTACCATCTGTCTCACAACAGCTGTTCCAGTGGGTCCCCTCCCCCAACCTTCTCTGAGCCTTCGGGGTCCATGTGACCTGGCCATTTAGCCCATGGTGTGCAAAAACGTGCCGCTCAGAGGTAAAACAACCCAACCCAACGGGATGAATGCGCAAATTCAGAGAAGGACTACAGATCTTCGAAGAACTCCCTCGTGCAGGAAAACCGAAGGAGGCCGTGAACTCATTAAGGAAAACCCACACATCAGAGCTCAGGTAATTCATTTGGATGTCAGTGTATCAATTGGCAGTGTGGAAGCAATTATTCATCAACATTTCAAGTTCCAAAAGATCAGTGCCAAATGGGTATCCCCATAAACTGGCAAAAAAGGGCTAGAGTCGACTCGTGCAAGGATATGTTGGCAATGTTTAAACTTCGTGGCTCCAAATGGTCAGCAGACATTGCCAAGAGATGTGGTTTTATTACTATGCAACTCAAAAAGATCGACAGCTGTTTGTGTTGCTGTAGATCAGGCATGTCAAACTCGTTAACCACCGAGGGCCATATTAAGTATTATATATTAAATCGCGGGCCGCAAAACAAAACAAAAAACAGATGAAAATTGTTATGTGCAAACTAGACTAGAACGCAGAATTCGTTCACTGACTGCTAACGAATAGCTTCCGACTCTACTGGCATTTCGTAACTCATTGCCATGCGCAAAGTACGTACATTTGAATGACCTCGAGACATGTGTATACATGTCGGAGCCCGATCGTAGAATTGCTCATATCATGAAATGCCACTATTTCATGAAATGATCGGGCATTTCGTGATATGAGGAATTCTACGATCGGGCTCCGACATATACATTTATGCGCAATAGTTTCCCTTATATATAAATGGAAATGTTTTCTGAAATACGTTTATTTAATTCATGTACCGTGTACGTACTTATAATTTTAATTAAAGAATCCAGTGTTGTCAAAAGTTAAATAAACGTATTGGTTATCAGTCTTGGAGGGCCGCAGAACAGTTCCCGGCGGGCCGCGTGTTTGACATGCCTGCTGTAGATGAACACATCCCAAAATCCTCCAACAAGACTTTCGCTCAAGAAAGAGGATGTTCACAGTTTTTTTTAAATTCCCAAGGAGTGGTAGCCGTGAACACCTTATCTGAAAAAAGGATTATAAAAGGCCAATACTACATCAACATTGTTTTGCCCGAATTGGTTAAGGAGATGAAGGAGCAGCGTCCAACAACAGGCGTGTAAAGGGTTCTTCTTCTTCATCACAATGCCAGTGTTCAGAAAAGCCGGCAAGTTACAGCATACCTGGAGCAGGTGAAAATCAAACAGCTACCCCATCCTGCATATTCACCCTATCTTCCACCATGCAATTTTTGGTTGTTTCCAAAAATTAAATAGGAACTTGCTGGGAAGCCTTTTTCAAAGGTGGAAGACCTTGCATAATGCATTCATTCAGATTTGCAGAATAATCCCCAACAGGAGTACCGCCAAGCGTTTCAGAATTGGCGTAAACGTCTGAAACTTTGCATAGTTGCTGGAGGCGAGTACTTTGAAAGACAGCAAAAATTTTGTTGAGGTAAGTGTAATGGTTTTCATTCTACAGATGGGGCGGGGTGGCTCAGTCGGTAGCGCGCCAGGCTCGTAATCTGTTGTTCCCAGGTTCAAGTGCCAGCTAGGTCAGTGTTGAGATTTATCTCTCCAAAACTCCCTGCCCACGGTCAGTATGGGACACCGATGGGCTTGGAAATGCCGCCATCCATCAGATGGGACATTAAGCCGTGGCCCGGTGTGTGGGAGAGCCATACCCTGTGCACGTTAAAGAACACACTGGATGGCCTTGACGGGAGGCTACCATCTGTCTCCTAACAGCTGTTCCAGTGGATCCCCTCCCCCAACCTTCTCTGAGCCTTCGGGGTCCTTGTGACCTGGCCATTTAGCCCATTGTGTGCAAAAAAGTTCCGCTCAGAGGTGAAACAACCCAACCCATTCTGCAGATGCATGTCTGGAACTTTTTGAACCCCTCTCGTACATGTTCAGAAACACCAACATATATTTCTCCTCATCTTTAACGCTCAGGATTCTAATAATACCTAAATTGCGAAAGGAAATGACCCATATCAGACAACTACAGGTCTGAAGGAAAAGTTCATCGTCTGAAGCGTCTGCTGAGAAAAGATTAATGAGCTAAAAGTTCTCCGTAAGATTCACCTCAATAATAATTAACACACAAATAATGGACTTGGGCTTGAATATGGGAGTTGACTAAGAGAGTGTATTATTAATAATAGAGAACGAAGGAGTAGATGTTCGGTTATTTTTAGACAACCATCCTACGAGGTGTTTATTATTACGCCAAATGAAATTATAACACTTACTCTATGGCAAAGGAGGCTCTATGTAAGACCGAAATCAAAAATTACGTGAACTTGAGGAAGGTAACAGGCTTAAATTCCGAAGGTTGTACTGCCACTTAAACACTAATGCTTAATAAGACCATCTCTTAGGAAGCTTGTCGTTACGTACTGAACTTTGAGTAATTGATAAAGTAAGCATTATTTTCTGGCTAAATTGGGATGATGAAGCTGTGCAGTAAAGGTAGCAACAAACCGTGGAATCTTGAGTTTGAGAGATTAGGCTTAAGAATTTTTTTTTGTAGTTTTAGGAAGAATAGGGCCAAGATCTCGCGCTTACAAATATGACTCAAAGCAAAGGCCACACATGTGAGGATTTTGCTATTTTGTTGAAAGATAAAATAAATAAATACCGCCTCAAGCAGCTGCTTGCTACAGAGGTCTGACAAAAGCCTGTCAGTTTATATGCCAGAGAAGAAGGTCTGAGAGGATGGCAGGACCTCAGCAGAAAAACAACACGAACATCCATGCCTTATCCGGGGCTCGAACTCAGGTCCCGTAGATCAGTAGCCAAGCGTGCTAACCACTCGGACACGGGCCAAGTTCAAAATGAATCGAGTAAAGTTCAATTTTAATATTATTATCGTTATAAATTCTACATTAAATGTAATCAACATATAAATAACCCATAAGCAAAAGATTGTTGTACGGCATATTACATTTGATAGTGCAATAAGTAAGTTCAAAATCGGTTTTAAAAATGAGGAAAAAAATTATAATCAATTAAAAGACAATAATGATGATTAATTAATAGATCATTTAATCAGTTAACGCTATCAAGGATCACTATGATACCAAAAGTCTAACATCACAAATAGACACTATACATAATGTAGAAGTTCAGCTATTAAAGTCAAAAACACTAATTTTTTATTATCTAAGAGCTGAAAACATATGTTCAATATCACTTATAGCCAAGAAGTACTTTTTTTTCTCTTTGTATACAAAAATTCTTCCTGATTTTTTTTATATACTCTACGTTTATAAAACTTATTATAACCAATAAATTATAGATGCAAATTTCATCTTCCTTTATCCAAATATCACTTGCTATTAATATTTCAATGCGATTGTTTGTTTCTTCAATTAATATTTCAAGTAATTCAAATTTAGTTCTAATATTATGTATGTTAATATTTAGTATACATATGTTTAATATCTAATGAAAAAATATCTCCGATTTGTCATGTGACATGTATATACTCAAGTGGTCTGCCATTATTCGTTACCCTTAACACTATTCTTAATAATTTTATCTGTGCTGTATATCCTTAAATTTATCAGTTTCATTTAAAGTTCCTTTAATGATACATTGTAAGCCTAATATAGCCAGTTAGGCAGATAAATAATTAAAAACTACAGTCTCAAGCAGCTGCACAGGCACCCAAATGTAGTCAATATATATAGTTATACAGAAACAAATATACAAATGTAGACAGTTTTAAAGACACAAATTGCCATAAGGACACATGGCTGATATGCAGTCACAGACACAGAGAGAAACTTGTACGAAGGCAGATACAGACACAGACACACAGAGACATACAAGCAAGCAGATTTCAGTCAGACACAGAGAAACATATATGTAGGTAGATATGCAGTCACAGAGAAACATATATGTAGGTAGATATGCAGTCACAGGTACACAGAAAGAGAGACACACAGGCAGATATGCAATCACAGACAAAGACGAACAGAGTAAGTAAGCAGTCACAGATACAGATTGGATTGTTTTACCTCTGAGAGGCACTTTTTGCACACCATGGGCTAAATGGCCAGGTCACAAGGACCCCGAAGGCTCAGAGAAGGTTGGGGGAGGGGACCCACTGGAACAGCTGTTGGGAGACAGATGGTAGCCTCCCGTCAAGGCCATCCTTTTTGGCCTTGACGGGAGGCTACCATCTGTGCACGTTAAAGACTAATTGGAACTTTGGTTCCTATTAGTCTTTAACGTGCACAGGGTATGGCTCTCCCGCACACGGGGCCACGGCTTAACGTCCCATCCGACGGACGGCGGCCTTTCCAAGTCCATCGGTGTCCCCTACTGACCGTGGGCAGGGCGGGGAATTTTTGCGGAGATAAATCTCAACGCTGACATAGCTGGAACTCGAACCTGGGAACTACAGATTACGAGCCTGGCGTTCTACCGACTGAGCCACCCCCGCCCCACACACAGACACAGAGAAAGACGTACACGCGAGTAGATATGCAGTCACAGAGAGACATACACACAGGCAGACACAGGAATACACACACGTAGACACGGATAGATATGCTGGCATATAAAGGTATACAAGCAATGAGAGATATGTAGGAAAAACAGATATGTAGATAAAATCAGATACTAAGACATGAAGATAGAGAGATGCAAAAACAACCAGAGGGAAAATTGGGAAAATAGAAACAGACAGGATATATGGAAGAGTAAATCCCAAGAATCAACGTTTGAAATGCGAAAGTCCAAAAAGAATCTTATTTACTTTATTTCTGTCTCACTGATTCTGACAACTCTTCGGTATCATGTTCAACGTCATTCATTTTCTTATCACATTTCGTAGGAGTCATTACCATTATGAAGATGTTCGCATATGAGTTATAAACTCTTTGGTTCCTATTAAACACTATAACCTGAATTATCCCATCGGAAATTGAACTTGACTTAATAAGATCTTGTTTCATTGCTTGCTCATCTCGTTCTCTCAACTCTCTTCAAGAATTTTCCCAACTGATCACAACGATTAGTTAATGAATGTTGATGCAGGCAACATGGTGACTTTGGCGAAACCTCTTTGTACGTAAGATATCTTCAGATAGCTTCTCCTCTAAAGGATTTGCCTCTGTTTTAAAATTTATTAAAATATACTTTGCTTTTTTAAATGAAAAATCTAAATAATGTATGTTTGTTAGTGGAAAAGTATGAGTGGCAACTGGGGAGACTATGAGACCGGGCATTTGTGCTTCGACAGTTCTCTTCGATCATTCGTTGATTGAAAGATGATTGACAGCTTATTGACCTATGATCTACGAGAAACTCCGGTGCGCCGACTGCGTCTCATAGTCCCTTCAGTTGCCACCCACTATAATATGACTCAAAGCAAAACCAAAGCACTGTAACCAAATGATAGATAATAATTTACACATTTCTATTAGATAATGTGCGGGGATGGCTAAGTGGGTATCTGGCCAGGCTCGTAATCTGTAGTTCTCAGGTTCGAGTCCCACCTGGCCAGCGTTAAAATTTATCTCATCAAAACTTCCATCTCTGCCCTCGGTCAGTAGGGGGACACTGGGGACTTGGAAATGCCGCCGTCCATCATACGGGACGTTAAGCCGTTTTCTCCATGTGCAAGAGAGTTACACTTTGTGGACGTTAAAGAACACGCTGCGTGGTATTGACTGGAGGCTACCATCCGTCTCCTAGAAGCTGTCCAATGGGTCCCTTTCCCAACCTTCTCTGAGCTTCAAGGGGTCCTTGTGCGCTGAGCATTTAGCCCAGCAGTGTGTACAGAAAAGGGCCGCTCAGATGTAAAACAACCCAAAGAACTATTAGATAATAATCTTTAGAATCTATAGATAATAATCTACAGCTTTCATATTTCGTTGAATCAGTCTTTAAGTTTGAAGATCCTGAGATGATGAGGGATAACACTTTCATCAGGATCAAACTTTTCTGATTTGAAAGAACTGTGAAATAGAAAGCAATCATTTAATAGTTAACGGTCATTTAATTTCACTCCAAAGCTCGGAAGAGCACAATTGAAGCAACTTAATATGTAATTGGATAAGGGTATCAAGGGAGCAACTCTCGTCTCTTTTTCTGACTCTAAATTTCGCACAGATCCTTCAGTCATTAAACTACCCCGGAGTGTTAAACGACACAGTATCAGAAAGAAATATGCTCACAGCTTACAGAAAGAGAGTGATAGATAGGCCTCTTATCGCATTGTATTTTACGAATGAGACTCTTAACAAATATCGAGTGAAGTGCCACACGTCTTTGGAACGACTTGCTCCCCGTGACCCTTTGGATCTTCTTCCGTCGTTTCCATTCGCGTTCGTAAGCACAAAGCAACGGTGAAAGGAGAAAAGAGGAGAAAGGAGGACGAGAAAAGAGACTTTGAATCCTTTCAAAACATCTTCGTGACGCTGGATGCCCTTCTGAAAAGGGACGACGAAAGACGAACAGAGGTTGGAAATGGAAAAGAAAGAGGTGAAGGCGGAGGACAGGCGATGATTGCGAGCAGGAGCATCTCTCAGGCGAATTGCTGCGAAGGGATGCAGATGACAAGCTCCTGTTGAGCCATTCATCCGGAGACTGCGAATGAGGAGAAAAACGATTCGCCAGAATCAACTCTGTGCGTCGAGAGGGAGAGAGGATGGAGAGAAGAAGACTACTGACTAAGAGTCGTGACCACGCCTGGTGTATATTGCTGGAAAGTATCTCACCGAGACATGTGCTGACATCAGAAGAGAAAAACGCCGAGAAGGGTTCCAAAGGGAAAGTGGAGTGCAAGAGATTAAAGGAAGAGCTTTCTATAGGGAGAGAGACAGGTACTTATCTACGTTGAAAGATCAAATTTGTAGATTATAACGTGGAAACAAATTATATTTATACCGGGGAGAGAAGAGAATGACGACATCGACTGATCGCTGAATACTGAAAGAAGACTATTTATTATAAGGGTGAGCTGGAGAGTTAGATAGCAACAGTGAAGAAAAGCTCAGAGAAGAAAGGTTACGATGAGAAGATATGCTACCAAGTGGTGAAAAGACTGAGAAGCACAAGTTTTGATGGAGAGAAGATGTAAATATACCTAATGACGAAAGAAAGAAGATGGAGAGACTTTTTTTACGATGAAGAATATTTGCAGAGAAATTCGGAAAGTCAATTAGTTATGATGGAGAGAAAGCCGATGAAATTCCCATAGTTAGGACGAAACCACGTGCTTAAATGGAAATAAAATGGAAATATAATGTTGAGTTGAATGTAATGTGGTTTCGATGGAGATCCACGTGACTATGACTTCCAAAACATTCAGGCCATTTGGTTACCAAAATCTGCGTGATTACGATGGAGACAAGTTGGAGTGACACGTTATGATGTGGAATGGGTCAACGCGGTTATGATTGAAGCATGCTAGAAAGACACGTGGCTAGATGGAAAAAAAGATGGGAATCCAGGTAGTTTCAAAAAGAGAAAATGTGGTGGTGATGCGAAAAGTTATAATTACGTTGTTATTATGAGATACAAATGGTTCCGATGACCAGAAGCTGGAGATCCACGTGGTTGTAATAAAGAGAATCAGGATAGCATGGGACTGAAGTGCAGACCCACGTTTTTATGATGGAAAGAAACTGGAGATACCACGTGATTTAGACGGGTTGGGTTGTGTTACCTCTGAGCGGCACTTTTTTGCACACTATGGGCTAAATGGATAGGTCGCATGGACCCCGAAGGCTCAGAGAAGGTTGGGGGAGGGGACCCACTGGAATAGCTCTTGGGAGACAGATGGTAGCCTCCCGTCAAGGCCATCCAGCGTGTTCTTTAACGTGCACAGGGTATGGCTCTCCCGCACACGGGGCCACGGCTTAACGTCCCATCCGACGGACGGCGGTCTTTCCAAGCCCATCGGTGTCCCCTACTGACCGTGGGAAGGGCGGGGAATTTTGCGGAGATAAATCTCAACGCTGACCCAGCTGGGACTCTAACCTGGGAACTACAGATTACGAGCCTGGCGCGCTACCGACTGAGCCACCCCCGCCCCTTGATTTAGACGGAGAAAGTCTAAAGTGTCAGATGATTGCGATGGAGGTCAATGTCGTTAGAATATAGAGAGATTTTGGAGAACCGCTTAATTGCAATAGATGGAATGTGGAGAACATCATTTGGGATGAAAACCTTATGAAGAGCTTCATTTTTCGATGAAGGCATTATGGAGAGCTTCATGCAGGATGAAAGCAATATGGAGAGCTCCATTAAGAACTGTTCATCAAATCATGCAGTACTTAAATATTGCACTTTTTAAAAACATAATTCCAAACTAATAATATTGTATTGTGCCTGAGTTATAAATTTATATATCCGCCAAAGCAAGCAACAACTATGTTCTTTAATGTAAAAAATAAATGAAATTCTTACCTTTGGAAACCATCACGTTTTGTCGACATTTATTCAACCTTTAATAAATGCTTCTAGAATTTCACCTCATCATTTTCCTTTCAAATCTTTACAACGACAATGCACGTTATAGCAACAGCTTGAGAGACCAACCCAAATTTTCTCTTCAAACGCTATGCTAAAATGTCTCCGCATTATCCTTCCCCAGTTTAGTTATTCGTCAGTAGCAGAACCCAGTGAGTCTATCGATAATTAATTCCAAACTCTGATCGCCTAATGACTTGTAAACTTTACAACCCGCAACGACAAACACAACAACCTCAGTGTCATTCTACGTCGCTATTGTCAACAAATTGGGAAAATTTAAATTCGAGAGTTAACAGTCCTTGAACGATCATCTGCTTCCCAATCCGTCCTTCAATGATCAAGAAGATTCTTGATTCTGCTTACAATTCACCTGCAAGCGACTAGCTCACTTTATCTGTTGTTTGTCAATATAAAATAAGCTCGCAAGATGGAAATCCGCATCGGTATTGTTTACCCTCAAACCCAACGAATGCTACTTAAGTTGCAGATCAAATAGTAAGTGTTTGTTTTACCTCTCAGCGGCACTTTTTTGCACACCATGGGCTAAATGGCCAGGTCACACGGACCCCAAAGGCTCAGAGAAGGTTGGGGGAGGGGACCCACTGGAACTCAAGGCCATCCAGCGTGTTCTTTAACGTGCACAGGGTAGGTCTCTCCCACACACGAGGCCACGGCTTAACATCCCATCCGACGGACGGCGGCCTTTCCAAGCCCATCGGTGTCCCCTACTGATCGCGGACAGGGCGGGGAATTTTGCGGAGATAAATCTCAACGCTGACCCAGCTGGGACTCGAACCTGGGAACTGCAGATTACGAGCCTGGCGCGCTACCGACTGAGCCACCCCCGCCACGTCAAATAGTAAGTGAGTTTGGTTGTTTTACCTCTGAGCGGCACTTTTTTGCACACCATGGGCTAAATGGCCAGGTCACAAGGACCCCGAAGGCTCAGAGAAGGTTGGGCGAGGGGACCCACTGGAACAGCTGTTGGGAGACAGATGGTAGCCTCCCGTCAAGGCCATCCAGGGTGTTCTTTAACGTTGGGTTGTTTTACCTCTGAGCGGCACTTTTTTGCACACCATGGGCTAAATGGCCAGATCATAAGGACCCCGAAGGCTCATAGAAGGTTGGGGAAGAGGACCCACTGGACAGCTGTTGGGAGACAGATGGTAGCCTCCCGTCAAGGCCATCCAGCGTGTTCTTTAACGTGCACAGGGTGTCTCTCCCACACACGGGGCCACGGCTTAACGTCCCATCCGACGGACGGCGGCCTTTCCAAGCCCATCGGTGTCCCCTACTGATCGCGGACAGGGCGGGGAATTTTGCGGAGATAAATCTCAACGCTGACCCAACTGGGACTCGAACCTGGGAACTGCAGATTACGAGCCTGGCGCGCTACCGACTGAGCCACCCCCGCCCCGTCAAATAGTAAGTGAGTAGAGGAGTATATTTCCTTTATCGAAAAATAGATTTTGCGATTCTCTCATCCCTATTTGACTTTAATGACATTCGCGAGTTTCGGCAAACGCAACAAAAATCTGAAGCTTAACTGAGAATTCCTTCACGCGCTCTGCCAATAATCGACATTAAGAGTGAAAATGCGTTTAGTGCTTTTGCAGTACAGTCTAGGAGGAAGGCATTGGGTTGGAATTTATTGAAATTTAAAGCTTTGCTTAATCAGTCGTTGAATAAAACATGCACACACCAGGTCCACTTTCATTTTGCTGTAAAGGATTTGCCTAGTACGACTTCATATGACTCAAGCAATATAAAGACAATGAAAGATTCATGAGTGTTATGTAGTAATAAATTATTTACACGCTTTTATGCTGTAATCCAACATAAAGATCATTCAAATGTACTTAATGTGACAGCGAACATTTTAAGGTGATGAGAATGCTGTAATGTATGATTTAGTTTTATATAATTACATTTGCGGAAAAAAGACGATTTAATAATAGAGCAGTACGATTTGGTATCACCTGCATCACCGTATCTGCATAATCAAACTATCGCAGCGATAATGGTTTGGGAAACATAACTAAATCTCTTCTATTCTAATAATATTCTTCTCCAAGCAACGATGCCAAAATTATTTTGCAGAAAGTTTACTATATAACTTGAGATCACTTGAGATTTAGCAAGCATGAAATTCTTATTTTTTAAGTGAATTATTTTTAAATTCAGAAAGTAATGTTTGTTTTTTTTTGGTGTGGTTTTAGTAATAGAACGATAGGAAAAGATATGCACGGTTAGTTTACCAAGTTTTTCAATCTCGTTTTCCAGAAGTAAGATGTTGTTTCCATTTTATCGTCTAACCGTTTATAAATATCCGAAACAAGGTTTTTGAATAAAAAATAATAAACTTTCTCTTTTAGGTTGAATACTATTTGAATATCACGATTCGCATTTTCTGAATATCCCAACAGTTTAAAATTTCTTTGTTTAGAGAGCACTAAAGTTAGAAAGTAGGAAAATTTTATTATTGTAAACAATTTAATGATTCTAGAAATTTAAAATTTAGTTCTAGAGTCTGGTGGTAGAAATTTGCAGTATCTAGTGTCTCTCCTTACTCCCAGGTGATGGGAGAGACTCATTCGGTAGCGCGTCAGGCTTGATCTGCAGTTCAGGTTTGAGTTCCACTAGTCCGAGCATTGAGATTTATCACCGCTAATCCCTCTTACCCCACCACCACCCTACCTTCGGCCCAAAAAGGGGTCATCGTCTTGGTCGTTAAGTTTTGGCCAGTATACAGGAAAGCTACAATCTTTTAAAGAACATTAGATGGCCTTGACAGAAAGCTCCTAACAGTTGTCCTGTAGGTCCCCTTTCCGAAATGTTCTCTAAGCCCTTGGTATCCTTGTAACCTGATCGTTTAATCCATTATGTGCAAAAAAAGTGCTGCTAAGAGATGAAACAACCCAACTCTTCTGCGAAGTTACAATCTATATATATTTGTTATTAAAATTTCTATAAACTACTGAAATCGGTAAGCTCATTACTTTAAAAAAAATACATTTTTCAAATAGCACTCGTACAACAGAAGCTCTGTACTTTCTAATCTGAATTTCCTAATTGCATTCATGAATTTCTTTTCAACCCAGAACAATTTGGTTCGTGTCAATGGCCTTACTTATAAGCTTATGAATTAGATGGAAATTAGTAATGATCTGCGAACTATAACCAAAGCAAGAAGCAAAAAATCCTCTTCTTGATATTCATAAACTCTTCTATGAACTGAGAAATATGCATGACAGTGACTTAAAGCATCTCTGACGTGCAGTTTAAATAGGCCATCGCAAAAAGAATTTAATGGCTTTATGTTTATCGACATATTGCATTTTTATTTTCTTCACTCTCGCGCTTGCATCCACCCAACTAGCATGTTGTCCTGACTCAGGATATTAATGGCACCACAAAGTCATCAATGTTCTTCTTTTATTCTGCACCCTGCGAGTAGTTCGGTAGATCAGACTGATAACGGATAAGAGTATATTTTATCTTCTTTAATAGGCGATGTAAAACTTGACTAGTGATTCAGTCTTCAAAAGAGGAATCTTATATCATAAGGGGAATTCAGAAGGGAATTCAGAAGGGGAATTTATAAATTCCCCTGAAGGGGAAATTCATAAAGGGGATTCAGAAGGGGATTCATAAAGGGAATTCAGAAGGGGAATTTAGAAGGAAATCCAGAAGGGGAATCTTATATCATAAAATAAACTTTTATGTGTTTGGTGATGGTAACTTTAAGCCTGTCAGAGATCCTAAAATATATTCACCATTCTCAAGTTATAACAACCCATAATTGTCTGCTGCTGAAATATTCGCCAATTTCAAACCGACAGTTGCTGAAGTTGACACCAACTACGATTTGTTTGCTGATTACGTATTCACCATCCTGGAACTGATCTTTCTATTTTCCTCTTATTGTTGTTCAAGTATCACCAAACTCAGATTTTTTGGTGCTCAAGTTATCACCAACACTCTAACTGACGCTGTTCAAATTATCACTAACCCTCTAATTGCGGTAACCTCTAATTGACGCTGTTCAAATTATCACTAACTCTAACTGACGCTGTTCAAGTTATCATAATCTCAAATTATTTGGTACTCACGTTATCACCTACTCTAATTGATGCTGTTCAAGTTA
The DNA here is from genome assembly GCA_038380435.1 of Ryuthela nishihirai. NCBI lineage: Eukaryota > Metazoa > Arthropoda > Arachnida > Araneae > Heptathelidae > Ryuthela > Ryuthela nishihirai. The sequence continues at coordinate 13,359,584 of JAWZYU010000016.1, read as the reverse complement.
TCACCAACTTCGTACAGATTTTTTGTTCAATTTCGTTCATATTTTTGTTCAAGTTATCGCCAACTTCTTACTATCTGCTGACAGAGTTATCAACAAGCTTTGGATTATTATATCTCGAGTTATAGCCAGTTCTGAATTTCTAAAGTTTCTTAAAATTTTCTCTACTCACTTCCATTCCAATTGTCCTTGTGAAAGTATTCCCAATATTTTTCTATTCAGGTTGTGACCAATCCCTTACTATCTGCTGAACCAACCAGGAATTGTTTTCTGCTAAAAAAATATCCTTTAATATTTTGCAATTCATTATCTACAACTTCCAATTTTATGCTTATCAGATTGTCACCAACTTCGGATTGTTTGCTGTTCGAGTTATCACCATTCTAGAAATGTTTGTTTGCTCAAGTTATCACCAACCTCTTGCATCTGCTTTTCATCTCCTATCAACAACCGCAAATTGTCTGCCTCAAATTACAACTATTATAGAACTGTCTTTTACTCATATTAGTAAGAGAGAATTCAACTTAGAGGAAAAAATTATAGAAAAAAATGTAAATGAATATTTTCTACTGAACAACATTGGCTTTATATTTTCATTCTTATTTTACGGTCTCAAAAACCAGTTTAACAGAAATGACGCAAGAAAAAAAATAACATTTCAAACCCACATCAGACCCTACCTACCCCGATTTTCGATATGAATACAAACAAATTCTTTAAATTGTTCAACATATAAAAATTCAGTATTAGAGCTTTATAAACATCAATACTGCTTGTTTTGTTAACCCTTTCAGGACCATAAGGTTTCTAAGAGTAAATATTAGTATATAACTGTTTATTTTAGTTTGTTTAGACGTAAAATGAATAAAATTCATAAGAAAAATACATAACAATGTGTAGTTTTTTTGGAATTTTATGAGATATATTTTTCCCAATGGACTATAAAGGTAACACAAATTACAGTTAGGCTTATTATGCAATGTCTTTTATTTATTGGTTTATTAGAACAAAATGTTAACTAAAATAATACAAAATTATGAAATAAAATTACTATACAAAATGATGTGCTAATTATGATATTCTGAGAAGCAATTTCTTTTGGTAGTGAGGCAAAGATGGACATTGCACATAGTACATATATTATGCGTCCTGACAGTTCTGTTTTTGTTTTCTAAACGTTCCCGTTTACGTAATTGCCTTTAGCATACGTTCTATTTTGACATTCTGTATAAAAAATGCAGATAAGGTTATAATTAAATACGACAATCACCAATTTTAAAATGGGAAAAATGTTTCCCTTAGTCGTGAAAGGGTTAACAATAGATTGCTTTGTTTTTTTTCTAACAATAAATAGTTTAAAGGATACTTATTGTTTAGGTTCAGTAAATAGCGCTTCGGATTAAGTTAAAACGAATACTTCGGCTTCTTAAGTTATCATTTCCGAAAGATTTCTTTTTTTCATGCCTGCGTATTGCTTTTCGCTTGTCATTGATGACTCGTCAGTTTGTCAATTTTTTCAAAACAATTGTTGCTCTGTATTACCCAACCCGATGTCCAATCACAATGAGTTAGGTGCCAAATGAAAGTTTGTCACGTGGAGAGAATATTAAGCTATAAATATTTGACCTTTTCTTTCGCAGAAAAAAGGGGACATGTGAAACTATTGTTCCAGTTTATCTTCCGAGCATGCGGGCGGAGTGTAGTGAGCAATATATCAAATGAAAACTTGTGACTTAGAGAGTATCATAGAGTATGAAAAATACCCCAATTCTTTCTCCACCTAAAAAAAGAGGGGAGAGATATGTGCAAAGCGATTGTTCTACTATATCTTGTGAACGTGAAGGACGAGGTAATGAGCTGTATCAAATAAAAAGCATTCGATGTAAGGATTTTTGTCCCTACGTTGTACAGTCGCTCAAAAAAATATCCGAACACTATGGTTGATCACAGAATTCAGAAAAAATAATTGGCAACGATTTTTTTAGAAATTAGTGATCTGGCAACCTTCGTGTGTGACACGAAGGTTGCCAGATCACTAATTTCTGGCAACCTTCGTGTCACACACGAAGGTTGCCAATTTTAGTGAATTTAGTGATCTGGCAACCTTCGTGTGTGACACGAAGGTTGCCAGATCACTAATTTCTAAAAAAAATCGTTGCCAGATATTTTTTCTGAATTCTGTGATCAACCATAGTGTTCGGATATTTTTTTGAGCGACTGTACCTTCGACTTTATGATACATAGGGTATTAAAAAAACTACCCAATTCTTTCTACACCCTCAAAAAAAGTGGAATTCAAAAAAAAAAGGGAAATGTGAAACACTGTTGTTCCACATATAACCTTCCGAACACCAGGGTATGCTTAGAGTAAAATAGGGTTTCAGTAATTTTTGATCAGAGAGTAAAAGAAATCAGTTTTGGTTCCCTATCTTTCTTTGACGTTAATATGAATTCAGTAAATAATTTTTCTTCATTGGTATACTTTATTTTTTCCTTTAAATTCAGGGAGCATGTAGAAAGATCAGAACCTTAACCAGAGGGGGTGGGGGCACATGGAGCTCAGTCTCCCGTGGCAAGTCCGTAAGTCCCTTTTAACAAGCTTTTCAATCTGTTTGAATTTTTGAAACTTTCAACTTTTGCTACTTTACAAGGATTCATTGACCTTTGAGAAAATTTTTTGGTCAGCATTCGCCCTAAAAATTACAAAGTCCCCCTTCTTATAAATACTAAAGCGAACCCTGTTGCTTTGAGCTAATTAGTGATCTCAGAAAGATCGGTAGTTTCTAAATCTTTTCAATTTATATATATTTTTCAAGGTATCAACAAACACGTCTTTCCATGTGTCGAAGTCTCATCAACTCGAAATATCAAGCCAACCGTTTCTTCAACAAAGTGACTTATAATTGATCGAAAAAACTTGATTGCCTTGAGTGGAATTTCACTTTTCACAAAAAAAAATGCCATGCATCTTGACCACTAGACCACCAGAAAATATCAGCTTCTTCAATAAAGTGACATATAAGTATTCCGACAATTTTTGTTGATTTGCTAGTGGCGCCATCTATTATTAGGAATCGGGCAGCCAAATATGATGGTAGTAATAAAGCAAGCTGCTGCTTGCCACAGAGGCCACAGCTGCTTGCCACAGAGGTCTGACAGGCCCATGTCAGACCTCTGTGTCTGGCATTTTTTTTTGTGAAAAGTGAAATGCCACTCAAGGCAATCAGTTTTTTTTCGATCAATTATAAGTCACTTTGTTGAAGAAACGGTTGGTTTGATATTTCGAGTTGATGAGACTTTGATGAGATTTGCTAGTGGCGCCATCTATTATTAGGAATCGGGCAGCCAATAGTCACATATGATGGTAGTAATAAAAAATAAATAAATAAATACCCCCTCAAGCAGCTGCTTGCCACAGAGGTCTGACAGGAGCCTGTCAGTTTATATGCCAAAGTAGACGGTCTGAGAGAATGGCAGGACATCAGCAGAAAAACGACATATACATCCATGCCTTACCCGGGGCTCGGTGGTAGTAATAGCGTTATATAAATAATTCTGTAATAAAGTATCACAGGAAAGCATCCTGACGCAGTGAGCGTGAGTGACATATTACTACCATCATATGTGGCAGCTTGGATGCCTGATTCCTGATCATGGAGGGGGCGGGGGTGGCTCAGTCGGTAGCGCGCCAGGCTCGTAATCTGTAGTTCCCAGGTTCAAGTCCCAGCTGGGTCAGCGTTGAGATTTATCTCCGCAAAATTCCCCGCCCTGCCCACGGTCAGTAGGGGACACCGATGGACTTGGAAAGGCCGCCGTCAGTCGGATGGGACGTTAAACCGTGGCCCCGTGTGAGGGAGAGCCATACCCTGTGCACGTTAAAGAACACGCTGGATGGTCTTGACGGGAGGCTACCATCTGTCTCCCAACAGCTGTTCCAGTGGGTCCCTTCCCCCAATCTTCTCTGAGACTTCGGGGTCCATGTGACCTGGCCATTTAGCCCATAGTGTGCAAAAAAGTGCCGCTTAGAGGTAAAACAACCCAACAACCCAACCCTGATCATGGATGGCGTCACTGGCGAATCACAAAAATTGCGGGAATGCTTATATGTCACTTTATTGAAGAAACGGTTACCTTTTGGTGGTCTAACAGTTAAGACGCCCGTCATTCATCAATGAAACGTGGGTTCGAATCCCACTCAGGACAACCAACCTTTTTTCTAAGTGTTTCTTCTCTGCAGGACGTTTTCCTCTGATACTTTATTACTGAACTTGATATGCGTTCTGCTCTGCTGATATATGGGGTGGGGGCTCAGTCGGTAGCGAGCTAGGCTCGTAATTTGCAGTTCCCAGGTTCAAGTCTCACCTGGGCCAGAGTTGAGATTTATCTCTGCAAAGCCCCACCTTGCCCTCGGTCTAAAGGGGACACCGATGGGCCTCGTAAAGGCAACCGTCCGTCGGATGGGATGTTGTGAAGTGAGCTCTACATAGTCTTGATAGGAGGTTACCATCTGTCTTCTAGCAACTGTCCAGTAGTACCCCTTCCCCCAAACCTTCTCTGATTCCTCTGGCCCTTTTGACCCCGAGAGCAAAATATTTGTGCCCATTGTGTACAAAAACAGGTGCTTCTCAGAGGTAAAACAACGCAACTTCTCAATATATGTCTTCAGTTGAAGTCTCCAATGCATCCGGATTTTGCTATTTGTAAAAAGCCGTAAATAATTGCCACAAACTTCAGAATTCTCTCTTGAAATATCTTGAAACCAAGTTATTCTTCTTTCAAGAGACTAAAAAACAAGGTATTTACCCTTTTCCAAGCTACCTATAAAAACTGTGATTTCAGCAGTTCATCTATAAATCAGAGGTTTATGTTTACCGAGTTAGAAATGAATCCCGAATTCAGCTGTTCAAGTTGTTTTACAAAACCCAGGAAAAAGTTGGAAGTTCGCATTATTTACCTTATCAAACAATCAACAATTTTTTATGTTGTCAACGAAACCGAGGTTTTCGAGTCTACCTCGTTTCGTTCTTTTTACCTGATTCGTGTATTTTTTATCTCCATTTCTCCTTTAATAGATTTTTTTCTGTTTCGTTTCTCTGTCATTTTGCTGACTTTAAGAAGTTGAGTTGTTTTACCTCTGAGCAGCACTTTTGTGCACACAGTTTACTAAATTACCAGGTCACAAAGACCCAAGGGCTCAGAGAAGGTTGGGGAAGGGGATCCACTGATCAGCTGATGATAACATTGCAAAAGAACTTGCGTCTCTTAAAACAAATCATCACTACACTGCATCTGGCTCATATATATAATTTTTTTTTCACCAAATACTTTTAGGTGCATCAATGAATGATTTTCCCAATTCATATTATTCATTAAAAATATATATTATGATTTTTCAGTAAAGATATTTTCTAGATTCCTTAAAAAAAAGGTTTCTTTTCCACTTCGCTACTCATTATTAATGGATGTTTTCGTTTTCAAATGAAGAATTTTTTCCCGTATCTCTGTAAGATTGCAGTTCTTTTCTATAGTGATTCTTCGCTCATAACAGGTTTTCTGGAGAAAACAAAGATTGTTGCCTAGGGTTTTACGAAACCCAGAACCTACTAATAGTATGTTAGGAGCTCTACCATAGAGCAATCTACAGCTAGCTATTTCCTCGGCAAATATTGATTTATAAGGTTTTTCTTTCTGTCTCTAGTGGTGCCTTTTCCGATCATAGATGGCGCCACGATCAATTATAAAGGAGGGGGAAAAATCCCTCAAGCAGCTGTTTGCCACAGAGGTCTGACAGTTCATACGCCACGGTAGAGGGTCTGTGAGGAAGCGGGACCTCAGCAGAAGCATCCATGCCTTACCCAGGACTCGAACTCACGTCCGTTGACCAGTAACCAAGCGTGCTAACCACTCGTCTACCAGATGGCTTGGGGCGGGGTTGTTCAGTCGGTAGCGCGCCAGGCTCGTAATCTGTAGTTCCCAGGTTCGAGTCCCAGCTGGATCAGCGTTGAGATTTATCTCCGCAAAATTCCCCGACCTGCCCACGGTCAGTAGAGGACACCGATGGACTTGAAAAGGCCGCCGTCCGTCGGATGGGACGTTAAACCGTGGCCCCGTGTGCGGGAGAGCCATACCCTGTGCACGTTAAAGAACACGCTGGATGGCCTTGACGGGAGGCTACCATCTGTCTCCCAACAGCTGTTTCAGTGAGTCACCTCCCCCAATCTTCTCTGAGCCTTCGGGGTCCATGTGACCTGGCCAATTAGCCCATGGTGTGCGAAAAAGTGCCGCTCAGAGGTAAAACAACCCAACCAGATGGCTTACAAAGGAATGCTTATAGTTCATACTCTCCGATAAAAGAGTCGACTCTCAGTGGTAGAGCATGTAGCATTTTGTCAAGAGGTGATGAGTTCGCATCGTACAGTCGCTCAAAAAAAGTATCCGAACACTACTGTCGATTACAGAATTCAGAAAAAATATCTGGCAACGATTTTTTTAGAAATTAATGATCTGGCAACCTTCAGGTCACGTGACACGAAGGTTGACAGATCATTAATTTCTAAAAAAATCGTTGCCAGATATTTTTTCTGAATTCTGTAATCAACCATAGTGTTCGGATACTTTTTTGAGCGACTGTACTCGAGGAAAAAAATTCTAAATTTTTTTCTACTCTTCACTAAGTTTGAGTTGATTTGCTCGGTTTTCAAAGTCAAAATTCTTTGTTGGCTATTTGGATATTAATATATAACCACTCGCATTTTCCGTATTTTTTTATTACTTTGAAACATCTTTCGAGTTTACTTATCTAACGAGATTAATCACTATCAACAGTTTTTCCCTCCCTCGTACTCTTTTAACTAAAATTAACCGTCTCAGAACTGATCAACCAGGATTAAAACCTTAATTTTTTCTTAAAATCTAATTAATCTTATAATCTTAATTCTAAATTGTCAAAATTTTCAAAATGAACGAGACCAATTAATTCAATCTCTAAAAAATATCAATATTAACGATCATTCTACCGAAATCTTATTAAATCACCCAAACTTAAATATTAAATTTAAAATTCTCGGTAACTTTTTATATTCTACCAAACTCGGAACCCCTATATAGATTTATTGTTTAAATTTAAAAATTACCTGCTATTTATATTGTGTTACATTGTAATATGCTATAATGTCTTTGTGTGTGTTTTATTTTTTTGTAATTACTCCTTTTAACTGTAACCATATATTATTTTTCTCTCTTAACCCTTTCACGACTAAGGGAAACATTTTTCCCATTTTAAAATTGGTGATTGTCGTATTTAATTATAACCTTATCTGCATTTTTTATACAGAATGTCAAAATAGAACGTATGCCGAACGCAATTACGTAAACGGGAAGGTTTAGAAAACAAAAACAGAACTGTCAGGACACATAATATATGTACTATGTGCAATGTCCATCTTTGCCTCACTACCAAAAGAAATTGCTTCGCAGAATATCATAATTAGCACATCATTTTGTATAGTAATTTTATTTCATAATTTTGTATTATTTTAGTTAACATTTTGTTTTAATAAACCAATAAATAAAAGACATTGCATAATAAGCCTAACTATAATTTGTGTTACCTTTATAGTCCATTGGGAAAAATATTTCCCATAAAATTCCAAAAAAACTACACATTATTATGTATTTTTCTTATGATTTTTATATATTTTACGTCTAAACAAACTAAAATAAACAGTTACATACTAATATTTACTCTTAGAAACCTTATGGTCCTGAAAGGGTTAATCTAAAACGAGACTTTTGTAATTGAGATACATTTTTATGCTTGTCTTGTCATTTATCGTAAACATACCTTCTCCTTTTGTATTTTGCAAAACTTTGTATTGTGAAAGAGTGAAAAACAATCTCCCAGCGTTTTGTCAAGTTCAATAAATAAATAAATAAATAAATTCCATTATTAGAGAGTGTTACAGTTACAAAATAAAAAACTTATTTGCTTTGAAAACGGATATTCCTTATTCGCCACAGGTAATTCGACTCTATAGTTTTAATTTCTAAAGAATTTACTTCGCGTCTCAAAAAAAACAAATCACCGCTTCCTTAAAAAGAAAAGCGACGGTTGTAAAATGAACTTGAGAGTTCATAATGAAATCTACTTTATTTTCACTCTTCTCTCCATCGGAAGTGAAAGAAAAAAGCATGATGAAAGGACTAATTCAAAAAAAAACAACCTAGAAACCAAAAAGATCCTTCTTATCTCAACATCCGGAAACACTTTACCAATAAGAAACCAAGAAAATAAGAATGCGAGAGAGCAAGAGTTTAAGGAGGCATAGAAGTGAACGAAAAAAAAACAACTCAGAGAGAAAAGTCTCCTCATCTTGCCCATGATTAACGTGGGATTATGTCACCATGTGTTTCATTTGCTTCACACTGGAAGCACGCCGAAGATTGCTTTAGCCGAAATTGAATTAGGTGGATTTCCGTACTTTTGCAACTATTTCAGCTACAATGTACTACGTAAAGCGCTACACTTGACGCTACTGCTGCGATGACTACGAATTGCGAAAGAATCTCTCCTACAACGGGTTCGTTCTCTTAGGAGTTCTCTCTTCCTTTTGCACTCGTTAGATGTAATAAAAGTCGCTACCTAAGTGGCGTGGCCTTTTCTTCCTGCTTCTGTCTTAAAAAAGATTAGGCTCTCAAGTAGCGATGGAAGAATAAAAACGAAGAAGTATGCCGAGAGTTTTAGCTACAGAGTAAAAAAAACAAGGAAACGTTGAGCCCTTTTATAGACTCGACGTATATAAAAAAGACCAAAGAGTCAAGGGTTTCGTCCAATAGGTGTTGTTCGTGATGACTTTTTCTTCTCTTTTTTGGTGCTATTGCTTTCTCGTTTAATGAACACATTTTGTTTACTGCATCCGAAAATGTGCCTGGGTGGGGAATAAACTTCAAGCTTTCGCTGTAGCACGTATTTGAGACTATTCGCCAAGATTATTCTGCTCAATATCCACTGCAAGTGAGGCGATGCAACGGGGTTATTTTCCCTCGGGTGCAATCCAATAAGAGCAACGGGAAAAAAGAAGCATCCGAAGTGGAAATTAAAAGTGAGAAATTGTCGTGAGGTCGCGATAAGCGGTGTTTTAAAGGGGATAACATTTCCTCCCCTCCTTTTCCATGGGATCTAGCAAAGAACACACAAAACCTGAAAAGGGCCAAGACTGGATACATCCTTTTCTAAAATTCCGACATATGCACACGTGGCACATGTTTACCACGTTCAACCATTTTTTTGTTCAATTAAATTCTAAAACTCATTGTTCGCAGCTAAATGCTGTTTTAGTATATCATATGATTAATTCATTTGCTTGTTATAATCATTAACTAATGATTGTATTAACAAATAATACATTGCTTTAAATCTCGGCAATATAGAATCGAAATAGTTGAATATTTTAACAAAAATGCTGGTTATAAATGATTCAGTTTCACACTAATTAGCCGTTAAAACTTAAACAGCAAAAAATAACACAATTCCGTAGATACTCTATTCTGTTATGCAAAAATTTCATACTCATTAAAAGTTATATATATTTTTTTTCACTGATCATAAAATTATTTGAAACACACACACACATTCTCAGCATTAAGAGCAGTTTAATTCAAGGATACTTTGCTACAGCAATAAAAAATGGGCACAATATTTCAAATATTTGTTTACCCCCAAAATTTTCATTTAAAGAAATGAAAAATATATATATGGAGCAAAATGCAGCTATTTAAACGACTATTTTTTTCGCTGTCGTGTGCAGGAAAATAATGGATGGTAGACGCTCTTAACAGTGATTATCATCTGTCTTCTAGGAGATGTCAATTGGATACCCTTTCCCCTCGTTTTTGGGGCGGGGGTGGCTCAGTCGGTAGCGCGCCAGGCTCGTAATCTGCAGTTTCCAAGTTCGATTTCCAGCTGAGTCAGCGTTGAGATTTATCTCCGCAAAAATTCCCCGCCCTGCCCACGGTCAGTAGGGGACACCGATGGGCTTGGAAAGGCCGCCGTCCGTCGGATGGGACGTTAAGCCGTGGCTCCATGTGCGGGAGAGCCATACCCTGTGCACGTTAAAGAACACGCTGGATGGCCTTGACGGGAGGCTACCATCTGTCTCCCAACAGCTGTTCCAGTAGGTCCCCTCCCCCAACCTTCTCTGAGCCTTCGGGGTCCATGTGACCTGGCCATTTAGACCATGGTGTGCAAAAAAGTGCCGCTCAGAGGTAAAACAACCCAACCCAACCCCTCGTTTTTACTCTGAGTGGCATTTTTTCTTTTTCATACAATCCAAAAATGGCCAGATCACAAGGACCCCAAGGGCTTACAGAAGGCTGGGAGAAGGGGACCCACTGGGTAGTTGTTAGGAGGAATACGTTAGCACAAGGTACTACGGCTTTAAGATTCCATCCGACGATCTTCTCAAACCCATTCATTGGGTCCTCTTTCTCTCTGAGGTCCAAGCTGTGGCTAGCAGAAATAAATCTCAAACTTGACACAGTTCGTACGCGAACCTGGGAACTGCAGAATACGAATCTGGAGCGTTGCCGACTGAGCCAACCATCACCCCAGGATTCTTACGATTTAATTTTTCATGAATTTCGCTTCAACTTTAATGGTAGTTAGGATTGACTTTCAATCTGTTCAACTTCCTTAATGTCATCATGCTAATTGACGTTTCCAAATTCAAACATTGAAATTCTGACAAAAAAAAAGATTTCACATTTTAATAAAAATCTTTTTGCAGTTGTGAGTTAAATGTATCACTAGAGCATGTTCTGCTGCCAGATTCAGATTCTAAATTTGGTACAGATTTTAATGCGTGAAATCTGTTAAATATTTAAGAATGGTCCGTATTAGAACTGAAAAAATATATATATAATAGTTAATTTCTCTGTCATCGAAGTGCAATTAGTAAAAATCAAAAATAAATAAACCATATAACCTTTACAAGAAATGATTTTAAAATTTGATTCAACTGCCTTTTTTGTTTTTAAATATCTCAGTGACCGAGTGGTTAGCGTGATCTAATATTAATCAAAGGGGCCCTGATAAAGTCATGGATATTTTCTTTCACGTGATGTCCATCTGCTGAAGTCTCGCCTTCCTCACATACCTTCTCTATGGCGTACTATACCACAGGCTTCTGTCAAACCTTTGTGGAAAACAGTTGCCTGACGTGGAATTTATTTGCTTACATTATTTCGAGATGATGTTGACTCAGTCGGTAGAGCATCAGGATGGTAATCAGATGTTTCCAGGTTCGGATATTTCTCTGTTATTCTCTCTTCATCTTGGGTTGAGACTTCCTCTGTTAACCCTGTCACGACTAAGGGAAACATTTTTCCCATTTTAAAATTGGTGATTATCGTATTTAATTATAACCTTATCTGCATTCTTTATACAGAATGTCAAAATAGAACGTATGCCGAAAGCAATTACGTAAACGGGAACGTTTAGAAAACAAAAAAGAACTGTCAGGACGCATAATATATGTACTATGTGCAATGTCCATCTTTGCCTCACTACCAAAAGAAATTGCTTCGCAGAATATCATAATTAGCACATCATTTTGTATAGTAATTTTATTTCATAATTTTATATTATTTTAGTTAACATTTTGTTCTAATAAACCAATAAATAAAAGACATTGCATAATAAGCCTAACTATAATTTGTGTTACCTTTATAGTCCATTGGGAAAAATATTTCCCATAAAATTCCAAAAAAACTACACATTGTTATGTATTTTTCTTATGATTTTTATTTATTTTTACGTTTAAACAAACTAAAATAAACAGTTACATACTAATATTTACTCTTAGAAACCTTATGGTCCTGAAAGGGTTAAGCCCCTCATTGCTATCTGTAAAAAAGAAGAGATTATGGGCTTGGAAAGGCCGCCGTCCGTCGGATAGGACATAAGTCGTCCCGCTTTGTCAGGAGAGTCATATCCTGTGCAAGTGAAAGAACACACTGGATGGTCTTGACGAAACTTCCCCCTGTCTCTTAACATCTGTCGTGTATTCTCTTCCACTATTCAACCCTGAGTCTTTGGGATCTCTGTGACTTGTCCTTTGGGCCCATGTGTGTGCAAGTTTCGCGCAGAAGTAAAACAACCCAACGCAATCATTGCTTAGTTTTCTTTTGCTTTTTAATAAGCGTTAAAAAGTTTTTAATTCGTTTTATACTTATTATTTCACTCAAAAAATAAGCAGAAATGTGTTGGAAGAAGAAGAAAAAAAAAAGAAGTGTGAAAGATATATTTTCCCTTTTGCTATGTCCCCCTGTCTCTTAACATCTGTCGTGTATTCTCTTCCCCTATTCAACCCTGAGTCTTTGGGATCTCTGTGACTTGTCCTTTGGGCCCATGTGTGTGCAAGTTTCGCGCAGAAGTAAAACAACCCAACGCAATCATTGCTTAGTTTTCTTTTGCTTTTTAATAAGCGTTAAAAAGTTTTTAATTCGTTTTATACTTATTATTTCACTCAAAAAATAAGCAGAAATGTGTTGGAAGAAGAAGAAAAAAAAAGAAGTGTGAAAGATATATTTTCCCTTTTGCTACGCGTACTTTAACCGGTATCTAATATAAGCTAAAAGTATCCTGTTTGCAATCCACTAGGTATCTTCTAGCTAAATGACACTATTAGTCGCTGCATTAATGGGGCTCTCCTGTCCCTAGGCATCTAGCCAGAGGTGGTGAAGGAAATGGAGTTGCTAGTAACGAGCCCAGCATCATCGTTCTCTTTCGCTTTCTTCCTCCTTCCTCCATCCTCTTGGAGTCCCTATTAGCAGAACGGAACTGAACAGAATACCGATCTGAAGGGGAAGAGTCAAGCGGTGAACCCGCGAATGCCACAAAGAACAAATTCTAGTTGCATGGTGGGCATGGCTGGCGTTAAAGGCAATAGATCTTCAGAGAGAGTAGAGCAGCAAATTAGGTGATGCTTTCTCCTCTGTTGTTTGGGGCTTTAGTTCTTCCAGCTAACGAATGTAACGGACAAAAGTGTTTATTAATGGTGGCTATTATCTCTTGTTCTGAGTCATATTCAGTTTTCTAGAAAACTTATAGTTCAATGAATGTTTAGGAAAAGACGGTTTGGATAGAAAAATAAGGAGAGAGATCACTGCAATGTGTCGGAAATAAGAGGATGATTTAGTGATTGGTGTGTGGAATAAGATGTGTGAAAATTATTCTTTTAAGACTGTTTTTGAAAGTTAAAACCGAATTGTGAGAAGAGTAGTTCGTGTGCTATACAGATGTAAGCTACCCAGTGTGCTTTTCAATGTACACTGGACTGCCTCAGATTCCGAGGGAAAGATACACTACACATTGAATTGCCTAAGATATCGAGAGAGATACGTTGTACACTTATTGTCTCAGATAACCAAGAGAGAGTTATACTACACACTGAAATGCTTCAACTTTCGAGAGAGAGAGAGATACACTGTACTGCGTCAATTTTCGACAGTTTCTTTTTTTTTCAGTTTCAAGAGTTTTTCGAAAGTTTCGTCAGTTTTCAACACGCTGAAATGCTTCAATTTCGAGAGAGCGAGGTACACTCTACTGCCTCATATTCCGAGGGAGAATTACACAACACACTGAAATGCTTCAAATTTCGAGAGAGAGATGTACTATATACTGTACTGTCTCAGATTCCGAGAGAGATACACCACACACTGAACTGCTTCTACACACTGAAATGCCTCAGATTTCGAGAGAGAGAAAAATACGTTGAACACTGAACTGTCTCAGATTTCAAGAGAGAAAGAATAATTCACTGTACAGTGAACTGCCTCAGAATCCGAAAGAGAGGTGCACTACACAATAAACTACTTCTGATTTCTGGAGAGAGAGATACATTGTACAGTGCCCTACACATTAAACTGCCTCAGATTTCGAAGGAGAGGTATACTGAGCTGGCTGGCACTCTTCCTAAAATTGAAAAAAGAAATTGCCGTTGGTTAGAAGAGAATGAAACTAGATTTTATATTTCTTTCTCTTCATTTGCTTGTTCTATTTAACTACTGTACTTTGTCACCGTAAATTATACTGTAGATTTCACATTTCTTTCTCTTCAGTTGTTAGTTTTATTAACTATTTTACTTTGTCGCTATTATTTATGATGAAAAGATGTTAGAGCTAAGTCAATCTTTTTTCCAAAATCATAAGTCTGAAAGGAGCAGATTTTAGGATAAATATACAAGTATATTGTTTGCATGTGTTGCTACTTATTAAACTCACTTTTTCGTGTGTAGTTCTAAAATAAAATCTTGTTTTCGTTTCTTATTTCGAAATCTATTTTTTTACAAGAAACCAAATAATGTTCATTCTCAAAGTAACGATAATCCAGTTCGGTAATCGAGAAATGCTATTGTCTCAGAACGTTTTAATTTTAAAGAACGATGAAGATTCAGAAATAGAAAAAAAAATTCAAATTCTCTTCTCACAATGTTCTCTAATCAATTTTTCTTTTAGAATCACAGATTTATTTTTTTTAAACGACACGATGTCATTTCTGCTTGCATAACTTATCAGTAATTTTGAAGAAATAAAGGTAAATACAGTGTAACGTGTTCTACAGTAAAAAGATGCCCTTCAGACTCTTACAGTCCTCATCTTTGTAAAAGAGAGAGAAAAAAACAAACTTACAGCAAAGACAATATGACAAAAAGAAATATGCTTCTTCTTCTTTCATTCATCTAGTCAATTCATGCACGTACTCACGGCACACGTGCACACAGCTAGCGACTGCTTCCACGTGCTAAAACAGAAAGAAAATATGACTCAATATTTTTTTCTCTTTCTTCTTCTCAGTTAAAGTCTTACTTTTTTTCCCAATCCCTCTTTTTGCTCTCTTCTGCTTTCACAAATAATAAATGATAAAACCGCGTCCCTGGAAGGATGTCTCAAGGCATCGTGCCACAGAGTGAAGTCCCGCTGAAGTTCTGATTTATTTCTTACAAGCGCGGATGTGATGGAACAGAAGGATGTTAGCTTGAAGGGAGATGAAGAACGAATCTTTTGGAGAGGGGGGGGGGGAGATACTGGAAACAAAAACAGGAGTCAAGAAGGGAGAAACGACCGCAAAAGAAAAACAATAACTGGCAAAAAAAAAGCTGAGAAATAAGGAAGCTGGGGGGTGTGGAATATAAGAAGGAACTCTAGCTCCTCCTTATACTAACTGACTAAACCATGTTTCCTGAAGCATCTCTTTCTCTCTGTGACTTGCGATCTACGATGATCAAAGAAGCCGCCTCTATCCATTTTTATCCAAGAGTGCTCTTGGGTATCTTTCTCCTCCCTCCGACAAAATGCTTCTTCTCCCTGTTCTTGTGTCTTCGCATCCCCCATTGGTGGAAGCCTCGTGATCTCGTGATTCTTGCGGTTAACCTTGCCGTATGAGATGATGGGATCTCAGATTAAAGAGCCTCGGTCTTGCTGTATCCTGCGGATCACGTTCGAGTTATTGATAGATGGTGAACGATCTGCCACTAGGTAATCCTACGAGGTGATTATTGTCTTGATGGGTAATCCCATCCGATCTCTTGCCGACAACTGCTACGTAAAGACGGGGAGTTGTCTTCACTTTTTCTTTTTATTATTCTCTTCTTCTTTCTCGCTTAGTTCTCTCTTTTATCTTGCTTTTTATTAAGGGGAGGAGTTCGGAGAATAAATGTGATAAATTTTTTGCACTATAACTTCGCTAGAGATTTAGTGAACTTTTAAACTTTGCTGTGACTGGGATACAAGGAAGGAAATAATTTGTGATGTTTCGTCGACGAATTCTGCTTCTTTTCTCCTTATGGCTCGCATTTTACCGACTCTGAAAACCAGTGCAATAGGAGATGAAGGTTGTAGAAGCCATGTTTCAGTTGTTGTTTGGATTGTTTTACCTCTGAGCGGCACTTTTTGCAGACAATGGGCTAAATAGTCACGTCACAAGGATCCCAAAAACTCAGAAAAGGACGGGGAAGGGGACTTACTGAACAGCTTTTGGGAGACAGATTGTAACTTCCCGTCAAGGCCATCCTACGTGTTCTTTAACGTGCACAGGATATGGCTCTCCTGCACATGGGCCACGGTTTAACCATCTCCGATCCGACGGACATGGATCTTAACCCATACGACGGACGGCGACTTTACTGGCCCTACTGACATGGTCAGGGCGGGGAGTTTTGCGGAGATAAATCTCGAAGCTGGCTAAGCAGAGACTCGAAACTGAGAACTGTAGATTACGAGCCTGGCGCGCTACCAACCGAGCCACCGCCGCCCCACACTTTTTGTGCACAGTGGGCTAAATGGCCAGGTCAAAAGGACCTCAAGGACTCAGAGAAGGTTGGGGAAAGAGAACTTACTGGGCAGTTAAGAGTGCTAGAGATTTAGATGGAAGCCTCTCGTCTTGGCCATTCAGTGTGTTCTTAAATATGCACAGGCTACGGCTCTGCTCACACGAACCACGACTTAATGTCCCATCAGAGGGACGACGGTCTTTCCTAGCCAAACGGTGTTACCTTTCTGACCAATGACAGATAGGAAGTTAACGGAGAAAATTCTCACCTCATGCACACTTAGAACTCGAACCTGAGAACTGCAGATTAGGATCCTTGTGCGCTATGGATTGGGCCAGCCAACCCCCAGCCCTCATGGTTCAGTGAGCAGTAGAGCCGTACTAAGATGACGAAAAATAATCTTGATGGACCTTTAACCCAACATTTGTCCTTCCTAGATAGTGTTATGTTTCTCACAACTCTGCTTCTCACACTTGATTGTCTTATACACTTGGTTCTAGCTCTTGTTTCTCTAAAAGAGATGAAGCTTTTGTTTGTTTTGGAAAGCTGGTGTGGGCATGATTCTCAATTGATTAAAGAAACTTGTAGTGATCTTGCTTGTTTTAAGAATCTAGAACGCAGCTCTTTCTTATTTGACGAAACCAGTGTGTGAGTGCTTGCTCGTTTTAGGAAAATGTGATATGAGGCTCTCTTTTGTTTTACGAATCTAGTGGTTGTTCTTTCTTCTTTGGAAAGAAAAATCCGTTTCCTGCTTTTGTTAAAAGGATGATATGCCTCTTTTTGCTTGTTCCCAATAGTTGGAATGAGGGCCTTTCCCCATAAATATAGTTTTGATACTTATATACGGAATTCTCAATAGGGTTCCTGCAACCCAAATAGTGCACAAAAATCAAATTCTTTTGCTCCATTCACCCAGATTTTACAATCTCAAGCTTTTAAATTTAGTTTTCCCATTGTCTTCCTTACTCCCTCCATTTTGGATTTCTTTGGCCTTCTTCTTACTATACTTCCTTCAGGCTTTATTCTAGAATTATTTTAGGTATTCTTCCTACCTTCATACGTTTGACACGTTCGTACCATCTCAATTATTTCTTCTCCGTGAACTCAATAATATATATATAATAATTTTGGTTCTTACGAATTTATATTTTTTTGAGCGACTGTACTGACAGGCGGAATAAAATTAAGATTATTATTATTATACGTTCGTGTGATTCTTGTCTGTTATAAAAAGATTTTGTTCTCCTCTTCTTTTAAAAATATGTTATTTGGATATAGATGGCTTTAAAATTCTTCAAATATTTCTTCTTATTATATTTCTTCAAAGAAATTAAAATGCAACTCTTGCTCTTTAAGGAAGTTGGATTGCTATTCTTTTTAATGTTAAGAATATGGTGCGTGACTCTTATTTGTTTAAAGAATAAGATGTGTTGTTCTTGTTTGTTAAGAAAAACTCTTAATTGATTAATTAGAATGAAATGTATCTATTTCTAGTTAAGAATAAAACGTGTGGTTCTTTCTTGCTTAAAGAATAAAATGTGTGGCTCTTTCTTGTTTAAAGAATAAAATGTGTGGCTCTCTCTTGCTTAAAGAATAAAATGTGTGGCTCTTTCTTGCTTAAAGAATAAAATGTGTGGCTCTTTCTTGCTTAAAGAATAAAATGTGTGGCTCTTTCTTGCTTAAAGAATAAAATGTGTGGCTCTTTCTTACTTAAAGAATAAAATGTGGGGCTCTTTCTTACTTAAAGAATAAAATGTGTGGCTCTTTCTTGCTTAAAGAATAAAATATGTGGCTCTTTCTTACTTAAAGAATAAAATGTGTGGCTCTTTCTTGCGTAAAGAATAAAATGTGTGGCTCTTTCTTGCTTAAAGAATAAAATGTGTGGCTCTTTCTTGTTAAAAAAAATGAGTGGCTCTTGTTTAAAGAATGAAATGAGTCTCTTTCTTGTTAAGAATGAAATTTGTGTCTCTTTCTTGTTTTAAAAAAAGGTGTGGCTCTTGTTAAAAATAAAATGTTTGGTTCTTTCATCTTAAAAAGAAAATGTTTAGCTCTTATATAGTAAAATGTTCAGTTGCGATAAAATGTTTGGCTCTTTCTCGTTTAAAGAATAAAATGTGTGCCTCTTTCTTGTTTAAAGAATAAAAGGTGTAGTTAAAAATGCAAAATAAGTTAACTGTTAAAAATTGAGTTGTTATTAAACTGGTTGTTGCAAATATAGATATCTAGTTCTTGAGTTTTAAATATGTTAGATTGCTACTCTTGCTCATTTTAGAAATATTGTTTACAGCTTTTGCTGGTTTAAAAGAACTTCCTCCTGTACATATTAAAAAGTTAATATGAAGTTCTTGCTTTTTAAATAAATTTAATTGCGACTCTTACTTAGGAATATGATGTGGGTTTTTATTTAAAGAAGTTGATGAAAGCAAAACAAAATGCTAGCCTTAACCAGTCAAGCCAAAGGTTTCATGCCAAGAGTGTTCCACCATCTCTCATCCTCGTGAATGAATTTGTTTGCCATTAAAATTATCAATTTCTTTGGCGTTCATACTCTTTCTTTCCCTTCTCATTAACTTCTCCCTCCCGTTAACACAAGCAAATGTCGTTTCTTAATATTGAATTTCGTTTCATTTCCACGATCATTAGAATTAATGCTTCCTCTTCATGAAACGATTTCTGCCTTTGATTATTCCATTATTTTGCCATCACCACGTTACCTTTATAAATCTGGCGTTTCATCGCATTATCTCGAGCTCCATATTTTCTCGTTTTTTTTTTTTTAGTAAATCTTTACTTATGGATTACATCTCTTTTTCTCTAATTAATTTCTAGAATTTTATTACACTTCTTTTTTCACTGAGTTATATCGTAATGGCGAGGTTTTTTTGCTTTTGTTTTTTTTCGCTTCAAATGATATTATAAGTTGCTCTTTTGCAATCACAACATCAATTCTTTAAGCGACTGTTTTTTTTTTCATCTCTGCATCGATACTGCTTTGCTGCATTTTTGGATAATAAAATCGATTAATTTTGGTGTGTATATGTATGTGTTTTTTTAATATTCGCGAGGAATCGTTATAAATGCATTTGTCCCACATCATTAGTTGCAGTGTCGTTTTTTTGTCATTTAGGGTGTTATAGTAGATTCACATTATGAATGGTTCAATTTCTTCTCTGTCTTAAAAAAATAAAAATAAATACCCCCTCAAGCAGCTGCTTGCCACAGTGTTCTTTCAAATTAAATATTCACTTACCCACCAATCACTTATCACTCGACTGTTTAAACAAAAGTACTTTAGCTTCTTACACATGACGTCTTTTTTCTTTCTTTAGCTTTTCTGCAGTTGAATGATAAAATTAAAATGCCCATTAATTTTTTCCTTTCAATTAGAGAAAGCTTTTAGTGGGGTGAACACGGTGTAAGATTAACAGAAATTGAAAGATCTAATTAGCAGATATTTTATAATTTTATTTGGAAAGATGATGACTCTTTCATTTAACATGTTTTTACGTGATAGAAAAAGTGATGGCATGATTTCTTATTAATTTGGAATCATCCATAATTTTAAGGGAAGAAATTTAAAAAAGAGTGTACAGTCGCTCAAAAAAGTATCCGAACACTATGTCTGATTACAGAATTCAGAAAAAATATCTGGCAACAATTTTTTTTGGAATTAGTGATCTGGTAACGTGACACGAAGGTTGCCAGATCACTAATTTCCAAAAAAATCGTTGCCAGATATTTTTTCTGAATTCTGTAATCAGACATAGTGTTCGGATACTTTTTTGAGCGACTGTACAGAGAATTGAAAGTTCTGCTAGTGATGAGGATGAGGAAGATCATCGTGTTGATGGTAGTGCGAACAATAAATATTATGATGATAATGTGTTGACAGCAATAAAAACAGCGATAACTATTTTGATGATAACGTGTCGACAGTAATGGGAATGATGATTATGGATTTTTATTGTTTTCCTTGTGAGAGGCACTTTTTTTTGCACACATTTGGCTAAGTGGCCAGATAAAAGGAGCCCCGAGTGCTCAGAGAAGGTTGGGGGAAGGGGACCACTGTGAGGATACAGATGGAAGCTTCCCATCAAGGCCATCCAGCGTGTTCTTTGACATGCCAACGGCTGTTAACGGAGCCACGGCTTTATGTCCCATCCGACGGACGGCGTCCTTTCCAAGGCCACTGGTGTCCCCTTACTGACCAAGAACAGGGCGGGGTGATTCTTTTGATGATAACGAGTTGACAGCAGTAGGAATAACGATGATGATCATGATGATAACATTTTGATGGTAGGGGAACTATAATTACGATTATCATGATAACGTGTTGATAGTAGAGGAAACAATGACGATGACTATAATGATAACGTGCATGGCAGTGGGACCATGATGATGATGATGTGCTTCTGGTCCTGATAATGATGATAATAAGTACGATAGCTGTGATGATAAAAAATTGAAATGTTCTGAGTATGAAAATGAGATTGGTGTTGATGCCGGATTTGACGAAGGTGCGTAATGCGTGAAGAAAATAATAATGTTAAATGATTTTTTTTTTCTGAAAATGACTATCTCTCAATTCTCTTGATATAATTAATTGGAAATTTATTAAAGTCAGTATTAATTATTTTTCGTCTGCACCACTACACAAATTTCTAAAGAATATCTCAGTTGTATAATTGATTTACGAATTGAATCGTCACAGAAAAAATCAATTCGAACAGAGAGTCAAGTGTACTGTTGGAAACGAGAAGGCCATATGACAAAACGGTAAAAAAAGACAACTGTTTAGCGGGAAAATCTTTTCAGTTTGACTCAAGGTCTCCTTCACAATGGCATGCTCTATGAATGCAGATCGATTCCCCCTTCCAAGACGAGCGAGGTTGTGTAATTGGAAATAAGAAACAAAAGAGTCAGATATGCACATATTTGAAGAAACAAGAGAGCTGAAAATCAGAAGGGAAAAAAAGAGCATTAATTTGAGTGTAAGAATGTGGGAGGAGGAAAAGAGGAAAAAAAAGAACTTGAGGGAAAAGAAAAGAAAAAGATCCTCTCTCATCTCGAGTGTGATGATATTCCAGAAGGGCATTTAGTGATAATTTGCTCTAATACCGTTAGTTTGAGCTTTGCTCGTCAACAGTATTTCGTGAGACCATTGCAGTGTGCTGTTACCAAATCATTCTCTTACAAAAAGCGAAATCATCAAAATCGCATCACTGAAGCCGATATCTCATAAAAACTAAATACAATCTAAAAGCCATCAAGTCACTCCCGAACCGCTTTGTCAATTTTTGAAGTGAAATGCTATCGCCGGAGTGTAAAAAGGAAAAAAAAATTAGAAAGAGTTAGGGGGGAAAATGCTTGTGGGTAAATTTATATATATATATAAAAACAGGCAGTTTGGGTTTGGGGGAAAATTTAACTCGTCCAAAAATATTTACTTTTCATTAAGAAGCAGACTGCGCATCTTTTTTTCCTGATCGATGTATGCAGTAAAAAAGCACGTAATGAAAGAGAAGTTTTTAATGTTATTTTCTTTTTTTATAGATGTTATTGACATTAAGTCTATTTGAGCAGGAAAGTGCAAGGTCTGTTAGGTATTGACATTAACGTACAAAAAGGTGTTTCAATAAAAATTTGACTGAATAGATGGTGTATTAATGTTCAGACAAACACGTGTAGGTTTTTTTAATAACGCTGCTTATTTTGTTTTCCTTTTTGATCAGCATTAGCCACATGATCATCAAGAACTTTTGTTAAGAAAAAGTCTCTAAAGTAAACTGAGCCTGAACAAACATTTTTTTTAACTCTGAAAAAAATATTGATAACGTGAGCATACACGTAATTTTAATTGGCCCAAAAAAAACCTAGAAAATAAATTAATTCAACTACATTTAATGTATTTAAGTTAACAACATAACAAATGACCCCAGAGGGTTGCGGATTTTGTGGCATGTAAATCTAAACTTTTGTGTGGAAAACACAGTTATGCTGATGAGCAAAACAAACAGAAAGTTCTATGTGCAAATACATAAATAGTGAATCGTATACTTCATGCAATTTGATTTATTAAAATAAATTTCGCAATTCTGATGCTTTTTTATGTTATTATTGCCTTGTCAGGTAGCATGCTAAAAGCGCATGTTCTCGGGTTCGGATCCCAAATGTGCCTGCGTTGAGATTTTCTCCGTTAATTCCCACTCTGCCTTCGATTAGAAAGACAACACTGATAGATTTAGAAAAAGCCGCCGTTTAAATTTATACCTTATGTCAATTTTTCTGCTCTTATTCATTTGATGAAAATAAGAATTTGTCATGGATGTTTGTGTTGTTTTTCTGCTGAGGTCCTGCCATCCTCTCAGATCTTCTACTTTGGCATATAAACTGACAGGATCCTGTCAGACCTCTGTGGCAAGCAACTGCTTGAGGGGGGTATTCATTTATTTATATTTTTATTTTTATTTATTAGCTCAAATGGTATACTGCTGAGAAGTGGAAAAAAATTAAAATTAGTGCTCTTGAATAAACAAATTTAGTTGTAATAAAATGGACCAAGAATCTATGTGCATAGATGCAAAACGTGTTAGATTAATGAATAATATTGTTACGACAGATGAACGTGATGCAATGAATTTATGATAAACGTGTCATGAACGCTTGTGTATTCTTCTGCGTGAGAATTGCGTAACCAACGAATTGGAACACAGAACCTATCCGAAAAATAGAAAAGACAGAATTGTTATATTGGGGTTATTGATATGTGAAAGGGGTTGGGTTGTTTTACCTCTGAGCGGCACTTTTTTGCACACCATGGGCTAAATGGCCAGGTCACATGTACCCCGAAGGACTCAGAGAAGGTTGGGGGGGACCCACTGGAACAGCTGTTGGGAGACAGATGGTAGCCCCCCGTCAAGGCCATCCAGCGTATTCTTTAACGTGCACAGGGTATGGCTCTCCCGCACACGGGGCCACGGCTTAACGTCCCATCCGACGGAGGGCGGCCTTTCCAAGCCCATCGGTGTCCCCTCCTGACCGTGGGCAGGGCGGGGAATTTTGCGGATATAAATCTCAACGTTGACCCAGCTGGGACTCGAACCTGGGAACTACAGATTACGAGCCTGGCGCGCTACCGACTGAGCCATCCCGCCCCTTGTGAAAGGGGATATAGTTAGTCTCAGTATATACACGATAAGTGTTTAAAAAAGAAGAAGTATTTTATACGGTGAGTGCGCGAAAGGTTGATTAGTTTATTAGTGTGGATCGTGTTAGTAAACTAGTAAAGGAAAAGAAGAATTTATCGTCTTGTGCTTAGTGATCAACGTTGGAAAAGAATTTTTCCTGAGAAACCAGTACACTTAGTCGCAGTTTTGGAGTACTCGATGACTAAAACCTTAGAAGGAAGTCATTTAGTGTATAGTTATTTAGTTTGTTTAGGAATTGATAAGGATATTCTAGTTAGATTGCATATTTATTTACCAACATTATTTTATTGTTTATTGAATGATTTTAGTCTTGTTTTGTGGTTTGGGTGTAAATAGAATTAAGATAATGGATTCTTCTGAAAGTTTACTTTTGTATTTTATATAGTTTCGTGCCGGTTGATTTAGTTTGTATAAATAATTTCTTCCATGCTTTTGTAATAAATTGCATTGTTTTGTAATTAACATTGTAAAATATTTACTTGAACTCACATTGAGTGCTCATCCATTTTAATTCGTAACAATATAATGACGATAAGTATATCGAACATATTGGAAAGAGTCTACGATGTATAGTAGATGTAATACTTCTTGATTTTAAAAAAAACAGCAAGCATTAGAAATTAAAGGTATATTATGGCAATCCTTTTCAGAGATTTCTGCTCTTAAGTACTGGTTTAGATTAGTGATCCACAGATTCGTTTTGGAATTTTGACTAATCCAACTTGGTTAGCGGCATTTAACTAATTTGGTGTCTCTTTGTTGCAAACAGTACTCAAAGCGAACATAATGAAAAGCATTTTTTAATAAAATTTTCTTTATTTCCTTCTTGACTCCGCGTTGTCATCGATGAAAAGGGTGCCAAAACGGACCTTAAAAAAGTACCAGTAAAGAAACTACTAGTACAGCATTCGGATTTTGAAAAAAGAAGAAACATTATATATCGAATCATAAACAAATGGAACTGAAGAATCCACTGCCATCGAATCTCAAACAATGTGACTGAAGAAACCACTGTTCAACGAATCATATACAATGTGACTGAAGAAACCACTGTTCAACGAATCATATACAATGTATGTATTCAACGAATCATATACAATGTATGAATACAATGTATGTATTCAGTACAATGTTCAGTACCATTCAACGAATCAACGAATCATATACAATGTATGAATACAATCATATACAATGTGACTGAAGAAATCACTGTTCAACGAATCATATACAATGTGACTGAAGAAACCACTGTTCAACGAATCATGTACAATGTGACTGAAGAAATCACTGTTCAATGAATCACATACAATATGAGTGAAGAAACCACTCTACATCGAATGAATCATAAACAAATGGTACTGAAGAAACCACTGTTCAACAAATCATATACAATGTGACTGAAGAAACCACTGTTCAACGAATCATATACAATGTGACTGAAGAAACCACGGTTTGACGAATCATATACAATGTGATGTTATTTCTTCGGTTGTCTGTCTATTGGGATCACTTAGGAATGTCCCTCCGGTTCGATCGCAATACACGACGGGTGAAAGAGTCTTTCAGAACAAAAATCAACGATTCCATCACAATTGCAGGGACTCAATACTGAGGCTCCTCCCCATTAAATTGGTTGCACTCCAACCTTTACTTAAATATAACAATTATTTATTGAACCTTCCAAACATGCTTGATAGACAAGGATATATGCTCAATTACATAATATTACATCACCAGCTTACTATGCCTGTTCAGCTGTATTCACAGAGCCCAATGCCGTTATTTCCAGTCGGCATTTCCCAGCTTTACAATTTTACGTCTTCACGCGTTCGTCCTTTGACTGGCACTCCCTTCCTCGTCGTTGCCAACCTCTTTTTCCCTTCTCTCTCTGCTTCGGCCATCTGGCAAGGCGGCTAGCCCCCGGATTCAGAGTCACTTGTCAGCGGACGCAAGCATTTGGGTGACCTCCGTCCCCTCCGGGTACTGCTACTTCAATTAACTCTCCAGATGTTGGGACAGAGGGCCTCCCACGTAGCATATGCCTTTTTGGTGAAATCCAAAATAATATACAAAACACGAACAAAAAAAAATTTAAAAAAGCCTCTAGCCTGACATACAATATGACTGAAGAAACCACTGTTCAACGAATCATATACAATATGACTGAAGAAACCACTGTACATCGAGTCATAAACAAATGGTACTGAAAAAACCACTGTTCAACAAATCATATACAATGTAACTGAAGAAACCACTGTTCAACGAATCATATACAATGTGACTGAAGAAACCACTGTTCAATGAATCACATACAATGTGAGTGAAGAAACCACTGTACATCGAATGAATCATAAACAAATGGTACTGAAGAAACCACTGTTCAACAAATCGTATACAATGTGACTGAAGAAACCACTGTTCAACGAATCATATACAATGTGACTGAAGAAACCATTGTACATCGAATCATAAACAAATGGTACTGAAGAAACCACTGTACATAGAATCATAAACAAATGGTACTGAATAAACCACTGTTCAGCAAATCACATACAATATGACTGAAGAAATCACTGTTCAACGAATCATACACAATGTAACTGAAGAAACCACTGTTCAATGAATCATATACAATGTGACTGAAGAAACCACTGTTCAATGATTCACATGCAATGTGAGTGAAGAAACCACTGTACATCGAATGAATCATAAACAAATTGTACTGAAGAAACCACTGTTCAACAAATCATATACAATGTGACTGAAGAAATCACTGTTCAACGAATCATATGCAATGTAACTGAAGAAACCACTGTTCAACGAATCATATACAATGTGACTGAAGAAACCACTGTTCAATGATTCACATGCAATGTGAGTGAAGAAACCACTGTACATCGAATGAATCATAAACAAATGATACTGAAGAAACCACTGTTCAACAAATCATATACAATATGACTGAAGAAACCACTGTACATCGAATGAATCATAAACAAATGGTACTGAAGAAACCACTGTTCAACGAATCATATACAATGTGACTGAAGAAACCACTGTTCAAAACAATGTGAGTGAAGAAACCACTGTACATCGAATGAATCATAAACAAATGGTACTGAAGAAACCACTGTTCAACAAATCATATGCAATATGACTGAAGAAACCACTGTTCAACGAATCATATACAATGTGACTGAAGAAACCATTGTACATCGAATCATAAACAAATGGTACTGAAGAAACCACTGTACATAGAATCAGAAACAAATGGTACTGAAGAAACCGCTGTTCAACAAATCATATACAATATGACTGAAGAAATCACTGTTCAACGAATCATGTACAATGTAACTGAAGAAACCACTGTTCAATAAATCATATACAATATGAGTGAAGAAACCACTGTACATCGAATCATAAACAAATGGTACTGAAGAAACCACTGTTCAACAAATCATATACAATGTGACTGAAGAAATCACTGTTCAACGAATCATATGCAATGTAACTGAAGAAACCACTGTTCAACGAATCATATACAATGTGACTGAAGAAACCACTGTTCAATGATTCACATGCAATGTGAGTGAAGAAACCACTGTACATCGAATGAATCATAAACAATTTGTACTGAAGAAACCACTGTTCAACAAATCATATACAATGTGACTGAAGAAACCACTGTACATCGAATGAATCATAAACAAACGGTACTGAAGAAACCACTGTTCAACGAATCATATACAATGTGACTGAAGAAACCACTGTTCAACGAATCATATACAATATGACTGAAGAAACCACTGTACGTCGAATGAATCATAAACAAATGGTACTGAAGAAACCACTGTTCAACAAATCATATACAATGTGACTGAAGAAATCACTGTTCAAAACAATGTGAGTGAAGAAACCACTGTACATCGAATGAATCATAAACAAATGGTACTGAAGAAACCACTGTTCAACAAATCATATGCAATATGACTGAAGAAACCACTGTTCAACGAATCATATACAATGTGACTGAAGAAACCATTGTACATCGAATCATAAACAAATGGTACTGAAGAAACCACTGTACATAGAATCAGAAACAAATGGTACTGAAGAAACCGCTGTTCAACAAATCATATACAATATGACTGAAGAAATCACTGTTCAACGAATCATGTACAATGTAACTGAAGAAACCACTGTTCAATAAATCATATACAATATGAGTGAAGAAACCACTGTACATCGAATCATAAACAAATGGTACTGAAGAAACCACTGTTCAACAAATCATATACAATGTGACTGAAGAAATCACTGTTCAACGAATCATATGCAATGTAACTGAAGAAACCACTGTTCAACGAATCATATACAATGTGACTGAAGAAACCACTGTTCAATGATTCACATGCAATGTGAGTGAAGAAACCACTGTACATCGAATGAATCATAAACAAATTGTACTGAAGAAACCACTGTTCAACAAATCATATACAATGTGACTGAAGAAACCACTGTACATCGAATGAATCATAAACAAACGGTACTGAAGAAACCACTGTTCAACGAATCATATACAATGTGACTGAAGAAACCACTGTTCAACGAATCATATACAATATGACTGAAGAAACCACTGTACGTCGAATGAATCATAAACAAATGGTACTGAAGAAACCACTGTTCAACAAATCATATACAATGTGACTGAAGAAATCACTGTTCAACGATTTGGGTTGTTTTTTGGGTTGTTTTACCTCTGAGCGGCACTTTTTTGCACACCACGGGCTAAATGGCCAGGTCAAATGGAACCCGAAGGCTCAGAGAAGGTTGGGGGAGGGGACCCACTGGAACAGCTGTTCGGAGACAGATGGTAGCCTCCCGTCAAGGCCATCCAGCGTGTTCTTTAACGTGCACAGGGTATGGCTCTTCCGCACACGGGGCCACGGCTTAACGTCCCATCCGACGGACGGCGGCCTTTCCAAGCCCATCGGTGTCCCCTACTGACCGTGGGCAGGGCGGGGAATTTTTGCGGAGATAAATCTGAACGCTGACCCAGCTGGGACTCGAACCTGGGAACTACAGATTACGAGCCTGGCGCGCTACCGACTGAGCCACCCCCGCCCCACACTGTTCAACGAATCATATACAATGTGACTGAAGAAACCACTGTTCAATGAATCACATACAATGTGAGTGAAGAAACCACTGTATGTCGAATGAATCATAAACAAATGGTACTGAAGAAACCACTGTTCAGCAAATCATATACAATGTGACTGAAAAAACCACTGTTCAACGAATCATATACAATGTGACTGAAGAAACCACTGTTCAACGAATCATATACAATATGACTGAAGAAACCACTGTACATCGAATCATAAACAAATGGTACTGAAGAAAACACTGTTCAACAAATCATATACAATTTGACTGAAGAAATCACTGTTCAACGAATCATATACAATGTGACTGAAGAAACCACTGTTCAATGAATCACATACAATGTGACTGAAAAAACCACTGTTCAACGAATCATATATAATGTGACTGAAGAAACCACTGTTCAACGAATCATATACAATATGACTGAAGAAACCACTGTACATCGAATCATAAACAAATGGTACTGAAGAAAACACTGTTCAACAAATCATATACAATGTGACTGAAGAAATCACTGTTCAACAAATCATATACAATGCGACTGAAGAAACCACTGTTCAATGAATCACATACAATGTGAGTGAAGAAACCACTGTACATCGAATGAATCATAAACAAATGGTACTGAAGAAACCACTGTTCAACAAATCATATACAATGTGACTGAAGAAACCACTGTTCAACGAATCATATACAATGTGACTGAAGAAACCACTGTACATCGAATCATAAACAAATGGTACTGAAGAAACCACTGTTCATCGAATCATACATAAATGGTATTTAAGAATCTATCGTCTATCGAATAACACATTAATGAGGCTAAAGAAACCACTTCGTGGAATTAGATTCCAGTAAGCTTGAAAAAATCATCTTCCGTAGAATGAAACGCCAATGAAACTGAAGAATGGAACCAAAGGGAACTGGAAATTTCAGTGGATCTGAAGAAACCTACACTATTTAATGAGACACTAATGAACCGGGAGAGATCCGCTACCACTGAAGGAGTGCCTAAAGAGAAGTCAGTGCACGTCGATTGGGAACCCACAATAGATGAAGTCATCGATATGTGGCTAAGGAAACTATCGTCCGTCGGATGGAAAACTATTGAACCCCAGAGGACATGAAGAAACCATGGTGGGATGTGTATTAAACTTCAATGGGCTTCAAATAAAAAAAATGGAAAGAAAAGTCACAGTCCATCGGACGGTACGTTAATATATCGACATTTTTTTACCTTATATATATTAAGAAACATGTTTTGTGGCCTGTGATGCTCTCATATGTCTCCTTATCTTTCCTCAATCAGTCCTTTTTTCCAACCCCGTTCTGAACTTTGGGAGTCCTTGTGACCTGGTAATTATTTCCTATTGGTATAAACAAGATAAAAACCCAGATCGGAGGTTAAACAACACGATTATTTTACGAAATTAAATTTCTACAAAGTTTTGAAACCAACTTCTCACAAAGAAAGGAACAGTTGTCCCAGGCACGGAAAAACTGACTGAAATGAAACATTTCCTCTGCAACCATTTGTCAAAGCGAGCTGACAAGATCTTCTCAATCCTGTGCACCTTAAAAGAAACTAACAAGGAAGGTGACACATCAGCAGACGGGTTGTTGTTTTGGGTTGTTTTACCTCTGAGCGGCACTTTTTTGCACACCATGGGCTAAATGGCCAGGTCACATGGACCCCGAAGGCTCAGAGAAGGTTGGGGGAGGGGACCCACTGGAACAGCTGTTGGGAGACAGATGGTAGCCTCCCGTCAAGGCCATCCAGCGTGTTCTTTAACGTGCACAGGGTATGGCTCTCCCACACACGGGGTCATGGCTTCACGTCCCATCCGACGGACGGAGGCCTTTTCAAGCCCATCGGTGTCCCCTACTGACCGTGGGCAGGGCGGGGAATTTTGCGGAGATAAATCTCAACGCTGACCCAGCTGGGACTCGAACCTGGGAACTACAGATTACGAGCCTGGCGCGCTACAGACTGAGCCACCCCCGCCCCTCAGCAGACGGGCAATCAACGACGTAGAAAAAAAATGTGTAAACAAGACGACGGCCATCAAATCTTGTGAGGCTGAAGTGATTCGGAATCTAGACTTTAGTGTTACGAATCTTATATGTTATAAACAAAATAATTACCATGCAAGCAACCGCTAACAAAATAAATTACCATACAAGCAACCGCACAGAGCTCTGACAGGAAACGAGACCTCACCAAAAACACAACAGCATTGTACTAAAAAGATTCATATCTTATCAGGGGGCTTGAACCTAGATCCTATTTGATTTCTTAGTCAAGCGTGCTAATAATTGGGATCCAAAACAACCGAATACGAAATTTTCTAATGCTTTCTAACAAGTTTAATTCCGTTAAGAGAAACGATAACTTAGTCAATGAGAAAAAGTCATTACATATTTCTGCATCCGACTAAAGCATAATGTAGTATTCATTTCTATACTAATCCCGAACCTATGAAGCATATGAATTCAAAACTTTTACGTCAGATAAAATGAATTAACTCTCAGTGTTAAGGTTTTTTAAAAAATGTTCAAATTTTGATTAGCCTTTTATTCGCATTTCACCAAGTTCTATTACTTTCTCCATAGCTCAGATCGACCTGTTTTTCCATAATAGCAAATTGATCTTCAATTGCATTTTTAAACAGCTTATATACACCTGTTTCTTCTCCTATCGGGTCGTCAACTTTTTTTCTTTAACTCTTCTTGAAGAATTTTTATTTTTTCCATGGGTCTGCTTTTTCATGGGGTTTGCTTTTTCATAACTCGGCTCAACCTGCTTTTCCACAATTCGGCACACTCTGTTTTCCCATAACTTGGTTCACCCTGGTTTTCCATATCTCGGCTTCCTTTATTTTTCCATAACTCGGTTTAGTCTGCTTTTTCACAATTCGGCTCAACCTGCTATTCTATAACTGGGTTCACCCTGCTATTACATAACTAGGCTCACCCTGTTTTCTATAACTTGTTTCACCCTGGTTTTCCACAACTCAGCTCACTCTGTTTTCCAAAACTCGGCTCACCCTGCTTTTCAATAACTCGGCACGATCCTTATAGTCCATTTCCTACTGCTTTTCCACAACTCTGCTACTCTTCCTAAACGTTTTCAGTCTCGCTTCCTTAACTAAAAATAATTGCAAAACCCCAAAGAAACATAAAACCGTTGAAGAGCACCTTTTTCACTAGGAAAATCCTACATTCTCCATAGATGAGCAAATCGTAAGCAAACAACGCGAAAAAAGGTCAACCAAACAAAGAAAAAGAAGAGAACAAAACGACTTTTGACAGTTTCAGAATCTTCTTTTCTTTCCCCAAAGTAAGGAACAAATGAAAAAAAAAGAAATGTTATTGGTTGTGTATATAAATATTTTTTTTTCGGACCCAATTGGTCCCATCTCTCGTCTCCATTAGCCAAGAAGGAAAGGAATTTCATCTTCTCGTGCCATCCTTGGTTTAAACCACTCCATTATCGGATGACCTAAGGATGGTGAGGGGCTAAACAAGAAGCAAGCTGTCACCCGGAGATCTGCTGCAAGTCTGCAAATTCGCGTCCTCTTCCCAACAAGCAGCAGATGGTGTTCGTAATTCAATCTCTCCCAGCTTTCAAACTCCTCTGCTGCTACCACGGTTCAGCTTCTTATTCTGTTGTTATTGTTGCTATTGTCGACGAGGGTGCAACACTCCAGACCCAAAGAAGTGAGTGATTCTGCCAAATACAACTACGACTTTTCAATAAAAGGAAGCTGTAGTCTTGATCTTCACAAGTCAAAGTTGTTTATACGAGATCTTGAGAGTATAAGAGAGAGGACAGAAGTTTTGTTCGTGCCGTAAAATTGCCTCGAATCACTTACACTTCAGTGACAACTATCAATTGTAAACTGGATTAAAGACTATAATAATGTAAGCTATTTCATAAATTCCTTTTAATAGTTACTTAGAAATAAACAGAACAAATTAAAGAGTTTATGAGCATCTTCTTCTTCCTCTCTTGCATAAACTATCCCTCAAACAGCTGTTTGGCACGTGGTTCTGAGAGGCATCTATCGGTATAAGAAGCCACAGAGAAAATCTGTAAGAAAGGCGAGAGCTCAGAAGAAGGCAAAAAAGAAATCAGCCGTACCTTATCTGGAGCTCGATTTGCATTATTCTATCTTGCATGTTACTTCTAAACATGCCGCGTTTTATCTCTACATTTCTAATAATTGACGATTTTCTAATGTTTTCACTAGGGACATTAGGATTAATCCTTAGTAGATGCGAGGCAGGGGTGGCTCAGTCGGTAGCACGCCAGGCTCGTAATCTGTAGTTCCCAGGTTCGAGTCCCAGCTGGGTCAGCGTTGAGATTTATCTCCGCAAAATTGCCCGCCCTGCCCACGGTCAGTAGGGGACGCCAATGGGCTTGGAAAGGCCGCCGTCCGTCGGATGGGACGTTAAGCCGTGTGCGGGAGAGCCATACCCTGTGCACATTAAAGAACACATGGATGGTCTTGACGGGAGGCTACCATCTGTCTCCCAACAGTTCCAGTGGGTGACCTCCCCCCAACCTTCTCTGAGCCTTCGGGGTCCATGTGACCTGGCCATTTAGCCCATGGTGTGCAAAAAAGTGCCGCTCATAGGTAAAACAACCCAAGCCTTAGTAGATGCAGAAAACTTACACCAAAAGAATACTATAAATCTATCGAAAAGGAAAAAAGGAAGTGCAGAACTGATAAATCTTTTCTCAGAGTTCTTGAATTAATTCACCCGTAACTGATAAATCATTGATCAGTTATCCGTGAAACTGTCGAAGGTTGGGTTGTTTTACCTCTGAGCGGCACTTTTTTGCACACCATGGGCTAAATGGCCAGGTCACATGGATCCCGAAGGCTCAGAGAACGTTGGGGGAGTGGACCCACTGTAACAGCTGTTGGGAGACAGATGGTAGTCTCCCGTCAAGGCCATCGAGCGTGTTCTTTAACGTGCACAGGGTATGGCTCTCCCGCACACGGGGCCACGGCTTAACGTCCCATCCGACGGACGGCGGCCTTTCCAAGCCCATCGGTGTCCCCTACTGACCGTGGGCAGGGCGGAGAATTTTGCGGAGATAAATCTCAACGCTGACCCAGCTGCCAGCTGGGACTCGAACCTGGAAACTACAGATTACGAGCCTGGCGCGATACCGACTGAGCCACCCCCGCCCCTCAAACTGTTGAAGTATCAACTGCGCAGTCTCTCCAACTGCCACTCACGTTTGCCTATTAGTCAATACCTTTACTGCTGAAATTAAAATATAAATTAATCACTGTTTCATAAAAGACTGAATCATACAGTACATTCGTAGAGTAGCTAAAATTATTATTTCTACTGGTTTGTTTTACCTCTGAGCGGCACTTTTTGCACACCATGGGCTAAATGGCCAGGTCACAAGGACCCCGAGAGCTCAGAGAAGGTTAGGGGAGGGGACACGCTGGATAGCTGTTGGGAGACAGATGGTAGCCTCCCGTCAAGGACATCCAGCTTGTTCTTTAACGTGCATAGCTCTCCAGCACATGGAGCCACGGCTTAACGCGCCATCTGATGGACGTCGGCCTTTCCAAGCCCTTTGGTGTTCCCTAGTGGCCGAGGGAAGGGAGTTTTATGGAGATAAATATCAACACTGGATCAGTTGGGACTCGAACTTGGGAACTTCAGGTTACGAGCTTGGCGCGCTACCGACTGAGCAGCCCTACACCGCTTCCGCTACGTGTCATTTTTACTGTTATTACTATGAAATGTTAATATAATAAAACCGAGCTGGTGACCAAAATATATTCGTTACACTGAAATGCAATGAAAAACGTGCTATGATAGTTATACATATAAATTCGGGGCGGGGTGGCTCAGTCGGTAGCGCGCCAGGCTCGTAATCTACAGTTCCCAGGTTCGAGTCCCAGCTGGGTCAGCGTTGAGATTTATCTCCGCAAAATTCCCCGCTCTGCCCACGGTCAGTAGGGGACACCGATGGGCTTGGAAAGGCCGCCGTCCGTCGGATGGGACGTTAAACCGTGGCCCCGTGTGCGGGAGAGCCATACGCCTTGCACGTTAAAGAACACGTTGGATGGCCTTGACGGGAGGCTACCATCTGTCTCCCAACAGCTGTTCCAGTGGATCCCCTCACCCAACCTTCTCTGAGCCTTCGGGGTACATGTGACCTGGCCATTTAGCCCATGGTGCGCAAAAAAGTGCCGCTCAGAGGTAAAACAACCCAACCCAAATATACATATATTATAAAATAATCATTATGAAAGAAATTTACCGTGTATAAAGTTTATTTTTTTTAAATGTCGGTATTTTTTTCAATTGTCTGTTCCAACAATCATCTCTCCGTAAATTTTTAAATGATTTCGCAGTTTTTCAACACATTACCCGGAAAATCTTTCCATGTCATTACGGGGTCGGAAAAAATCTCATTACGCTGAATATCTGTTATTCTGGCGTTCGTTATACTGACGCCGGTATTTGGCTCGAAACGTTATTCTTCTACCCATTGATGACTTTCACAATTCCCGACAAAGGTGTATTCTCCATTCATACTTGGGGCGGGGGTGGCTCAGTCGGTAGCGCGCCAGGCTCGTAATCTGCAGTTCCCAGGTTCGACTCCCGCCTGTGCCAGCGTTGAAACTTTCCTCCGCAAAGCTCCCTGCCCTGTCCACGGTCAGTAGAGGACACCGATGGACTTGGAAAGGTCTCCGTCCGTCGGATGGGACGTTAAGCCGTGTACGAGAGAGCCATACTCTGAGCACGTTAAAGAACACACTGGATGGCCTTGACGGAAGGCTACCATTTGTCTCCCAACAGCTATTCCAGTGGGTTCCCTCCCCCAACCTTCTCTGAGTCTTCGGGGTCTTTGTGACCTGGCCATTTAGCTCATGGTGTGAAAAACAAAGTGCCGCTCAGAGGTAAAACAACCCAACCATTCATACTTTTACAAAATACCAAAGAAGACGCCAGCGCCAACCACAATTGCCAGATCCCTGATAATCGTTAAGGGATTAATCCGTTCCAGTGCAAATAGGGAGTAGATCTATTCACACAACACGGAGCCACATATGGAATACCCATGTACGAAACTTGGGACCAATTGGTTAAGCACCTGACGAATTGCAAGGGCGCCAAAATTATCGATAAAACTTCTCAATAGTTTGCGTAATATATGCTGGTGCACGCTCTGACGTCAGACGTCGTAGAAGAAACGTATGTATTTCTCTTTCGGTTTCTGCGCGCCTGTTTGTATACATACATACAAAATCCTCATGCAGCCATGGGCTACGGAGGTCCAACCAGCATGTGTAATTTTCTCTGCAGATGTGTCTCTTCTGAGCTACGGCTGCTTCATTTGGCCACTCTAGGCAAATTCTATCAAGGTCCTGTTTGACATTGTCTGCCCATCGCATCCTAGGTCTCCCACCTATTTTTATTTCTCCTAGTACCGTTGTCTGCGAATATTATGTAAATACGTAAAAAATTAAGGAACATTTCGCAATTTTCAGAAATGAAGTGAAAACAATGGTTTAACCTGCAAATATATTATTCCTAAAGGAGAAATTTAGAAAAAATGAAAAAAACATATATATTATTTTAGAAGTCCAGGTAATATACCTTTCGAATCAAAGAAAACAACAAAATTTCTAAATGATAATAGTTGAAAAAAAATAGAAAACATTTGCAACTTCTATTCAACTTTTATGAGCAGCAGGAACATACTGACTAGCGAGAATATTTGTAACTGCTTTTCGCAAAAATATTCTTTTCAAGAAAAAAAAAATCCCTATTCTGCTTTTCATAAAAGTCTTTGAGACTATTGTTCCAAGCAAGCTGCAAAGACTAAATTTTTAGAACTGATTCAGGAACTTAATCATGCCATCAACGTTGAAGTGTAAGCCCAGGCTTAGTTTGTCAAAATTATCTTTTGTTTTTCTCTCTAACTAGCCGCTTCACTAAATCTTGGAATCAAAACGAAAAGAATGAAAAAGGAAGGGAGAAAAAATACCACCACCAAAGAGAGAGAGAAAAAAAAGTACTTTTCTACTCCTTTTCTTCTCTTACGTAGGATACAGGAAAAAAAATGTTAATGACAATGACCAAATGCCTTTTTTTTTGGGCCTTTAGAGCTTGATCGTAAAAACTAAAAACGGGAGTCAGCTTAATGTACAGGGAAACTTCTACTATGATCTTCTAAGTTTTATGCGACTAGGTTTCTTTTGTTATAATGCTTCTTTGATTACAAATCTGGTTTGTTTCATTCCAGAAACTTCCTTTTTATTATGTTGAGAAGAAATGGTAATTAAAATCGGAGTTTCTTTGTGTAGCGCGTTTTTGTTTTGGAAGCGGTTTATTTCTTTCTCTCTTCGCTCTATTTTTTTAAATTCTGACTCTTTTTTCCCACATCTAACAATTTGGCTTACTTTCTCTCATTTTATGGATTTGTATTCATTCCATTGTTTCGCTTTTTATTCCTGGTTATTTATTACTTTCCTTCTCTGAAAGAAATTGAAAATGAGGACTGGCCAGATAAAGCTTTTGTTAGCTTTTAAAATTCACAAAATCAGTGATTCTCTACTTCTACAAGTTGGGTATTTTATGATCCTGAACGTCCACAATTAGGTATCCTGTGATCCTGAACGTCTACAATTAGGTATCCTGTGATCCTGAACGTTTACAATTAGGGTTCTTTTATTCTGAACGCCTGCAATTAGGGTTTCTCTCATTCTGAACGTCTACAATTATGATTTCTCTTATTCTGAACGTCTACAGTTAGGGTTTCTATGATTTTGAATGTCCACAATTAAATTTTGCGTGATCCTGAAAGTCTGAAGTTAGGGTTTCTATGATTTTGAACGTTTACAATTAAGGTTTCCGTGATCCGGAAAGTCTAAAAAATTAGGGTTTCTCTTATTCTGAACTTCGACAATTAGGATTTCTGTGATTCTGCACGTCTGTGATTAGTGTTTCTGTGATCCTGGATGTCTACAATTAAGGTTTCAGTGATTCCGAACGTCTTGATTTAGTATTTCTTTGATCCTGAACGTCTACAATTATTGTGTCTGTGATTAGTTTTGTGATCCTGGATGTCTACAATTAGGGTTTCGGTGATTCCGAACGTCTGGATTTAGGATTTCTGTGATCCTGAACGTCTACAATTATAGTTTCTATGATCCTGAACATCTACAATTAAGGTTTCTGTGATCTTGGGAGTCTACAATTAGGGTTCCTGTGATTATGGACGTCTACAATTAGGGTTTTTTTATTCTGAAGGTCTACAATTAGGGTTTCTTTTATTCTGAAGGTCTACAATTAGGGTTTCTTTTATTCTGAAGGTCTACAATTAGGGTTTCTTTTATTCTTAAAGTCTACAGTTTGTGTTCCTTGATTCTCAACTTCTACAATTCGAGTTTCTGTGATCCTGGACGTCTACATTTTGGATTTCTGTAATTCTGAACATCTACAATTAGGGGTTCTGTGATCCTGAACGTCTACAATTAAGGTTTCTCTAATTCTCAACGTCTATATTTAAGGTTTCTGTGATTTTCAACATCTGCAATTAGGGTTTCTCTGATCTTGGACGTCTGCAATTAGTGTTACTGTGATCCTGGACGTCTACAATTGGAGTTTCTTTTATTCTGTATACAGTTTGTGTTTCTTGATTCTCAGATTCTACAATTCGAATTTCTGTGATCCTGGACGTCTACAATTAGAGTTTCCGTGATTCTGAATGTCTGCAATTAGAGTTTCTGTGATTCTGAACGTCTACAATTTAGGTTTATTACAATTTCTGGTATTTAAATTTTTGCTATTAAAGATTTTTTATCAAGATCTTTAATAATTAGAGCTTTTGTGGCTAATACCTCTACGATCAGATTTTTTGTAATAATACATGTAAGATTCAAGCTTTTATGATTAGGACTTCAACGATTAGGAAATTTGCAATTAAGACCTCTATGATAAGGGTTTCTCTGATTAAGTCCTCTACAATTAGTGCTTCAAGAATTAATTAGGTCTTCTGTGATTAGGAGCTTCATGATTAGGACTTCAAGGATTGGGTCTCCTCTAATTACGACCTTTACGATTAGGACTCAAATAATATGGGTTTTTCAAATAAGACCTCTATGATAAAGGTTCTGTGATTTAGAATTTCTACGATTAGTGCTTCAAGAATTAGGTTTCCTGTGATTAGAATTTCTACAATTAGTGCTTCAAGAATTAGGTTTTCTGTGGTTAGGACCTTTGCGATTAGGGCTTCAAGGATTTGGTCTTCTGTGATTACGACCACTGCAATTATGATTTCAAGAAGCTTTTGTAATAGGACCTCTATAAAAAGTTTCCAGGATTATACATTACAGAATTAGAGCTTGTAAGGATTATCGTACAAGCTCTATAAGCCGAATTATTCGCATTGGAGAGGCTGTGTAATACGAAGTGGGTCAAAAAAAGAAATGACACTACATTTTTAGATTATGTAATATCCCCTCACCAATCAAATGGATTCAGTACCGTTTCAACGGCTAATATGTTCGAATCGGTGACTAGTGTCTGTGTTAAGTCCATTTGTGTAAGACGTGTGATCGCCCTTACTGGACAGTGTATATGTTCATCATGACAACGCTCTTTCCCCTTCAGCATTATGAGTGAAGCAATTTTGTGCTCGAAACTAAATCACAGCGATGGGACCCATTTTGGCGACGTGGATCACATAAAGAGGTATACAACAGAGTACCTAATAAGCATTGAAAAATCGCAGAAATCAAAGTACTTCCCTCTGGACTTATAACGCACTTCTCCATTCTCGTCTTTCATGGAGAAGTGCGATGAGGCATCGAGAAGTATTTTGATTTCTTTAATTTC
The DNA here is from genome assembly GCA_038380435.1 of Ryuthela nishihirai. Taxonomy (NCBI): domain Eukaryota; kingdom Metazoa; phylum Arthropoda; class Arachnida; order Araneae; family Heptathelidae; genus Ryuthela; species Ryuthela nishihirai. The sequence goes on along the minus strand of JAWZYU010000016.1, from coordinate 13,319,994 downwards.
ACAATAATTAAAGTTTTATTGACGTTTTTTATTTGCCACACCTAGTGTTTAAATTCTAGTTTTTAAATCTGTTAGTTCATGGGTCTAATACCTTAATCCAGTAGCTTTAATTGTTAGTAAATAGTCACGTTACAATCAGAAAAAATATCATCTTCAACCAGCCATCCTTCCATTTCTAAACAAATAGAAGAAATCAAGAATTTGAATAGGGTGGACCGAACTCATGTATTACCGTCGCCAAAACCCACATTAATCATTACAGGCTCTCAGTCCTGTTTCAAAACTCTAGTCTTGAACTGAATCGAAAGCGGAAAAAAACCGAAAACAACGGATGAAACAATCCTTTCCTTCGCAAATCCTCTGAACTTCTCAGTCAAGAGTGGCAAATAGGGTCCCTCCTCTCACATGGAAACTAATCTCAATCAGTCCCTTGGATGTGTCTCGGAACTGAACCACGAAAGGGGAGCGGGATCGGTACAACATTTTCGAAAACAGCTTTATTTTTCTTTCCTTGTCTCTCTATCCGTTAATGACTTCCATTTTGCGTGCTTTAATTACCTCCGTGAATGGCTCCCTCTTAATTAGGTGCTGGTGGCTGCGTTAGCATGACTTTCTTTGTAACAGCCTCAAAGAGTGCCAAAAGTAAGCCTTCTTCCTGCAGGATAAAAGATGCATTACTTCGCCATGTCCAAAACTTTTCTCTTTCCTCCTCACACTGATTCTTCTTAAATAAATTACGCGCCAACCCAAGGAGTTAGAAGGAGCCCGGAGAGAGAGAGAGTGGGGTAAAAAATTAACTTTTTTTTTTTCAATTTCTTTTCCTCTTTTTTTTTTATTCCAAGCGCACCCGAAATTCAGCTGGTTTCTGTGTAATAAAACGTTATTAAAATAATGAACCGAATGATTTATGCCTCCGGTATTTTGATTTATAACTTTTTTTATGTAGATTTTATTAATATTACTTAAGCATAAACGCAGTTGTAGCTCTTTTAATCAACTCGGTTATAATGGATAAGATCGCTCTTTTTGATCATATATCCAAGACCAGTTTTTTTCTATCTCAAAAAAGAAGAATATCATCCTTTGAAGATTACTAATGTTGTAAAATTAACAGTGAAAAAAATGTCACGATTTTACTAATGCAACTATGAGAGATTTAAATTTAAATTCAGATATCACGTGGAACTATTAAGACTATGAAATACTGGATATATACAATCTTGGGTTTTTCGCTTTTACACGAAAGATAAAATTAATATCGTTTAATTAGCAACCGGCAATGGCCCGCTTACCTATCTGTGGAACCGTTGAACCTGGGTTCGAATCATTGGTGACATCGGGAAAGAAGTTATGCGGGGAGAAAAACATTGTCTCTCCCTAGAATTTGAACTACATGGGTTTTAGTTATATTAATAAAAAAGACTGCAAATTTCAAAATCATGCTTTTTCACTCCACCCAAGCAAAATTAATTTTATTTTTATTTCATTTCCCCTGAAGAAAATTATATGTTAATAAGAAAGGTGAGCGCTATATATTAATGAGGATAGTAAATTATATATTAATAAGAACAGTAATAAAACAGCGTATACCAGTTTTTTTATGAAGAAGATAGCTTATATGAGTTTATTGCATGTGTTCTTCACTCTGAAAGTGGGTAGGTTAGGTGTTCTTGTCACAAGAGTTGGGTTGTTTCACCCTTGAGGGGAACTTTTTTTGCGCATAGTGTGTAAAATTCTAGATCACAAAGACCCCTAGGACTTACAAGTGCTTAGGAGAAGAAATTGATGGACGGCTGTTAGGAGACAAAAGGAAATTTCTCGTGAAGGCCATTCAATGTATTTTTAAGCATGTTATGTCTCTCCTGCATACAGAAGGACCACGGTTTCAATGTATCATACGACGGATGGCGGATTTTCCAAGCCCACCGGCGTTTCCCTTAGAGAATTGGGTGGGTTGGTGAATACACTTCTCTGATACAGCAGAAGCACAAACTCTTTTTACAACATCAGTCATGATCGGGGGGCGGGGGGGGCTCAGTCGGTAGCGCGCCAGGTTCGTAATCTGTAGTTCCCAGGTTCGAGTCCCAGCTGGGTCAGCGTTGAGATTTATCTCCGCAAAATTCCCCGCCCTGCCCACGATCAGTAGGGGACACCGATGGGCTTGGAAAGGTCCCGTCCGTCGGATGGGACGTTAAGCCGTGGCCCCGTATGCGGGAGAGCTGTTTTACACTTGTGGTCCCTGTGCACGTTAAAGAACACGCTGGATGGCCTTGACGGGAGGCTACCATTTGTCTCCCAACAGCTGTTCCAGTGGGTCCCCTCCCCCAACCTTCTCTGAGCCTTCGGGGTCCATGTGACCTGGCCATTTAGCCCATGGTGTGCAAAAAAGTGCCGCTCAGAGGTAAAACAACCCAACCCAGTCATGATCGGGGATCAGGAACTGGAGGCTCTAAGCACTCTAAAAAGTGGCTCTTGATGCTTTTTAGTTAAACATCCAACTCTGAAAATTTTTTAATGATTTTCATTAGAAACAAGAACGAAATGAGATTGGCAGACGAAGTTTGAAAGTAATGATGCCATTCAAATGTTCTAAATACATTCCAACTTTGGTTAAATTGGTCGAGAAGATTCAAACTCAAAAGTCACACTGATGAATGGCAGATTTTTAAATTATTTTTTCAATAGTTTTATTGTATTCACTTCAATATACTTATTTTAAAATCAGTTTTATTAATAAAATAATCCGCGGTTTGATTTTTCTTGTTATGGCTCTTGATCCAATAAAGATTTTAGTTTGCGGCTCTCAAAATTTGTTGGTTTGCCTTTTTCTTGCTGTTGTGGCTCTTGATCCAAAAAAGGTTTCCTGACACCTGTCATGACAGACTAAACCAAAGCACATAGATTAAAATCCATTGAAAATTAAAAAATCTGGAGCTTCTACCGATGGACTTGATCTCCATCTATATTCCTATAATTATCAGCAACTAAAGGTCTTAAAAGTAAAGAGCATCATAGATTACAAACCAATTTACCATTCTCTACAGAATAATGAAAATTAGATCAAAAGCTCCAAGAAAAATTGTGGATCATGTCAGCTTTTAACTTAATGTCGCTTATAATGGTGCGTTGCGCACTCAAGAAATGTTTTCAATATCTCATTTAGAAATAAGAAAACTGCTTACTTCAAACGAATAACAGAGAGAGTAGCGAAAATGGAAATCCGTTCTCTAAAGCCCACATGCTTAACTCTTCCATTATATATTAGCATATAAGATTTTGCTATCTTTCCATTCGGCGAAAAATTATTTGTTTTATATAATTGCATTATCCGAAAAGCCTCTAACTAATGCTATTCACCACTGCTCCTAGTTAAAATCGATATCTTCAAGTAACACCTCAACATTTGGCTAAAAGGTTTTGTTGTTTCTGATTTCAGCTTGGAAACTACTGCGTAAATCTGATATGCCTTAGAGAAAAATCCGAAGTGGAATTTAAGAGATGCGACACCTCCCTTTCCGTACACTTCCCGAGTAGATTTATTGCTCTGCCATTGCTTCCTAATCTCCAAATGGAAACAAATAAGTGTAATTTCTTTCGCTTTAATGAAACAGACAAGCCCCGCTGATTCCAAATGAAATTTCACCTCAAGAAACGGAAAGAGAAAATCTCCCTTGTTGCCCATTGCAAATAAACAGTCTACGGTACGACGCTTTTAGCTGCAATGCTATTAAACATGAAGAAACTACTTTTCATTTTTAAGATTAATATATACGTATAGAATGCAGAATGAGTAATCAAAATGTTGTTTCTCTCTAAAGCAAGGTTGATGAGCATCTTCCCAGAATCCTATTTCTCTCAGCTAACTATGTGACAAGGTTAATTATGGTAACTAGTTCCAAAAAATACAGCAATCACTCACTATAGGATAAAAGTAGTAAAAGCTGAAAAAATATAAATGAAGCCTTGTTTCTCTCTTCGTTTTTCTTTCGTGAAAAAAATGTATCATAAATTATATAAAAGTGAAAAGAAACTGTATAATTTAACATTTCTCTTCAACAGTCTTTTTTTTTCCTTTTCTCTTCATTATCCGACATTATAACCTGAAAGAAACATTTTTCCAAACAACATTGCAACATCACAAGTCTAATATTAAAGGAGGTAATATGTTAGAATTAAATGTATTTCACATTCAAATAGATACTTGTCAGAATAGTAAATTGAAGCCTACATTTCGGGATCTGATATGTCATTAAACATTCCTTTAACAGATTTAACTAAAGATGTGTTTCAAATGACTTTTCCAAGGTGTATAAAATGGGATATTTCTTGCTTTCTTTTCAAAGTACTTAGTTAGGAATTGTGCGAAACGCGTTTTAAAAACAAATGTAATTCCACAGTTTCATCTCGAAATTTAGTGAAGCTTCACGAAACTTGTCAAAAAATTGTGACGAAAAGAAATTATTAAATATCATGTGGCAAGTTTAGATGGATAATATTTCAATCAATAAATCGTGGAAAAGAACAGAGTAAGAGTTGTAAGTCAGGTGAATTTTAAATAAATTTGGTTGGTTGGTTTATCTCTGAGCGGCACTTTTTTGCACACCATGGGCTAAATGGCCAGGTCACGTGGACCCCGAAGGCCCAGAGAAGGTTGGGGGAGGGGACCCATTGGAACAGCTGTTGGCAGACAGATGGTAGCCTCCCGTCAAGGCCATCCAGTGTGTTCTTTAACGTGCACTTTAAAGTCACGTTTACCGTCCCATCCGACGACGGACGGCGGCCTTTCGTAGCCCATCGGTGTCCGCTATTGACCGCAGGCAGGGCGGGGAGTTTTGCAGAGATAAATCTCAACGCTGACCCAGATGGGACTCGAACCTGGGAACTGCAGATTACGAGCCTGGCGCTCTACCGACTGGCCACCCCTGCCCCTTTAAATAAAGAAGACTTTTCGTAGAATATGGATATCATCCTAGTATCTTTTGTCTAATGAAGTTAATCTTCCTGATAATTATTTAGAAGTTAGGTTATATCTGCCAGAAATATCTGGCAGATATAACCTTCCACTAATATGACTATATCTGTTATCCCGCATGTGTATCCGCATATATAATAACATTAGTGGAAGGATGATAAGCCAATTCTGGTTCAACACTCTTGTATAAATCTGGAGGGATTTGGTTCGATTCCCGCTAATTGGCAAACTTATTTCTTCCACGAAAATTTTTTATTAATAATATATTGCCTTGCAATATACAGTGAAATCTCTATTTTACATATTTTAAAGGGATCACTTTAAAATAAACGTGGAATCGAAGAAAATATAAAATCGGGAAAATAAAAAAATGTGGATTGCCTTATAATAAAAATTCAGAAAGTGATTTAAAAGATATATATTTGAACACATTAAAGTTGCAAATGTGATACATACCCTGTTATTTCTTTAACCAATCAATAAGATTGGTTTGTTTCCCGTTTTCTCTTAAGTTCTCAGTCTATAGAGTTTATTTTCAACTTTGTTGCACATTACAATAATGTCCTGGGTATCGATGTGGCATGTGTACTTTCTTCTTGCTACTTAAAGTCTTTAGTGCATCCGAAAATGATGTTTTATCTTCTGCAAATTCCTCTTCCGAACCTGCTCCTAGCCTAGTCAACTGTTGGTTAAACACTTGATCACACTTGATTCTGGGTCGTTTTCAGTCCCAGAAAGACAATAGATCGTTTAATCATGAAATGAAATTTCTTTTTTAATCATAAAATTCAAACAGATCGTTTAATCGTGAAATGAAATTTCTTTTTTAATCATGAAATTCAAATAGATCGTTTAATCATGAAATGAATTTTTTTAATCATAAAATTCAAATAGATCGTTTAATCGTGAAATGAAATTTTCTTTTTTAATCATAAAATTCAAATAGATCGTTTAATCGTGAAATGAAATTTTCTTTTTTAATCATAAAATTCAAATAGATCTTTAATCATGAAACGAAATTTCTTTTTTAATCATAAATTCAAATAGATCGTTTAATCATGAAGCCAAATTTTTCTTTTTTAATCATAAAATTCAAATAGATCGTTTAATCATGAAACGAAATTTTCCTTTTTAATCATAAAATTCAAATAGATCGTTTAATCATGAAACGAAATTTTCCTTTTTAATCATAAAATTCAAATAGATCGTTTAATCATGAAACGAAATTTTCCTTTTTAATCATAAAATTCAAATAGATCGTTTAATCATGAAATAAAATTTTCTCTTTTAATCATAAAATTCAAATAGATCGTTTAATCATGAAATGAAATTTTACTTTTTTAATCATAAAACCCAAATAGATCGTTTAATCATGAAATGAAATTTTTCTTTTTTAATCATAAAATTCAAATAGATCATTATATTTTTTAATCGTGAAATAAAATTTTTTAATCATAAAATGCAAATAGATCGTTTTACCTTAATCGCTACGAACTTGTAGAGCAGTGTCAGATGTTTGTTTAGTCCTCAAACTTCACAAGATTGTTAACTTCACCAGTCATTCTCTTCATCTTCAGGGAGCTCGTCATCGTTGCTGCCGATATGATTAATCGAAAACTTCGAAAAGCGATTCCTGATTGTAGCGGGTGTTATCAACTGCCAATCTTCCTGTATGATGCGCTTAGATGACATCTGCGTAACATCTTGGAGAAATTCCCCATCTATCACATCTGTAGTCTTTCAAATTAGCTGCTTTCTATGATGGCATTTGAATGCATGGATAATTCCCAAATCAAACAGCACTAGCTTGATGATATACTTAACTGGGAGAAATGCAACTTTGATGTTTCGAAGCGAACTAAAAAACCATCATTTTACGATGCGAAATATCTTGAAGCCAAATTTATTGTCTCTGTTTAAAAAAAATTAAAAGCTTTTCATTCATTTAGTGGATTTCATTTCTAAATATTTAGAGAAATGCCAAATTTTTAAATTACACCAGTTAAATCTCAGTATCTCTTTTAAATTTGCTTTTCTCTAAGTTACACTAGAATTTTTTAAATTCATACGATGCATTCATACATAAATATATGTTATGTAATTTTTGCAAGCTTCATCGTTACTTTTTAACAGAGACGGGAATTACACCTGGTTGTCAATTTGAATCAATCAATCAGGTTCGTAATCTGATGTTCCAGGTTCGAATCCCAACTACGCCTGCATTCATAATTTTCTCCTCTAACTCCCGTTTTGCCCTCGGTGAGAAAGGAGACACAGATGGGATTGAAAAGGCTGTCATGGGTCCGTCGAAGGAGACTTTGATCCGTGGCTTCGTGTGCAGGAGAGCCCATGCTCTTGCACAGAGCATGGGCTCTCTGCAACCTTAAAGAACACGCTCGATGGCCTCGATGGAAGACTACCATCTGCATGCTAACAGATTTCCAATGGGTTCCCGTCCCCAAGTTTTCCTGTACCTTTAGTGTCCTTGTAACCTAATCATTTAACACATTATATGCTAAATGGAGTGCCGCTCAGAAGCTCTGAATGCTTCTGAGTGCCGCTCAGAAGTAACATAGCCCAATTCTTTAACAGCTATACTATCGCTCTGTTCTGTCCTTCTCTGAGCCCTTGAGGTCCTTGTGGTCTGAGATCTAGAAGTGTATCCTGTACATGCTAAAAAACATGCTGAATGGACCTTGACGAGAGGCTTTCATCTGTCTCCTAACAACTGTCCAGTTGTTAGAACCCCCTCCTCAACCTTCTCTGAGCCCCTGAAGTCCTTGTGGCCTGGCCATTTAACCCATTGAGTGCCACTCAGAAGTAACATAGCCCAACTCTTTAACAGCTATACTATCGCTCTGTTCTATCATTCAGTCTATTCTTTCAGTACCAGAGTTGTAACGGCAAACTTCTCTTTCAGTTTCTTTTTCCCCGGTTGAATCATTGCGATAGCGTAATGGTTATTTCTTTCAACTATTAAGGATAAGAAAAAAGTGATCCTTGGAGTCTTTGACGTGGTCCTCGAGTTAATCTCAGAAGCACAAAAATGGGATTCAAGCTCTCTCAGGAAAATCAAACCGATAAAAGCAGAAAGCCGTTGAATAGGTTCGTTTCGTGCTTTCTTTTCAGTTCAAGTTTGTGTCATAAATGTCTGCATCTCAGTCTAAGTGCAAGAGGAGGAAAGGGAAAAGGACAGATTGAAAAGCATATGATGTTGAATAATTTCTTTTGTATGGGAATGAATGATGAGATAATAAAGCAAGAAAATGAAGACGGAGTACTATGAATAACAAAGCTAGTCAAGCAGCTGTAAGAAAAGCTTTTGTTTATTCCTCACCGGAGAAGATAATGCTAAAGGAGTTAAGTAAAACAAACTATCTCGAGGAATTAAGTTTTCAAGCGGAAATAGGAAAGGTTCTTTTTTTTTCAAAATAGTTGATTGATCGCTTGTGTAAACTGAGGTGAAAAAGCAAACTATAGAATGCCCCGAGGGAATAAATAATGTAAGTTAGAAAGATGTGAGAGAAAGGTATGATGCTTCGGAAAGAGTTGGGTTGGGTTGTTTTACCTCTGAGCGGCACTTTTTTACACACCATGGGCTAAATGGCCAGGTCACATGGACCCCGAAGGCTCAGAGAAGGTTGGGGGAGGGGACCACTGGAACAGCTGTTGGGAGACAGATTGTTGGAGACAGATGTTAGCCTCCCGTCAAGGCCATCCAGCGTGTTCTTTAACGTGCACAGGGTATGTCTCTCCCGCACACGGGGCCACGGCTTAACGTCCCATCCGACGGACAGCGGCCTTTACAAGACCATCGGTGTCCCCTACTGACCGTGGGCAGGGCGGGGAATTTTGCGGAGATAAATCTCAACGCTGACCCAGCTGGGACTCGAACCTGGGAACTACAGATTACGAGCCTTGCGCGCTACCGACTGAGCCACCCCTGCCCCGCTCCGGAAAGAGATTTTATTCCTCGGTACAAGGGAGTAATTTCTTTTGCGATTGTTCGTTCCTTTTTTCTTTTTCGATTCGCTACAAACCAGATATCAGATGACTGAAGGAGAATTTCAGGATGTATTGAGAATTCGACAGGGTCAAAATGCTTCGTCTTGCTTTTTGTATAAGCATTCAGCAAAAAGTCCTTGTACAAGAATTCAGAAATAAGTCCTCGTGCAAAGATTCGGATATTAGTCCTCTTTTTTAGTGACCTCGAAAAATAAGCGTAGTTATAAGTCAATCAATCAATCAATTTTATTTCATTATCATCATATACAATTTATAACATAGAAAAATATGAGTGAACTCAAAAACAACATGGTTTTTCTGGGCCACTAAAGGAAATTAATATAAAAATCAGTTACGACTTACTCACTACAAAGATTACAAACAATATGTGCCATTTTTCAGATATATGTACAATACATTTTTACTTTACAGTTGATTGTTTAACATAGGTGCAACATCTTCCAAAGAAAAGGGAAAGCTTTTTAAATTCTGCTTGAACATATTAAAAATTTTTTCTCTACTAATTTCAAGAGGCAACTAGGTTGGGTTGTTTTACCTCTGAGCGGCACTTTTTTTGCACACCATGGGCTAAATGGCCAGGTCACAATGGACCCCGAAGGCCCAGAGAAGGTTGGGGGAGGGGACCCACTGGAACAGCTGTTGGGAGACAGATGGTAGCCTCCCGTCAAGGCCATCCAGCGTGTTCTTTAACGTGCACAGGGTATGGCTCTCACGCACACGGGGCCACGGCTTAACGTCCCATCCGACGGACGGTGACTTTTCCAAGCCCATCGGTGTCCCCTACTGACCGTGGGCAGGGCGGGGAGTTTTGCGGAGATAAATCTCAACGCTGACCCAGCTGGGACTCGAACCTGGGAACTACAGATTATGAGCCTGGCGCGCTACCGACTGAGCCACCCCCGCCCCCAAGAGGCAACTGATTGATGACTTTAGATGCGATATGAATGAACGAAACGAGTTCTGGCTTGTTACCCTACTGAATCTTAGCATTCCGTTAAGGATAGTTTCTTTAAGGATAGATAGAACTTTAAAGCATGACCTAATGAATTTTCACTATAAACTTGATTATTTTCTTGTTTTACGAAAGCAGGGGGAAACATCGAGTTTAAGTTGTATTATAAACAGCATCTGAAACGTATCCTGGCAGAAAAAAAGCCCTCTTTTTATACATGTTTGTTTTTTATTGTAGTGTCTGCAAAGTAGCTCAGAAATTTTTACCGTACCTTGAACAAAATAAGTTTGTCGAACACCTGTTAAGTGTACATCTGTATCGTCAATAAATTGTATTTGATATCAACTCACATAATTTCGCGAACCAAAACTGATGAAAGGAAACTTTCATTGTGTGAATGTAGCTAAATCTCGGGTCGACGAAAATTTTTCGTAGCATCTCTGATCATCATAAGTCCACACCACATACGGCGAAATGTCTATATAACGAAATCATGCGAGGGGCCAAAATATTTTCGTTACAATTTTAGAAAATAATTGTAACGAAAGAAACTTGCTATGACTTAGTCTTCAAACATTAAATCTAATAAAAACCAAAAAGTGTGCGTCGTAATACATGTGGGAATTGGCTGGGAAAGGAAAATTATTTTATTTTACTGAATATTTGCTATCCTGGAGTTACAACGACATTTTACTACATGGAAATGCAGATTTTTCTTCATTCGGGTTGTTATTTAGGATTGTTTGTCTCTGAATGACTCTTTTTTGCACACAATGGTCTAATTCAGCTAGTCACAAAGGCTCAGAGTCTGTCTGTCTGTAAACGGTACCCACTGGGACCCAGTTGGGTTGGGTTGTTTTACCTCTGAGCGACATTTTTTTGCACACCATGGGCTAAATGGTCAGGTCACATGGACCCCGAAGGCTCAGAGAAGGTTGGGGGAGGGGACCCACTGGAACAGCTGTTGGGAGACAGATGGTAACCCCTCGTCAAGGCCATCCAGCGTGTTCTTTAACGTGTACAGGGTATGTCTCTCCCGCACACGGGGCCACGGCTTAACGTCCCATCCGACGGACGGCGGCCTTTCCAAGACCTTCGGTGTTCCCTACTGACCGTGAGCAGGGCTGGGACCCAGTGGGTACCGTTAGGAGACAGATGGAAACCTGTCTCCAAGGCCATCCTGCTTATTCTTTAATGTGCACATCAGTATGACCTTCCTCCTCAGTATGACCTTCCACGGACACACGACTTAACATCCCATCCGATAGACGGCGGCCTTTTTAAGTCCATCCGTTCCTAGGGCTTAATGGGAGTTTAGCAGAGATAAATCTCAACGCTGACCCAACTGGTACTCGAACCTGGGAGGAACTCAGATTACGAGTCTGCTGCGCTACAGACTGAGCTCTTTACCTCTCTTCATACAGAACTACCCACGGTATTCCTATTATCTAAATCGGAAATGAGAAATCTCACGAACGAGAGAGAGATGAAGTCTGAGAAACACGAATCTAAATCATTCCAAACGGAACAGTTAACAAATCTCCACAGGAAGCAGAAGACTATTAACCGGAAACCTTCCACAGATCCTTGGTCACACAGCACGCACAGAGAAAGATATACATTTATGCTACTTCACGCTTTCGCGCCCAACTATCTGCACTGTAAATTCGCTGCAGATATGACACATCTTCAAGAAGACTACTCTTAATTCCAAACTCGCCCGCTTTCAACACGTTCGCCTCTCAGCTAGAAAGGCGAGCGTAGTTATACAGCCCATTGTAGAAATTTCTCTGTGCTTGAACTTCGCATTACCAGGCCAATAGACACGGCAGACCGGGAGAGACTGTAAGGAACATATTTTATCCGCAGGCATGAGCACATGAAGAGTAGGACACCCATAGCAGAAGTAGGGGTGATATATGAGCTCACATTCCGCACCGTAAGCAGAAACGCCTGAGCCAAATTGTACGTCCGAGCATCTTTCCGTCTGAGGTGTGTGCTCCTTCAACAAGTGCCGCTATGAACATTAATTATTGCCTTATCCTACATTAGTCTTCCACGGTTCGACTGAGTCAGTCTTTTTCTTTCTATTTCTTTCTCTTGTGTGCGCTTTCTCTTAATAAACTCTTTACAGTTCTCATATTTTCAGTTTGTGAATTCCACAGAAAAATTTCCTTCTTCTGAGTTTTGAATTTTTTTTCCCTAACTTTTCCATCTAAATTTTAGCCACACAACTACATTGTTTTATGTTCTGAGGATTATTATTTTTATTCGCATAGTTTGCTTGAAAGAGAGCTTTTCATACTGCTGTAGCGAAACCTTTTTTTTTTTGTACGTCTATACCACGTGAAGGTTGGGTTCGGTTGTTTTACCTCTGAGCGGCACTTTTTTGCACACCATGGGCTAAATGGCCAGGTCACATGGACCCCGAAGGCTCAGAGAAGGTTGGGGGAGGTGACCCACTGGAACAGCTGTTGGCAGACAGATGGTAGCCTCCCGTCAAGGCCATCCAGCGAGTTCTTTAACGTGCACAGGGTATGGCTCTCCCGCACACGGGGCCACGGCTTAACGACCCATCCGACGGACGGCGGCCTTTCCAAGCCCATCGGTGTCCCCTACTGACCGTGGGCAGGGCGGGGAAATTTTGCGGAGATAAATCTCAAAGCTGACCCAGCTGGGACTCGAACCTGGGAACTGCAGATTACGAGCCTGGCGCGCTACCGACTGAGCCATCCCGCCCCACCATTTGAAGAAGTTGGCTCAATCAGTAGAACGAAAGGATCGAAATCTGCAGTTCCCGGGTTCGACTCCGAATGTGCCTCCATTGATATTCATCTCCGTTAGCCCCACCTTGCCCTCGGTGGAAAAAGAGGACACCGATGGACTTGAAGAGGCCTCCGTCTGTTGAATGGGATGTTAAACCGTGGCTCCCTGTACAGGCAGAATCATACGCTGCGCACGTTAAAGATACACCGAATCACTGTTGTCAAACAGTTATTCGGTGGATTCCCGTCCCCTAAACTTCTGTGAGCCCTTTAAGTCCTTGTGACCTGACCATTTAGCCCAGTGGTTCTCAACCTTTTATGTAACTGGCGTACCCCTTATATAGATAGATAAAACTATAGTTATAGTATAACAATGGTTATTTTTTACTTTGTTACTAGATCTAGCGACTTTTGAGCTCTCACGGCGTACCCCACGTTGAGAACCCCTACTTTATCCCATTCTGAGCAAAAAAGGGTCACTCAGAGGTCAAACAACCCAACACGTAGCAGTTGTTGCGCAGTACTAGTTAGTAGCAATATTTTTCAAAAGTATCACTGTAATAAATTCTAGAAAACATTGTTGTATGAAAAATTAATCTGCATATCGGACTGAAACGTAAAAAAAATTGAAATTGCAAAAAAAAGAATAAACCTTTAAAAAAAATAGAAGTTTATCTCATGAAGTTGGCTTTACTCCAAATAGCAGTCGGTAAGATTCACCTATTGTAATCAGTATAATACCAAAGCAGTTCTTAGAAATTCAAACAAAATGCAAAGGTCTGTGAACCCATCCAGCTGAACTTAAAAGACGTTTGCATAAAAAGCGGGTAGATTTTGGACAGATGTCGCCCAGACAGATACTGAGAGCCTGCAGAAAATGGGAAGAAATATGCTTTGTATTTTGTGATGAATTACGGGGAAAAAAATTAGTTCAGTTATGTTCTTTTGTCCTCTCCATCCCAAATTTCAGTTTTTGCATTGGCCTCTTGATGATGATCTCGCTGTAGAAAGGTTAAACGGCAAGGCTACAAAAATCCAAAGAGCCTATTTAGAGGCTGCGTAAAGAGTTAGCTTCATTTAACATAGAAAGATCATCTTTTTTTTCCTTTTAGAATGATCTATGGAAAGTCAAAATGATAACAAGAATCCTAAATCTTGGAAAAGAAGTTTATTTTGGTTGCTTCACCTCTCAGCAAAACTTTCAGAAGACATTCGGTTAAATGGCCAGGTCACAAGGACTCCAATGGTTTGAAGAAGGACTATATAAGCTATTAGGTTGTTTTACCTCTGAGCGGCACTTTTTTTCACACAAATGGGCTAAATAGCCAGCTCTGACAAGGACCACAAGGTTCAGATAAAGTTGAGGGAAGGGGACTCACTGAACATCTGTTAGGAGACACGTGGTAGCCTTCCCGTCAAGGCCATCCAGCATGTTCTTTAACGTGCACGTGGTATAGCTCTCCCGCATATGGAGCCACTACTTAAAGTACCAATCCAAGAGACGGTGGCCTCTCAAAGCCCATAGATGTCACCTATTGACCAAAGGAAAGATAAGGAGTTTTGCGGAGATAAATCTCAACGTTGGCCAAGGTGGGACTCAAACCTGGGAACTGCACATTGCGAGCCTGGCGAGCTACCGACTGAGCCACCCCACTCCAACAGCAGGAGGAGACCCACTTGATAGCTGTTAGGAAAGAAATCAAAGCCTTCGGTCAAGGAAATCTAACCCGTTTATTAAGGAATTCAGGTGATTGCTCTCCTGCACACAGAAACCACGGCTCAGCTTCCCATCAGACAGACAGCTGCATTTCTAAACTCATCGGATCTCCTTTCCTAACGAGGGCAGAGTGGGCATCAGCAGAAAAAGTCTCAACTAAGATATAGTGATCATCATTGACTCCAATGCTCATATAATTGTACGGACGGCTCTCATAAAGATCTTGACACATGTCTGTTATTTGAACTCGTTCTTCTGAAGTTAACGAGCTACGACTTGTTTGAAAACTTGTCTAAACCATTCATTGCGTGTTAAAAACAAAGGCCGTATCATCATTTCTCTCTTCGTTGGTGGAGCTTAAAGTTCGGTCTGCGAACTTTAAGCTCCACCAACATCTGTGCGTTGTTGCTATTATGGAACCTACTAAAGTGGGGGGAAATTTTACATTTTCACAAAGGATGCAGCTTGAGGACGACGCGAAAAAAAATCATGCCGATTTATCGGGTTGGGTTGTTTTACCTCTGAGCGGCACGTTTTTGCACACCATGGGCTAAATAGCCAGGTCACATGGACCCCGAAGGCTCAGAGAAGGTTGGGGGAGGGTGCCCACTGGAACAGCTGTTGGGAGACAGATGGTAGCCTCCCGTCAAGGCCATCCAGCGTGTTCTTTAACGTGCACAGGGTATGGCTCTCCCGCACACGGGGCCACGGCTTAACGTCCCATCCGACGGCCTTTTCAAGCCCATCGGTGTCCCCTACTGACTGTGGCAGGGCAAGGAAATTTTGCGGAGATAAATCTCAACGCTGACCCAGCTGGGACTCGAACCTGGGAACTACAGATTACGAGCCTAGCGCGCTACCGACTGAGCCACCCCCTCCCCAATAGACCTCTACAACTTTGGCAAAAATATGTTAGAGAGGTGTGTTTTGAAATGCGGAAAAAGTTTTGTTGAGGAAAGTGTAATGGTTTTCATAATGATCAAAGAACATTTGTCGAAATCCGCTTTATTAAGTACTTTTATAGTAATTAAAAAGAGTCATTTAATAAATGTTTTTATATGAACACGTGGGTCTTGAAGAGGGTTTGGTTGAGTTGGTCAAAGATTTTGGCTTTTCTCCTAAAGGTACCCATTGTCTGTATTGAGTATTTTTTTTTTTACACTATACCTCACTGGTGCCGTCCCATGGCCGAGTGGTTAGCGCGCTTGGCTACTGATCTAAGGGACCTGGGTTCGAGCCCCGGATAAGGCATGGTTGTATGTGTTGTTTTTCTGCTGAGGCCCTGCCATCCTCTCAGATCTTCTACTTTGGCATATACACTGACAGGCTCCTGTCAGACCTCTGTGGCAAGCAGCTGCTTGAGGGGGTATTTATTTCTTTATTTATTTTATACCTCACTGGGAGAGAAAGGGACACCGATGGGCTTGGCAAGTCTGACGTCCGTTGGATAGGATTTTAAGCCGTATTGCCGTGTGTAGGAAAACCAAACCTAGTGCACATTAAAAAAACACCCCGGATGAAAAAAGGGATTTATCTTCCGCTATATTAATCCAGCGAGTCCTTTCTCATACCTAAACTCGAAGCCCTCGGGATACTTGTGACCTAGTCTTTCAGTCTATTGCACTCAAAAACGGTGCTAAAAAGTAAAATCTCCGTCCTTTTTCACAAAACATTGGGGAAGGATAAAAATTACGAACCTGTTTGGAATAATTCGAACTCAAAATAATGGTGACAAAAAAATCAATATGTTGCAGATTCTTTCAGCATAATTATAATTGATTAACTAAACTCAACTGTTGTTAAAGTCAGTTTCAGAAAGATTATCAAAATTGAAGAATAAAAACAATTGAAATATGTTAAAATTACCAATGATTATTCCTAGGCATCCATCTTTGGACACGGAGAATAAACCAACATATTCACTTCCTTCACAAGACAGTCCAATGATCTAATTTAAGTGGCAAGCACTTTGGATCCAAAAGCCTTCTGAATCAACAACACCTTTCTGAATCAACAGACGCTATTCGTGTATGGAGCGCGAGCTCCTGTTCGTCGGAAATCCCTACAGACATCGAAAAGGGAAGAGAGGTGACGTAAAATAGGGAACAGGGATACAGAGAACTTGTGTATTAAGTGGTGCAAACTCACTAGAGTGCGGTAAACAGCAATGGCAAGAGAAAGTGTGGTAGAGACCGAACCACTTCGTCTAGGGGTATAATTAGAGAAGTGGGGAGGTAAATTCATGAGCCTCACTTCACAAATCACTTTGAGCAATGACAACACAGCGGACTAATTTCGACCGAAGTCTCTCCGTGAGCTGTTTCGTCGCCTCTTCGATGCAGTCTTCTGAAGCAGATAAGCCCCTTTCTGAGAAGGGATCGTTTAAGCAATTTCCACATTCATTGCCTCCATCACGCTTGTAGTTTCAAACTAATTTATATGCAGTTGTTTCAGTGTTACTGTTATTCGTCTGCATTTAAAGAGGAGACCGCGATTATTACTAAGCAGCCGATTCTCTGCGAAGATGAATTGTTCGAGCAGACGGCAGAATTTGTCATTTGTGGCTCTCAGAAATGGTGTGACAGACGCAATAGATGACACTTCAGAATTTATGAATTGAGTCTCGCAAATCTTCACACAGATTTGCTGTTTAACACCCAATTGAACGGACTCTACTAGTTTATCGGTATCACTCTTTTCAGGTGTTTTCCGGTTACGCTAGGGATCAGTTTTCGCGTGTATGTGTTTCCTAACACTCTGTTTGGGGTAGGTAGCGCACCTTTGTCAAGTTGATTAGCCTTTACGTTGTTGCATTGAGATCATGAATCAAATATCAGATGTGCGAGGAGCGGGGATAGCTCAGTCGGTAGCGTACCAGGCATGTAATCTGCAGTTCCCAGGTTCGAGTCTCACCTGGGACAGGGTAGAGAATTATCTCCGCAAACACTCTGCCCTGTCCTCGTTCAGTAGCGGACATTGATGGGCTTGAAAACGTAAAGCCGTGGACCCATGTGCTGGAAAGCCATACCCTGTGCACGTTAAAGAACACGCTGGATGGCCTTGACTGGAGGCCTCCAACTGTTTCCGAACAACTGTTCAGTGGGTCCCCTCTCCCCCCACAACCTTCTCTGAGCCCTCGGGGTAGCCATTCAGCCCATTGTGTAAAAAAGTGCCGCTCATAGGTAAAACGAACCAGATGTATGAGTATAAATTGGAAAGCAAGTTTCCTAGTATATTCCCTGCCAAACTAATAAACATTTGGGGCTGTGTCACTGTGTCGTATGTTAGTACTAAATAATGTCACTATGTGGCAGCAATCATCGCTATTACACACCCGTTCTGTGAATAATAAACCTCTAAAATGAAAGAGTAAAACGTATAATGCAACTGAGATAATGAGTTGGAAAAAAAACTAGTTTTCCAGACTGGGATTCGAACCTAGGTCTCCCAGAAGAAGGCTAGGAATCATAACCACTAGACAACCGTGGAACTGAACAGTTTTTCCACAGTGGCATATAAACATTCCTGCTGATTCACCAGTGGCGCCATCTATTATCAGTAGTTGGGCAGCCAAGCCGACACATTTTGATGGTAGTAATATTTGTTACTCACGCTCACAGCGTTATAAACACAATTCAGTAAAAAATTATCACAGGAAAACATCCTACAGACAACAAGTACTTGAGACTGTTTCTGGGAGACCTGGGTTCGAATCCTAGTCAGGACAGTCAATTTATTTTCAACTCATTATCTCAAGTGTTTCTTGTCTACAGGACATTTTCCTGTGATGATTTATTAACTGAATATAATGCAATATTGTGCGAGAGGAACTGCATTCCTGTACAGTCGCTCAAAAAAAGTATCCGAACACTACGGTTGATTACAAAATTCAGAAAAAATATCTGTCCAGATATTTTTTCTGAATTTTGTAATCAACCGTAGTGTTCGGATACTTTTTTGAGCGACAATAAGTTCCGAATCAATCCAATCTCTTCCCTTTCTCGAATTTTTTTCATAGATCACTCCTTAGGTCGTGACCTCTAAAAGGATTTAGCCAAGCATAGGTTACCACTAATTTAAATAGTAATACGTTAACGAAAAGAGAAATGGGGGAGAAATCTGTTTGAAGAAGAGAAAGATGCACACATTACTAATTCAGTGGTTGAATCATCTGCAGCCCGGTAGATACGGCGAGAGAAAGGAATGGCAGATTCCGGATGCCAAGCTGAATAATGCTTTCAGTCCCAGAAGAGAAATCCCTGTGGTACCAAGACAGGAGAAACAAGTCGATGTGTGGGGACGTACTGGGCTCAATGGAGCTAGGAGTGAGAGGATGTGCTGACACAAGACGTACAGAAGAGTGAGTCATCGAAAAGAAGTCTGAAATACTTGCATTCTATGTACATAGAGATCATCATGTATAGCTGCATTCAAAATTAGGTGATGTAAACTACACTGTCTGTTTACTTCACAGTATAAAGTCTTATAAAAGCCATAAAAGGCATGGTGGAAAAGATTGTGTGACATGGTAAAAAAGACTAACTCACTTCGAAAGGAGGCTTATCGTCGGAGCGATGGGCAAAGTTAGGTTGTTTTACCTCTGAGCGGCACTTTTTTGCACACAATAGGCTAAATGGCCGGTCACAAGGAACCCATGTTCAGAAAAGGTTGAGGGAGAGGACCCACTGGGTCCTCTCCTCAACCTTCTCTGAGCATTTGTGGTCCTTGACAGCTGTTAGGAGACAAATTGTAGCCTCACGTCAAGGCCATCCAGCGTGTTCTTTAACTTGCACAGGGTCTGGCTCTCCTGTACATGGTTTAACGTCGCATCGGATGGACGGCAGCCTTTCCAAGTCCATCGGTGTGCCCTACTGACCGTGGGCAGGACGTGGAGTTTTGCAGAAATAAATTTCAACGCTGGCCGAGCTGGGACTCGAACCTGGGAACTTCAGATTGCGAGCCTGGCGCGTTATCTACTGAGCCACCCCGCTCCGCGATAGAGCATCTGTAACGGAGGAGATGAAACTCAAAGGAAAATCACGGGAAGTAATATCCCAAGTGTATGGAGAATGGCGACGGTCTCGAAAATTGTGCAAGCCAATCGTGCAAATGCGGGAGAAAAAGTGCTCTGACAGACCTGTCTGTCAGAGCACTTTTTCTGCGTTTGGTTTTTGGCGTTTGCTGGCAAACTCTGCGGTGAACAGAGTTGCTACAGTTCATCAGCTGAGAAAGATGACCACTTGCAATACCCATCTCAAGGAGAACTGTGCGCAGAGAATTGAAAACTTTCAAGTTTAGAAACTTACCTTGATACATGCGACGGAGTATCGGTAGGTGTTGATAATAATTTGACTAGGCTGTGTATAACAATACATAATGTCCTTTAAATAAATATAAAATATTCATTAGGAAAAGAGCAGTTAAAGGAGAGTTATAATTAATATTATTGAGCCAAGGCGGGTCGTGGCCCGGGGGGGGGGGCTAAGATTTATTGAAACACTTTTTGGCTGGTATTGTTTCCCTTCTTTTTTACATGGATTGCAAATTTGTTACTAGTTTTATGATTTATATATATATTATTTCCAATTATGAAAATAGTAAGAAAGAGACCCAGATCTTGAAAAAAAAAAATGTGGGGCAGGGGGGGGGGGAGTAATGCAATCGACCCGGGAAAAAGTAAAAGGGGACCCAAGAGACTGTATTTCCATTGCAGTATAACATTTTTCCTGCCGTTTTGGAGGTCTTCAAAAACTTTCTTGCAAAATGTGTGAAATATTTACAAGTTAATCTATTTTTTTGCTTCTATTACACTTATTAGTATTTTCAAAGAAGGGATGTCACCCCCACCTCGAAATAATATAATTATATATAACAATGATGTGAAATAACACATTTTTAACGTTATGGGTTGGGTTGTTTTACTTCTGAGCGCCATTTTCCCCCCACACAATGGGTTAAATGAGCAGATCACAAGGACGCAGAGGCCTCAGAGAAGGTTGGGAGGGTGGGGATCCGCTGAACAGCTGTTAAGAGACAGATGGTAGCCTCCGACCAAAGCCATCCAGCGTGTTATTTATGTACACATCGTATGACTCTCCCATACACGAGCCACGGTTTTACGTCCCATCCGACGGTCTTCCCAATCCCATCGGTGCCGCCGAGGACAGGGGTAGCGGGTTGGGTTGGGTTGTTTTACCTCTGAGCGGCACTTTTTTGCACACCATGGGCTAAATGGCCAGGTCACATGGACCCCGAAGGCTCAGAGAAGGTTGGGGGAGGGGACCCACTCGAACAGCTGTTGGGAGACAGATGGTAGCCTCCCGTCAAGGCCATCCAGCGTGTTCTTTAACGTGCACAGGGTATGGCTCTCCCGCACACGGGGCCACGGCTTAACGTCCCATCCGACGGACGGCGGCCTTTCCAAGCCCATCGCTGTCTCCTACTGACCGTGGGCAGGGCGGGGAATTTTACGGAGATAAATCTCAACGCTGACCCAGCTGGGACTCGAACCTGGGAACTACAGATTACGAGACTGGCGCGCTACCGACTGAGCCACCCCCGTCCCCAGGGGTAGCGGAGATAAATCTCAACGCTGACCCAGCTGGGACTCGAACCTGGGAATTACAGATTGCGAGCTCAGTGCGCTACAGACTGAGTCAACCTGACCTCCTTTGAACATTATGAAAATAAATGCCCTTTAAAACTTTTGTTTTTATATTATTCTTATTTCATAACAATATCTTATTCCACTTGTAATAAAGTAAAACATTGCAGCGTCTGGAAGTCCTCGGATGTAACTGATTTGCAAAATTAAATGTTCCCACAAATGTAAATGAGGCCTTGAAATATTGTTTGGCCCACTAGCCTTAAAATTCTTAATCCTAGTCGGACTTAAAATGATATGCCTAGCGGGAAAGACTAGTCTCATAAATTTGGTTGCCGTAAGCTAGGGGTTCCCAAACGGAGTATTTTCTTGAGTTTTTCTGTGGAAATAGATAAATAGATAAATAGAATCGAAATAGATTAACATATGAAAGACATTAGAAAAATAAAAGGGAATTTTTCCAAAAAGATTGGGAACCACTATCGTAGGAATCATGACGAACTGATAGCACTAAGCGGTGCGCAGCTTGCTTCTAATTAAGGTCGTCCTGTACATCATCACAACCAGGGCCTAGCTAACTTCTAGTTAAGATCGGTCCTATACATCATCATAATTAGGGTCAAGCTGGCATTCAATTAAGATCGACGGGCTTATCGATGGAAAAGCCAAACTAAGAGTCTCCACCCCGGGAACCGAGTCAACTTGGATCTATATATCCATTTTTGTGGCTAACCGGGGAACAGATTAAATTTAGGTTTTGACCGATGGATGAACCTTCCTTCTATAGGATTGTTCGCCATAGGTAGCCGTGGATGAGCTGTGTCCTTGTGGCACTGTCTTGCCCCTGCTTAGATAGTGGTGTTCATGTCATTCTCCCCATAGATGGTGTGCAGCGATATGCTGCGGTACATCTGGGACTTGCCTTTATTTAATGTAATGTAATGTAATCACAACCAGGGTCCAGCTGGCTTCTAGTTAAGATTGGTCTCTACATCATCACAATCAGGGTCCAGCTAACTTCTAGTTAAGATCGGTTCTGTACATCATCACAACTAAGGTCAAGCTGGCATCAGTTAAGCTCGGTACTTTACATCATCACAATCAGGGCCCATCTGGCTTCTAGTTAAGATCGGTCTCTACATCATCACAATCAGGGTCCAGCTAGCTTCTAGTTAAGGTCGGTATCTACATAATCACAACCAGGACCCAGCTGGCTTCTAGTTAAGATCGGTACCTTATATCATCACAATCAGGGCCCAGCAGGCTTCTAGTTAAGATCGGTCTTTACATCATCACAATCAGGGTCCAGCTGGCTTCGAGTTAAGAACGGTCTCTACATAATCACAACCAGGACCCAGCTGGCTTTAAGATCGGTACCTTACATCATCATAATCAGGGCCCAGCAGGCTTCTAGTTAAGATCGGTACCTTACATCATTACAATCAAGACCCAGCTGGCTTCTAGTTAAGATCGGTCTTTACATCATCACAATCAGGATCCAGCTAGCTTCTAGTTAAGAACGGTACTATATATCATCACAATCAGGGTCCAGCTAGCTTCTAGTTAAGAACGGTACTATATATCATCACAATCAGGATGACAGCCTATCAGTACCATTGCACCAACCCTGTATCATATATCATCACAATCAGGGTCCAGCTAGCTTCTAGTTAAGAACGGTACTATATATCATCACAATCAGGATGACAGCCTATCAGTACCATTGCACCAACCCTGTGCTTACAAAGACCCCTAGCTCTCTTAAAAAAATATTGTACTTATACAATTCATAAATTTTAAAAACAATATCAGAAGAAAATAATGAACCCTCTCATAACAAGATGAAATGCTACTTTCTTTTCCATAACCAGTGTTGACAACGGTACGATAATTACTGTGTTTACACCGCAATTTTTTGTTTGGTCTAATAAGATGTAAGATAATTTAGATGAATTCTAGAAGCTTAAAAGCAAACTCAGATGGAATTTTGTCTACACTGGAAATCATGGGACATCAGTTTAATTTTTTGGCATTTTCAGAAACTTGTTTAGCAAATGGTGAGTCGTTACATATAGAAGGATATCAGTCAGCCAATCTAGGAAGAATTAACAGAAGAGACGGAGGCGTAGCAATCTATTCATTGAAAGGAATTAATTATGACATATGTGACTCCCTGATGATACTTCACAACAGTATTGAAATGATTTATATTAAGACTGATACAATGGAGATAGGAGTAGTATACCGACCACCAGATGGTAATTTTGAATATTTTTTACAAGTTATGGAAACAAATTTTGATAAATTGCAGAAAATGAATTCGAGTTTCATAATTGTAGGAGACTACAATTTAGATCTACTCAATTGTACAGATAAGAATGTTTTGGATTTTAGAGATTTAATTAATTCGTATTTTTACATGATTACACCAAATGACAAATCAACTAGATTAACAAATGTGAATGGCACACTGCTTGATTATGCAATTCCTAATATGTCTTGGAAAAGTAAAATATTACAATCTGATTTAACTGACCACTCTCCCGTAATTTACTTTATTGAAGATTCAAGGAAACATTTAGAAATTGATATAACTTACAGGAAGACGACACATAAGTGTGTTTTACATTTTCAGGAAAAAATAAGCAATATTAAATGGCAGGAATTACTACAGATTACGGTTGTGAACCAGGCATATGATCACTTTCTTACACTCTTTATGGATATATATAATATATGCTTTCCTAGAATTAGAAAGAAGAGATCACAACACCCTGGTTATGCTCTTTGGATAAATAATTATATAAAAAATCAAATTAGAAAAAGAAACAGACTTTCTGAAATATATAAGAATTCCAGTGATGAAATGGACAAGGAAAGGCACAGAATTTGCAGAAATTATGTCACTGGTTTAATAAGAGAAGCTAAACAAAAATACTATGAAACTAAATTTAATATATATGGTGATACTTCGCTGAAACAGAAATGGAGGCTGATAAATAACCTATTGTCTCGGAATAAAAACAAAAATCTTAGAATTGGGGATATTGAGATGACTGAAAATGTACTAACAAACGATGAGCAAAAAGCTACAGCTTTCAACCTGTATTTCAAAAGTATAGCAGAAGATCTAGCAGCTGATTTCAATACAAAAAATCAAGTACAATATAAATATTATGGATACAGTTTTCCAGATAGTTTATATATTGAACCATTTTCTGAAGATGATATATGTCATGTTATAAGTATAATGAAACCTTTACTTCTCGTGGGCCTGATGATATCTCAATAAATGCAATTAAAAATGTTAAAAATGAAATTAAGATCCCCCTCACATATATTTTCAACTTGTCACTTCAGAAGGAAATTTTTCCAAATGAAATGAAACTAGCAAAAATAATGCCTATTCACAAGAGTAAAATCCTGAAAGACATAAAGAATTACAGACCAATTTCTTTACCCTCAGTTTTCGCCAAGATTTTCGAGAAATTAATGCATAAATGTATATATAAATTTATATCAAACAGAAAGCTAATTATACCAGAACAATATGGTTTTCAACATGGCAAATCTACACAAGGTGCAATTATAGATACTTATGATTATATTGTTAATAATCTTGAACATCAGCGAGTTGGCTTGGCTGTATATTTAGATTTGTCTAAAGCATTCGATTGTGTAGATCATGAAATTCTCTTGGAAAAGATTAGACACCATGGGCTACGAGTGAAAATAAATAATTGGCTTAAAAGCTACCTATTTCAAAGACCAGCGTTTGTACAAGTCAATAGGACTATAACTGAACAAATCAAATTCAATAGGGGAGTGCCACGGGGTTCTGTGCTGGGACCTTTATTACTCCTTTTGTATATAAATGATATTCAATCACAAAAGGGAGCAGCTGAACTAGTCATGTATGCAGATGATATAAATGTCATTTCTTTCCATACTGATGTAAGAATTTTAGTAGAAGAAACAAATACTCTAATTGTAAATATGCATAAATGGATCACATATAATAAACTAGCTATAAATATTTCTAAAACAAAGTGTGTGGTCTTTTAGAACAAGAATAAAAAAATTAATTATAACAAAATAAATATTTTGATGAATGATCAAAAGATTGAAATATGTGAATATATAAAATTTCTTGGACTCTGGGTAGATGCTAATTTTATCTTAACCAGCTAAGAGCTACTATTTCAAAAAATATTGGATCGATTGGGAGGATTAAAAAATATGTAAATCAACAAATTTTGATAAATTTATATTATGCATTAGTGTACCCACATTTAATATAGGAATTAGTGTTTGGGGAGATACTAGTTCAGCCTATTTGAATAGTTTATTTTGTCTGCAAAAGAGAATTATGAGATATATTCTAAGATTAAATTGCAGAAATCCGGTACAACACTTGATGGCAGAAAATGGAATACTAAATATATATAATATTTACAAGTATGTTATGGGGAATTTTGTATACAGAGTGAAGAATAAATGATAGAATACTCGGAACTTTACTGCTGCTTAGAAAGAACGAAGACTTTCAGTTATGATATTCGACTTACGAACAAGATCATGTTGCCCCTTAATAAGAAATCTATAGGCCAGAGATCAATACGGTACATTGGCATTAAGATTTGGAATGACGAGATACCAGAGGATACTGGTGCAATGGAACAATATAGAACTTTTAAATATAAACTACACTTATTATCAAGTCAATGATAGAGTCAGACTACAAAAATTCATGTGCTCAAATAAATGTATAAATGTATAAATTAAGGCCACCTGTAATGTTTTAAATTTAAGTGTATTTCAGGAAACATTTATTCAAAAGCTACGGCTTATTATGTTCTCCTTTTTCACCTGTGAACTTGTCTGTGTTTTATCTACCAATATATGTATGTTTGGGTGAAATAAACTTATTCAATTCAATTCAATAATTGAATAGCGCTTCTTTAAAAAACAAAATAATCTTGAACAAACATGATATTAAAACACATATGATCATATGTTTTTGAAAGCAAAAAGAGCAAGAAAACTGATTAGTATTTTGTAATTCATTGCAGCAAAAATGTTACATATGGGATAATAATCAAAAATTAATTATTAGTAATTTTGTGCACACACTTTATACCCCCTTCTTATCGTCCTTATCAAACCACTTCTGCACAGTTCTTTTTCCAGTATATCCCTAGTTACTTTTTCCAGTATATACCAGTTTTATATATTGTATTAATAATTTTAGTACTGTAAATGACTAAAGCCTATAATATATATAAGAAAAATGCGTAATTTTTTTTACAAGACTTTAGCAATAATTGAAAATATCGTACTGTTCTACATTTAGAAATAATCTGCAGGCTACCAAAGGTTTAAAACCTGGGCAAATTTATTTTCTTTATTTTAGTTGAAGTTCCCGTGAATGTTGACAATCATTTAGAGAAAACGATTAAAGTCTCAGTTTAAATGCATTGCATGAAAGAATGCGCCATTCACACAAGACGCAAAGCAACTCGGAATTTGCCAAACGCCATGATTAATGATGGAGACAGAGAAGCTGCAGATGGAGCGCCATCTAGCGACACATTAACAAACTATATTTTCTAACACTTAATATTCTCAATATTATAACAGAAATTAATCTAAATGTTAATATTTGAAAGGAATTAAAATATCGTCAATTATTTATGATATTGTTTCCCACATATCATCGTCATTCCTTACAATTGTTTTTACTTCTAGTCTTATTATAACCAAATTCATTTTTTAATTGCATCAAAAAAAATAGTCGTCGTATAATTATTATACGAATCGATGCGTTATGATTTCTTTTTTATTTTCCGAATTAATAGATGGATTAATAATCACTACACTGACATAATGTGTAAACCAAAGTTCGAAACAAATATAATTTTATTGCAATTTGAATTTATTTTTTATGCTTTATCGAGTTGTTTTTATCCAAGAAAGTTATCATCCACACTGTTCTTAAAAACCGGTGACCCTTTTTCTTTTATAGCAACACAGGCGAGATCATAAGTCCCAACTCTGTAGAGGAGTATTTGAGGGACGTATGAAAGATTCTGTAGTCCAGAAATGGCACTCCTAATGAGATATTTAATAATCTAGTTCATTTTTAGAATGAAAACCTTAGGAGTCTGGAACAGCTAATCCGTCAGGTAGGCAAAAATGTCTGGAAATTGTAATGAAAAAAAAAATACTTCAAGTTTCTTGTAGCGGGGGGGGGAGGGGTTATAGTTCCCATGGCACTCTCCTTGTGTCTGCCATTTAGACAACATAAATATTATGAACTCTTGCTAATTGAAACAGATAGAGTATTTGAAACTAAACTTGCAGTTTTTTTATAACAAAGAAATTTCCGGGAAAAAAGGAGTTTAGATTTTAAATTTATTTTAATTGCATATTTGGCAATGGGAATTTAAGGCGGTAAAACCGAAGGAGTAACAAAAAATAACTACAAGATAAATCTAAAAAAATTGGTATTTAAAATGGGATTAAAATAGGAAATCAAAGATATTCTAAATCAACATCAAAATTCATAGAGATAGAGTTAATTAAACCTGTTTGTTTCATCAGACTTTATTCCCACGTGATCAGCAGGTAAAGTATTTGTCTCAATAGTCAGCACACCAGATTCTTAATCTGCCTTCCCAGGGTTTAATCTCCTGTGCGAGTGGTTAGCGCGCTTGGCTACTGATCTAAGGGACCTGGTTCGCACTCCAGGTAAGGTATGGATGTTTGTGTTGTTTTTCTGCTGAGGTCCTGCCATCCTCACATACCTTCTACTGTGGCAGGCTCTTGTCAGACTTCTGTGGCAAGCAGCTACTTGAGGGGTATTTATATTTTTATAAACCCCACCCTCTATCGATGAGAAAAGAGACACTGGTGAGACATTTTCACAGATCATCCTCACAGACCTTCTACTGTGGCAGGCTCTTGTCAGACTTCTGTGGCAAGCAGCTACTTGAGGGGTATTTATATTTTTATAAACCCCACCCTCTATCGATGAGAAAAGAGACACTGGTGAGACATTTTCACAGATCATCCTCACAGACCTTCTACTGTGGCAGGCTCTTGTCAGACCTCTGTGGCAAGCAGCTACTTGAGGGGGTATTTATTTTTTTCTATAAACCCCAACCTCTATCGATGAGAAAAGAGACACTGGTGAGACATTTTCACAGATCATCCTCACAGACCTTCTACTGTGGCAGGCTCTTGTCAGACTTCTGTGGCAAGCAGCTATTTGAGGGGGTATTTATTTTTTCTATAAACCCCACCCTCTATCGATGAGAAAAGAGACACTGGTGAGACATTTTCACAGATCATCCTCACAGACCTTCTACTGTGGCAGGCTCTTGTCAGACCTCTGTGGCAAGCAGCTACTTGAGGGGGTATTTATTTTTTTCTATAAACCCCACCCTCTATCGATGAGAAAAGAGACACTGGTGAGACATTTTCACAGATCACCCTCACAGACCTTCTACTGTGGCAGGCTCTTGTCAGGCCTCTGTGGCAAGCAGCTACTTGAGGGGGTATTTATTTTTTTCTATAAACCCCCCCTCTATCGATGAGAAAAGAGACACTGGTGAGACATTTTCACAGATCATCCTCACAGACCTTCTACTGTGGCAGGCTCTTGTCAGACTTCTGTGGCAAGCAGCTACTTGAAGGGTATTTATTTTTTTATAAACCCCACCCTCTATCGATAAGAAAAGAGACACTGGTGAGACATTTTCACAGATCATCCTCACAGACCTTCTACTGTGGCAGGCTCTTGTCAGACCTCTGTGGCAAGCAGCTACTTGAGGGGGTATTTATTTTTTTTTGTAACCCCCACCCTCTATCGATGAGAAAAGAGACACTGGTGAGACATTTTCACAGATCATCCTTACAGACCTTCTACTGTGGCAGGCTCTTGTCAGACCTCTGTGGCAAGCAGCTACTTGAGGGGGTATTTATATTTTTATAAACCCCACCCTCTATCGATGAGAAAAGAGACACTGGTGAGACATTTTCACAGTTCATCCTCACAGACCTTCTACTGTGGCAGGCTCTTGTCAGACTTCTGTGGCAAGCAGCTATTTCAGGGGTTTTTTATTTTTTCTATAAACCCCACCCTCTATCGATGAGAAAAGAGACACTGATGAGCTGGAATACCTTGTGCACGTTAAATAATACGTTGGTTGGCCTTGAAGAGGGGCTGCCAACTGTCTTCTAATAGTTATTCAGTGGATATCTTTTCTTCACCTTTTCTGAGCCCATTGAAGTCCCTGTTTTGCGTTTAGCACATTGTGTGCAAAAATAGTGCCGCTAAAAGAACCTAAAAAACACGGAGAGTCAAAGGTTATTTATAAATAATACTAGATAAATAGAAATAAGCTACTCTCATGCAGAAAAGTGAATCTAGGCAAACTTTTCGAATAAGTAACATCCGTTTGTCATTGTTACTGGGGAAAACTTTCAAGTTACTCGACAACTCTTGGGAACGCAACTATCGCGTAAATCGGGAAATACCTGCATTTGATATTAATGAGTAAAAAGGCACATTTCAAGATAAGTTCTCATTGATACTGGGAATAAAATAATTTAATATTTTGTTAGATGTTAATTTATTTAGTCCTTGTCTCAACCTGCTACTTTTTCCAACTAACAGATCCATAACAAGAATCAGTCTTATCACTATACAAGTATTTTTTGCAAAATTATTTAAAAAATTATTTTTAAATAATTTTAATAATTTATTTAGTCCTTGTCTCAACCTGCTACTTTTTCCAACTAACAGATCCATAACAAGAATCAGTCTTATCACTATACAAATATTTTTTGCAAAATTATTTAAAAAAATTAAAATAAATATTTTTTTAAAGTTCAATATTTAAAACGCTTAACCACATTCAGTTATGATTTAATATAACCAAGAAACATGATTAAAATTGGGATTAAACTGAGACCCCCACCGATAGTCCATTCTAGAAAATTCATTAAATTACTAAAAACTATGCTTCCTATTCTTACTAAATCTTTTACTATTATTTCTTACAAAAAATTCTTTTTACTAGCATTCCCCTTTCATAATACTAATAAGGGTAATAGAAACAAAAAATAAGGGTAATAGAAACAAAAAAATATTATTTATATTTCATGTATTTTTAAAGAATTTTTTACAAACCTGCAAACCGAAGAAAGAAATGTCTTACTGCATTTGAAATCCAAATCTCTTGGCTTCCCCCCCCCCCCCCGCTTTACACTTTTCTCGCTCTTTTGACCCTTTAGGTGGGGGAGGAGTGATTACCCCTCCCCCACCTCGAATTTTTTCCAGATCCGGGCCTGCTTCTGACGCGTTTAGCAGAATGGAATTTTGGTGCCAGTCTCAGACACAAATATTAGTTTATGTTTTGTCCGTGAGATGGCGGCACAAGTCAATCTGAAAAGTTACCACAAAGCGTTATTTCTAGTTTAAATAAAATACCTACTCAAGCAGCTGCTTGCCACAGAGGTCTGACAGGAGCCTGTCAGTTTAATACCCCATAATAGAAGCGATCTGTGAGGATGGCGGGTCATCAGCAGGCTATTTAACTTACTAAACAGAAATAACAACCCCAATGAAGTTTGGGATATCTAGTTTAAAATAAATTTCGTTCGAGACATTTTCTTTTCTGCATTGTAAAGAAAAAGCACACATCTATATGTGATTTATTCAAAAATTTCTTTGAATCAAGTTCAATATACGGCAGGCATAAACAGTTAATGCAGCCACGTGATACACACATGTTCAAAGCCATCTGCTCTGCCCCATAAAAAAAGTATCAAACATCGATTGATATTCTTGGTTTTATAAAATATTTAATTATCAAATATTTGTCTTATAATATTACATTTTAGTTTTATTTTATTTTTATTTTATATATAATATTACGTTACATTTTATTTTACGCTATTCTTTCGAGCACAAATGCGATAAATGAGAAAAATTCCTTATTTACCAATTTTTTGGCTGTTGCACGATTCATCTTCCTTTGAAATTACTATCTTTTAGCATTTTTGCTCGAAAAAATAGCAAGATAAATTGCTATTAAGAAGCACACACGTTTTATGTTTCAAAGAGTTTGCGGTGATGTTTTTTTTTAAACACTGTTAAATATTTTACTGTGTATTCCTGTATATTCTCATTCCTGCATATTTTGAAAGTATTCTATTATCTCCAGTTCGTCTGATTTTGTATGCTATAATGTCTTTCACTTGGAACAATTCTGAAAATGATTATGTTATGCGAAATTCACTTCTAGGGAAAGATTTTGGCCTTAAATGGACTGCAGATACGAAAATTTCTGATTTAGATTATGCTGATGATTTAGCCCTTTTGGCAAATGATGTTGATGAGATGAACTCTTTCATTCGAGCTGTTGATGAGACTGGTAGTAGAGCAGGTTTGGTTACAAACAGAGAGAAAATTAAAGTGATGAAAATTGGTCAGGCAGGCTGTGATTCAGTTAATCTGAATGGTTGCAGTCTTGAGCAGGTGTCACAGTTTAATTATCTTGGGAGCTATGTAACAGATAATGTTGATGTGCGGCATGAGATTAACAGACGAATAGGGATTGCTGCCGGAACTTTTAAGATCTATGGAGATTGTGGAGAAATAGGCGTATACATCTAAAGACTAAAATTAGACTGTATAGCAGTTTGGTTCTTTCTAGGGTTAGTTATGGTAGTGAAACTTGAACACTTTGTAAACAAGATAACAGGAAACTA
This sequence comes from Ryuthela nishihirai, assembly GCA_038380435.1. Lineage (NCBI taxonomy): Eukaryota > Metazoa > Arthropoda > Arachnida > Araneae > Heptathelidae > Ryuthela > Ryuthela nishihirai. Next base: position 13,288,179 of record JAWZYU010000016.1, on the reverse strand, counting down.
GATGCTTTTGATTCCAGATGCTTACGCAGTATCTTGGGCATTAGGTGGTTCAACTTTGCAACTAATGATGAGGTTAGGCAAAGGAGTTTGCAACCTTCTTTAAGCAGCATATTGTGCAGAGAGAGACTCCGTTGGTTTGGCCATGTTGCCCGTATGAATAATTATAGATTGGCGAATAGGGTTATGAACAGTGTGCCTAAAGGCCTCAGAAGGAGGGGGAGACCTAGGATGCGGTGGGCAGACAATGTCAAACAGGACCTTGTTAGAACTGGTGTGCAGTGCCAGATGCAGTAGATGTAGCTCAGGACAGACTTGTTTGGAGAACTAAATTGCACGGTCTGGTTGGACCTCCGTAGCCCATGGCTGCTTGAGGATGATGATGATGATGATGAGAAATAATTGCAAAAATCTTATGACAATGAATTAAGTAACTATAATCACAGCATTTCCATTATGTAAAATATTACGTGAGTTTTTGCAGATATTCTGCCACCTTATATTTTCAAAGTGTATTATTTAGGTATTTTAGGTTACACGAAGAAACACACAAACCATATGCTTCACTGAGTCTGTTGTGTCCCACGATAACAGTGGACGACTGCGTTTCAAGGTTCAATGAAGGATGATATATCCCCCCAGTGCGAGAGATAATCCACCATTCAACTATGAACATGTCACAACATGAGTTCAATACATGTCAATAATTGACATGATCCCCAACTCTTTTGCTGAATTTTACTTTTTGAACTTTGATTTTTTTCACTCTGAATTACTTCAAACTTTTACTAAACCATAATATTTCAATAACCAATCTATGCTAAAAATCTTGCTTCAAATATTTGAAAATTTCCAGAACTCACAAGTTATTTTCACATTACACTTCAATTTTTTCTAGAGTTTTACACTTTAGGTATCGAGGGCGGGGGTGGCTCAGTCGGTAGCGCGCCAGGCTCGTAATCTGTAGTTCCCAGGTTCGAGTCCCAGCTGGGTCAGCGTTTAGATTTATCTCCGCAAAATTCCCCGCCCTGCCCACGGTCAGTAGGGGACACCGATGGGCTTGGAAAGGCCGCCGTCCGTCGGATGGGACATTAAGCCGTGGCCCCGTGTGCGGGAGAGTCATACCCTGCGCACGTTAAAGAACACGCTGGACGGCCTTGACGGAAGGCTACCATCTGTCTCCCAACAGCTGTACCAGTGGGTCCCCTCCCCCAACCTTCTCTGAGCCTTCGGGGTCCATGTGACCTGGCCATTTAGCCCATGGTGTGCAAAAAAAGTGCCGCTCAGAGGTAAAACAACCCAACCCAACCTTTAGGTATCGCTATAAAAATACATCATCATGGGTAAGTACCAGGTAAGTATTTTGACATTTTTGTTAGGACTGCCCTCCCTAGTAAGTAGTACACAGATATACAAAATTTTAAAAATAATTGAGGAAAGATACATTAGGTCAATAACCAAATCAAAGTTAAGGTCATTGTAACCACATGGTACAGAACACGTTTCGCCACTAGGCAAGTACCTTTTTGTCGAGATTGACTTTAAATTTTTTTGAATAGAAGATCTATTAAAAAGAGTGGCTCTCACCTTATCCCTGACGACATTGAAGGGGACTTCAAATGTCTCCAGCTCAGGGTTCTTGTCCAACACCATGGCTTTGAGAAGGTCAAAACTGTATTTCTCTCTATTCTTTTGGGGGACACCGATGGGCTTGGAAAGGCCGCCGTCCGTCGGATGGGACGATAAGCCGTATCCCCGTCAGTGTGCGGGAGAGACATACCCTGTGCACGTTAAAGAACACTCTGGATGGCCTTGAGGGGAGGCTACCATCTGTCTCCCAACAGCTGTACCAGTGGGTCCCCTCCCCAACCTTCTCTGAGCCTTCGGGGTCCATGTGACCTGGCCATTTAGCCCATGGTGTGCAAAAAAGTGCCGCTCAGATGTAAAACAACCCAACCCAACTCTGTTCTTTTGGGTCAGAGTAATCCCCTTCGCTCGCAGGATCTGGTCGTTCGTTATTGCTGACTCGAAGAGCATATGATTTTGGCCCAGCACTGACATAGTCTGTATAACAGAAATAAATCTCAATGGGATTCGAACCTAGGACTAAAAGTTTATGAATACAGGATGCTACCGACTTGACCACCCTCTTTATTATATGCGATTTCTGTCTATATTATCACACAATGCTAACAACCCTCAAGTTCAGTACATTACGTTTCACATATATTTTTATCAACCAGATCAGTCCGTTCACGGTCTTACCACCATCCCCGAATCTTAATCAACTTTTTTGTTTAAAGTTATACTACCATAGCAATTGCGTGGATAATAGCCACCAATTTTGACACACTCTTGTCATTTCCCCATGTTATCCCTATGGGAAGTCAAATATCACCTTTTTATGATCGCTTATATTTCTATCTTGCATAAATTTTGTTTTAATTTTTGCACACTAATCGAAAAATGTGTATGAAATAAGAACACGTGTCTTATTTTGTGTTTATATTTGATCACAAAATAAGTTTTATGTTCAAAACATTTTCCTATCGAACGCGTGTTTTGCCCGCTAAAACATGAATTCTATGTTATCTCTATGAAAGTGAAATACGTTCCTTATAGCAATTTTTGTTCGTTTTAATTTTGTATCTTACTTAAATTTTATTCATATTTTTCCAAAGTAAACCCAAATTAAGGTTTTGTTTTAAAATTTTACCGTTCTTGAAGAAAAAAATTTTTTTTCGTTCATGTTAAGTAATTGACCGACTCAGTCATAGAATTCCTCCCATGCTTAGTGGACTCATTGACTAAAAAGATGTAAGAATGCCATCTAGTAGCCATGATATGACACGTTCTTCTGAAGGAATATATCACTCATGGTCAGATACCTGAATCTTGTACACTTTATTCCATGGCATAAATCAATTGGTAGAACGTTGCATATTGGTAAAATTAATTCCTAGAGGTATTTCTCGGAATTATTCAGAGCAAGACATGTTTTAAAATATTACCAAAATACACCTCTAAATATTATTCAGAGCATAGTTCTTAGATTATAAAAAAATTATTTAACCATCCATCGTGATTCCTAGCGAGATGCGGCGGGGGTGGCTCAGTCGGTAGCGGGCCAGGCTCGTAATCTGTAGTTCCCAGGTTCGAGTCCCAGCTGGGTCAGCGTTGAGATTTATCTCCGCAAAATTCCCCGCCCTACCCACGGTCAGTAGGGGACACCGATGGGCTTGGAAAGGCCGCCGTCCGTCGGATGGGACGTTAAGCCGTGGCCCCGTGTGTGGGAGAGCCATACCCTGTGCACGTTAAAGAACACGCTGGATGGCCTTGACGGGAGGCTACCATCTGTCTCCCAACAGCTGTTCCAGTATGTCCCCTCCCCCAATCTTCTCTGAGCCTTCGGGTTCCATGTGACCTGGCCATTTAGCCCATGGTGTGCAAAAAAAGTGCCGCTCAGAGATAAAACAACCCAACCCAATCCTAGTGAGACATGAATATTTTTAAACACAGCACGAGTGAATACAGCCGCCGACAAAGCAAGGAATTCCCAATATGGAGTAATATTTCAAACATTTTCACGGTCACGTACGTGGCGTCATCCGTCAATAAAACGTGATCCCTCAGGATGATTGAGATAAGCATAAAAAAAAAATGTCCTCCTTTAGAGCAAGGAGTGTAATTCGCTATTCGGAACTTAAAACATTTATTACTGCCTATAAAACGTGGTTGAGAATAAAAAACTGCGAGAAGATTAAAATTTTAATGCGTGTACTGTTTTCACAGAGTGGGGAATTCCAAATAATGATAATTATTATACAGAGCAAACAGTGTAAATCCCGTGGGATAAAATATTCATTTCTGCTACATTTAATTCTCAGATTATAAATTCTATTGGTAACCGTCAATAAAACGTGGTCCACAGGGTGTTTGATGAAAATAAAATTTATTCCTAATGAAATACACGACAAATAATTAAGTAGAGCGAAGAGGTGTACTGTAAATGTTTATTTCATGTTACGCAAATGGTAGGACTTTCCACAGATTCGGGCAGGGGTTGTTCAGTCGGTAGCGCGCCAGGCTCGTAATCTGTAGTTCCCAGGTTCGAGTCCCAACTGGGTCAGCGTTGAGATTTATCTCCGCAAAATTCCCCGCCCTGCCCACAGTCACTAGGGGACACCGATGGGCTTGGAAAGGCCGCCGTCCGTCGGATGGGACGTTAAGACATGGCCCCGTGTGTAGGAGAGCCATACCCTGTGCACGTTAAAGAACACGCTGGAGGGCCTTGACGGGAGGCTACCATCTGTCTCCCAACAGCTGTTCCAGTGGGTCCCCTCCCCCAACCTTCTCTGAGCCTTCGGGGTCCATGTGACCTGGCCATTTAGACCATGGTGTGCAAAAAAGTGCCGTTCAGAGGTAAAACAACCCAACCCAATCCACAGATTGTTGAAATATTGCTTTTGGTAGCGACGACCATCAATAAAACGTGGTTCTGTGAAAGTGCAGGATGATAGGGAATGATATCAGGAAATGATATCAGGAAACTTTGTGTATTCGATTACAATGAGATTGATTAAATTGGATAGATTTAAAGACTATTTTCAGAGTCTTTCGAATTTTCATAATTATGAAACACGTCATAGAGAGGATCTGAGTATACCTTTGTGTCGATTGTCAATTGGGCAGAGATCTATCAAATACAATGCAGTAAAAATTTGGTCTGAATTTCCTGATGATGTTAAAAATGCAAAATCTTTAAAATCAAATGTAGAACGTTTCTTCTTACAAAGCAATGAAACCTTCTATATATCAGTGTAATATGTCTCATAACCATTTAACCTTTTATACTATTGAATTATTGTGCTATTTGAATTATTGTATACTTTACTGTTGTCATAATTGAACTTTAAAGGAAATAGGGAGCATTAACTAAAAATAAGCGTCAGCTTACTATGCTCTCCTTTTTTGTTTCGCCTTTCCTATTAAACACCAATATTTAATATGATTGTTATTTACTTTTTCTGATGCAATTGATATTTCTCAGCTATTTCACTTCTCAATTTTTTCATGTATATATTAATTGTTATTAGATAATTATGCTATGTAAATGTATATTGTATTGACTGGCGGAATAAAATAAAGATTATTATTATTATTATTATTTGCACAGGACACGGGCTCGATAAATGGGAGATTATGAAAACAGTTATTTTTTCCAAGCAATGATTACTACGATGTCTGTCTATGAAACGTTCTTGAGAATGTGCGAGAAAGATAAATGAATCAGCCATAGTTATTAGTTTTTATAACCCAGATTGAGAAAGAATGGCTAAATAAAAAATGCTGATAATTATTATACAGAATAAGGATCCCCACTTTATATTCCAAAATATATTTCATTATGCAGGACTTTTCAGATTGTAAAACCAACCGTCAGTAAAACGTGGTCCACAGAAGACAAGGCAAATGGTGAGACCGGAAATTGCCAATTACAGGATGTGTAGAAGATGAAAACGGGGCGAAAGAACCCAAAATATGTTATGCAACCGGAAATAACCAATAACTTGAATGTGTAAAGACATAACACGTTACCGGATGCGCGCGTGGCCGTAACCGTGAGCTTGGGGACTTTTCAAAAAGGTCAAAACCGCCCAGGTTGCAGTACCACTACTTTCTACACTTCTTTCTCAATATCTGCTTTCAACAACTTTGTCGTAGTTTGCTGAAGACAACTGCAATGCCTGAAACATTTAGGGGCGGGAGTGGCTCAGTCGGTAGTGCGCCAGGCTCGTAATCTGTAGTTCCCAGGTTCGAGTCCCAGCTGGGTCAGCGTTGAGATTTATCTCCGCAAAAATTCCCCGCCCTGCCCACGGTCAGTAGGGGACACCGATGGGCTTGGAAAGGCCGCCGTCCATCGGATGGGACGTTAAGCCGTGGCCCTGTGTACGGGAGAGCCATACCCTGTGCACGTTAAAGAACACGCTGGATGGCCTTGACGGGAGGCTACCATCTGTCTCCCAACAGCTGTTCCAGTGGGTCCCCTCCTCCAACCTTCTCTGAGCCTTTGGGGTCCATGTGACCTGCCATTGAGCCCATGGTGTGCAAAAAAGCGCCGCTCAGAGGTAACACAACCCAACCCAACCTGAAACATTTAGCTCAGCTTTTGTCGTATCTCCCATGGATATCACATGTTTGTCATTGGAAACCTAATCATTTGCATATATCACTGTCCTGTATTGGCATGCTGTTTTCATGTAAATCCATCCACTCCTTCGTGAGGAGCAATTTCAATGTCACAGAGTGTAGCTTTCGAGATATGCGTATTTTATTGATCCATACTTGACTTATGACGATCAATGCATTTTGTAACCCCATACATACACTCAGGCTCGGATATAAAAAAAATTTAGGGGGGGGGGGGGGTAAGCTAAGTTTGAATTGGAACCAACCAGAATAATATTTTGGAACAATCCAGTATTTATTTTTTTTTTTCCTGGACTTATTCTTGACAAATAGTGCCAATACTCCAGTTTTTCCAAAGTTCTAGTGGGCGGAGGTGGCTCAGTCGGTAGCGCGCCAGGCTCGTAATCTATAGTTCCCAGGTTCGAGTCCCAGCTGGGTCAGCGTTGAGATTTATCTCCGCAAAACTCCCCGCCCTGCCCACGGTCAGTCGGGGACACCGATGGGCTTGGAAAGGCCGCCGTCCGTCGGATGGGACGTTAAGCCGTGGCTCCGTGTGCGGGAGAGTCATACCCTGTGTATGAATCTGAATGTTTATTAAACGTTAAAGAACACGCTGGATGGCCTTGACGGGAGGCTACCATCTGTCTCCCAACAGCTGTTCCAGTGGGTCCCCTCCCCCAACCTTCTCTGAGCCTTCGGGGTCCATGTGACCTGGCCATTTAGCCCATGGTGTGCAAAAAAGTGCCGCTCAGAGGTAAAACAACCCAACCCAACGATCTCGTAATCTTTAAAAAAAAAAAATTCGTTCCAAATATGTGTATTTTATAAGTTTACTGTCCCCCCCCCCCGCTCCTACATTTCTGTTATTTAAAATTTTACCCTTTTCTGCTGATCCTGCATACGTTACGAGTACAACCAGCAGACATTGATGGATCTGAATTTTAATCTATCTTTTGATACATACATTTTACCTTGAAAAAAACAACATAATTTAACATCATATGCTAAAGCAAACTGGTGGATTCCTTTTACGTCATTCGACGTCACTATGAATGACGTCATCATGCTTTTTGTTAATTGTCGTATCGATCGCAAAAATAGGCGTGCTTACTAGGAGACAGAAGTCATTGTGGATTCTTGTCAAACACATGATCACGAAATTTATTCGGGTAGTCGATGTTGCAACACCAACGAGTGTCGTTTAGTGATGCCTAACCTTTGCTTAATTGTCTCGCCAAACGCGACTGATCACATCATGAATTGTTAATTGCCTTTCTATTTCCTTTTTTTTATCTCTCCTGTCGCAACTTTACATCCGGTATTGGTCGTATCTGTCTATGCCTTCCGCTGTTGTGTCGTCATCTGTACCAGGGTCACCCGTAATTCAATAAGTGGAAACTCTAAGCGTTATTGGAAGAGGTATCAAGAACTCAGAGTAAATAAAAAATTTAATTTCGTTGGTTCAACGGAGACAGCTAATTTGCGGATTTGTCAAGAACGAGATGATTGAGCAAAGGAAGAGAAAACTTATCGAAGAAACAGAATGCAGACTGAATAGAAAGAAGTCCGATTTTCTAACAGCGAAAAATAAGGAAGTGAAAGAAAATTTAAATATTCAATGGCAGGGTGTTAAAACATCGCTAAACATAGGAAATATTCAATACCTGTTCGATTAAACAATACAGGATCAGACCAAATACACATCCCTGCTATTCTTTTCCCATCCATTCTTTCCCAAAGTCCATCAATGCTTTCTCTGAAATTGTCAAATCTTCGGATTGATGTCCTATTATCCTCTCTCACAGGACTCAGCAAGTTTTCAGGATCAAGGCCACTCAAGATCTCTCTTCAGATTCATCTAGATTCCAAATCGATACACCGCTCTCCTTTCTCTGGATTACTCGAACATATAAACCAACAAGTCAGCAGTTCTTCTCTCGAAATTCGTCTAGATTTCGGATTAAAAGCTTTTGTTATTCCCACACTGGCCTCTTATAGCATCATTCGGAATGCATAAAATGCTGTCTCTGTACTCATCTAGCCTTAAGATCAAAAGTCTACTGTCATTATTATTAATTTGTATAGACTTTACATCGCATGAACTTCATTCTCTCTGATCTCCTTCAGCCCTGAGACTGAAAGTAACTTGTCCTTCCTCTTGTGGGGCGGGGATGGCTCAGTCGGTAGCGCGCCAGGCTCGTAATCTGTAGTTCCCAGGTTCGAGTCCCAGCTGGGTCAGCGTTGAGATTTATCTCCGCAAAATTCCCCGGCCTACCCACGGTCAGTAGAAAACACCGATGGGTTTGGAAAGGCCGCCTTCCGTCGGATGGGACGTTAAGCCGTGGCCCCGTGTGCGGGAGAGCCATATCCTGTGCACGTTAAAGAACACGCTGGGTGGCCTTGACGGGAGGCTACCATCTGTCTCCCAACAACAGTGGGTCCCTTCCCCCAACCTTCTCTGAGCCTTCGGGGTCCATGTGACCTGGCCATTTAGCCCATGGTGTGCAAAAAAGTGCTGCTCAGAGGTAAAACAACCCAACCCAACCCACCTGGGCTTTATCTAGGTTCATCTGCACTGCACATCAATGTCCACTTGCGTTCTTTCTCTCTGGACTCGTCTAACTTTAAGATTTAATATCTCCTGTCCTTCCTCTGGAATAATATAAACTTCATATTGAGGTTTGCTTTTCTCTCTCTTTCTGGACTCGTATAGCCTTCATATCGAAGGTCACCTGTCCTTCTGGATTCGTGTAGACATCAGTCGAAGTCCTCCCTCTCTCTGGATTCATCTAACCTTCAGATCGAAGGCAACCTGTCCTTCCTCTGTCTTCATAGACTTCAGTCGAAGTTCCCTTTCTCTCTCTCTAGATTCATCTGACCTTTGGGGCAGGGGTGGCTCAGTCGGTAGCGCTCCAGGCTCGTAATCTGTAGTTCCCAGGTTCGAGTCCCAGCTAGGTCAGCGTTGAGATTTATCTCCGCAAAATTCCCCGCCCTGCCCACGGTCAATAGGGGATACCAATGGGCTTGGAAAGGCCTCCGTCCGATCGGATGGGACGTTAAGCCGTGGCCCCATGTGCGGGAGAGAACCATACCCTGTGCACGTTAAAGAACCTGCTGGATGGCCTTGACGGGAGGTTACAATCTGTCTCCCAACAGCTGTTCAGTAAGTCTCCTTCCCCGTCCTTCTCTGAGCCTTTGGGGTCCATGTGACCTGACCATTTAGCCCATGGTGTGTAAAAAAAGTGCAGCTCAGAGGTAAAACAACCGAATCCATCTAATCTTCAGATCGAAAGTCACCTGTCTCTCCCCTGGATTCATATAGTCTTCAGTCGAAATCTCCTTCCTCTCGTTTGATTTTGATTTACATAGCCCCCAAATCGAAAGTTTTTTCTCTCTGAATTCAACTACCAATAGATAGTCCTTTTATATGCAGGACATATCAGTGTCGTTTGAACCGTCATATACCTATAGGTATTATATAATCTATATGCAAACAGTTCAAAAATATTTTCCGCAAGATTCCTAATCCTCTATAATTATTCATGAGTTTTATACTCTGGTAAGGGGTGGCTCAGTCGGTAGCGCGTCAGGCTCGTAATCTGTAGTTCCCAGGTTCGAGTCCCAGCTGGGTCAGCGTTGAGATTTTTCTCCGCAAAATTCCCCTCCCTGCCCATGGTCGGTATGGGACACCGATGGGCTTGGAATTCCCCGCCCTGCCCACGGTCAGTAGGGGACACCGATGGGCTTGGAAAGGCCGCCGTCCGTCGGATGGGACGTTAAGCTGTGGCTCCGTGTGCGGGAGAGCCGTACCCTGTGCACGTTAAAGAACACTCTGGATGGCCTTGACGGGAGGCTACCATCTGTCTCCCAACAGCTGTTCCAGTGGGTCCCCTCCCCCAACCTACTCTAAGCCTTCGGGGTCCATGTGACCTGGCCATTTAGCCCACGGTGTGCAAAAAAGTGCCGCTCAGAGGTAACACAACCCAACTATACTCTGGTAAAAGTTGTACTTATTTCTGTTTGTAACTATAAAAATTATCCAATTACTTTATAAGTAGATTGACTAACCATAAAAAAGTTTTGTAATTACAGCTCCAATTTTGATTATTGATTAACAAGCTACAAAGTTTGTAATTCAAACTAATGTCTGAATTCATTAGTTGAATTCTTAATGTCTGTGAAGACATTAGGTAAGAATAAATGCATTCCAATAACCGGAATTATTTATTGGAAATGCATTTGTTATTGGAATGTATTTTTTTTTTATCTAATGTCTTTACAGACTGGCCTGTTCAAGTTTAATGAAGTCAGCAAATTTCTGACAACTCTCATCAAAAATTAATTTAGTTAATTGAATGACAAGCTAGGGTCATTCAATTTCAATCACACCATTCCATTATGGAAAAAATTCTCTCAAGGTATATATTACTTGTGGGAATCGGGATTATTTTATCCACAAGTTTCGTTAACCATTTTTTAAATCGATATGTACTCGACAAATCTCATTTGCACGGTTAAAAGGAAAAATAGTTTTAAAAAAAAGTCATAACTGACGCAGAAAATTAAAAACTCAACCGTGAACCTTGGTAGAGGTGACTTTCCAACACCCGGACACTTTGGGTAAGAGGTGGATAAATGAAAACGTTGTTTAACCTTCGAAGAATTCACGACGAATCCCAGATCTTCCAATAAAGCTTAGAGTTTCCACTTATTGAATTACGGGTGTCCCTGGTAGAGATGACGACACACAGCGGAAGGCAGAGCTCAAAGACGGCGTACTCAAACCCAAAGAAGTGGTGATATTAAATAAAGGCCACCTTGGTTGCTCAGTGGTATCGCATTGGTCTCGATGACACTGCGACTTGTAGGGGGTCCGGTTTCTAGTCCCGGGTGTCCGGTCATGGTCATTTGTTCTGTCATATACACAGTCGTATCAGAATAATATGACCACCTACCTAATAATAGGAATAACCACTCTTGGCCCGGATGACAGCGGCGAGACGGAATGGTATGGACGCAATGAGGCCATGGAAGGTTGCCAGAGGCACACGTGCCCATTCGGACTCCAGCAAAGCACGGAGGTTCCGGAGATGACGTGGTTGTGGGTCCGCATGCCAAACCTGTCGATCCAAATGCATTGCTTCATTTTTATCAAAGTATTTCTTTTCTATTTTGTTTTGGAAGAAGATAGTTTTATAACTCAGATAAGTATTGCGGGCGACAAAGTGGAAATAGTCGGAATCAAAGATCTATGAGATACGAACGTGACAATAGTAGGGGTTATCCCTTTCACGGTTATCGCTGTTAAAAAGAATGCCGGAACATCCTAGTCCTGAAAACTGGTGAGGCCAAAATTCCTCTCTTGTATCCCGAAGTTCGCAGGCTCGATCTTTTAATTTGACAATTCTCGCAGAGCGTAGGTTGCCTACCAGGTTACTGCAGCTTATTCGAAAGGTGCTATCGTTTACCAAGGGAGACAGACACTGGCTTACTATGGATGTTTAATTTTTTTCTTCAATTTCGTTGCATGTTTTTTCTTTTTTTTTTTTAATATTGTCACCATCTATTGGTCAGGCGATTTCGCCAGCCAAGGCAGAACGGAGACATCGCTGTCATGTTCCTGGAACCAGTCACATACCACCTTAACGACATGGCAGGGCACATTGCCCTGTTGGTAGACACCATCACCACCAGGGTAAACGTCTAACATGAAGGGATGCATGTGGTTAGCGAGAATGGACAAGTAGACATTGGCATTCAGGGATCCATCCAATGGTACCAGCGGTCCCAGGTCATACCAGGAAAATATCCCCCAGACTTGACAGACAAGCGTGCCCGGATGTTGGTTTTCACCTGTCTGACGCCGCATCCGCCATCGCCCGTCACTTCTGTGGAATAGAAATCTGGATTCGTCGGAGAAGGCAACTTTTTCCCACTCTTTCACTGTCCAATGACGGTAGTCCCGTGCAAACTGCAGACGTTGTTGCCGATGGACCTTGGTTAACATGGGCGCCTTTATGCATCGTCGACTCCGGAGACACATGCATAACAGGGTTCGCTCTACTGTTATCGGGGACACGTACCTGTGTGCCCCAGCGTTCATTTGAGTTGTCAATTGCTGCACTGTTGCACGTCGATTGACCTTTACCAGTCGACAGAGGCGACATTCTCCTCTGGGGTCGATGGCCTTTGGGGCTCCACAGTTATGATGTCTGGAGGTACTCGGTGTGCCAGCGGTCCATTCTTGGTACACTCTTACTACAGCACTTTGCGAAATCTGCTGTTTCCGAGATGCTTCCACCCTTGGCACGGTAGCCGATGATCATTCCTTTTTGAATGTCCATCAAATCAATACCTCGGCCCATTGTGCTCACGTTACGCACTATGGCTCATCTGTCCTGGCCAGCTACTTATATCTCCGCATAGTCGACATTGTCATGTGCACTCTGTGACGCCCCTGGGCGGGTAAATTGTGATTCCGTAGGTGGTCATATTATTCTGATATGACTATGTATGTTGTGATTGTACCTCAGTAAAAATAAAAATTGTTCACTTATTGACAGTCAAAAAAAATCTAAATTCTCACATCGCCACATAAAGCGAATATTGGCTAAAAGTCCCTGCAACCAAATTGAAAAAAAAATAAACATACATAACAAGCCAGTGTCTGTCTTCCTCGATAAACGACAGCACCTTTTGAACAAGCTGCAGTAATCTCGTAAGGCAACCTACGCTCAAATTAAAGAGATCGAGCATGCAAACTTCAGGATACAGACAAGAATTTTGGCCTCACCAGTTTTCAAGACTAGGATGTTCCGGCATCATTTTTAGCAGCGATAACCGTGAAAGGGATAATCCCTACCATCGTCACGTTCATATCTCATAGATCTTTGATTCCGACCAGTTCCACTTTGTCGCTCGCAGCTTGTTGTCGTATCTCGTCCGAAGTCTGAACTTCGGGGTGGTCGAGACAACGCTGATCCACGCCCAACACCTAGAGCATTTCTTAAATGCTTCGGTAAATGATGCAGCTTTGGAGCAAAAATTAACATCTCACCGATTCAATCTTAAATTTAGATTTTTTTTAAAGAAATCAAAACAATGTTTTCTGAGAAAAACTGATACTTATCCGAATTATAAAACTGTCTTCTTCCAAGACAAAAATAAAAAAGAAATACTTTGGTAAAAATAAAACAATGCATTATGGATTCAGGTTGTATTAGTTCAACTTTAGATATTTTACTTAAAAAAGGATTAAATAAAAAGGTCACCAGGACCCCAAAAGTGTTTCTCGACAGATAGAGTGTTAGAATACACTGGCCTGCTGTTATTAACCCCCTCTGAGGAGCATCTTTTGAAGCCTGTCCTCCATGTTCTTTAGTAGAAATGAGTCTTCTTTAAGCAGAAAATAAAGATTGAGTAACAGTTCGAGCCCAAGCTAATTCTCTGCCACAAGCTAACTTATTTTTTACTGCCCTAAGGTAAATTGGCTTTTTTCCGCCCTAACTAACGTTACCCTCCCCCTCCGAAAAAAAGATTTCTTTTGTTGTCTGAAATGATTTTACCTCTTTTGCCATAACAACCGATTTACCTTTTGCTGCCTCAAACGATCTTCTCATTCTTGTAGTTCCGACTCCATATTTCTGCTCCTGCTTTTAAAATAAACTGCCAGGTAAAATCATTAGGAGCACGCTTCCAATATTAGTACTCTTGCAAAGACTTTAACACTTTACATTCAGGGCACTTTTATTCTGAGTTGAAATTAAAGCAAGCCCATCGAATTACTAGCATGACCTCAGACCATAGCTTGGGATGCTTGTGCTGTTGGATCGGCTTTGATCAGTGGCTCAGAACGATCCTGAGACAGCCTCAAAGCAAGCAAGAATCGGCACACTACTGAATGTATTCTGGAGAAAAAGTTACTTATTCACGTTACGGTCTTATTATTATCATACTATGATCATTTGCATTTTACTAGGGAGACGATGCGATTTTGGGTCTTTGAGAAATTTAAAATTTTAAGTCTCAATTGAAAGTGATTTTACGGAGAATAAGTCTTTTTTTGCATCGCGCTGTCCGAAATTCATTGACTGTCACTGAAACATTTAGTTCAGCAAGAAAGGTTTAAAATGGTTTCGAGAAATTGAAGGTCACGACCCATTTTTGAGTTTTATAATCTTCCCATAATCCATCCACTTCTTGAACCCTCAGTTTAGTCAGTTAGGTTCCCTCAGTTTCCAGTATTCGTCTCCACCCTGAATATACCAATGTTCACTTTCCACTCTTGAACGCTAAGGTTCCCTAGGTTTACCAGTATTTGTCTCCGCCCTCAATTTACCAGTATTCCTTTCTATTCTTGAACGCTAAGGTTCCCTCAGTTTACCAATATTCATCTCCACCCTGAATTTACCAGTGTTTACTTTACACTCTTGAACGCTAAGGTTCCCTAAGTTAACCAGTATTCGTCACCGCCTTGAATTTACCTGTGTTTACTTCCCACTCTTGAATTGTAAAGCAATCCTTCATTCTATGACACTTTAGTTTTCACAACTGAATACTGAATTCCCATCCTCAAGAATCAAGGTTCACCATCTTTTTACTTTATGACTGTAAAACTGACGTGACCACACTATTATTAAGCATTTGTGTTCCCATCTTGGCGTGTTTCACTCATAGAGTGAAAACCTCGTGGCTAAAGAAACCGATTGAAACATTGGCTATGTGTTTGTGATCTCGATAAATGAATATAGTTTCAGACTGATGAAATTTAATGCCCATTCGTGCTAAATATTCGACAGGCCATAGAGTTGTTCATTCAATCAGCTACTGCGGCATTAGCTGCTTTTAACAGATGACAGTGTTTTAATTTTAACAGATCCCCATCTCTTAGACATCGCTGAGATTTCGACTCCTCATGACTTCTGCATTTAGCCGATTGTAGATAAAAATGTCTTTCTCAGAGGTCAAGTGTTTCAGTGGCACATCTTTATATTAGAAACCATAGATAAGCTAGGAGATCTGGCATTTAGGTTTCTGTTCCCATAATGTTAAGTGTCATACCATATCTAAAATCAAAGAGCTGGTGTTGGGTACAATCCTCTTGTCAAAAACCAGCGTTGAGTGCAAACACACCTAAAGTCAAATTTCTGGTATTGAGTGTCATTCTCCCAGCTGAAACGAAAGCGTTGGCGTTGGGTACCTTCCAATATCTAAAATCAAATCCTGGTGTTCAGTGTCTCTTCCCATGTCAAATCAAACGACTGGTGTTCCGTACCTCTCCCACATCTAAAATCAAACGACTGGTGTTCAGTACCTCCCCACATCTAAAATCAAACGACTGGTGTTCAGTACCTCTCCCACATCTAAAATCAAACGACTGGTGTTCAGTACCTCTCCCACATCTAAAATCAAACGACTGGTGTTCAGTACCTCTCCCACATCTAAAATCAAACGACTGGTGTTCCGTACCTCTCCCACATCTAAAATCAAACGACTGGTGTTCAGTACCTCCCCACATCTAAAATCAAACGACTGGTGTTCAGTACCTCTCCCACATCTAAAATCAAACGACTGGTGTTCAGTACCTCTCCCACATCTAAAATCAAACGACTGGTGTTCAGTACCTCTCCCACATCTAGAATTAAAAGACAGGTGTTGAGTGCTAACTCAACACTTGTCTTTTGAGAGGTACGGAACACTAGTCGTTTGATTTTAGATGTGGGAGAGGTATCCTCACATCTAAAACCATAAAAACTGATGTTGTGGGTCACCTCTACCTCTAAGCCTAAACGTCTTCTATTGCGTGCCATGTCATCCAAAACCAAAAGACTTGAAGTGCCAACTTCCACACCTAAAACCGAAAGGTTTGTGTTACGTACAACTCTGACACCTAAAATCATTTGAAAGAATCTAAATGAAAACAACGTTCATCAAGAGTTTCCAGTTTGTGTAATCATTTAGTGAACCGTAAACGGCTCTTTCAATATTCTCGAGTCTTCATCATGAAGTCAAAGAAACATTGGCGTCCTCTTCCTTACTCGGATATACATTTACATTAACTTTTACCAGTTCTCCCAAATAATATTCTTTGCAAATATTCAATCTTATAAATGTTTTAGTTCAACGACGAAAGGCGTTTAAAAAAACAGCCAGAGAAATGGAGATTCTAAAATCATCCTCAGGCACATTTTAAATCCCACGATAGAACAAAGGGCTAATGAGATAATATTACTTTTTGCTTTCATCTTCATCCGGACCAAATGACTTCAACCCAAGTAAAACGATAAACCACCGAGAAGTAAGAAATCCCTACACCGATTTCTGCAAGACCATAATAAGGTTGGATTGGGTTGTTTTACCTATGAGCGGCACATTTTGGGCTAAATGGCCAGGTCACAAGGACCCGAAGGCTCAGAGAAGGTTGGGGGCGAGACCCACTGGAACAGCTGTTGGGAGATAGATGGTAGCCTCCCGTCAAGGCCATCCAGTGTGTTCTTTAACGTGCACAGGATATGGCTCTCTCCCGCAAACGGGGCCACGGCTTAACGTCCCATCCGACGGACGGCGGCCTTTCCAAGCCCATCGGTGTCCCGACCATAATAAGGAAAAGCATCAAATACTCAGAAAACCATATTGATTCGTATGACCGAAAAAAAAAACATTTTTCCCCTCTCTCCATACGCACACAGTACGCGAATGATTTAAGATTTTATGTTTGTCCAAAGTCTATAAATTTCCCCTAATTACAATTTGTTCGAAGGCAGATGTTCTAAGACCGTAATAGAATATTATGGATAAATCACAACAGCAAAGAACGATAGCCTAAACTTGCCTCTCTCTTTCTCTACTTCTTCATCCCCTCCTTACACAATTTCCCTCCCTCCCTGTATCCCTCCTCCCCGAACACGGTGATCTCATCCCCCCATCATTGCATGTACCATAGCCCAGGGCGCATCCGATGAGACGACGCCAAATAACCCAGCAGATACGTGATCCAGACAGATAATTAAAGAGTCAATGAGTGCGTTTGTCTCCTTGGCGACATCTAAGTTATGACTGAAACCTGACCAAGTTTCGCTCGTGGCGACGGAAGTTGCCACTTTCAGGGCCTCGATGTAAAAATTTTCATAAGTGCTCGCACGCACACCCCACCTGAGGACGGTGAAGCACGAGCATTGCGTAAGAAGATTAAAAAAAAGCCATCTGCTTGTTTCGTGAAATGTGAGCCGTATTGTTACTGCAGCTATAAGTTCATGGATGCGCAATTTAACGAGAGAGCAGGTAGCCAATAATCAAAAAACAATTGCATTTCTTACTGCTCTTGTTGACGTTGCTGATTGTATTGTTTTGGCTAGTGTTAAATTACTGATATTCTCAAACAGGGTTTTTCAAACCATGGGCCTTGAAGACTGGAAAGAGCCGCAGCCCATTAAATTTCGACCCTGAATTTTCTCCCCTATGAGTACAAAGAACTAAAACATGATTCATTTTTACTTTAGGTTCAGAGTTTGCAATGTCAATGAATATCAACCATCTACAACAGTGGTTCTCAACCTTTTATGCTTCACGTACCCCCTGGAAATGTGTATGTATCTGGCGTACCCCTTGTATAGATAGATAAATCTATAGTTAGAGTATAACAATGGTAATAAAATAAAACATGTATATCAGTGGTTCTCAACCTTTTATGCTTCGCGTACCCCCTGGAAATGTGTATGTAACTGGAGTACCCCTTGTATAGATAGATAAATCTATAGTTAGAGTATAACAATGGGAATAAAATAAAACATATATATCAGTGGTTCTCAACCTTTTATGCTTCGCGTAACCCCTGGAAATGTGTATGTAACTGGCGTACCCCTTGTATAGAGAGATAAATCTATAGTTAGAGTATAACAATGGGAATAAAGTAAAACATATATATCAGTGGTTCTCAACTTTTTATGCTTCACGTACCCCCTGGAAAAGTGTATGTATCTGGCGTACCCCTTGTATAGATAGATAAATCTATAGTTAGAGTATAACATAGGTAATAAAATAAAACATATATATCAGTGGTTCTCAACCTTTTATGCTTCGCGTACCCCCTGGAAATGTGTATGTAACTGGCGTACCCCTTGTATAGATAGATAAATCTATAGTTAGAGTATAACATAGGTAATAAAATAAAACATATATATCAGTGGTTCTCAACCTTTTATGCTTCGCGTACCCCCTGGAAATGTGTATGTAACTGGCGTACCCCTTGTATAGATAGATAAATCTATAGTTAGAGTATAACAATGGGAATAAAATAAAACATATATATCAGTGGTTCTCAACCTTTTATGCTTCGCGTACCCCCTGGAAATGTGTATGTAACTGGCGTACCCCTTGTATAGATAGATAAAACTATAGTTATAGTATAACAATGGGAATAAAATAAAACATATACATCAGTGGTTCTCAATCTTTTATGCTTCACGTACCCCCTGGAAATGTGTATGTAACTGGCGTACCCTTTGTATAGATAGATAAAACTATAGTTATAGTATAACAATGTGAATAAAATAAAACATATATATCAGTGGTTCTCAACTTTTTATGCTTCACGTATCCCCTGGAAATGTGTATGTAACTGGCGTACTCCTTGTATAGATAGATAAAACTATAGTTATAGTATAACAATGGTTATTTTTACTTTGTGACTAGATCTAGCGACTTTTGAGCTCTCACGGCGTACTCCCAAAAATTTTACCTCGTACCCCACGTTGAGAACCCCTAATCTAGAAGAACAAGATTATTGCAACTTACTTGCAAAAACTAAATCGAAGCATAAAAATACCACAACCGCCAACTTTTGGATGAAATTGAGAAATGAATTCCCAGCGCTTGGAAAAAGCTATATTTTCATTGTACTCCCGAAAACAATTTTTGAAACATTGTAGGTAAAGCAACTCAAAATGCACATGACAATATTATTAATCAAGTGACAAACAATGTTACTAACTCAAGTGACAATGTTACTAACTCAAGTGACAATGTTACCGACTCAAGTGACAATGTTGTTAATTCTGTCAAGACAGCCGGACTCTTAATTTGCAGTTCTGGGGTTCGAGTTCCACCTGTGCCATCGTTGAGATTTATCTCCGCAAAACCCCCGCACCTTGCCCTCAGTCAGTAGGGGACACCCATGATCTTCGAAAGGCCGCCGTCCGTCTGATGGGATTTAAAGCCGTGGCTCCGTGTGCGGGAGAGCTGTACCCTCTGCACGTTAAAGAACAAGCTGGATGGCCTTGACTGGAGACTACAATCTGTCTTCTAATTGTTGTCCAGTAAGTCGCCATCCTTCTCTGAGCCCTCGGGGTCCTTGTGACTTCGGAGTCACCTGACTTTTACCATTATGGGCAAAAAATTGCCGCTCACAGATAAAACAACCCGACTATCAAGAACCAACAGCTGTTGCTTTTGATATTGAACTTTAAATCACGCAATAAATGCAATGTCTGAAGAAAGCTTTTAATTGAGAAGAGTGTTCTTGTAACTGCAAAGGCAAAATTTTCTAAAAGAAATGTACGAAACTAAATAACACTGGGCAACAAATTTTCAGAAATGTAATGCCTCTGAGATAAAAAAAAAAGTAGACATTTCTTAAAGATTTCAAGATGCTGAACACGAATATGACAATGAAAATGCAAAATTGGCTAGGATTTCTGAGGAATTCGCAATAGTTTCTTATATAATAGAGTATTACGTCTATGACATGTATCGGTAAAACTCCGTTTCTACTTCCGACGTCTCTTTGCCCGTCCCCTGTACAGCTGCTAATGATCATCTCTGGCGAACGTCCAACAGTAGTCAGCCAACATTGAAGTGGACCAGTTTCCCTGGTATCGTTTCTCCATCGTTGCAATCTCCTGGTGAAAACGTTCACCGTGCTCATCACTAACCATGCCGCAGTTGTCGGGGAAGAAATCTAAGTGGGAATGGAGAAAGTGGATCTTTAAGGACATATTGCAGCCAAGTTTGTTATACAGAGACAACAAGTCCTTAACCAGTTTCTTGTAGTTGTCTGCCCTGACATTCCCGAGGAATTTAGTTGACACCAGACGAAACGCGTCCCAAGCCTTTTTCTCGTCACCCTGAAGCAGGTTGTCGAACATCTGGTCTCTGAATAGCTCGCGGATCTGAGGACCCACAAAAATTCCCTCTTTAATTTTCCCTTCATTGAGTCGAGGGAATTTGTCAGTCAAGTACTTGAAAGCTAATGAAGTCCGGTCCATGGCTTTTACGAATTTTTTCATTACACCTAGTTTGATGTGTAGAGATGGTAGCAGGATTTTGTGCGTTTCTGCCAATGCTGGGTGTTCCACATTCTTCTCTCCGACCTTCAGAGGTTTCCTCTGATGACAGTTTCTCTTCACCCAGTGTAGCGATATCTCGATGGAATGTATGAAACGAAACGACAAGTACATGGTGTTTTAAAAGTAGGTTTACAACTTTGAGAGGATGCAAACATTTATTAATAAATGATAGAGACAAATGAAATGTAAAGAAATGTTGCCAAACACATAAGTTTTGTCAGATGTATCAGAGTGACAGTTCAATGGGTTGAGCTGTTGTTTACCTCTGAGCGGCATTTTTTGCGCAAAATTAACTAAAATAACCAAGTCACAAAGCCCCCGAGAGTTCAGATAAGGTTGGGGACTGGAGAGCTGATGGGAGACAGATAGTAGTCTTCCATCAAAGGCCATGCAGCGTGTTCTTTAACGTACACAGGGTATGGCTCTCACACACACAGCTTAACGTCCCATCCGACGGACGGCTGCCTTTCCTAGGCCATCGGTATTCCCTACTCGCCGTGGGTAGTACGGAGAGTTTTGCAGAGATAAATCTCAATGCTCGCCCAGCTGGGACTCGAACCTGGGAACTGCAGCTTACGAGCCTGGCGCGTTATCGACTGAGCCAACTCGCCCCCAAAGTTCGTGGGATTTCCAGATGTAACACCACGATAATATCACCTAACATGTCTGTTTTGACTTCTATAACTGCCCTATAATTCTTGCCGGTAGATCGTCAACATTTTCAGGTGAAGTGCATTTTATTCTTTTATCCTGAACAAATTTCCGTAATAAAAATTGTAATGGGTTAAATCGGTAGATCCAGGTGAACATGATATCGCACTCGGCCTACCCACCGGAAAACTATTTGGAAAACGTGTTTTATCTGCGGATTTCTTAATAGAAATGAAGAGGAGACACTTTTATCTGCAAGTGTTGATGATATGTGGGAAAGAATTACAGATGCAGTGGCTGAAGTCAAGACAGACATCCTTCGTCGCATGTCGGGAGAAATTCATTATAGCTGGGATCAGGCTCAGATCTAGGGAAAAAATCGAGGGAGCAAGAAACAGAATCGACCCCCGAAAAGGATAAAAGGGGGGAAATGTTTTAAGAAATCCATGAAATATAAATGAGTTTAATACTTTTTTGCATTTCTCACGGTACGATCAGGCCCATGCATATCAAAGACTTTTTTTTAGAAGATGGAGGTTTTTTAGTTACCTCGAAAAATATCTGGTACAGTCGCTCAAAAAAAAGTATCCGAACACTATGGTTCCTTACAGAATTCAGAAAAAATATGTGGCAACGATTCTTTTAGAAATTAGTGATCTGGCAATCTTCGTGTACAGTACACAAAGGTTGCCAGATATTTTTCGGATACTTTTTTGAGCGACTGTACACCACAAACAGATAACGTTTGTTTCGACCAGGCAAACGTGCCTTTTTCAGTTAAAACATAACAAGGTTCTTCTACATGCACTGCTACAAATGTATATATATATGTTACCGCTAAAGTGCAGAAATCAGTTATTCTACAGATTATCTAGGTATTGTGCAGATTAACTAAGGTGATCCGTTAACGTGCGGAAAATTGTTTCATTTCTCAAATTACCTGGATAATCTGCACATTACCTACTAGGCACTCGTTAAAGTGAAAATAAGATCTTTGCTGGAACAACAGGAACGTTTCTGTACGCTTAAATTAACATAATGTTATTTATCTAGTGTCCGAGAGTAGAGTTGAAACCAGGGTCATCCCTCTGTCAACATGAATCAGTCGTCCGAATTATAAAAAACGCCCCCAAAATGAGCAGGCCGAGTGAGAACGAATCATTTTAGTGATTCGTTATCAAGAATGAATCACTTTACCGATTCGTTCTCACTTGGCCTCCGCTCATCCGGGGCGTTTTTTATAATGCGGACGAGTGAATCACGTGACACGAAGATTCATATTCAAGAGATTCACCACTATGAGAGAAACAAACTTTTGAACTTTAACGATACGGAAGCCGTTAATGTGCACATTACCTAGGTAAAATGCGGAAAACTCTTGATTCCGCACGTTAACGGAGCAAATCAGAATCTGCAGATTAGCTAGGTAATGTCACATTAACGGCTTTCGAGCTTTAGCGGTAACATATATATACAACCCCCAGTTGTTTGCACCAGGCAACCAACACAAATGGCTTGACCACGTCCCCTTCCTGCATGTGGCTTTGCAAGAATTTTCTTCAAGGTTATTGAAAGAAAACGCTTCAGTTGAGCAGTGCAAATGAGAATAGAGAACTGATAATCTGACAAGACGCGCTTCTTCTAACAGAGAAAGAGAGAAATTTGACCCACCCCCAAAGGTACGTAAATAAGTCAAACCCCATTGGTAGCTCATTACTCTAATCCGCATGAGAACGGATGTCCAGCAGTCCAGCGTAAGCCACCTTTTCAAACCCAAATGACGCAAAGGGAAGGAATTTATCAAAGAAAGTGGACGATATGAAGCCGGTTAAACCGCTCAAAGGAAGCTGATGTGACACCTGACCCTCACCATTCAGAGACTAAAAGATCAATGTCCACAACAACTACAAATCTCAGACTTTCTGTTTACTCTTATTATTCATCGTTGTAACAAAGAGCGTATGGTTGTACTACTCTTTACAAATCTTGAGGTAAATAGAAAGAAAGTGACAGTGAGTGAAAGTAGGGCGGATACCTACACCAGTCACGGATTAACTTTTATTTGCGTGATGAATAAAACGAGAGCTGATAAGTGCCATAAGTTCACGATCCCTGACTTAGGACGTCCTTGAAGAGAGGCTTCTTTCTGTCTGTAACAGTTTTCCAGTCACAGAGAACGCAATACAGATTGGTAATTTCCATAGATCCCATGGTTATAATGAGGGGCGGGCGTGACTCAGTCGGTAGCGCGCCAGGCTCGTAATCTGCAGTTCCCAGGTTCGAGTCCCAGCTGGGTCAGCGTTGAGGCTTATCTCCGCAAAACTCCCCGCCCTGTCCACGGTCAGTAAGGGACACCGATGGGCTTGAAAAAACAGCCGTCCGTCGTATGGGACGTTAAGCCGTGTTTCAGTGTGTGGGAGAGACATACCCTGTGCACGTTAAAGAACACGCTGGATGGCCTTGACGGGAGGTTACCATCTGTCTCCCAACAGCTATTCCAGTGGGTCCCCTCCTCCAACCTTCTCTGAGGCTTCGGGATCCATGTGACCTGGCCATTTAGCCCATGGTGTTCAAATAGTACCGCTCAGAGGTAAAAACAACCAACCAACTATGTTTGTAATGAAGCGATCGCGATGCCTTTATCGACAAGATCAGGAAACTCCAAAGAGCCTGCCATGAAAAAAAAAATGTAAGCCACTGTTGTAGTTTCGAAGAGATTACATATGTATCACGAGTCGGGAGACATTGCAAGAACAAGATTTGCTTGCGAAATTCGTTTTTAAAAAATGGTATTATTATTTCATTGTAAACCAAATATCGAATACCTTGTTTATAATTTATATTCAGTTTGTTTTCTTATTATAATAAGACTGAAATTGTACGAGTTGAATGTGAAAGATAAATTAAATATAGCAAGATATTTTTGCTACTATTTCAACACTTCACGGCACTCAATATTAAGTACCTTTCCCATTGTTTTCCTAGTATATTAAGACTGAATATATTCATATGTTCATTTATGTAAATTCGTCAAATAACTAAATTGAAACTTTTTTTTTCCTTTCTCATTATTTTGCGACATCTCTAAACACTTTTCCATCTTCTTCTGTTGAGTACCACGAAAAGAGACAGAATAATGGCGGTCTTAACAAAACAAGGGTTGGGTTGTTTTACCTCTGAGCGGCACTTTTTTTGCACACCATGGGCTAAATGGCCAGGTCACAAGGACCCCGAAGGCTCAGAGAAGGTTGGGGGAGGGGACCCACTGGAACAGCTATTGGGAGACAGATGGTAGCCTCCCGTCAAGGCCATCCAGCGTGTTCTTTAACGTGCACAGGGTATGGCTCTCCCGCACACGGGACCATGGCTTAACGTCCCATCCGACGGACGGCGGCCTTTCCAAGCCCATCGGTGTCCCCTACTGACCGTGGGCAGGGCGGGGAATTTTGTGGAGATAAATCTCAACGCTGACCCAGCTGGGACTCGAACCTGGGAACTACAGATTACGAGCCTGGCAGTTGCTCATGTACATTTCTTCATTGCTGCCGATAGTATTGTTATAAATAAGTCATTATCAGTACTATTGTCAGCAATGAAGAAGTGTACATGAGCAACTTTTATTGGAACATTTAATGGAATTAATAGATTGCAGTGAAAGTAACCCCATTAAGAATTTGGCACCCCTCTAAGCCCTATTACATTGCATCCGATCCATTGCATCCCTGACTTCCAACAATGACATTACTTCTATCAACTTCTGTAATAAGCGGAACCGTCGAGGCGTGCAAAAGCGTCACGCTAAATAGACAAAGGCAAACAAAAAATGTTCTCTCTACACGAGCTTTGGTAAAAACGATCCATGCATTTCAGACTGAAATGTTTTTTTTTAATATCTTTACGGAAAGGTACAAGTAGGTTTATGTTATCGAGATTAACAAAATGTAAAAATCTAAATCGATATTAATAAAAGTGTAATAATTAAAAACGAGATTAACAAAATGTAATAATTGTAGTCGAGATTAAAAAAGTAATAATTAAAAATGAGATTAACAAAATGTAATAATTGTAATCGAGATTAAAAAAATAAAAATTGAAAATGAAATTAACAAAATGTAATAATTGTAATCGAGATTAAAAAGTAATAATTAAAAATGAGATTAACAAAATGTAATAATTGTAATCGAGATTAAAAAGTAATAATTAAAAACGAGATTAACAAAATGTAATAATTGCAGTCGAGATTAAAAAAGTAATAATTAAAAATGAGATTAACAAAATGTAATAATTGTAATCGAGATTAGAAAAGTAATAATTAAAAATGAGATTAACAAAATGTAATAATTGTAATCGAGATTAAAAAGTAATAATTAAAAATGAGATTAACAAAATGTAATAATTGTAATCGAGATTAAAAAGTAATAATTAAAAACGAGATTAAAAAAATGTAATAATTGTAGTCGAGATTAAAAAAGTAATAATTGAAAATGAGATTAACAAAATGTAATAATTGTAATCGAGATTAAAAAAGTAATAATTAAAAATGAGATTAACAAAATGTAATAATTGTAATTGAGATTAAAAAGTAATAATTAAAAACGAGATTAACAAAATGTAATAATTGTAATCGAGAATAAAAAGTAATAATTAAAAACGAGATTAACAAAATGTAATAATTGTAATCGAGATTAGAAAAGTAATAATTAAAAATGAGATTAACAAAATGTAATTATTGTAATCGAGATTAGAAAAGTAATAATTAAAATCGATATTATCAAAAATGTAATGATTAAAATGATGATTAGCAAAAATGTAATAATGAAAAACGAGCTTAACAAAAATGTAATAATGAAAAACGAGCTTAACAAAAATATAATTAAAATCGATATTAACAAAAATGTAATAATTGTAAACTAGATTAACAAAAATTGAAATCGAGATGAACAAAATCTAATAATTGAAAATGAGATTCGCAAAACACATTTCGATAAACTTATATTTAAAAAGAATCTTTGCCGAAATCTGTCCACTATAAAGTCAGCTTACTCCAAAATGCGTGAAAACTGGCATGGTTCATACTGTATATATTGATACGTAGAAGGCAAAAAAGCGTAATAAGCCATAGAGTACGTATGAGCTCTACCAGTTCTGTTTATTTCATCATTTGGCACAGATCTGACTTATGTATGCTCTGAATGCACGTGTTTCACCAGTTCCCCAGACGGTGTACATTCAAGAATTGCAACAAAACAGTCAAATATTTATTTCAATTAAACTCAATATGGGGGCGACTCAGTCATACCATGCCGAACTCGTCAGGGTTGGGTTGTTTTACCTCTGAGCGGCACTTTTTTGCACACCATGGGCTAAATGGCCAGGTCACATGGACCCCGAAGGCTCAGAGAAGGTTGGGGCAGGGGACCCACTGGAACAGCTGTTGGTAGCCTCCCGTCAAGGCCATCCAGTGTGTTCTTTAACGTGCACAGGGTATGGCTCACCCGCACACGGGGCCACGGCTTAACGTACTATCCGACTGACGGCGGCCTTTCCAAGCCCATCGGTGTCCTCTACTGACCGTCGGCAGGGGGGGGGGAATTTTGCGGAGATAAATCTCAACGCTGACCCAGCTGGGACTCGAACCTGGGAACTACAGATTACGAGCCTGGCGCGCTACCGACTGAGCCACCCCCGCCCCGAACTCGTCAGGGGGACTCGTACTTCAGGGAGGAGGGTTCAGTTGGTAGCGCGCCAGGCCAGCCAGGCTCGTAATCTACAGTTCCCAGGTTCGACTGGCCATCTAGGGACGCCCTAGTGTAGAGGGTCCCTAGGCACTAACCTACTATTATTCATTATAATTATTTCATTTTTAAATTTTATTAAATTAAGAAAAATTCTAATTAATATTATTTTTTTTAATTTTAAGAAAGCGAATGATCCCCAAAGATTATACGACATAAATGCATTCTTCTGAAAAATGCAAAGATATTCAAAAATAAGACGGTTAAAATAAAATTTCTTAATGAAGCGAAGAACTTTTTCAAGAATACAGTGAGATGTCAGTTTATTAGGTACACCACTCCTCGTCACATAAATGGTTCATTTCAACAGTAATACGTCACGTGACTGCGGTATGCAGTATAAATCAGTCAGACCAGCTCTTCGAGCATCAGTTAGAGATGGATTGAGCATCAGAATGGGTAAAACGATCGACCCGAGCGATTTTGAACGTGTCATGATAGTTGGTACTAGGCGTTCTGGTTCTAGCATTTGCCAAACGGTCATCACCATGGGCTTTTCACACACAACCGTTTTAAGGGTTGAGTTGTTTTACCTCTGAGTGGCACTTTTTTGCACGCCATGGGCTAAATGGCCAGGTCACATGAACCCCGAAGGCTCAGAGAACGTTGGGAGAGGGGACCCACTGTAACAGCTGTTGGGAGACAGATGGTAGTCTCCCGTCAAGGCCATCGAGCGTGTTCTTTAACGTGCACAGGGTATGGCTCTCCCGCACACGGAGCCACGGCTTAACTTCCCCATCCGACGGACGGTGGCCTTTTCAAGTCCATCGGTGTCCCCTACTGACCGTGGGCAGGGCGGGAAGTTTTTCGGAGATAAATCTCAACGCTGACCCTGCTGGGACTCGAACCTGGGAGTATTGGTCGGGCAGTGTAATACTAAATGCCTACATGGAAGCCTCTGGGATTGATTGAGTAGATAACTAGCCACACGTAATCTAAATCTAATATTTCCGGGTTCGATTCCCAACTGTTCCTGCGTTGAAATATATCTCCTCTAGCCTCTTTAGTTAGATAGGGAACACCGATGGCTTCAAAGGACAACTGTTGGTCAGATGGGATATTAAGCCGTGACTGCGATTCAGGAGTCTGTCCGGTACACGTTAAAGAAAACATTGGACGGCCTTGACCGAAGGCTTCCATCACTTAGCAGTTGTCCAGAGGATCACCTTCTCTGAGTCTTTGGGGTCCTTGTGGCCTACCCATTATGTGCCAAAAAAAGTGCCTTCTGAGGTGAAGCACTACACATGCCAAAAAAAAAAAATTAGGTTAAAAAAATGAAGTTTACTTATTTATACCTTGCAATAACAATGCTAAAATCATCTTATACTAATTCATTTATATTTCAATTTCCCTTATAGGTTCGGTGGATATTCACCTCATGAATCGGAAGGGAAGTTTGGAACACTTAGGGAGGAGTATAACCAGCAGGGGGAGGGGAGGGGAAGAAAGGGTGGGTAGGAAATAAAAAGAGGTGGAGGAAGAAGACACAGTAAAGACCTAATTACCCCTAATATATTCACCGCCCTTCTCGCACACCATACACCCATCACTAGGGAGATGTCTGTAGCACAAAGATCGCGATATAGAGGAGAGAGAGCAATAAGGAGGAGACAAGAACCCCGAGAGAGACGAACTACCTCCAGCGGAAAACGGGGTGCTGGTTCCGACGTGCGGAGCCTCTCAGCACCTGAGTGATGCAAAGCACGTTTCTTCGCCTGGGCTGCACTGTCCCACTTTGTCAAGGCTGCAGCTGATCGCGGAGGGGCGAAGTTGACCGTCCATCTTGTGGTTATCTTTTTTTCCCCCTCGCCTCTTTCTCCGTTGCACCCCACACGCACGCACACCGAAACGCACGCCAGCTACCGAAGGGCCAACGAGAGTTCTTGCCACGCCCTAGCCCGCGCCTCTCCGCCGGTCGGGAGCGCCTCCTGGCGGCCAGGTGTAGACACCTGTTGCGTGTATGTATGAGTGTAGAGGTGTGCGTGTGTCTGTGCGTGTGTGTGAGTGAACGGGAGAGAGCATGCAGGGATGTGCCCGAGAGACACTAGGTTGGACGTCAGAGCCCCTCCTAATGAAGGATAAGTGCACACGTGTTGGAGCTTGGCTCATGGCGGGTTGGTGCTGTAACTGGTAGCACGTTGTGGTTCGGTTGTTTGCGATCCTTTTATCAAGTGTTGCGGAAGATTTGTAGGCACCTGACACCTCAAAGTCCATCACAATCTTCTCTTCGGAATAACATCACCAGTTGTTTTCTTCTTTCGCATTTCTGTTCTCGTTATGTTATCATCATTATTATGGACTGATGTACGGTAACGATCCATCTGAGTTGCAGCATCACAATCAACACATCTTCATCTCCATCCATTCCGGAGAAACTCCTCATGCAGATGAGAAACCTTCGGTGACGATTCTGGAATCGTAAATGAACTTCAAGAATAGTTGACAACTCTCTCCTCCTCTTCTTTTTGCCGGTTTCCATCTTCCTCTCTCTCTCATCTTCCATTGTTTTGAACGGAACTGAACCGGAACTGCGATATCGGATGCTGACAGTATGGAAACCTGTGTGCTTATACCTGCCGAGTTCAGCCTGGTGCTAACAGCAGCAGGAAGGAAGTCGCAGATCATATACGAGATGGGAGCATCAGTGTGGAGCAATCAGCGCATCTCAAGAGGATCTCGGTTCCTGCCATTTCAAGGCACAGTGAGACTCGACAAATTGGAGGTGTACACTAATCTGGAAGAAAACGACGTAAGTATTATCATATTATCATCTTATGTGACTTATCTTTTTTCATTAATGGATGACACTAAGGATTATTTGTTTTTACTCGCTTTTTTTTTGCCTTTCTTTGTTTCTTATAAAACGCAACAGGAAGGAAGCAGCGGCATTTTTTTTTTGTATTATCGAATTTTAAGTCTGGTTTTGTTAGAATTTTATCGTCTCTATAATTTCTTCATTTTTGTATCGGTTGAGTTTTCTTTAATCTATGAAGAACAGAAAAAAAATATTTTATTAGCCAAGAGGCATTTAAGTTTTCACTCGCTTTTCTCAAAATGATGATCATTCAACAGGTTAAGATAACATTTATTATTAAATTATTATTAAAAGATTAAGAATCTTCCAATTCGGGGCGGGGGTGGCTCAGTCGGTAGCGCGCCAGGCTCGTAATCTGTAGTTCCCAGGTTCGAGTCCCAGCTGGGTCAGCGTTGAGATTTATCTCCGCAAAATTCCCCGCCTTGCCCACGGTCAGTAGGGGACACCGATGGGCTTGAAAGACCGCCGTCCGTCGGATGGGATATTAAACTGTGACCGCGTGTGTGGGAGAGCCATACCCTGTGCACGTTAAAGAACACGCTGGATGGCCTTGACGGGAGGCTACCATCTGTCTCCCAACAGCTGTTCCAGTGGGTCCCCTCCCCCAACCTTCTCTGAGCCTTCGGGGTCCTTGTGACCTGGCCATTTAGCCCATGGTGTGCAAAACAGTGCCGCTCAGAGGTAAAACAACCCAAAAAATCTTCCAATTCGCTTATGGTCTTTTTGCTGAGGTCTCGCCTTCCTCACAGACCTTCTGTTATGGCGTATAAACTGAGAGTCTCCTGTCAGATCTCGTGATAAGCAGATGCTTAAGTTTTTTTTTTTCTATTATTCTTTTTAAAAATTAAATTTATTTGAGCTTTTGAGACAAACTGACTTTTATGATAATAATATTTTGCTTTAATTTAAATCGAAATATAGACGAAAAAATAATAAAGGAAATAGAAGTATATTTTTATTAATAAATTTTGATAATAATTTCATTATACTGTTGAGAAAAGAATTGGAAAAGTATCAATATCAAATCAAAATTTCAATCCTTACTCTCTTTTATACATATGCAACAATACACTTTTCAAATATTTCTTAGTATTTTGAATTTCTCTTAATCACTCACGAAGCTTAGTAAGGAATGAATTAGAATGGTGTCATAATCCAGTGGCTATTAATTTTTTTTAATGTAGAGTCTCCACCCAAACATTTCAAGCAAGATTCTAATTCAATCTTTACTCTATGCTAATCAGCATTAATCATCACTAGATTTAGAATCCTTCTTTAAATAAGTGGTTAGTGCACTCTATGGGAATTAACATTAGTTCACAATAAGTTAGAACATTAATTTATTCAAATACAATATTTATTATAGAAATTTTATTTCAGTTCTTCAATAAAAGATTATTAAACTGAATAACGTAAATCTAATAAATAACGAAAGTCTACAGATGAATTAAAGATTTACACCTCATAACAAAAATGGGATCGATAATAATGCTTTTCTCCACAACTTTCAAACCAACTAACATGCTCCCAGCAATTTAAATAAAATAAAAAAATTAAGCAACATTTTTTTTCTCATTAAAGTTACAATGCAGCACTTTGGATATCATTAGAGTTCAGTTATATAATTCTGAGAGTTATATAAACTCAGATTATCAATTAATAATTTATATAATTCAGAATTCAGTTATGCATTTTTTTTCCTCAAGGAAAATGGGTGGAGTTGTTTTACCATTGGCACTTTTTTTGCACTTAATGAGCTGAATGGCTGGGTGACAAAGATCCCATTCAGATTCACTGGACCTCTATTAGGAGGAGTCAGATGGAAAACTGCCGTTTCTAGGCCATCCAGCTCTCCTGAATATGGAACCACAGCTTCCTATCTCACCCGACAGACTGCTGTCTTTTCAAGTCCATCGGACATCTTTCTCGCCGACTGCAGAACCGGTGTTAGTGGAGAAAATCTGAACGCTGGCAGTGGAAACTCGAACCTGGGAACATCAGATTGCAGGCCTGGTGTATCATTTACTATGCAACCTTCGTTCATAGTACACCTATCCCTCGATTTACACGGTACTCAGTTCACACAATTTTGGCTTTGCACGGTCAAAAAATGCAACCAGTTTCGATTTACACGGTACTGACTGAGACGTACATAGAAAGGAAATCTCAGTCAGTACCGTGTAAATCGAAACTGGTTGCATTTTTTGATCGTGCAAAGCCAAAATTGTGTGAACTGAGTACCGTGTAAATCGAGGAATAGGTGTAAATGGGAAAAGAAGCTTAATCTTAACTTGCTGAATAAGTTTTTTCGTGTATTCAACCTATCTTAGCATATTAGATTGGTATTTTTTGTTCTCTGTGATAATCATACATTTTATTACAATCTTAATACTTAAATTTTCTGAGAGAACAATTTGATTCGACTTTTTTTTTGTATATCAAAAAGACATCATGTATTAAATAATAAGAAAATAACGATCAAAATGATCGTTATTTCCTTATTATTTAAAAAAAATTTAGAAATACGTCTTTAAAAATAAGATATTTTCAGTGTCTTTTAATGGTAATTGAATCACGATTGTTTTTAAATATTTAAAATACTTTGACCATTTAATCAACATTACTCCTAATAATAATATTTCTCTTTAAAATATGTCTCGAATGCTGAAAATTATTTTCATCATAAATAAAAGTATTTGCAAAAGTAAAAACAATATCGTTTCATTATTTTCGCTAACTTTGATTTTTCAAAACGTTACTCTTACTATTTGAAAATGATGACTTTTTCTCGTCATAAAACATTACTTGAAATTTAACTGAAAACTAAATAAACAGGTCTGGGGAAATCCACTCGCCCACTCGCTACTGGGGAGCGAAATTTTTGGCTGGAGACTGGATTTTCTGGGGTGGCTCGTTACATTTCAAGTTAGGGAAAAATTATAACAGTACAATATTTCAAAAACAAAGAACATTAACTTTCACCAATGAATTTGGGTTGGGTTGTTTTACCTCTGAGCGGCACTTTTTTGCACACCATGGGCTAAATGGCCAGGTCACATGGACCCCGAAGGCTCAGAGAAGGTTGGAGGAGGGGACCCACTGGAACAGCTGTTGGGAGACAGATGGTAGCCTCCCGTCAAGGCCATCCAGCGTGTTCTTTAACGTGCACAGGGCATACCCTGTCTCTCCCGCACACGGGGCCTCCGCTTAACCTCCCATCCGACGCTTAACCTCCCATCCGACCTCTCCCGCACACGGGGCCACCGCTTAACGTCCCATCCGACGGACGGCGGCATTTCCAAGCCCAGCGGTGTCCCCTACTGACCGTGGGCAGGGCGGGGAATTTTGCGGAGATATATCTCAACGCTGACCCAGCTGGGACTCGAACCTGGGAACTACAGATTACGAGCCTGGCGCGCTACCGACTGAGCCACCCCCGCCCTCTTCGCCAATGAATGCAGTATCGTTAATTTCGTTGAGTACCGTTTTTTAATGTACAGTAAAACATTCAAATATTTTTCCCTCTTCTACATTCTTAAAACAGCTGTCTGGTCAGATTTTTTTCGAATTTCCCAACCCCTGTGAATAAATAATAATGTAAACTTTCTTAAAGCATACTTAGCAAACGTTTTTAAACAAAAGTTAGAATTCAAGTTTCAGTTAATTCAAAGTCCTTATGATTGGCAAATTAATATTTATGTTGGAAATTTTGTAACTTTCAAAAATATCGATAAGACAGATATTACATTTCAATTTATTTATTTATTTATTTTATTATTTATTTATCTATTAAACATTACACACCTCTGGGGTGTTGAACACTTCTATCCCAAAGCAATTAAAAAAACTGATATATTTAGAAAATGTTATACAATAATAACATTACAAAAACACTTAAAAAAATACACAATGTAAGAAAAATCTTGTATATATGACAAAAATGTTCCAAGAAAGAAATTCTTATATATACATATGATTGCATTTAAATAGCACTGACAAGAAACTATCTTTAACAGAGTTGTTCAGCAACGAATATTCCTCATAATATATTAATTATAATATTCCATTAATAGTTTTAAACACTACGAGTAATGTTCTAATGATGCAAGTTGTGTTATTTTACTCCTGTCAGGCGACTTTTCCACACAATAGGCTAAATCTCCAGGTCACAAAGAACCCAAGGACTCAGAGAAAGTTGGGGAAAGAGGACTCACTAAACAACTGCTAAGAGACGGATAGTAGCCTACCGTCAAGGCCATCCAGACTATTCTTTAACGTGCGTCGGATATAGCTCCCTCCCGCATTGATGATTTAGCCCTTCTGGCAAATGATGTTGATGAGATGAACTCTTTCATTCGAGCCGTTGATGAGACTGGTAGTAGAGTAGGTTTGGTTATAAACAGAGAGAAAACTAAAGTGATGAAAATTGGTCAGGCAGGCTGTGATTCAGTTAATCTGAATGGTTGCAGTCTTGAGCAGGTGTCACAGTTTAATTATCTTGGGAGCTATGTAACAGATAATGGTGATGTGCGGCATGAGATTAACAGACGAATAGGGATTGCTGCTGGGACTTTTAAGAATCTATGGAGAGTGTGGAGAAATAGGCGTATACACCTAAAGACTAAAATTAGACTGTATAATAGTTTGGTTCTTTCTAGGGTTAGTTATGGTAGTGAAACTTGGACACTTTGTAAACAAGATAACAGGAAACTAGATGCTTTTGATTCCAGATGCTTACGCAGTATCTTGGGCATTAGGTGGTTCAACTTTGTAACTAATGATGAGATTAGGAAAAGGAGTTTGCAACCTCCTTTAAGCAGCATATTGTGCAGAGAGAGACTCCGTTGGTTTGGCCATGTTGCCCGTATGAATAATTATAGATTGGCGAATAGGGTTATGAACAGTGTGCCTAAAGGCCTCAGAAAGAAGGGGAGACCTAGGATGCGGTGGGCAGACAATGTCAACACAGGACCTTGTTAGAATTGGTGTGCAGTGGCCAGATGCAGTAGATGTAGCTCAGGATAGACTTGCTTGGAGAACTAAATTGCACGGTCTGGTTGGACCTCCGTAGTCCATGGCTGCTTGAGGATGATGATGATGATGTTATTTTTGTACGGACATATTTCTTATTGTATAATTTCTTAGAGCGCTAGGCATAAAAAAGTTCTATAAAAGCAATTTCATCCAAAGAATTACTGACAAATAACTTTGATTCAGATCATTTGCGATCTTCTGGACCAAATCCAAAGGTTCACCGTCTTCAATGACAAAAATTGATGTCAATTAATAGATCGTGAAAAGCAGAAACAAGTTTCGAAATCCTTTGACGTTTCTCTGCAAGAAACAAAGCCAACAATTGGAGACAAAGATAAATCTTTAACCCCACTCATACTAAGACTCTAAAATGACGAAAGGTGAAATAGCCATCACGAAATTTCAACAACACCTTACTTCCTAAGAAAAACAAACACTTTTTTTGTTTCAACACTCCCCACATTTAAGGCCCAAAGTGAAACAAAATAGCTTGTAAACGTTCTATATACCTTGTAATGGTCTACAGACATACTTTAAGCATTTCTAGGTCAAAACACCACTTTGTATACCTAGTTGATCGAAATTGCCGTTCTAGACTACAAACTATGTTTTTTATTAGCGGCTGTCGTCAGTCACACCCACTATAATCGCCCCATTCGTGCGATTCCAGTCCGAAAGTTTACAGAAGAAAGGATAATTGATGTGTTAAGTGCGAACAGTAATCGTTCGGCGTGTAATACCGGGTCTTATTACGGTTAAGTGCATAGGGCACTCACTCAGCCTTCCTTCTTTCCCGCTAACCGACGTATTGTGTCCGTGCGCACGTTCTCCACAATAAATATTGACACAAGTGAGAACGTGCTTATTGAAAACGGGAGACCGGAACGTTAAATGTACTTTGCAATTACTCAGAAATTAGCTGAGCGTTTATATTTTCATTTAAGGCGTTGAAAGGGGGTTGAAATTGGAGGAGGGATTTCAAAACAAGGTCATTAGTGACTTTGGAAGCATACGAGTAGCTGTGGTACCTTGTTTTTTTATCCTTAAATATAACATTTGTTGGCTTTTATTTTCTCTATTGGTATCTACTCATTTTTGCATGCAAGGTTTTGTGATTTACGAAGAATTTTAATTTGTTATGAGATAGTTTAATAGAATGCATACACACACACACGTTTTAAAAATTATTAGGAAATTTTAAGTATTAATAAATTTATTACAAAATTTAAATTTCGCTAGAAAATGGATTGGGCAATTAAAATGTGATATGTCATATCAAACGAAAATTTTTTTTAACTCGCCTGAATTACTTAAAATGTAATTTTAAAACTTCGTTGGAATATTGGAGTGTTAACTATCAGATGTAAAAAGTCGTCTAAATGTAGACTACAGATATAACAAAGTATGAATGTATGCAGTAAATATCAATCATTTGTGTTTTATTATGTACGAATATGAATTGTATTACCAAAACTGCATGTTATCTTCTTTCTGAGCTAGGGGGAGGTGGTTGGCTCAATCGATAGTGAGCCAAGATCTTTTAATCTGCAGTTCCCAGGCTCGAGTCCCAGCTGTGCCTGCATTGAGATTTATCTCCGTGCCCCCCCCCCCTCACTTTCCTCTACTCTCAGTGAGAAAGGGGACAACGTGCAGATTTAAAAGATTATCATTCGTTGGATGGAACGTAAAGCCGTGGCTCTATTTGTACATTAAAGAACACATTGGACGGCCTAGACCGGCGGCTTCCATCTATCTCTTAACAGCTGTTCAGTGAGTCCTTTCCCCTCAACCTTCTCTGAGCCCGTAGGGCCCTTGTGACCTGGTCATTTAGCCCATTGTGCTTAAAAAGTGCTACTCAGAGGTGAAACAGTCCCCCTCTGAGCAGTAGTTTCGTGCACACAGTAGGGCTTAAGTAGCAAGGTCACAAGACCCCCATTGGCACAGAATTGAATAAAGGAAAGAATTCATTGAACACCTGTCAAGAGACAGATATGAACCTCTCTTCAAAGAGAGCCAAAGTAATTATTTAAAGTGCACAGGGTACGGCTCTCCTAAACAAGGGATTACAGAGTAACTTCTCGTCCAATGGAGAGTAACCTTTCAAAACCCGTCGGTGTCCCTCTTAACACCGAAGACAAGCACTGATCCAGGATTACTCTGTTTCAGGGGTGAAGGTGGGTGCTGGAATTCAGTTTGGGGGGTGTCTCAGAATAAGCCTTTTTAGTAGTAGGGTTTACCAATTACTAAAATATTGCACTGGACAGTAAAGATTATATGATATTCTATATGAAATAAAATTCTATTGTTGTTTTTTAAATCTATTTTTAATGTCAGACACATACTATGATTACGGTGATCATACGTCCTTTATTTAAGGCAGACATGGCCAACTGTTTTTGCCCGCGGGCCGGATTGGAAAAAAAATATTTTCACGGGCCGGACGAAATATTAAAAATGTTAAACAAAACACTTATTTCTTTAAGTAAACAAAATTTTATTATGAAATTTGTTTATGAATAATTTTAAGTAAATCAATACAACAAATTAACATAATAACTAATGCGACGTGTTGAGGCGGTTTGCATCGCTTATTATTTTTTTAATATCTGGTTCTATACTTGTAGTAGCTATTCTTAACACAGCCTCCAAATGTAAATCATTCAATCTTGATAATAATTTTTGATAATAAGATTTTCTTTATAACGGAATGTTTTTTAAACAATATAGAAGTATCGAGAATTCATTCGATTAATTACTAGAAGCTAAATGCTAATATTGAAAAATTGTTCGCGGGCCACATAAATTCATTACGCGGGCCGGATGTTGGCCATGCCTGATTTAAGGGGACAGTCCTTTATTTCACTGCTCTTTCCTTTAGATTTTTTTTTTTGTAAAATGGCAATTTTGCCCTTTTTTTTGTGAATTAAAATAGTAAGCTGAATATTGGCGCGCAGTAGATGGGTTGAAATTTTTAAATATTTCACAGATAAACACGTATCTTTTAAAAACATTTTAAAAAACGTTGAATTTTGCTTATGTCTCCCTGGATCTAATGCCCCCACTGAACGAATATTTTGATTAGCGAACAATATGTGGACCAGTGAAAAAAAAACAAATTAAAATCGAAACATTGAAAGCATGCATTTATACCAAATGCAACTTTGACATGAATTGTATACAGTTTTATGAATTTTTAAAACACAAACCTGATTTATTAAAAAAAAGTCCATTCTTGTGAAAAGTATCAAAATTAATTTTTTTAAGTAATAATATGATTGTTTAAAATGCTATGTATATGCTTATATTTTATAATAAATATTATATAGCTTTTTAGTTTTAGTGAAACAAATAAGCGCAACCTTTTTTTTTATGAAACAATTTATGATTTGTCCTTTATTTTCTCCAAAAAAATTCTTTATTTTCTCCAAAGCCTCATAGTTACTATAAGGCTAAAATAAAATGCAAAGACAAATGTTTTCGATTTCAAAGTATTTCGTATAAGACGATCGGATTTTCGGGGGGAGGTGGATCATGACCCCTGCCATCCCCTGGTTACGTCCCTGACCGAAGATCTAATGAGGGCTAGCAAAGAAATCTCAAGCACAGTGGAGACTCGAACCTGGTAATATCGAGTTGCTACCATTACTACTCCGCTCAGAACGTGATGGGTTCCCAATCCACCAGGCGAAACTGCCTGCTGGATTGGGAACCCATCACCTTCTAAGCTGCCTTCCCCAGAGAATGAATAATACAAATTATGCATTCTCTGTTTTCTCTCTATTTGCTATGCATCTGGTCTTCCCATTAACCACAGTTTTAAACCGTAGACAGGATTATTAATAAAGAAATAAATACTTCAAGAAACTGAAATGTTTTCCCCATTGCTGGGGCCAAGCACAGGTGGAAGGACAAAGAAGATGATTGTAGCAAAATCTGAAAAAAAAAGATGGGAGAAAAGAAAATGAATCAATAAAAAATAAAATCCATTTAAAAAAGAAGCTGAGTTTGGAAAAATAACGGGAGAGGATAAAAAAAATAATATTTCAAAAGTTCGTTTCCAAACAATGCAGCTTGAAAACGGAAAAAAGTAGAACTAAGAAATGTAGAAGAAACAGGATAATAAGAGTAAGAGGAGATGGAAAAAAGAAAAAAAAATAGATCAATAAAAAATTAATTTACGAAAGTGCAGATTTTTGTTTCTTCTTTTGGAACAGAAGACTGAATGAAAAGAAAGGTAGAATTATGAAGACTAAACTGTAAAGAAATTATGCATTCTCTCTTCTCTCTACTTGCGTAGTTGACAGTGTCAGCTGTTCATCCAATTCCCTCTGAAGAGTTTTTAGTATCGATCCCACATCCACTTCATTCTACAGAATTTTTCCTTAGATCCCTCATCCACTTCACTCTGCAGAATTTTTAGTATCGACCCCTCATCCACTTCACTCTGCAGAATTTTTAGTATCGATCCCTCATCCACTTCACTCTGCAGAATTTTTAGTATCGATCCCTCATCCACTTCACTCTGCAGAATTTTTAGTATCGACCCCTCATCCACTTCACTCTGCAGAATTTTTAGTATCGATCCCTCATCCACTTCACTCTGCAGAATTTTTAGTATCGATCCCTCATCCACTTCACTCTGCAGAATTTTTAGTATCGATCCCTCATCCACTTCACTCTGCAGAATTTTTAGTATCGATCCCTCATCCACTTCACTCTGCAGAATTTTTAGTATCGATCCCTCATCCACTTCACTCTGCAGAATTTTTAGTATCGATCCCTCATCCACTTCACTCTGCAGAATTTTTAGTATCGATCCCTCATCCACTTCACTCTGCAGAATTTTTAGTATCGATCCCTCATCCACTTCACTCTGCAGAATTTTTAGTATCGATCCCTCATCCACTTCACTCTGCAGAATTTTTAGTATCGATCCCTCATCCACTTCACTCTGCAGAGTCTGAAATGAAACCGAAACTAAATTAAATGCCCGAGAAATGACTCGTGACTAATTTCTCCATCTCAATTCCTCTGAGTCAACTTTTAAAAGAATCCATTCTATTAAAACACTCGTGAACACTCATTTCCCTTTGAATAAATCGATAGCTGGAAACGAAAAATAATCTGTAAATTTTAAACGTGGGCCAACTGCTCACCTGATTCCAAATTCTTCTCCTTCATCCATCCTGACTGCGCCCATGGTCATTTCAAAGGAGAGAACCAATTGATTTCAATAGAGAATCAATTGATTGAATCAACTGATCACTCTCCGTGACTGGAATTTTGGGAGAAGAATTTTTAAATATATTAATCGGTATAAAAACAATGCTTCAACTTTATAGTTATAAAACGGATGTGTTATCGCTTAAATTTAATAAGAAAGCAATATGTCAAATCATTAGCAAGACAATTTCCCGCGTTAACCACCAGATGGTTTGATCACAACGGAAAAGGGGAAATTATGTCTCGATCTAGTAGCTCCTAAATTTGTTGGGTTACTTTGCCTGTAAGCGGCACATTTTTGCATACAAATGGTCTACATGTCCAGGTCACAAGGACCCCAAAGGCTCAGAGTTCTTAGGGGTTCCCGAGTTCGAGTCCCAGATGGACAGCATTGAAATTTATCTCCGGTACCCCGTGGCCGAGTGGTTAGCACGCTTGACTACTAATCTAAGGGACCTGGGTTCGAGCCCCGGGTAAGGCATGGATGTGTGTGTGTCGTTTTTCTGCTGAGGTCCTGCCATCCTCTCAGATCTCCTACTGTGGCATATAAACTGACAGGCTCCTGTCAGACCTCTGTGGCAAGCAGCTGCTTGAGGGGGTATTTATTTATTTTTATTTACGCAGTGACAAAGGAAACACCGGTGGTCTTGGAAAGACCGCCATCCGTTGGATGGGGCGTTAACCCGAGATCTGTGTGAAAGAGAGCGGTACCATGTGCACGTTAAAGAAAACGCAGGATCGCTTGAAGAGGATGCCATTATCTATCATCTAACTGTGTACCCTTTCCCCTCAAACTTCCCTGAGGTCCTTGGGTCTTTGGGCCTGGCCAATTAGCTCATTTTGTGCAAAAAAACAGTGCCGCTGAGAAGTGAAACAACCCAACCAAATCGTAACCTAATTAAAATTCCATAGCGGGGGAGCATGTTAATCCTCCCCCCCCCCCACACACACACACACAGAAAGAGATCTGACATTGCTGAAAGGCTATTGAGTCAGATCTCAATGGCAAATGAGAATTGCCTGAGGAGACAGAGATACTTGTGATACCCAGATCCCTTATTCTCTTTAATACAAATTTATTCATCTTTCTTTTTAGCTCTAAATCATGAGGAGCAGAATCCCAACTCCTCCTCCTGATGTTGTCATACTGATCCATACAAAAGCCTTCAGGCTTTTTCAGACTGCTCTCTGCGGTCTTAGAGAACATCTTTGTCTCGACATTGAACAGCGGAAAGAGCAGGAGGAGATGAGGGGGAAAAGAAGAGGCGTAAACTTCCTCTCAGATCCAGGAAGTCTATTTCTCAGAAGGCAAGCTTACCCTTGAAGTTATTAAACCACAAATCACCTTGTCCGTCCCATTCATTAAAAGCTTTAGCATCTAACACGTCCATAAGAGAGTAATGAAAAAATATTTTTCTTAACCTAAAGCTCTATTTATCATGTTTAGATAACGATGTATTTATGTCTTGGTTGTTGCGGTTTATAGACTTATTCGAAGCTTTCAGTTTTGTTCGCGATATTTGAATATATCGTTGTTTTCTTGGTGTTGTGTTGACATCAATTGACGATAAGTAACCTGAAAGTGAAACGAAATATTGATTTGTTTTTACAGTAATGGTAAACTGCGCTCGTGAACTTTATAGTCAATGCAAAGGAAAAATACTCGCTAACGCTAACAATTATTCTCCAAAACAAAAACAAACCGTTAAAAATAATAAGTTAATTAACAACGTGTGGTAGTTTAATTATATTGTTACGACAGATGAACGTGCTACAGTAAATTTATGATAAACGTGTCATGAACGCTCGTGTATTCTTCTGGGTGAGAATTATTTAACCAACGAATTGGAATAGAGAAAAATAAAATAAATACCCTCTCAAGCAGCTGCTTGCCACAGAGATCTGACAGGAGCCTGTCAGTTTATATGCAATAGTAGAAGGTCTGTGAGGTTGGCAGGCCCTCAGCAGAAAAACGACATAAACAGCCATGCCTTACCCTGAATTCGAACCCAGGTCCCTTAGATCAGTAGCCAAGCGCGCTAACCACTCGGCCATGACCGATCTGAAAAATTAAAAAATAGAATTGTTATGTTGGAGTTGTGGATATCAGAAAAGAGGCATAATTTGTTTCAGTAGGCCGAGTGGTTAGCGCGCTTGGCTACTGATCTACGGGACCTGGGTTCGAGCCCCGGCTAAGGCATGGCTGTTTGTTTCATTTTTCTGCTGAGGTCCTGCCATCCTCTCAGATCTTCTACTGTGGCATATAAACTGACAGGCTCCTGTGATACCTCTGTGGCAAGCAGCTGC
Organism: Ryuthela nishihirai; assembly: GCA_038380435.1. NCBI lineage: Eukaryota > Metazoa > Arthropoda > Arachnida > Araneae > Heptathelidae > Ryuthela > Ryuthela nishihirai. The sequence continues at coordinate 13,245,826 of JAWZYU010000016.1, read as the reverse complement.
TTGAGGAGGTATTTATTTTTTTTATTATTTATATGGGTTGTTGGGTTGTTTTACCTCTGAGCGGCACTTTTTTGCACACCATGGGCTAAATGGCCAGGTCACATTGGACCCCGAAGGCTTAGAGAAGGTTGGGGGAGGGGACCCACTGGAACAGCTGTTGGGAGACAGATGGTAGCCTCCCGTCAAGACCATCCAGCGTGTTCTTTAACGTGCACAGGTTATGGCTCTCCCACACACGGGGCCACAGCTTAACGTCCCATCCAACGGACGGCAGCCTTTCCAAGCACATCGGTGTCCCCTACTGACCGTGGGCAGGGCGGGAAATTTTGCGGAGATAAATCTCAACGCTGACCCAGCTGGGACTCGAACCTGGGAACTACAGATTACGAGCCTGGCGCGCTACCGACTGAGCCACCCCCGCCCCCTATATTATTTATATGTACATGATGGGTGTATAAAAGAGAAGAAGTATTTTTATATGGTGAGTGCGAGGAAGGTTGATTAGTTTATTGGTGTGGATCGTGTTGTTAAGCTGGTAAAGGAAAAGAAAAATTCGTCGTCTTGTGCATGGTGATCAACGTCTGAAAAGAATTGGTTCTGAGAAACCAGCACACTTAGTCGCAGTTTTGTAGTACTTGAGGATTAAAACCTAAAAAGAAAGTCATTTTTATGCTTAGTTATTTAGGAACTGATAAGGTTATTCTCGAGATATTGCAAGTATTCACATATATGATTCTCGTTAGATTGAAAATTCCTTCACACATAAGATAAATATTGGTATCTTTAGTTATGTACATTTTTTTATCCATACTTTTGTATTAAATCACATTATTTCAGATTTATTTTTACTAGTTGTTATTTGCGGCATGAGATTAACAGACGAATTGGGATTGCTGCTGGGACTTTTAAGAATCTATGGAGATTGTGGAGAAATAGGCGTATACACCTAAAAACTAAAATTAGACTGTATAATAGTTTGGTTCTTTCTAGGGTTAGTTATGGTAGTGAAACTTGGACACTTTGTAAACATAATAACAGGAAACTAGATGCTTTTGATTCCAGATGCTTACGCAGTATCTTGGGCATTAGGTGGTTCAACTTTGTAACTAATGATGAGGTTAGGAAAAGGAGTCTGCAACCTCCTTTAGCAGCATATTGTGCAGAGAGAGACTCCGTTGGTTTTGCCATGTTGCCCGTATGAATAATTATAGATTGGCGAATAGGGTTATAAACAGTGTGCCTAAAGGCCTCAGAAAGAAGGGGAGACCTAGGATGCGGTGGGCAGACAATGTCAAACAGGACCTTGTTAGGATTGGTGTGCAGTGGCCAGATGCTGTTGATGTAGCTCAGGATAGACTTGCTTGGAGAACTAAATTGCACGGTCTGGTTGGACCTCCGTAACCCATGGCTGCTTGAGGAGGAGGATGATGATTTTTGAACTCACGCTAAGTTTTCATCTGTTTGAATTCGTATCAATATCAAAGCCGCACTCAGAATTTCTTTAAGGGGGTGGAGTGGGATTGTCCAAGCAGTTGAGTGATTTTTTCCATTAGTTGGATGTTTTAAAAAATATCGGAATGTATTATTTTTTTCATCAAGAACAAAAGTCAAATCTTACCAACCACAACACAGATTTCTTAGGTGTAAATAAAATGCAATGTTTCTCTAAAATACTGTTAATATTCGAACTAAATTTATAAAAAGACTTTTTAAAGTCGAAACATTTAATACAGGACGAATTTAAGAAAATAATATATGAATACGAAATATTAAAGTTGCTGAGCTATAGGAAGAAGTCCTCAATTAGGAAATCAAATTTTGCTGTGAGGGACTGAACCAGAGTTTTACCAACTTTCTTCCTTGTCGACCCCCGAAAAGAGAATAGCACCCTTAAAAATCCAGAATCGCAACGTAGGTACATTAAATGTGAAACAAGATATAGTTATCATGTATTTTATTCAGTATACTTGTTACTTAATATAAAGAGATTTACTTTCAAAGAGGTAAATACAATGATGAGTGAATTAGTCTGTGAAATAAAACGGACATAAATTGTAACATTTGTTAAAAAAAATTGGTTCCTTTCAATTTCCATTAAATCGAGTTATTTAAGTATTCATTTATGGAACGAATGCATTTTAAAAAATATATTTTTAATATTTTTACTTACAGTAAGAAAAATTAAAGTTAAAATCTTATGATTAAATGTGCCGAGGCCCATTTCAACGATTTTGATGCCATAATCTGAAAAAACACTGGACTAGGGGATGTAGATTCCATGCGCACCCTCCCTCCACCATCCGCGTGTACGACGCTCATTATTTTTACGTCTTTAGAGTTGAGAAAAACACATCTGAAATTACAGAAAGGTCCAAAAAGGCTTCATTTGGTCATAAGAATTGGGATTTGTACTAACTATATCGATGACATGAAAATAAACTTTCTGAAGGTTTCAGAGGTTTCTATTTTTCTTTCCAATAAAAAGGACTTTCTAAAGGTTTCAGGTGTTCCTAATTTCTTTTTTCTTTCCAATAAAAAGGACTTTCTAAAGGTTTCAGAGGTTTCTAATTTTTCTTTCCAATAAAAAGGACTTTCTAAAGGTTTCAGAGGTTTCTATTTTTCTTTCCAATAAAAAGGACTTTCTAAAGGTTTCTGTTTTTTTTTCCAATAAAAAGGACTTTTTAAAGGTTTCAGAGGTTTCTGATTTTTTTCTTTCCAATAAAAAGGACTTTTTAAAGGTTTCAGAGGTTTCTAATCTTTTCTTTCCAATAAAAAGGACTTTCTAAAGGTTTCAGAGGTTTCTAATTTTTTTCTCTCCAATAAAAAGGACTTTCTAAAGGTTTCAGAGGTTTCTAATTTTTTTCTCTCCAATAAAAAGAACTTTTTAAAGGTTTCAGAGGTTTCTAATTTTTTTTTTCTTTTCGATGAAAAGGACTGTTCTATTCCCTTGATTTCCTCGCTAACAGTTAGAAAACTACTCTTCAAATGTAACCCAAATAAAAAAAAACACGTATGGAGAGTTAATTATTTATAAATTGGATAAAATTAAATATGCATGTCTTCGCAGTTGCCTTTAAGAATTAAGGCAGGTGTTGGTGATGCACAGACGAGTGCTGCTTAGCATATGAAGTTTGCCGACTTCAGCTTCCATAAAGAACCAGTTCCTACCTGCATCATCGGTACATCCTTTTTGCCCAAAGCATTCTACACGGCAATAAACACCGGCAGATGTTTGTCTGAATGTGTTGCAATAGGTCGCATTAATGTGAGCGATGAGTTAAGAGGCTGACGGCGTCTTCTCCTTCATAGCGTCAGGGGATACTCGCCTGAGATGACTATGAGCTGATTGAAGTGTGCAGATGCTTTGTTCGGAAACGAATAAGTTAACGAGCTCGGAATTGACTCTCTCACAAAAGCGGTGCTTCAGCGAGAGGCATTTGTATGCAATGCACAACGTGCTTCTCAAACTGAGGGTTAATCGGAATTGAAATAAGGCGAATTCAGTGAAAATGGATCCCATTGAAATTAAGAAACTCCTTCAATTCATAAAGCAAAAGCTTGACAGCTAACGCGTTTCGTGTTGTAGCTTAAAGAAGGACGTGTCTGGAAAAGAGTTGAAAAATGGTTTCTTCTATATTAAAGCTTTCCTCTTGCTTAATTAGATAAAAAAAAGGTAGGATTTTCTTTTAACTCTGTCTTTTCATTCAGTGACCTGGTTATTTACAGTCGTTTTGATGGCATAACGAAATAAACGGACTTTCTGATTCTTTTTTTTTGGTTATTAATTTGTTCTTTCAGTGAAAGCGCCAAAACTTGTTTAATAATCATTTGCGAGTGAAGAATTTCAGACATCGCTTCCTCAAGATTTATATAATTTAACTTTATGATAAGCACCCATAACCGATGGGCTTGGAAAGGCCGCCGTCTGTCGGATGGGACGTTAAGCTGTGTCGCCGTGTATGGGAGAGCCATACCCTGTGCACGTTAAAGAACACGCTGGATGGCCTTGACGGGAGGCTACCATCTGCCTCCCAACAGCTGTTACAGTGGGTCCCTTCCCCCAACCTTCTCTGAGCCTTCTGGGTCCATGTGACCTGGCCATTTAGCCCATGATGTGCAAAAAAGTGTCGCTCAGAGGTAAAATAACCCAACCCAACCCAACGAACCTATAAATACACTGCTTTACCAAAAACGTAGAGAATTTACATGTTATATCAATGACATGGAATGGAAAAATTAATTTAATGGGAAAACGTGGCTGAAGATAAATTAAAGATCATTACCAAGTCATTTAAATCTCGATTTTCAACAATATTCGTTCAGTTTTTAACAGTTATAGAAGCTGGAAAAATAAACAATAAATTATCTTTTTCATAAAAAATCATTCATAATTATCTAATATTGAGATAATCATTACAGAAACTTCTAAAATGTAATAATAAAATAAATAATAGGTAAATTTTTCCGACAGGAGGCTGCCTTTTCAAGTCCATCGATGTTCCCTTACTGACCGAGTTTTGCGGAGATAAATCTCACGCTGGCTCAGATGGGACTCAAACCTGAGAATTCCAGATTACGAGCCTGGCGTGCTACCGACTAGCACCCTCTCAGTATAAAAGTTCCCGTATAAAGTGGGCAATATTGTCAGTGATAGCTTCCCACATGACTCTTTCAGATTATATCATATTGAACAGCAAGGTACTCTTCAATTTTTCGCTATCAGAAGATATTAAACCAAGTAAAATTTACCATAGAATGTGTGAACAATATGAGAAAATTGTTTATCATCAAATTGTATGTATAAGCGGTGTGATCCGTTCAGAAATTATCACCTAAGTGTAACGGATGAACATCATCAACCTGGGGGCGGGGGCGGGGGTGGGTCAGTCGGTAGAGCGCCAGGCTCGTAATCTGTAGTTCCCAGGTTCGAGTCCCAGCTGGGTCAGCGTTGAGATTTATTTCCGCAAAATTTCTCCGCCCTGCCCACGGTCAGTAGGGGACACCGATGGGCTTGGAAAGGCCGCCGTCCGTCGGATGGGACGTTAAGCCGTGTCCCCGTGTGCGGGAGAGCCATACCATGTGCACGTTAAAGAACACACTGGATGGCTTGGCGGGAGGCTACCATCTATCTCCCAACAGCTGTTCCAGTGGGTCCCCTCCCCCAACCTTCTCTGATACTTCGGGGTCCTTGTGGCCTGGCTATTTAGCCCATGGTGTGCAAAAAAGTGCCGCTCAGAGGGAAAACAACCCAACAACTAATCAACCTGATAGACGGGAAGGGATCTGACGAATTACAATGAGTGAAACTTGTGTTGAACATTAGTCATGATACAGCTCACGCCGTAATGCAGGGCAAGCTGCATACTCTACCGCAAGGTGTGAGTCAAATGGATCGCAAAACAGCGATAGGAGAAGATGCAGGTGTTCAAAATGCGGTGCATAATCGACTAAGATCTCTACCAAAACATTATTTTTTTCCTGATGGAAATAAAGACTTGTCAGTCTCTGGAATAATTGGGTCGAAGTAGCAGGTGATTTAATGGGAAAATATCGTTAGTTCATGTTTAGGAATTGGGTTGTTTTACCTCTGAGCGACACTTCCTTGCACACAATGGGTTAACACTGTAGCCAGATCACAAGGATCAGAGAAGGTTAGGGGGAAGGGACTCACTTGATAAGCTATCTGGAGCCAGATGGTAGCCTCCAGTCAAAGCCATCTAGTGTGTTCTTTGACGTGCACAGGGCATGACTCTCCCTCACACAGAGCCACGGCTGTACGTCCCATCCAACGGACGGCGGCCTTTCCAAGCTTTTTCCAACAAGGCCATTTCCAATAGGGCACACCGATGAATCAGATTTCATCGATGTGCTCTATTGATCGAGGGCAGGGTGGGGGATTTGGGGACTTTAATTCGCTGGAAATCCTTAGCTGGAGGTTTTCATCTGTCTCCTAAAAGCTTTCCTCAGCCGTCTCTGAGTTCTAGGGGACCTTGTGACCTGGCCATTTAGCTCTCTTTGTACACATAAAAGTGTAACTCGGAGGTAAAACAAAACGACAGCAGCAACCCTACTGAGTTTTATTAAGCAAGTGTTCACTAAATCTGTGTAATGATCTCTTGATTTTCCAAAACTTTTTGCCGTTCCCTTAAGACATCAATGTGAGCATTGGTTAAGCCTGCGATGGCTAAACTGTGGTTCCCGACTCCTCAGGGTTTTCATTACTTCCATTTCAAAGCAATAAAGCCCTTATTGCATGATTACACTAAAAATGTGGAGTGGGGGTGGCTCAGTCGGTAGTGCGTCAGGCTCGTAATTTACAGGTTCGAGTCCGCACAACTCGGTGAGTAGTGGACACTGATGGGCTTGGAAAGGCCACCATCCATTGGATGGGACGATAAGCCGTGGCTCCGTGTACTGTAGAGCCATGCAAGTTAAAGAACACTCTAGATGACCTTGACAGGGGGCCATCATTTATTTCCTAACAGCTTGTCCAGTGAGTCCCCACCAACCTTCTCTGAGCTCTTGTGGTCTTTGTGGCCTGGCCATTTAGCCTATTGTGGGGAAAAAAAGTGCCACTCAGAGGTAAAACAACCCACACTATAAATACATTGGCCAGTGGTTAGAGTACTTGGCTACTGATCTAAGGAACTCGGGTTCGAGCCTCACATAAGGTATGAATGTCTATTTCATGTATCGTCCTACCGCTGAGATCTCGCCTTCTTTCAAAGATCTGTATTAAACTGACAGGCTCTTATCAGGATTCTGAGTCTCAGTAAGATGATATATTTTTTTAAAGTCTGATGTTTCGCATCAAGTTAATATTTGAAGGAGGTCAAGTTTTAAAAAGGTTTGCGCACCACTATGTTAAGCCAGTATGGTCTTTTTTTAATTTCGAGCGCAATGAACAGTTAATAAGCCAGATAATCGCATAACGAGAGCAACGTCTAAAACATTTCTCTTAGGAACACCCTTTCCACAAATTAGTAACCTATATTTCTTTGGTCATTTCATAAGCAATTACTATCAGATGGAAAGCGGAAATTACCTTAAACAGTATTTTTAAAGTTCGCATTCAGTAGCTGTCACTTCTCTAACGAATGCCTTCTGGCGTTGGTAATTGGGGCGGGGGTGGCTCAGTCGGTAGCGCGCCAGGCTCGTAATCTGCAGTTCTCGAGTCCCAGCTAGGTCAGCGTTGAGACTTATCTCCGCAAAGCTCAACTCCCTGTCCACTGGGGGCGGGGGTGGCTCAGTTGGTAGCGCGCCAGGCTCGTAATTTGTAGTTCCCAGGTTCGAGTCCCAGCTGGGTCAGCGTTGAGATTTATCTCCGCAAAATTCCCCGCCTTGCCCACGGTCAGTAGGGGACACCGATGGGCTTGGAAAGGCCGCCGTCCGTCGGATGGGACGTTAAGCCGTGGCCCCGTGTGCGGGAGAGCCATACCCTGTGCACATTAAAGAACACGCTGGATGGCCTTGACGGGAGGCTACCATCTGTCTCCCAACAACTGTTCCAGTGGGTCCCCTCCCCCAACCTTCTCTGAGCCTTCGGGGTCCATGTGACCTGGCCATTTAGCCCATGGTGTGCAAAAAAGTGACGCTCAGATGTAAAATAACATAATTCTTGGAAATAAAAGCCTGCCTTTCTACGTAAGACATGTAGAAACAAAACAGCAGAAAGATACCAGAAACTTTTTTTTTTATTTTTTTTTTCCTTTACTACGTTCAGATATTAAAGAAAAACCTACCCCTGTGCTACAATAACAAGGTCACAAGCGAACACGTATGAAGCCAGTTGGACGATACTGGATTGGGCAATTTATCCCATCCGTTGCAACAATATTTATTATTGAATTTGTTAGAGGAAGTAACACAGGGATTTCTCACTTTCTGGGTATTTACGTACTTTACAAAACATAAATCATTTAAATGAATATTTGCTTTAATGCAGTAGTTCTTTGAAGAATACAAATTTATGTAGTTATCAAATTTTAAATGTATGGGGTAGGAGTTTTTTTTGGTGGTGAAATACGACTAATTTTGTTCAACAAATAAATAAATTTTTAAAAACTTCTTTTGATCATATTCTTTTAGTTGACAATTGACAGCATAAAAGTCGTCTCGATAGACGAGTAGTTGTGGCGCAGAGTTGGGTTGGGTTGTTTTACCTCTGAGCGGCACTTTTTTGCACACCATGGGCTAAATGGCCAGGTCACATGGACCCCGAAGGCTCAGAGAAGGTTGGGGGAGGGGACCCATTTTGGAACAGCTGTTGGGAGACAGATGGTAGCCTCCAATCAAGGCCATCCAGCGTGTTCTTTAACGTGCACAGGGTATGGCTCTCCCGCACACGGGACCACGGCTTAACGTCCCATCCGACGGACGGCGGCCTTTCCAAGCCCATCGATGTCCCCTACTGACCGTGGGCAGGGCGGAGAATTTTACGGAGATAAATCTCAACGCTGACCCAGCTGGGACTCGAACCTGGGAACTACAGATTACGAGCCTTGTGCGCTACCGACTGAGCCACCCCCGCCCCAAGTGGCGCAGAGGAAGGTTGGAGTTAGGGATCCGCAGGACTTAACTGCCAGGGGACCCGGGTTCGTAACCCGCATAAAGAATGGACATTTCTTTCCATGTGTAGTTTTTTTTTTCTGAGAAGAAGCGGGAAATGCTCAGTCGTAAGCGCGTCAGGCTTGGAATGTGTAGTTCCCCAGGTTCGAGACTCAAATGTGACAGCGTTGGTATTTAACTCGGTTAACACATATCCTGACCCCGGTAAAATGCAGGATACCGTTGGGCTTGAAAAGACTGACATCCACCATGTGGGATGTTAAGCCGTGGCTCCGTGTGTACGACAGCCATACAACGTTGATGGCCTTAATGGGAGGCTTCCATCTATTTCCTAATAGCTATCCAGTGAATCATCTTCCCTAGCCATCTCTGGGTCTTTGTGACCTGACCATTTAGCCTTTGTATGCTCAAAACTTGTCACAGAGATCAGACTGGCTATTCTCAGACCTCTGTGAGAAGCAACTGTTTTAGGGGTAATTTATTTTATTATTTTTTTAATATAAGATTTGAATCCTGTAGAGCTGAAACGAGAATTCAAAGTCCAATAACTTTATCATCAAGAATCCTTTCTTTGTACTGGAAATTTCTCTGGATCTTCCCGATGAGTTGAAAAACACTCAAACTGCCAACCATGTCTCCAATCAATTCTGAATGCAATCAACTCACTGGTGCAAAAGAGCTGTCCTAAAATTTCGGATTGTAACTCTGAGCGGTACTTTTTTTTGCAGACAATGGACAGGTCAGCCGTCCCGTGGCCGATTGGTTAGCGCGCTTGGCTACTAATCTAAGGGACCTGGGTTCGAGTCCCGGATAAGGCATGGATGTGTGTGTTGTTTTTCTGCTGAGGTCCTGCCATCCTCACAGACCTTCTACTATGGCATATAAACTGACAGGCTCCCGTCAGACCTCTGTGGCAAGCAGCTGCTTGAGGGGGTATTTATTTTTATTATTATTTAATGGTCAGGTCACAAGGACCCGAGGGCTCAGGGAAGGTTGGAGGTAGGGTACCCACTGGACAACTGTTTGGCGACAGATGGTAGCCTCTCGTCAAGGCCATTCAATGTGCTCTCTAACGTGTACATGGTTTCTCTTGCACACGGCTTAATGTCCCATCTGATAGACGGCAGTCTTTCCAAGGGCATCGGTGTCCTCTACCAACAGAGGGAAAGAGATAAATTTTGCATTGATAAATTTCAACGCTGGTTCAGGTGGTACTCGAACCTGGGAACTGCAGATTAATAGCCTGGCGTAAAACCGTGCCTGGCGGGCCTGGTGAGCCATCCCTTCTCCTGACCTAAGATCATGGAGGTTCCTGGATGAGACTGACAATCCGTCTACCCCAAGGTATCGCAGATTTGCTAAATAGCAGCGAGATCGGTGAATTTTGCAAGCTACTCCATACATTCAATACCTTCAAGTTCAAGACCCAACAGTAAACTCTATGTATGCTGGCTTTATCATCTATTAAATGAACTTATTCGAACCTAAAAAAATGTGAATTTAAAATGAACCATTTGAGTGCACTGCATCTGAAAATGGCCGAATATTAGCTTCAAGACTCTCATCCCAGTAACTCAGGTCAGTAAAGGTTCCTCTATCAAACACGCGGAGGTCAGTAAAGCCACTGGTTTCGATGCCTGCCTAAACCATCCAATCACAACCTTCATATTTGTACCTTTCTCTGGTGTTAGAAGGTTGGGTTGTTTTACCTCTGAGCGGCACTTTTTTACACACCATAGGCTAAATGGCCAGGTCACATGGACCCCGAAGGCTCAGAGAAGGTTGGGGAAGGGTACCCACTGGAACAGCTGTTGGGAGACAGATGATAGCCTCCCGTCAAGGCCATTCATCGTGTTCTTTAACATTGGGTTGTTTTACCTCTGAGCGGCACTTTTTTACACACCATAGGCTAAATGGCCAGGTCACATGGACCCCGAAGGCTCAGAGAAGGTTGGGGAAGGGTACCCACTGGAACAGCTGTTGGGAGACAGATGGAAGCCTCCCGTCAAGGCCATCCAGCGTGTTCTTTAACGTGCACAGGGTATGGCTCTCCCGCACACGGGGCCACGGCTTAACGTCCCATCCGACGGACGGCAGCCTTTCCAAGCCCATCGGTGTCCCCTACTGACCGTGGGCAGGGCGGGGAATTTTGCGGAGATAAATCTCAACGCTGACCCAGCTGGGACTCGAACCTGGGAACTACAGATTACGAGCCTGGCGGGCTACCGACTGAGCCACCCCCGCCCCTGGTGTTAGAAGGACTCTGATAACTGTAGAAAACGTGGACACTGTGCTCCACGTTTTCTCCAGATGAATGCTCATAGGGATTCAGTGAGTAAGCTGAATACTTTACTCTGGTTAGCGGCTATAAATCTGGACGAAGTCACAGATGGAACTCGAACCTGGGAGCTACAGATTACGAGCCTGACGCGCTACCAGCTGCCCCAATGCTGCCCCATGGAAGTCGAATCAAATTAAGGTAAACAATGTAAAAAAAAACAAAGATTGTGAGCTAGTTTCTGAATTAAACAATGTATATGTTGACATGTTATTGGGAAATGGGTTTCCCCAGAGAATAAAGTCCTTGATAGGTTTCCACAGTGAATAAGATCCTTGTATTAGCCTGTTAATGCAGATAATCCCTATATTGCAACATAAGCTGCAAAACAAGGGAACTATTAATGCGCATTTTTACTCTCAGTTCATTTTTTTAGTTAGTTATTACGACATGCTGAGGGGGATTTGTACTGGTGGTGTTACTATCTGTATTGACTTCGTAAAGTCTTTTTTCCGGGGGGCGGGGATGGCTCAGTCGGTAGCGCGCCAGGCTCGTAATCTGTACTTCCCAGGTTCGAGTCCCAGCTGGGTCAGCGTTGAGATTTATCTCCGCAAAATTCCCCGTCCTGCCCACGGTCAGTAGGGGACACCGATGGGCTTGGAAATGCCGCCGTCCGTCGGATGGGACGTTAAGCCGTGGCCGCGTGTGCGGGAGAGTCATACCCTGTGCACGTTAAAGAACACGCTGGATGCCTTGACGGGAGGCTACCATCTGTCTCCCAACAGCTGTTCGAGTGGGTCCCCTCCCCCAACCTTCTCTGAGCCTTCGGGGTCCTTGTGACCTGGCCATTTAGCCCATGGTGTGCAAAAAAGTACCGCTCAGAGGTAAAACAACCCAACCCAATCTTTTTTCCGGGGATTTAACTGATTTAATAATATCGAGAGACGACCATTAGCAAGGTCACTAAAAAAGCTATCTCGTTTAGATTGTGCTTGAAACTCCCAGACTAGCGAAAGCAGAATTCTTGAAAGTAATTCACAGGACAATTAACTCACTACATGAACTAAGACTAATACATTGACAACTAAACGATTATGATAATTTAAAAAATTTTCTCCCTCAAACAGTCCACTTTCCGCGGAGATATAAAATTTTGTCAGTAAAGACACGTCAAAGAAGAGAATGATGAGGAAGGATTGGATTGTTTAACCTCTGAGAGATACTTTTTTGCACACAGTGGTCTAAATGGCCAGGTCACAAGGACCCCGAAGGCTCAGAGAAGGTTGGGGGAGGAGATCCATTGGAACAGCTGTTGGGAGACAGGCGGTAGTCTCCCATCAAGGCCATCTAGCGTGTTCTTTAACGTGCATAAGGTATGGCTTGGATTGTTTAACCTCTGAGAGACACTTTTTTGCACACAGTGGTCTAAATGTCCAGGTCACAAGGACCCCGAAGGCTCAGAGAAGGTTGGGGGAGGGGATCCATTGGAACAGCTGTTGGGAGACAGGCGGTAGTCTCCCGTCAAGGCCAGCTAGCGTGTTCTTTAACATGCATAAGGTTTGGTTTGGATTGTTATATCTTTGAGCGGCACTTTTTTGCACACAATGCGCTAAATGGCCAGGTCACAAGGACCCAAAAGGCTCAGAGAAGGTTGCGGAGAGGATCCACTGGGACAGCTGTTGGGAGACAAATGGTAGTCTCCCGTTAAGGCCATCTAGCGTGTTCTCTAACGTGCATAAGGCATTGCTTGGGTTGTTTTATCTCTCAGCGGCACTTATTTGCACACAATGGGCTAAATGGCCAAGTCACAAGGAACCCGAAGGCTCAGAGAAGGTTGCGGAGAGGATCCACTGGAACAGCTGTTGGGAGACAAATGGTAGTCTCCCGTCAAGGCCAGCTAGCGTGTTCTTTAACATGCATAAGGTTTGGTTTGGATTGTTATATCTTTGAGCGGCACTTTTTTGCACACAATGCGCTAAATGGCCAGGTCACAAGGACCCAAAAGGCTCAGAGAAGGTTGCGGAGAGGATCCACTGGGACAGCTGTTGGGAGACAAATGGTAGTCTCCCGTTAAGGCCATCTAGCGTGTTCTCTAACGTGCATAAGGCATTGCTTGGGTTGTTTTATCTCTCAGCGGCACTTATTTGCACACAATGGGCTAAATGGCCAAGTCACAAGGAACCCGAAGGCTCAGAGAAGGTTGCGGAGAGGATCCACTGGAACAGCTGTTGGGAGACAAATGGTAGTCTCCCGTTAAGGCCATCTAGCGTGTTCTTTAACGTGCATAAGGCATTGCTTGGGTTGTTTTATCTCTCAGCGGCACTTATTTGCACACAATGGGCTAAATGGCCAAGTCACAAGTAACCCGAAGGCTCAGAGAAGTTTGGGGAGGGGATCCACTGGAACAGCTGTTGGGAGACAAATGGTAGTCTCCCGTTAAATCCATCTAGCGTGTTCTTTAACGTGCATAAGGTATGGCTTGGGTTGTTTTATCTCTCAGCGGCACTTTTTTGCACACAATGGGCTAAATGGCCAAGTCACAAGGACCCCGAAGGCTCAGAGAAGGTTGCGGAGAGGATCCACTGGAACAGCTGTTGGGAGACAAATGGTAGTCTCCCGTTAAGGCCATCTAGCGTGTTCTTTAACGTGCATAAGGTATGGCTTGGGTTGTTTTATCTCTGAGCGGCACTTTTTTGCACACAATGGGCTAAATGGCCAAGTCACAAGGACCCCGAAGGCTCAGAGAAGGTTGCGGAGAGGATCCACTGGAACAGCTGTTGGGAGACAAATAGTAGTCTCCCGTCAAGGCCATCTAGCGTGTTCTTTAACGTGCATAAGGTATGGCTTGGGTTATTTTATCTCTGAGCGGCACTTTTTTGCACACAATGGGCTAAATGGCCAGGTCACAAGGACCCCGAAGGCTCAGAGAAGGTTGCGGAGAGGATCCACTGGAACAGCTGTTGGGAGACAAATGGTAGTCTCCCGTCAAGGCCATCCAGTGTGTCCTTTAAATTGCACAGGGCATGACTCTCCCGCATACCGAATCACGGCTTAACGTCTCATTCGACGGACATCGGCCTTTTCAAGTTCATCGGTGTCCCCTACTGACGTAAGCAGGGCGGAGATGGAAAAAAATCTCAGAAATTATGCCAAATTTTGGTTTCAACGCTGGCCACCTGGGACTCGAATTTGGAAAGTGAAGATTACGAACTTGGCGCGCTACCGATTGAGCCACCCTCGCCCCTATTAGGAAGGGAAAAACCTCTCAGAGAAAGAAAATGTCAATACATGATAGAGGCATCGAACCAGGACAAAAGTATAAAATTTCAGACAGAACATAATGAATTTTCCCAAACAGGTCAAGAGAGTATATGAATTATAAACGTTATATTGAGAAAAAGCGTAGTCATCAATGTTGTGTTCCGCAGAAAGCTTTCTGGGATTTCGTGAGAGGGAATGAGGGTTGGTCTGTTTTACCTCTGAGAAGCACTTTTTTGCACACCATGGGATAAATGGCCAAGTCACATGGACCCCGAAGGCTCAGAGAAGGTTGGGGGAGGGGACCCACTGGAACAGCTGTTGGGAGACAGATGGTAGCCTCCCGTCAATCATATCCAGCGTGTTCTTTAACGTGCACAGGGTATGGCTCTCCCGCACAAGGGGGCCACGGCTAAGCGTCCCATCCGACGGACGGCGGCATTTCCAAGCTCATCGGTGTCCCCTATTGACCGATAGGCAGAGCAGGGAATTTTGCGGAGATAAATCTCACCACTGACCCAGTTGTGACTCGAACCTGGGAACTACAGATTACGAGCCTGGCGCGCTACCGACTGAGCCACCCCCGCCCCAGAGAGAATGAAGGAAACTTGATATATGAACACTTACTGTATACGACTTGGCTACAGTTCGGGAATATTTCCCCATATCAAGCAGAGAAACACCAGACTGCTTTTGTAATTGTTTTGCTAAGTGTCGGAAATTAAAAACAGCAACTATTAGATGTATTTGATTTTTCGTTTCGAGAAAGGTGAAAGAATTTTTAAGTAACGAATATCAATTCGTTTTTAAACTATTTGTCTCTCCGCCCTTTGATTAAAGTTTCAGGAAACGAAAGTTTAAATGAAAAGTTTCGAGCCCTTCAAAAATTTGTAACCTCCTGCTCTGAGGGATAGATCAGATCTACGAAGAAGACAAGAACAGAAATGCAAGCAGAATTTGGAAAAACAACATGACATTTATTCCCTAGTCTGATACCAGGGTTAGCAGTGCAAGCATTATAAATCTAAGAATATCACATGTTGCTCTTCGGTTTTATTATTTTGGTTCTGCATGGATGTATGTGTCGTTTTTCTGCTAAGGTCCCGCCATCCTCTCAGACCTTCTACTATGGCATATAAACTGACAGGCTCCTGTCAGATCTCTGTGGCAAACAGCTGCTTGAGGGGGTATTTATTTATTTATTTTTATTTATGTCTGTTGAAATTTACGCCGAAAGTATAATCATCATCCTCAAGCAGTCATGGACTACGGAGGTCCAAGCAGACCGTGCAGTTTAATTCTCCAAGCATATCTGTCCTGAGCTACATCTGCTGCATCCAGCAACTGCACACCAATCCTAACAAGGTCCTGTTTGACATTGTCTGCCCACCGCATCCTAGGTCTCCCCTTCTTTCTGAGGCCTCTAGGCACACTTTTCATAACCCTATTCGCCAATCTATAATTATCCATCGGGCAACATGGCCAAACCAGCGGAGTCTCTCTCTGCACAATATGCTGCTTAAAGGAGGTTGCAGACTCCTTTGCCTAACCTCATCGTTAGTTATAAAATTAAACCACCTAATACCCAAGATACTACGTATCAAACCATGTGATCAAAAGCATCTAGTTTCCTGTTTACACAGCGTCCACGTTTCACTACCATAACTAACCCTAGAAAGAAATAAACTGTTATACAGTCTAATTTTAGTCTTTAGATGTATACGCCTATTTCTCCACACTCTCCATAGATTCTTAAAAGTCCTGACAGCAGTCCCTATTGTTAATCTCATGCCGCACATCACCAGTATCTGTTACATAGCTCCCAAGGTAATTAACTGTGACACATGCTCAAGACTGCAACATTCAGATGAACTGAATCACAACCTGCCTGACGAAAAAAGTGATTAAATTTTAGTAAACCGCTATGCAGCTGGAAAACAAGACTCCAAAAAGCAAATCTGAATTTTGGTATTATCTGATATATATGTATGTATATAGACGATTGTAAGTGAGTGATTGACTGACGTCTGACAGAGGATTCACACTAATTTTAACTATGATGCAGAAATGGAAAAGCTCTGAAAATTTGCACCTAAGGGTAATCGGGGATGCAGTTATCGGGAAAAAAATAAAATTTCACCTAAGCCATGTTCTTCGAGATGAAATGGAGATCACGTAGAGGCCAAACCATGATCTACCAGTACTAGAAACGTAAAATTGATGTCTGGGGGTGTTTCGGGTTGCAGATGTCGGAAGCATTGTGAAATTTCGGATCTGGAAGGTCCTTCGAGGTCAAATTTAGATCAAATCGGTGCTACAGAGCTAAAAAAAAAATGGTTCCTGCGGGTATTTTGAGTTATAGATCGCAAAGATTATGCGAAATTTTGGATGCTATGGGTTCTTCGAAGTCAGAAGTCAAATTCGATTTACCAGAGCTGGAGAGCTAAAAATTGATGAGTAGGGATATTTCTTATTTCGGGTGGTTGTTTTACTTCTGAGTGGCACTTTTTTGCACAGCATCTGCTAAATGGCCAGGTCACAAGGACCTCGAAGGCTCAGAGAAGTTGGGGGAGGGGACCCACTGGAACAGCTGTTGGAAGACAGATGGTAGCCTCCCGTCAAGGCCATCCAGCGTGTTCTTTAACGTGCACAGAGTATGGCTCTTACACACACGTGGTCACGGCTTAACGTCCCATCCGACAGACAGCGGCCTTTCCAAGCCCAGCGGTGTCCCCTACTGACCGTGGGCAGGGAGGGGAATTTTGCGGAGATAAATCTCAATGCTGACCCAGGTGAGACTCGAACCTGGGAACTGCAGATTACGAGCCTGGTGCGTTACCGACTGAGCCACCCCGCCCCGGATATTTCAGATAGTAGAACTCAGAAATAAGAAGTCTTTTCAAATCCGGTGTCGCATTCAAGATCAAATGGAGAGCGGAATGACCGACTAGAAATCAAGAGGTGCAGACGGCTCAGATTGATTTTTGGTATTACAATATTGGCAATATAAACAAGTCTGAAGCCAAAAAATAGGGGAAGAAATCGTACAACATTTTAAATGATTTGTTAGATCAGTATGCAGCAGGAAGGAAGAACAGGAATCTAAAAAACTTAACAACATTTCAGCTGAATATTATGCAGCAGTAAGAAATCGCATGTATGTATTGCAAAAAGTGACGGGACACTTCCAAGTTTTGTGAAGGGAAAACCACATTCAATGCTCCCTAAGGTTTGAAATTTAGTTAATTTTATGAAAAAAATGTGTTACATGGAGATAAACTGAAGATCTCACTCCAATCTTTCTAAATATCCATTCACAGAAATATTCGTTTAATATTTGAAGAATTATGGAAGCTGAAACATTTAACTGTAATTTTTCTACTCATGAAAATTAAGTTCAAAAGATGAAATGCAACTGTTACAAAAATTCGTTCATTAACATAAATGTAATATTATGCGTTTGTTGCGACGATTTTTTCTGTTTTCATCAAATGGGGAATGTTTAGAAGGAGTGCGATTAGCGACATCCACTTTAAATGTTTCGCTTCAACACTCTTTAAGTATGAAGCAAATATTTTTGAAAACTGAGATTTAGAGAGATTTGAATGAGGTTCAATTTTTTTCTTTTTTTTTGCAAACAAAACTTATTTTCAAATTATTGGAGATTTAAATGTAGCTTTCCATTCATTTAACATGGAAATACCCGGTTACTTTTGTTAATATTTTGTACCTAAAAACAGTTCACAAAGTTTTCGCAGATCAATATCCACCTGTAAAATAAATCCAGATAGACGCCTATTTTAAATTCCCGCCTTCTTCACACTTCCTCTTTGATATTGACAAGCTTCTCCTATCAGACATGGGGGGGGGGGGGCTCAGTCGGTAGCGCGGTGGGTTTTACCTCTGAGCGGCACTTTTTTGCACACCATGGGCTAAATGGCCAGGTCACATGGACCCCGAAGGCTCAGAGAAGGTTGGGAGAGGGGACCCACTGCAACATTTGTTGGGAGACAGATGATAGCCTCCCGTCAAGGCCATCCAGCCTGTTCTTTAACGTGCACAGGGTATGGCTCTCCCGCACACGGGGCCACGGCTTAACGTCCCATCCGACGGACGGTGGCCTTTCCAAGCCCATCGGTGTCCCCTACTGACCGTGGACAGGGCGGGGAATTTTGCAGAGATAAATCTCAACGTTGACCCAGCTGGGACTCGAACCTGGGACTACAGATTACGAGCCCGGCGCGCTACCGACTGAGCCACCCCCGCCCCAATATGGTTTGGAAGAACTGCGCTAATGAAGAGGACAATAAATAGATCCGATGCTTTGTTCAAAATTCAAATCCCTGTTTGTTTTCTTCCGCGAAAGCCACTTCGTTAACAGTTGTTTCCTTGTTAACTACTCAATAACAAATATCTTCCCGCTAGCCTCTCCGCCCCCCCCCCACCCCAAAAAAAAAAAATCTCCGATATGGACTGTTGTTTGAGTCTCAAGCGCTAGAATCGATTTTTTCACCTCCTGTTCACCGACGAACTTTAAAAATTCGCCATGTTTTTAGAGACAACTTCTGACTGAACTGTTCAATCATAAATTCCCCTTATCTACGTAGATCTTCATGAAGATAAAATTATTGCCATTATTATTTCATTTATGAAATTTATGACGAAATCGATAGAAGGGAAAAAAATGTAACCCAGATTTTTGTAATCGTTTATTACAGAAAAAAAAAAGAAATCTGCTTCATAAAGCTCTTGTAGTGAAAGGTTTTCTTTATTAGAAAGCCATTCATATTCTCAGCGTGCCTCCGAGGATGAAATCTCATAAAAGTTTGTAATTAGCCATAAACTTTCATCAAAAAGAAATAGACTTCAAACCTGAAAGTACTTTCTTTCTAGTGAAGGCAATTAATGCTACGACATGATGGGATAATTATTAAGAAATAAACTATGAAAGAAATCTCGTTTTATTCCATTCACACTCTCTTTTTATTGGTCTTTATTCAGCACGTTCTGCTATTGCAAAATGCCACGAGGGAGAGATGCACTTCCCAGATGAAACAGGAGATGACAAGGAAGCAAGACTAGAATTTCGCAAACACGCATACACTGAAAAAACGTTCATTTTGGAAAGATTAAGGGAACTTATAAAGGTTGCCTAAAGGTTGAACTTATAAAGATTGTCTAGTTTCTCGTCTTACACATCTGGGCAGATTTTTTTTTTAATGCCCATTAGAAGAGAGAGAGATTGAAAATATCCTGAACTGGAAGTTAAGGAAGAGGAAAACATATAAATGGAATTTTGTCACAGGTTAATGGGAAATTCAGGTTAATTCATCCAGTGTGTTCTTTAAAGTGCAAAGTTTTCAAAAAAAAAAAAAAAAAATCGTATGATTTGGGAAAGAATTAATCAAAATTAATGAAGAATTGTTACTAAAGAAATATAAATGGTTAAAATAAATACCCCCTCAAGCAGCTGCTTGCCACAGAGGTCTGACAGGAGCCTGTCAGTTTATATGCCAGAGTAGGAGGTCTGAGAGGATGGCAGGACCTCAGCAGAAAAACGACATAAACAGTCATGCCTTACCGGAACTCGAACCCAGGTCCCTTAAATCAGTAGCCAAGCGTGCTAACCACTCGGCCATGGGACGGCTTATAAATGGTTGCTAAGAAAGAAATCATGGAGGCTAAGAAACAAATCGATAATGGCAAAAAAGGATCAATGGAAACTTTTTTTTTCCCGATCTACGGCTCTATCTAGCGGCTAAAAAATGATAAATAAAGGTTGAGAAAAAAATTAATGGAAGCTAATAAAAAATTAATGAAGGCTAAGAAAGGATCAATAGAGCTAAGAAAGAATTACTGAAGACTAGAAAAGGACCAAAGGAAGCTAAGAAAGAATTACTGTAGACTAGAAGAGGACCAAAGGAAGCTAAGAAAGAATTACTGAGGACTAGAAAAGGACCAAAGGAAGTAAGAATGAATTACTGAGGACTAGAAAAGGACCAAAGGAAGCTAAGAATGAATTACTGAGGACTAGAAAAGGACCAAAGGAAGCTAAGAATGAATTACTGAGGACTAGAAAAGGACCAAAGGAAGCTAAGAATGAATTACTGAGGACTAGAAAAGGACCAAAGGAAGCTAAGAAGAATTACTAAAGACTAGAAAAGGACCAAAGGAAGCTAAGAAAGAATTACTGAAGACTAGAAAAAGACCAAAGGAAGCTAAGAAAGAATTACTGAAGACTAGAAAAGGACCAAAGGAAGCTAAGAAAGAATTACTGAAGACTAGAAAAGGACCAAAGGAAGCTAAGAAAGAATTACTGAAGACTAGAAAAGGACCAAAGGAAGCTAAGAAAGAATTACTGAGGACTAGAAAAGGACCAAAGGAAGCTAAGAAAGAATTACTGAGGACTAGGAAAGGACCAAAGGAAGCTAAGAAAGAATTACTAAGGCTAGGAAAGGATCAGTGCAAACTACGAAAAACTTTATTAAGATTAGGAAAGAATCAATAAAAGCTAAGAAAGACTTCATGAAGGCTAAGAAAGGATCAATAGAGACTAATAAAGGATAGACGATGTTAATAAAAAAAAATGTTAATGGCTAAGAAAAATCAATGGAGACTGAAATAGCAGTTGAGGCTAAGGAAGAATCTATAATTGCTATGGAAAACAAAATCAATCCTCTTTTAATAGAGAATCCATAGTAACTTAAGAAGAACTGAGTGAAAATAAAAAGAAAGTCTAGGACAGGAAAACGTTCGATGAAGCATATGGAAAATTGAAGTCTAAGAAAAAGAAATCAATGAAACTAAGAAATAACAGATGAGAGGATGGGAGGAAGGCTAAAAAGGAATCTGTGGTGGGTGCAAAAGAATCGATGAAGATCGAAGAATAATTGTTTAAGAATAAGAATAATTAAAATATTGATGGGGGAGTAGGGGGCGGGAAATCGATGGACGCTAAGAAAGGATCGATGGATGATAAAGAAATATTACCTTGTAAATTAGATTAAACAGATAGATAAGAATAAATGGTGGCTAAGAAAGAATCGATTAAGTATATAAAAAGAATCAACAGATGGTGAGAAAGAATTAATATGAAATAGGAGAGATCTGATGAGGAATAAAAGAGAATATTCAGTGGTCGGGAAGAATCGATTAAATATATAAAAAGAATCAACAGATGGTGAGAAAGAATTAATATGAAATAGGAGAGATCTGATGAGGAATAAAAGAGAATATTCAGTGGTCGGGAAGAATAATTCTCCTTTACAGCGGATCAATGGATTGTTTTACCTCTGAGCAGCACTTTTTTGCACACCATGGGCTAAATGGCCAGGTCACAAGGACCCCGAAGGCTCAGAGAAGATTGGGGGAGGGGACCCACTGGAACAGCTGTTGGGAAACAGATGGTAGCCTCCCGTCAAGGCCATCCAGCGTGTTCTTTAACGTGCACAGGGTATGGCTCTCCCGCACACGGGGCCACGGCTTAACGTCCCATCCGACGGACGGCGGCCTTTCCAAGCCCATCGGTGTCCCCTACTGACCGTTGGCAGGGCGGGGAATTTTGTGGAGATAAATCTCAACGCTAACCCAGCTGGACTCGAACCTGGGAACTGCAGATTACGAGCCTGGCGCGCTACCGACTGAGCCACCCATACGGATCAATGGAAGCCAAATAGAAATAAGTAGGTGATTTTGAAAAATTTATGAGAAATATGAAGGAAAAAAAAACTATAACACGCGAAAAAAGAATAGATGGAAAAGAAAATATGATTACAGAAGGGAAATCGATGAATATTAGGATAGTATTATGGAAGATGGAGAAAGAAACTATGACACTGATGAAGAATTGATTGAAGATAGGAAAGAATCGATAGCGGTTAGAAAAGAACTGATGAAAGCTGGAAAGAAATCAGTAGAGGATGTGGGGAAAAAAATCAAAGAAAGTGCAAGAGAGTCAATATAGGGAAAAAAAGAAGCATTGAAAGTCAAAATAAATATTTTTTGCACAATAAAGAAATATTCGAGATGGCTGAAGTAAAAAAAAATAAGGGAAACAACTAAGGCGTAAGAATTGATGAATGCATTTGAATGAATGAAGTTCTAGTTCATAAAGCACGCAAATTTATTCGTAATGTATAATAATGTTAACTTGATGCTATTTGAATACAAAAAAATAAATCTAAATTTTATGAAAATATGTATATTTATATATATACTATTTAGGAAAAAATAAACTACACTTATCGCAAGTATAACAACACCTCAGCATCGACGAATCTTCCCCACCTTCAGCCTCTTTCTCAACAAATTGCGAACATCTCTTTCATTTACACATCCGCATCATGAGAACTAAAAATGTTACTAGGAGGGAGTCTTTTTCAAAAATAAATTTAAACATTTCTGCACATTTCACTTGATTAATGAATCCCTCTAAATTTATTAGTAATAGGGTTCTCACCATTTTTGTTCATGCCTCAAGAAAAAATTGGTCCGAAAGAATGATATTTAAATTTTTTTTAAAAGTGGTGCTTTATTTTTATGCGTTGATCATTAATATAATAATCGTTCATTAGGTTTAAAGAAAAACAGCAAAGAAAATTGTCCCGATTGAATCAGTAAAAACTGAGATAAGACGCTGTATATTTAAAAAGAAGAAAGAAATTAGTGTTAAGAAATTAATTTTAGCAAATCCGGATTAGAGAGGTTTTACTGTACTTCCTTGTTATTTTATTCATTTTATATTTTTGATGCTTCGTCGCAACTTCTGAAGCTTTTCTTGTGAAAATAACGATGGGACTATGTCAAAAGTTCTAAACAAATCAGCCTTCACCAACTGACCGGATTATTACGAACATTTCATCTTGCGCGAAGTACCATGAAACATGCTAATACATGCAAAATTTCTTACCAACATAAGTGTTCTATATTACTACATAGTCCTATAAAAGCCATAAAGGATTGTTGTGTTTGTGTTGTTTTACCTCTGAGCGGCACTTTTTTGCACACCATATGCTAAATGGCCAGGTCACATGGACCCCGTAAGCTCAGAGAAGGTTGGGGGAGGGAACCCACTGGAACAGCTGTTGGGAGACAGATGGTAGCCTCCCGTCAAGGCCATCCAGCGTGTTCTTTAACGTGCACAGGGTATGGCTCTCCCGCACACGGGGCCACGGCTTAACGTACCATCCGACGGAAGGCGGCCTTTCCAAGCCCATCGGTGTTTTCTACTGACCGTGGGCAGGGCGGGGAATTTTGCGGAGATAAATCTCAACGCTGACCCAGCTGGGACTCGAACCTGGGAACTACAGATTACGAGCCTGGCGCGCTACCGACTGAGCCACTCCCGCCCCAGATAAATATGAAAAATTATTCAAAAAACACAAATATATCGGAAGTTTAGAGAGTTCGGCTTTGTCTGGCGATCAGCAGCTGCTGTCTTAAAGTCTCCAGTGAATCGAGCAAAGACTACATATTTGAAATATTATGGCTTCTCCAAGTCATGATACATACACACTGCCTGAATTTATCAGCATTCGTTAACAAGCGACCCTACCGTCATGCATGAATACATTTGCATTTCGCTGCGTAACACCTGCGGGTACCGAAAAAAAAATAACAACAATATAAAAAGGAAATCGTGACTATAAAAATCAACGCCGAGACTGAAAGCTACCGCTCATATTCTTTGTTGTACAATCAAGAGCAGATGTAAGGGGACGTAAAGAAAGCCAATTGCCCACAGAAAAACAGAAGCCAGGCCTCCGGTCAGGTGCAGCATCAGCCACCACTTCAACTGCGAGCCTTGTTCTTCACCACGCTGTCGTGGGGTGCACCTGCCGACCGTGTGCCGCTTCTTGCCTAAGGACGTGTCGTAATCGCTCTGGCCCCCGCTGAGCGTCCGAGAGGGCCCCGCACCACGGCCTGTCGGCGCCGCAGTTGACGCCCGACGGCTGCGGCACGGAGGAGGCGGGCAGATGGAGATCTGCGAGGAGGCACGTGCCGCTTCCGAATCCCTTACGGATCCATCACCTGGCCATTTCAAACGCAGATCAATGCTAAGAGTTCAACTTGGCTTTTTCAGTTTTTTGTGATTTATCTGTAGGAATTGTGAGGAGTTACCTGTAACAATTGATATAACTGTCAACTATTGGGGATGACGAAGAATTATCAAAGAATTTACTCTGTTTCTGCATTGAAAAGGAGAATTTACAAGCTTTTCTGACTTGCGTGGCAAGCAGCTGCTTGAGGAGGCATTTATTTATTTTTTTTTTTATTTAGATGCCATTGCATTTTTTTTTTTTCAGAATTTCAAGGACCAGAATGGTTCAATAAAAAATATTGGAGGACAGAATTTTAGATGTTATTGCAATTGACTGTATATTTTTTTTTCTATTAAATGGGTTGGGTTGTTTTACCTCTGAGCGGCACTTTTTTGCACACCATGGGCTAAATGGCCAGGTCACATGGACCCCGAAGGCTCAGAGAAGGTTGGGAGAGGGGACCCACTGGAACAGCTGTTGGAAGACAGATGGTAGTCTCCCGTCAAGGCCATCCAGCGTATTCTTTAACGTGCACAGGGTATGGCTCTCCAGCACACGGGACCATGGTTGAACGTCCCATCCGACGGACGGAGGCCTTCTCCAAGCCCATCGGTGTCCCCTACTGACCGTGGGCAGGGCGGGGGAATTTTGCGGAGATAAATCTCAACGCTGACCCAGCTGGGACTCGAACCTGGGAACTACAGATTACGAGCCTGGCGCGCTACCGACTGAGCCACCCCCGCCCCTTTTCTTTTAAATGACTATCTAAATTTAATGACAAAGAATTTCTATTTGGAGTGATGTGATTGCCGAACTAGAAAAAAAATAGGTTGATCTAAATGGCCAGTCCACAAGGACCCCAAGGACTCAGAGAAAGTTGAGACGCACTGGACAGATGTTACGAGACAGATTGTAGCCTCCCGTCAAGGCCATGCAGCGCCTCCCTAGACAAGGACTTTAACGTCGACAGGGAGCCAAGGCTTAACGTCCCATCCTACGGACAGCAGCCTGCAAAAGCCCGTCGATTTCCCCTACTGACCGTGGACAGCGTAGCGAGTTTTGCGGAGATAAATCTCAAAACTGGTCCAGCTGGGACTCGAACCTGGAAACTGCAGATTTGCGAGCCTGCAGCGCTACTGCTGAGCCACCCACGCCCGTTTATAAAAAAAAAAATGATACAATCATATGCATAGTAAATATGTTTGGAACAAAGAAAATATATAAAACTGCTTCATTTTCTCCGTAAATAAATTCGGAAATATTATAATATATTCTG
Source organism: Ryuthela nishihirai (assembly GCA_038380435.1). NCBI lineage: Eukaryota > Metazoa > Arthropoda > Arachnida > Araneae > Heptathelidae > Ryuthela > Ryuthela nishihirai. Next base: position 13,220,406 of record JAWZYU010000016.1, on the reverse strand, counting down.
CCTTATGTTATTGTACTCGGTGCTACCAACCACCTTGGACGAAAAATAAGTAGATTTTGGTCATCAAATTTCCCTGTTTGAGCATTTCTTTAACTAAAATTTTAAATGCTATATTTCATAGCGCAATTTACCTACATCTCTTTTCTCACCAATTATTACACCCTGAAATAATTGATGAGATAATTGGTCTATAGGGACTGGGATGAGTTGTTTTACCTCTGAGCGGTACAAAATGGCCAGGTCACAAGGACCCCGAAGGGCTCGGAGAAGATTGGGACACACTGGATAGATGTTAGGAAACAGAGGGTAGCTTTCCGTCAACGCCATACAGCACGTTCTTTAACTTGCACAGGGTATGGCTCTCTTCCATCTTACGGACGGCGTCCTTTTCAAGCCCATCAGTGTTCCCTACTGATCGAGGGAGAGCAGTTTTGCGAATATAAATCTCAATGCTGACTTAGGCAGGACTTGAACCTGGGAACTGAATGTTACGAGCCTGACGTGCTACCGACTGAGTCGAGCCATCCCCTCCCCTTATCTCTCAAAGGGACTGAACTGTGAAAAATTCCGTCGCCAAGCTAATTTTCAAATCATTATTAATGTTGAAATGTCCATGATAGGTTTCTGTCAGGAAGAATTCTCTCATGAATACGCCACTGAATTCAACCAAAGTCATCATCATCATCATCCTCAAGCAGCCATGGGCTACGGAGGTCCAACCAGACTGTGCAATTTAGTTCTCCAAGCAAATCTATCCTGAGCTACATCTACTGCATCTGGCCACTGCACACCAATTCTAACAAGGTCCTGTTTGACATTGTCAGCCCACCGCATCCTAGGTCTCCCCCTCTTTCTGAAGCCTTTAGGCACACTGTTCATAACCCTATTCGCCAATCTATAATTATTCATACGGGCAACATGGCCAAACCAGCGGAGTCTCTCTCTGCACAATATGCTGCTTAAAGGAGGTTGCAAACTCCTTTGCCTAACCTCATCATTAGTTACAAAGTTGAACCACCTAATGCCCAAGATACTGCGTAAGCATCTGGAATCAAAAGCATCTAGTTTCCTGTTATCTTGTTTACAAAGTGTCCAAGTTTCACTACCATAACTAACCCTAGAAAGAACCAAACTATTATACAGTCTAATTTTAGTCTTTAGGTGTATACACCTATTTCTCCACACTCTCCATAGATTCTTAAAAGTCCCGGCAACAATCCCTGTTCGTCTGTTAATCTCATGCCGCACATCACCATTATCTGTTATATAGCTCCCAACATAATTAAACTGTGATACCTGCTCAAGACTGCAAACATTCAGATTAACTGAATCACAGCCTGCTTGACCAATTTTTATCAGTTTAGTTTTCTCTCTCTTTATAACCAAACCTACTCTACTACCAGTTTCATCAACAGCTCGAATGAAAGAGTTCATCTCATCAATATCATTTGCCAAAAGGGCTAAATCATCAGCATAATCTAAATCAGAAATTTTTGTATCTCCAGTCCATTTAAGGCCAAAATCTTTCCCTTGAAGTGAATTTCGCATAACATAATCAATAACCAGGCTAAAGAGAAAAGGAGACAAAATGCACCCTTGTCGAACACCAGAAGTAATGCTAAACCAATTGCTACAAGACCTTACCAACTCTCAGTGTTATTATAGAGTTAGTGTTATTATAGACACGACTCAGTGTTATTATAGAGAGCTTTCATTATGTTAACTAACTTGTCTGGTATACCATATGATTTCACAATCAACCACAAATTATGACGATCAACAGAGTCGAAAGCCTTTTTGAAATCAACAAAGCTAGCAACCAAAGATTTCTGAAACTCTAAACATTTCTCAAGAATCTGCCTAAGTGAAAATATCTGATCCACACATCCCCTACCACTTCTGAATCCACATTGCTCATCACGCAATTGACTGTCAACCAGATTCTTAATTCTATTAAGCACAATCATGGAAAGAACTTTATCTTTCCAAGAACAGAGAGTAGGCTGATACCCCTATAGTTTTCACAAGAACTGCAATCACCTTTTTTGAAAATAGGGATAATAGTAGCTCTGGTAAAATCCTTAGGAACCATGCCTTTATCATAAAAGATATTCAGAATTTCAGTCATCCAAGTGGTAACAGAAACATTCCCAGCTCTAAGCATTTCCGTAGTCATTTCATCTACCCCTGGGGATTTATGAAGTTTAAGTTTAGAAACAGCCAAAATAACTTCAGATTGTGTTAGAGGGCCAACATTAAAGCCACCAATGCATCTATCATCATTGCAAACAATGGGAGTAGAACTACCCACATTGTTTAGAATATCACTGAAATGCTCAGCCCATCTAGCCATGACAGAATCCTCACCTTCTATAACCTTACCTCGTTTATCCTTCAATCCCCGTATACCTGTCCGTTTTCTACCACATAAAACATTAACTCTCTGGTACAGCTCTCTGCTGTTGTGCTGTCTAACTGCTTCCTCGGCTTTGTCAGCCAAACCATTAAGCCAAAATTCTTATCAACAGCTAACTGATCTTTTACACGTTTATTAAGTTCTTTGTAATGCTTTCTATTAGGACTAGTAGGGTATTGATTAAGGACATTCCTGCAGTTCTTTCTTTCCGAAATTAGCTCAAGTGCCTTATCACTCAGATAATTCTCCTCTTCTGCTTCTTTTTTCCTAAAAGAGTACTGTTAGTGTCCAAAAAAGCCTGTTTAAAATGATCCCATTCTTCCTCAACTTCAGTAGTAAGCATACCATGACTGTCATAATGACTAAGTAATCTATCATGGTAAGCTGTAGCTATAACTGGATCTTTCAGAGCTTCAGTATTAAAAGTAAATTTTTTAACCCTAGCATAACACTTTTTAAGTTTAAGTTGCAAGACACTTTTAACAAGGTAATGGTCAGATCCAATTTCAGCTCCCCTATAAGACCTACTATTCCTAACAGAACTAGCCCATTTGCTGTTAATTAATATGTAATCAATCATATTCTTATGCAGCCCATCAAGTGAAACCCATGTGTACTATGTATGTCGCGGTGTTTGTAATAAGTGTTAGTTATTCTGAATCCATTGAGTTTACTTACCTGTAATAGACGTTGCCCATTGCCATTGCAGCTACCAATACCAAAAGGGCCTATTACTCCTGCCCAAAGGTCAGAGTCAGTACCAACTTTGGCATTGAAGTCACCAAGAACAAGGGTAATATCTCCTTTCTTGACAGAATCCAAAATATCCTGAAGTTGTCCGTAAAACCTATCCTTCTCATCTTCATCGGCATCCTCATGGGGGCATAACAGCAGATAACATTCAAGTCTTTAACGCTTGTCTGAAATTTTGCTGTAAGAAATAAAATAATAAAAATAAATACCCCCTCAAGCAGCTGCTTGCCACAGAGGTCTGACAGGAGCCTGTCAGTTTATATGCCAAAGTAGAAGATCTGAGAGGATGGCAGGACCACCTTTCATTAATGCACTCATATCCTAGAAGAGCATCACTAGCGTGTCTGCTGAGAAGCAGACCCACCCCTTGGTGATGCTTTTTGTCGTCCCTCCCTGAAAAGAGAAATTTAAGATTATTTTTACGAATCTGACCTTTATCTGTCCATCTGGTCTCTTGCAAGCGGAGAATATCTAAATTATAACAGTGGAATTCTTGTGTGAGGACATCAAGAGAAAAAGCTCTGTGCAGAGTCCTCACATTCCAACTACCTATGGAGAGAAAATGGTTAGTGGGATGTTTAAAGAAACTATGTTTATTGAGAGAGGGAATGCCGACAATATCAAACAGCCCCCTAATCGCAGACATGGGGCAAAGACCCGTTCCCCCACCACTAAAGGCTGAAGCCATCTACACTGGAAGACTTCCTCCAATGCAGAATTTGACGATGCCAATAGAAGCAAAGAGTTCAGGTGCCTGCGATGACCTCTGCTCAGGATTATCCACCAGCTGATAAACATATCCTGTGAATCTATACTGTACAAAATATTTAGTGTAAAAGTCTAAATTGAAACATTTTTCTTTGGGTTATTTTATTTCTTGTGGCACTTTTGTGCACACAACAAGCTAAATTACCAGGTCACAAGGACCATCAATGGCTGAGACAAGGTTGGAGAAGAAACTAGACAACTGTTAAGAGGCAAATGGAATTCTACCATCAAGGCATTCAGCGTGTTCTTTAACGTCCTCCTCCGATGTGCCGTTAAGATAATCCGTTGTCTCCCCTTCTCATCCAGGGAAGAAGGTTACCAGATAAAATCTCAACACAAGTGGGGATCCAAATGGAGAACTGCTAAATTATAACTTCATTGCAGGCAAAGCTGACTGAAACTCATTAATATTTAACAGCATCATTGTCTGTGCTATATTTGGTTCCTGTGCATTATTAATTTCCTTTTTACAAACCGAAAGATTTATTTTTGATTCAGTATAGCACTGGGACTAGTGGGTCCAACTTTTCACTCATAATATACCCAATGTATCTACTTCCAAAGAATAGTTGTAAAAGGAGGTCTGCAACAACTGCAATAAGCTTTATTTTAGCCATGATTTCTAGCGACTCTTCGAAAGATTAACAACTCCCCAAGTGGCCCACCACATATAAATGTTTGCCCATCTCTGAACTAGAAAATTGCTTCAGTTGAATATGAAATGCTCGTTTTCAAAGAGAATGAAGTTTGTCATTTTCCGATTTTATATGTCATTTTTTTGCTGAGGTCCTGCCATCCTCTGGGGCGGGGGTGGCTCAGTCGGTAGCGCGCCAGGCTCGTAATCTGTAGTTCCCAGGTGCGAGTCCCAGCTGGGTCAGCGTTGAGATTTATCTCCGCAAAAATTCCCCGCCCTGCCCACGGTCAGTAGGGGACACCGATGGGCTTGGAAAGGCCGCCGTCCGTCGGATGGGACGTTAAGCCGTGGCTCCGTGTGCGGGAGAGCCATACCCTGTGCACGTTAAAGAACACGCTGGATGGCCTTGACGGGAGGCTACCATTTGTCTCCCAACAGCTGTTCCAGTGGGTCCCCTCCCCCAACCTTCTCTGAGCCTTCGGGGTCCATGTGACCTGGCCATTTAGCCCATGGTGTGCAAAAAAGTGCCGCTCAGAGGTAAAACAACCCAACCCAACCTGCCATCCTCTCCGATCTTGTACTTTGGCACATAAACTGGCAGGCTCCTGTCAGACCTCTGTGGCAAGCAGCTGCTTGAGGGGGTATTTTTTATTTATAATAGTTTCTAAAAAGGTGAAAATTCAAACTTAATATACACAGTAGTATCAGAATAATATGACCACCTATCATTGCATATGTATGGTAGGTGGTCATATTATTCTGATATGACTGCATGATTGGGGAAAAAAAGTATAATAATATTTATTAATATCTATCTAACACAAAATAAAAATATATGTATACATATTTTGTTACCTCTTAAAACAAGAAAGTTGCCTCATCGTCTTGGTAGCGCACCAAGCTCGTAATCTGTAGTTTCCAGGTTTGAGTCCCAGCTGGACCAGCGTTAAGATTTATCTCCGCCAAACACCCGCCTGCCCTCAGTCAGCAGGGGATACCGATAGGGTTGGAAAGGCCCTGTCCGCTAGATGGGACGTTAAGCCGTGTACACGAGAGCTATACCCTGTGCATGTTAAAGAACACGCTGGATGGCCTTGATCGGAGTTTCTCTCTGTCTCCTAATAATTGTCCAGTGGGTCTTCAGCCTCTTTCTCTGAGCCATCGGGTGTCCTTGTGACCTGGCCACTTCGCCCATTGTGTGCAAAAAAGTGCCGCTCACAGGTAAAACATCGCAACCTAGAACGAATTGATCGTTTACAATATTCGCTTATAGTTTTTACATTTTCCAAATTTAGGCGGCGCTTTCGACGGAAATGAAAACTAATCAGAGCTTCCGTAAATGCTAATTTTATGTTGGATCAGAAGTAAAAAAAAAACAAGAATTTTTTTCATTCATCTCTAAAAACAAACAAGATGACTGTCTATAGACAGGTGGACGACAAAGTGGAAATAACAGCTCACTCTTTAAAAAACGAACCAATAAATCGAAGCAAAAAATGCGAATATATCTGCAAACGAAATGTGCAAAAACTTAAAAGATTACGATAAAGATCACAACCTAATTAATTTCGGAATGTATTAATTGAAAATAAAACTTTTTTTTTAATAATATAACTAACGTTTAAAATAATATCAAAAATGATTTTCCCTAAAGGATATTTGTACACCATTTCTATCCTTTTATCTTCACCTCTTATCGTAACGCGATGCAACGTTAATAGCTTTGGTTCGACCTTTAATCACGGCTATTTGAAGTGTTTCGAGGTCAATCTAATGAGTGCAAAGTTGTTAGTCGTGTAAACATTATTCTCGTTCTTCTTTCTATCTCGCCTTGATCAACGCAGGCAACAAGCTACAAAAAAAGATTAACATGCATAAAATTTGATTTGAAATCCCTCGAGAGATGTTGAGATGTTTTACTTCCGAGAGGAACTTTTTTTTGTGTTACTTAGAAGATTAATTGATCAGGTCGATAAATGACCCAAAGGCTTAGTGCTGGATTGCAGGGGCTAAACTTGCACAATGTGATTGGAAGTTCACTTCTTATCAGTGACTGCGAGCTTGCCATTTCATGTTCCTAGGTTCGAGCTCCCATTGTGCCTGCAATTGAGGAGGCACCAAGAAGTTTGGAGTTGCTCTGTACTCAGCGAGAAAGAGGACACCAATGGACTTAGAACAGCTCTGTACTCAATGAGGAAGAGGACATCAATGGACTTAAGACATCTCTGTACTCAGTAAGGAAGAAGATGCCGGTAGTCTCACAACCACTGTCCATGATGAGAAAGGGGACACCGATGGGTTTCGAACCGCTTTATTCTCAGTATGAAAGGAGAACCGGTGCTTTCTCACTAAAGTTGGGTTGGGTTGTTTTACCTCTGAGCGGCACTTTTTTGCACACCATGGGCTAAATGGCCAGGTCACACGGACCCCGAAGACTCAGAGAAGGTTGGGGGAGGGGACCCATTGGAACAGCTGTTGGGAGACAGATGGTAGTCTCCCGTCAAGGCCATCCAGCGTGTTCTTTAACGTGCACAGGGTATGGCTCTCCCGCACACGGGGCCACGGCTTAACGTTCCATCCGACGGACGGCGGCCTTTCCAAGCCCATCGGTGTCCCCTACTGATCGCAGGCAGAGCGGGGAATTTTGCGGAAATAAATCTCAACGCTGACCCAGCTGGGACTCGAACCTGGGAACTACAGATTACGAGCCTGGCGCGCTACCGACTGAGCCCCCCCCCCCCGCCCCCTTCTCACTAAAGACAGAGGGTTCGAACCTCAGTCTTTAGTCAGAAAGAGGGTAATCTTCTGCCTTCAGTTAGAAAGGGGAACGCCAGTGGGATTGGAATCCTGTGCCTTCAGTGAGAAATAGGGACACTAGTGGGCTTGCAATCCTATGCCTTCAGTGAGAAAGAGGGGACCCAATGTGTTTGCAGTCCTCTGCCTTCAATGAGAAAGGGGGACCCAGTGGGCTTGCAATTATCTGCTTTCAATGAGAAAGGGGACACCAGCGGTTTGCAATCCTCTGTCTTCAGTGAGAAAGGGGACCTAGTGGGCTTGCAATCCTCTGTCTCAGTGAGAGAGGGGAACAACAGTGGGCTTGCAATCCTCTACCTTTAGTGAGAAAGGGGACACCAGTGGGCTTGCAATCCTCTACCTTTAGTGAGAAAGGGGCCACCAGCGGGTTTGCAATCCTTTGTCTTCAGTGAGAAAAGGGGACACCAGTGGGCTTGCAATCCTCTGCCTTCAGTGAAAAAGAGGGACACCAGTGGGCTTGCAATCCTATGCCTTCAGTGAGAAAGGGGGACCCAATGGGTTTGCAATCCTCTGTCTTCAGTGAGAAAGGGGGACCCAATGGGTTTGCAATCCTCTGTCTTCAGTGAGAAAGGGGGACCCAATGGGTTTGCAATCCCCTGTCTTCAGTGAGAAAGGGGACCTAGTGGACTTGCAATCCTCTATCTTCAGTGAGGTTGGAAGATTTTTAGATTTGGTGGAGGAACAAAATGATTCTTAATCCGGCCCTGAATTAATAATATTTTATCCTCTAATTATATTTGAATACAATTACACAAATAAAATATTTCGAAATTTAAGTTTGAACCCTTATTTAGTGTCATTTATCTAATCCGCTCATCACTGCTGATCTCCCTATTTTATTAAACCAATCATAGTTGCTGTTCGAATCTTCATCCCCTAATCAATCATCTTTATCTTTGGTCAACAAAGCGCTCAACCAACCTTTTAAACGGTGCGCTGAGCGCCTTCCCGAAAGGGGTCAACTTTTTCCTAAACGAAAACAATAGCTGACTGTTAAAGGGAGTCTGAAAAAGCACTCGACCGCATAATAGAACACTTTGCCACACAAAATGGGTTCGTCAATGACAACGGCAACCAATTACGCACTTTGCGTTTCGTCCGAGCACGCGACAATGCACAATGCCTTTATCTGAGATCGTGTGTCCGACGAATTCCACCTGCAGCGATCCGGGGACACAATGAAAACGAGAATTTTGTATCGAAAATCAGGTTTAGAAACATCTCCATTTTTTCTTAATTCTTTCTCAACCTTGATCCGAAAACGACATCAGACACATATAAAACAACTAATCGAAAGGAATAATTGCAAGATACGATTCAGGAGACAAAAAGAATTTTATGTTCATCCCCCCCCCCCAACCGAAATCGGTGTGTTATCACGAATCGGGTCTAGACGACACAACATCATAACTGGCGCCACATCTCGACACTTTGCTTCACGATTGTGCTGACCACGCGTCACGAGGCGAGAGTGGGCCATGGTTGACCTCTCATGCGCAGAACACAGCGAAAAAGAAATCACATGGAAAAATATTTCTTGCACGCGATTTTATTACACATAGTGTTATAATATGACTTATTAGTTACATATGCCTCGAACTGAAGTTCTAATTTTTTTTTTTTTTGAAGTCTAGCAATAACAAAAGTCTATGGATATTGTTGTTATCCCTTACAAAAAGTATTGCCCTGTTTTATGACGTTATTTTTTTATTGGCGTTTTGAAAAAATTTTCCTCCGACACAAAGAGCAGAAGAAATAGAAAATAGTTTTTTTTTAAAAGACAGTAAAGTAAAAGAAAATTAGATATCGAAAATTATTTATAAAGATAAATTTAGTTGAAAATCTAAAAGTCATTCGATTTAAAACTCTCATTAAATGTAATAAACATCAAAGAATACATATGCGTTGCCAACTCAATAACAACTCCATGTTCAGTGCCAGATTTAAGTGGGAGTTCCTAGTTACTAATCTGATGTTCATGTTAGTGGTCCTACATAGGGAGAAGTTGGCAAGAGGTCGCGGGGCGGGGGTGGCTCAGTCGGTAGCGCGCCAGGTTCGTAATCTGTAGTTCCCAGGTTCGAGTCCCAGCTGGGTCAGCGTTGAGATTGATCTCCGCAAAATTCCCCGCCCTGCTCACGGTCAGTAAGGGACACCGATGGGCCTGGAAAGGCCATCGTCCGTCGGATGGGACGTTAAGCCGTGGCCCCGTGTGCGGGAGAGACATACCCTGTGCACGTTAAAGAACACGCTGGATGGCCTTGACGGGAGGCTACCATCTGTCTCCCAACAGCTGTTCCAGTGGGTAACCTTCACCAACCTTCTCTGAGCCTTCGGGGTCTATGTGACCTGGCCATTTAGCCCATGGTGTGCAAAAAAGTGCCGCTCAGAGGTAAAACAACCCAACCCCCAACCTTCTCTGAGCCTTCGGGGTCCATGTGACCTGGCCATTTAGCCCATGGTGTGCAAAAAAAGTACCGCTCAGAGGTAAAACAACCCAACCCTTGTGACTTGGTCATTTACCCCATTGTGTGCAAAAAGTGCCGTTCAGAAATAAAACAACCCAACTCTTAAGACACAAATTATTTTCCAATAATTCCTTTATTTTCACTTTTATTTCTGTCTACAATACCGCTAACAAACTTAAATCCCACCATGACTAAATCGTGGTTAAAGGCTGATTCTGTTTCATCACCAAAATAAGAACTATTGTAACTAAACTTTACTGGAAAAGGTCAAGGTTCTTCTTCGATCACGAGCTCGAAAGAAAACGAAACGTATTTGAGACGTCCTTGAAAAACCACGTGGAGAGGTGACGCCATAAATCGTCACCTACACACTCTTCAACGTCACACACAAAAAATTAAGTTGGCCAAAGTTCTCTCGAACTCTTCTCACCCAAGTCAGTCGCGGTAAATCGCCTTCTTCTCTTTCTGCGAACGTTTCTGAAAGCCAATTAACCGAAGCCGTAATCACGTGACGCATAAATGACAACTCGGCAAAGAATTACGGTAAAAAATGAAATAACTTCGAAGACGAAACTGATTGAATTTTTGGTGAACGTTTTCTAAGAATGCATTGAGAAATAGCACGCCTTTCGAAGTATTTTGGTCGGTGATTCACTTGCCGAACTTACACGTGTGCTTTTTCCTGTATATTGTACACTTTCGACCACGGTTTATTAAGCTATGCAATCAGTACGTGGCATGTTGGGTTGGGTTGTTTTACCTCTGAGCGGCACTTTTTTGCACACCATGGGCTAAATGATCAGGCCACATGGACCCGAAGGCTCAGAGAAGGTTGGGGGAGGGGACCCACTGGAACAGCTGTTGGGAGACAGTTGGTAGTCTCCCGTCAAGGCCATCCAGCGTGTTCTTTAATGTGCATAGGGTATGGCTCTCCCGCACACGGACCACGGCTTACGTTCCATCCGATGGACGGCGGCCTTTCCAAGCCCATCGGTGTCCCCTAGTGACAGAAGGCAGGATGAGGAGTTTTGCGGAGATAAATCTCAACGCTGACTCAGCTGGGACTCGAATCTGGGAACTACAGATTACAAACCTGGCGCTCTACCGACTGAGCCACCCCCGCCCCCTACGTGGCATGTGTGACAGCTAGTGAGACTATGAGACTGCGCAGTAGATGCTTCGACATTTCTCTAAAATTGATTGGTTCGGTGAGATTGGGAAAAAAAAAACTTTCCAAACTATCAGAAGCAGCGTCTACTGTCAAATATCCCAACTATAACAACTCTTTATTAAATGAAAATCGAAATTTATAAAGATCTGAGAGTGGTCTACCATTTTTTTTTTCAATAAAAAAACTTTGTTTCTTAATTCGGAAGATTTAAATTGTATCTTTGTGTATAAACATATATCGTGGGTGTATATATATATATACATGGCTTCTGATCTAAGGGACCTGGGTTCGAGCCCCGGGTAAGGCATGGATGTATGTGACGTTTTTCTGCTGAGGCCCTGCCATCCTCTCAGATCTTCTACTGTGGCATATAAACTGACAGGCTCCTGTCAGACCTCTGTGGCAAGCAGCTGCTTGAGAGGGTATTTATTTTTGCCGTCCCATGGCCGAGTGGTTAGCGCGCTTGGCTACTGATCTAAGGGACCTGGGTTCGAGCCCCGGGTAAGGCATGGATGTATGTGTCGTTTTTCTGCTGAAGCCCTGCCATCCTCTCAGATCTTCTACTGTGGCATATAAGCTGACAGGCTCCTGTTAGACCTCTGTGGGAAGCAGCTGCTTGAGAGGGTATTTATTTTTCTTATTTACACCACCCGAAGTTCTCCGTAAAAGTTCTTCACTATATCATTACACTACGTGCGCTTATTTTTTTGCTTCTTTTTTCTTCCACCTAGCATCATTTTAAGTACTACTGTCGGAATTATGCACGCTTAGCTCAAAGGAGCATGCTAAAGTGAGCAGAGTTAATCAAGGAAATGCTATTCAAAGCAACTTTCAGGGGTGGCGAAGGGAATGGGAGAATATTAACGAAATTATAAAAAAAAAATACCTCCTCAAGCAGATACTTGTCACAGAGGTCTGACAGCAGATTTTTTGCCAACTGCACACTGTGTTCCCAGGTGGTCACCCTCCCAGGTACTGACCGTTACATATTAATTAGCATTTCTAATTTGCATACATCAAACCAATGTGTTTATATATATATAGGGTGTGTATACATATATATACTCTATTTACATGTTACGTGTCTTATTCAAATTCCAAAAGTGAGAGGGGCGGGGTGGCTCAGTCGGTAGCGTGCCAGACTCGTAATCTGTAGTTCCCAGGTTCGAGTCCCAGCTGGGTCAGCGTTGAGATTTATCTGCGCAAAATTCCCCGCCCTGCCCACGGTCAGTAGGGGACACCGATGGGCTTGGAAAGGCCGCCGTCCGTCGGATGGGACGTTAAGCCGTGACCCCGTGTGCGGGAGAGCCATACCCTGTCACGTTAAATAACACGCTGGATGGCCTTGACGGGAGGCTACCATCTGTCTCCCAACAGCTGTTCCAGTGGGTCCCCTCCCCCAACCTTCTCTGAGCCTTCGGGGTCCATGTGATCTGGCCATTTAGCCCATGGTGTGCAAAAAAGTGCCGCTCAGAGGTAAAACAACCAAATCCAAAAGTGAGCAGCTTAGAAACACTTAACGGTAGGCTTTTGTGAATGTACAATAGTTTCACTTATCTTAACGCATCTCAACCGAAAATCTTCATCCAATCAAGAACATCACATACTTCTTTTTCTTATTCCTCTCTCCACGCTAATTGCACCCGAAAGTAACAATTGGCCATAATGAATAGGTTTTGGATGCCAACTAAACAACATCACATTATTTTAATTTTGGTCCAAAGGGGGGGGGGGGATGGGGAGATTAATCGGCGATAAAAGAAAACAGAGAAAGAGAGACAGTCCTTTCGTGATGCGCAAAGAGTGCGTGCTCCAAACTCTACAGCCAGTTTGTCAGCCCCCCCCCCCCCCCACCCCCGGGCTCCCTCTTCTACTGTCGCCATTTCCCCGTGGCAATATCTGACCGTACAGAGGAGGAAGAAGGCCTCAATAATAATAATAAAAGTAATGATTCGGTAAAGGATCTCTTATCCTTGGGCCATCTGGGAAGCACAAGTGAGTTTTGTTTTAAACTTTCAGGAGCTAACAGTGCAACGATCACAGGATGTTACAACAAACCACGCAACAACAATGATATCCTCGGCTCGAGCACGCGACGATCAACAGAGTGGAACTCTTTTTCCGGTCCAAAGCCGACCCTAATCTGATGCCAGCTAAGTTTCCTTCCATTTAGGAGATGGCTATCGACTTTAACGACAACTGGGAGACAAAAACGAACTCTTACCTAATGACGGGTATTACCTGCTGTGGCATAGAAAGTTCTCCGTAAAAGTTCTTCGCTATATCATCACACTGCGTGCGCTTATTTTTTTGTTTCTTTTTTTCTTCCACCTCGCACCATTTTAAGTGCTACTGTCGGAATTATGCACGCTTAACCCAAAGGAGCGTGCTAAAGTCAGCAGAGTTAATCAAGGAAATGCCATTCAAAGCAACTTTCAGGGGTGGCGAGGGGAATGAGAGGATATTAACGGAATTAGTTACACATTAATTAGCATTTCTAATTTGCATACATCAAACCAATGTGTTTTCGTTCCGGCGGATATAACAATGCCTCTTATAGCATTGTGATCGTAATCATTGTCGCTAGTGAATGTAGGCGTGATTAATCGTTTTGTGACGATTATAGAGGTTTGATTCATGGATAATAAGTTTTGTTGTAGACAGAACTTATCACTACGATTGTCAATTGTAGATTGGTTTAGAGTTCTATCTATACAAATATTTCTCTTTTTCAACAAATAATCAGAGAGTTGCCTAAGTCAGCATTTCTAAAATTGTGGGTGGCAACCCTCGCGAACACTTTAGAGGGGGGGGGGGATCGCAGGTGAATACGGTTCAATGTGTAATGTGTAAAAAATTCAATTTCTCACATTGTAAAAAGAGAGTTAAAACTCAATATGTTATAAACAGTTGCTTCGCTGCCACTGACGTAACAAAATCCGTCAGTGGTAGGGGGAAGAAGTAACAAATTCCATCAGTGGTAGGGGGTGGGGGTGGGGTGGCTCAGTCAGTAGCGCGCCAGGCTCGTAATCTGTAGTTCCCAGGTTCGAGTCCCAGCTGGGTCAGCGTTGATATTTATCTCCGTAAAATTCCCCGCCCTGCCCACGGTCAGTAGGGGACACCGATGGGCTTGGAAAGTCCGTCGGATGGGACGTTAAGCCGTGGCCCCGTGTGCGGGAGAGACATACCCTGTGCATGTTAAAGAACACGCTGGATGGCCTTGACGGGAGGCTACCATCTGCCTCCCAACAGCTGTTCCAGTGGGTCCCTTCCCCCAACCTTCTCTGAACCTTCGGGGTCCATGTGACCTGACCATTTAGCCCATGGTGTGCAAAAAAGTGCCGCTCAGAGGTAAAACAACCCAACCCAACCCGTCAGTGGTAGGGGGAAGAAGTAATAAATTCCGTCAGTGGTAGGGGGAAGAAGTAACAAATTCCGTCAGTGGTAGGGGGAAGAAGTAACAAATTCCGTCAGTGGTAGGGGGAAGAAGTAACAAATTCCATCAGTGGTAGGGAGAAGAAGTAACAAATTCTGTCATTGGTAGGGGGAAGAAGTAAGAAATTCCCTCAGTGGTAGGGGGAAGAAGTAACAAATTCCATCAGTGGTAGGGAGAAAGAGGTAACAAAATCCGTCAGTGGTAGGGGGAAGAAGCAACAAATTCCATCAATAATAAAAAAAAGGCTGCGAATAATTCCGTCAGTGGTGAGGGGGGTCGCAAATAATTCCATTAAAGGAAAGGGGGGTGGCGACAGGAAAAAGTTTGAGAACCTCTGTCTTAAGCGAAGAAATTCAGGAAATAGATGCGCTATATGGCCGAATGGTTAGCTCGCTTGGCTAGTGATCTAAGGAACCTGGGTTCGAGCCCCGAGTAAGGCATGAATGTATGTGTCGTTTTTCTGCTGAGGTCCCGCCATCCTAACAGAACTTCTACTATGGTGTGTAAACTGACAGGCTTCTGTCATACTTATGTGGCAAGCAGCTGCTTGAGGGGGTAATTTTTTTTAGCCGTTCCATGGCCGAGTGGTTAGCACGCTTGGCTACTGATCAGAGAGACCTGGGTTCGAGCCCCTGGTAAGCATGGATGTTCGTGTTGTTTTTCTGCTGAGGTCCCGCCATCCTCACAGATCTACTATGGCGTATAAACTGACAGGCTCCTGTCAGACCTCTGTGGCAAGCAGCTGCTTGAGGGGTATTTATTTATTATTTATATCCTCCAATGAGTATTGGGTTGTTTCACCTCTCTCTCTCTCTGAGTGGCATTTTGTTTTTGTACACAAAAGGCTAAATAGTCAGGTCACAAGGACTCCAAAGGCTCAGAGACTTCAATAGTATTCTCCATTGCTATAATATTCCACAAAGGATAGAAAAGGTTTAAATGATATTCTATATGGAATAAAATTTTACAATTCTTTAGTTTTATTCAATCTATTTTTAGTGTCGAGCATATAATGTGGAGCTAAAATAAAATAAAAATAAAAATACCTGTTATGGATTTCGAAGCAGGTAGACAAGTTTAAGATTTCGTATAAGACGACAGGACGTTGGGGGAGGCTCCTTCAAAAGTCCCCCTTCATACGGAGTCGAGTTGAGATTTCTTATAAGACGACAGTATTTTGGGGGGATGCTCCTCCAAAAGTCCCCCTTCATATGGAGTCGAGTTGAGATTTCGTATAAGACGACAGGATTTCTGGGGAGTCTCCTCCGAAAGTCCTCCTTCATATGTAGTCGAGCTGAGATTTCGTATAAGACGACAGAATTTCTGGGGGAGGCTCCTCCAAAAGTCCCCCTTCATATCGAGTCGAGTTGAGATTTTCGTATAAGATGACAGGAGTTCGGGGGAGGCTCCTCCGAAAGTCCTCCTTCATATGGAGTCGAGTTGAGATTTCGTATAAGACGACAGGATTTTGGGGGAGGCTCCTCCGAAAGTTCCCTTTCATATGGAGTCGAATTGAGATTTCGTATATGACGACAGGATTTCGGGGGGGGAGGTTCCTCCAAAAGTCCCCCTTCATACGGAGTCGAGGCTTATCGTCCGATCCGATAGATGGCGGTCTTTCCAAGAAACCTGTAATCCCTTTGTGAATAGGGTGGAATTTCCGGAGATAAATCTCAATGCCGACACAGCTGAGACTCAAACCCGGAAACTACAGATTACGAGTCTGCAGCATTACCAACCTAGCCACCCCTGCCCCCTTATTTCGCTAGCGATAACAAATTGGATATATTCTGCTAAAACAGAAGTGGCAGAAACTGTTTTCGATCTCGATAAAACTAAACTGTTTGATTGCGAAACATCTATAAATCGATCCAGACCTTGAGGAGAAACAGTTTTCTAAGTATATCTATTTATCTACAGTCAGAAGAACCGGACAATGAAGAAGCAGTCCGCCAAAATGAAAGTGAGACGGATAATAAAATCGACTTACGACATCAGAAGAGGAAGACTAATTTTTTTTTCGTATCGAAACTTTCCTCTCGTCCCTGATCTCATTTCGATCTCAACTCAGAGTCTTTAGATCGCCGCCAATTACTCGTAGCCGAGACACACACGTCCAACAAGTAAGAGAGGAAAGGAAAACCGAAAATAGAAGAAAGAAAAAAAAGTCACTGTCTAGGTCGAGCCTTTCTCGTTGGAGGAACTGGTGCGGAACGTTCTCCGTCACCCACCGCGACTAGTCGCACTGGGAAGGAGAGCAGAAGAAGCTAGTTCGCCTGGCTGGCCTGCTTTATACAGAGAACGATGACATTCAGTTTTTTTTTTGTTTCCTGGTTGCTTCACGCTGGATGAGATGAAAACTCTCTCTCTCTCCTCTGTGTTGGGTTGGCGATTTGGGTTGGGTTGTTTTACCTCTGAGCGGCACTTTTTTGCACACCATGGGCTAAATGGCCAGGTCATATGGACCCCGAAGGCTCAGAGAAGGTTGGGTGAGGGGACCCACTGGAATAGCTGTTGGGAGACAGATGGTAGCCTCCCGTCAAGGCCATCCAGCGTGTTCTTTAACGTGCACAAGGTATGGTTCTCCCGCACACGGGGCCACGGCTTAACGTCCCATCCGACGGACGACGACCTTTCCAAGCCCTTCGGTGTCCCCTACTGACCGTGGGCAGGGCGGGGAATTGTGCGGAGATAAATCTCAACGCTGACCCAGCTGGGACTCGAACCTGGGAACTACAGATTACGAGTCTGGCGCGCTACCGACTGAGCCACCCCCGCCCCGTTGGCGATTTGATGAGTCTAATTAGAAAGTTTGAATGCTTGCAGTTTAATAACGAATTAACTTGAGATCCTAATCATTCATTCGAATTTTTCACTCTTAGAGGGGGCTTAAGACGTAAAAATAAACTTTATTCTCTTTGCAAACTATCATCCCACATACCCCACAGGAAATATGTTATTATATGTTGTTTTACCTCTGAGCGGCACTTTTTTTGCACACCTTAGGCTAAATGGCCAGGTCACATGGACCCCGAAGGTTCAGAGAAGGTTAGGAGAGGGGACCCACTGGAACAGCTGTTGGGAGACAGATGGTAGCCTTCTATCAAGGCCATCCAGTATGTTCTTTAACGTGCATAGGGTATGGCTCTCCCGTACACGTAGACACGGTTTTACGTCCCATCCGACGGATGGCGGCCTTTCCAAGCCCATCTGTGTCCCCTACTGACCGTGGGCACGGCGGAGAGTTTTGCGGAAATAAATCTCAACGCTGACCCAGCTGGGACTCGAAAACTGCAGATTACGAGCCTGGCACGCTACCGACTTAGCCACCCCCGCCCAGTTCAGTCGGTATTGTTCTCCGTTCTATTAACTGATGTACAGATAGAATTCTTAAAGTCGGTGAATATTTTCCCTATTCATTTTCTTTTACCAAAAATGTTAAAAAATAGCGAAATGGAAAATATTGTAGACTTTTTATTAAAATTTATAAAAAGCATTTTTTTTTACTCTCGGAGAAGATTTACATTAATAACTAACAATTGAAAGGTTGTTATTTCTAAACAATAATAAAGGTAATTTCTTGAGGAGTAAAAATATGCAATACTTGAATTTATGCATAACAGCCATGTTACGGAGTTTATTTAAATGATCATGTTACTCCATGTTACGGAGTTTATTTAATTTTTTAAATGAATGAAATTTGTTGTAATTGCAAAATAAAGTAAATCAGTGGTGAAATTAACATCTATGGACTTCTGAAAATAAAAATTGATCCATGTAGTCTTCACAATTAAAAAACTAAAAACATCTAACTATTCTGAATTTTTACAGCAAGTTTTTTAATAAAATGTAAAAGCCTTTATAGCAGATTTGAAAAAATGTAAAAGTTTCTTTTCTCTATTGCAAATTTAAAGAAAGCATAAATAGTCTTCACAGTTCTATTGTAAATTTCAAAAATAAAAAAATCGACTCAGTTCTGTTGAAAGTTTTGAAAGTGTAAAAGACCTTTGTAGTTCTGGTGAAAGTTCTGAAATGTTAGAAAAGCCTTTACAGTTTTGTTGAAAGTTTTGAAAGTGTAAAAGACCTTTGTAGTTCTATTGAAAGTTTTGAAAGTGTAAAAGACCTTTGTAGATCTGGTGAAAGTTCTGAAATGTTAGAAAAGCCTTTACAGTTCTGTTGAAAGTTTTGAAAGTGTAAAAGACCTTTGTAGTTCTGGTGAAAGTTCTGAAATGTTAGAAAAGCTTTTACAGTTCTGTTGAAAGTTTTGAAAGTGTAAAAGACCTTTGTAGTTCTGGTGAAAGTTCTGAAATGTTAGAAAAGCCTTTACAGTTCTGTTGAAAGTTTTGAAAGTGTAAAAGACCTTTGCAGTTCTGGTGAAAGTTCTAAAATGTTAGAAAAGCCTTTACAGTTCTGTTGAAAGTTGTAAAATTTCGTCGTATTTCTATCGAATTCTTTCGAAAATATAAACATTTCACTTCTGAAAGTTTTAAGAAATAGCATATGCACAGTTCTGTGGAAAGTTTTAAAATGTGAAAAGTATTCTGTCGGTTGAAATTTTTTAAATAAAAGGTAAAAAAATAATTCACAGCTGTATTGCAAATCTTTAGAGAAATTACAATCATGGCTCTTCTGTTGCAAGTTTCAAAAAAATATAAAAAAAAGTGTTTTTACGTTTTTTTGGATGCTTTTGTAATCTCCCGACTTGATTACGTTCTCTGAAAGATTAGATTTCTAATTCCCTTTTAGCCTGCAATTTTTGAAATCTCACCTGTTAAAATATTCTGAAAAAAATTCATCGCCGACATGGCGGGAATCAAACCAGCATCTCTCCAAAAAAAATTCATCACCAACACGGCGGGAATCGAACCCGCATCTCTCCAGATTCATGCTCTCTAAAAAAAATTCATCGCCGACACGGCGGGAATCGAACCCGCATCTCCCCAGATTCATGCTCTCTAAAAAAAATTCATCGCCGACACGGCGGGAATCGAACCCGCATCCTCCAGATTCATGCTCTCTAAAAAAAAGTTCATCGCCGACACGCCGGGAATCGAACCCGCATCTCTCCAGATTCATGCTCTCTAAAAAAAATTCATCTTCGACACGGCGGGAATCGAACTCGCATCTCTCCAGATTCATGCTCTCTAAAAAAATTCATCGCCCACACGGCGGGAATCGAACCCGCATCTCTCGAAAAAAAATTCAGCGCCGACACGGCGGGAATCGAACCCGCATCTCTCCAGATTCATGCCAGAGGGCATGAATTTGGAGAGATGCGGATTCGATTCCCACCGTGTCGGCGCTGAATTTTTTTTTTTTTTTTTCAGAACATTTTAACTAATGTTTGAAGTCTATCACTACAGGTAATCTGTGTATTTACTATGGATCTCACCAGTTGTTTACATTCTCTGAAATATTTTCTTTCTGGTTCTCTTTTAGATTCGGCACCGATTTGGATGTTACGACGAAATCCAGGAAGTCGATTCCCGCCGGGTCCGCCACTGCAACTGGGTTCGGTTCCTGCGGTATTCCCCGACTTTGAGCAGCGAAGTGAATCTGTTGGGCTCTCTGGTGAAGGGCGAACCCGTCTATGAAACCATTCGTACTGTGGCACCCAACACAGAGTTAGTAGTGTACCTCGAAGACACAGAAGAGGAAGGCAGGAGTCCCTTGGCCGTTCTCGCATGCCGAAATCTTACCGCCGCTCACTACAGGCATGCCATGGGACTCATTCTTGAAGGTAAGCGATCATTTCTCGAAACAGGAATAAATCTCTTTATAGTTATGGGTTTTGAAACTTCAGTCTTCACGTTAACTCTTTCTGGTTACATGGGGCCACGGCTTAACGTCCCATTCGATGGATGGCGGCTATTCCAAGCCCATCGGTGTCTCCTACTGACTTCATGAAGGATGGGGGGGTTTGCGGAGATAAATCTCAACGCTTCCCTAGATTGGAACTCGAGCCGTGCTACTGATTGAATTACCTCCTCCCCTTATAATAGGGGCGGGGTGGCTCAGTCGGTAGCGCGCCAGGCTCGTAATTTGTAGTTCCCAGGTTCGAGTCCTAGCTGAGTCAGCGTTGAGATTTTTCTCCGTAAAATTCCCCGCCCTGCCCACGGTCAGTAGGGGACACCGATGTGCTTGGAAAGGCCGCCGTCCGTCGGATGGGATGTTAAGCTGTACCCCGTGTACAGGTGAGCCATACCCTGTGCATGTTAAAGAACACGCTGGATGGCATTGACGGGAGGCTACCATCTGTCTCCCAACAGCTGTTCCAGTGGGTCCCCTCTCCCAACCTTCTCTGAGCCTTCGGGGTCCATGTGACCTGGCCATTTAGCCCATGGTGTGCAAAAAAGTGCCGCTCAAGGGTAAAACAACTTAACCCAAAAGCTAAAATTTAGAATTATTGAACTGGAACCTCCGATGAAAATAAGCCTTTCTTCCATCGGCATCCCTTTCTCACCGAAAGCAGGCTGCAGATTATGAGCCTTACACGTTACAAGCTCAGCCAACATCCTCTCTCCTGCGTACAGGGTCACGGCTTAACGTCACATCCGATGGAAAGCAGCCTAAGTCCAACGGCGTTCCTTTCTCACCGAAGCAGGGCTTGCCACGCAGTCAGCTGAGTATTCAATTACACTAAAATATTAAGCGACTCTTGTAATAGTGTGAACCGTTGACAAATTAAAAGTTATTTTTTTTAATAATAAAAAAAAGGTCTTTACTTATACTAGGTTCTGAAAAATATGGTCTTCTGCCATAATAGTGATACTAGGTTCGCATTTAGTCATATTAGGTTCACAAAAACGGTCTTCAATTATACTCAGCTCTGAAAATTGATCCTCAGTTTTCATCATCATCCTCAAGTAGCCATGGGCTACGGAGGTCCAACCAGACTCGCTTCTCAAAAGTGATCTTCGGTTATACTCGTTTCTGAAAAGTGTTCAGCAGCGTACTTCGTTCTGAAACGTGGTCTTCGATTATACTCAGTTCCGAAAAGTGTCTATCATTATAATCAGTTCTGAAAAGTGGTCTTCGATTATACTCAGTCCTGAAAAGTGTCTATTATTATAATCAGTTGAAAAGTGGTCTTCGATTATACTCAGTCCTGAAAAGTGTCTATTATTATAATCAGTTCTGAAAAGTGGTCTTCGATTACAATCAGTTTTGAAAAGGGTCTTCGATTATACTCAGTCCTGAAAGTGTCTATTATTATAGTCAGTTCTGAAAAGTGGTCTTCGATTATACTCCGTTCTGAAACGTGGCCTTCGGTTATACACTGTTCTGAATAGTAATCTTCGGTTATACGCGGTTCTGAAAGTAATCTTCGGTTATGCGCGGTTCTGAAAAGTAATCTTCTGTTATACGCGGTTCTGAAAAGTAATCTTCGGTTATACGCGGTTCTGAAAAGTAATCTTCGGTTATATGCGGTTCTGAAAGTAATCTTCGGTTATACGCGGTTCTGAAAGTAATCTTCGGTTATACGCGGTTCTGAAAAGTAGTGTTTAGTTAAACTCTATTTTGAAAAGTGATCTTCAATTATACTCGATTCTGAAAAGTGGTCTTCGGTTATACCCCGTTTTCACATTCCGCTATATTATATATCGGACAATGTTTAACATTACACAAATTTACTGTTCCCAACGTATTATATTCGATGCACCACTTCCAGGCAGTATCCGTTTCTTTCTTCGTAAGATTCTCTAAATCGCTAAGGAGGCAGAGAATTACAATTATTGCCCAAACAAAAAAGAATTACCGCTACCGTTGAAACCAAAAGCTTCGTCGTGGATACGCCTCAGAACCTGAAGATTCATAAAAGACAAAAAAAATAAAGCCACATAAAATTGCCACCCAACTAAGAAGCCCGCTGAGATCTCTCATTCCGTGACGTTGTCGGAGCTCTGTGATTTAACAATTACAGACCGACGCACCTGTCACGCAACTGTCACGCAACTCGGACCGGCGGCGTACCGCGCCACATACGCAGCAACCGGTTATTTCTTCTGCTTCTTGACGGATAACAGTGACACAACAGCAGAGCGCGTGAATTACTCCATCCGATCCTCCGAAGAAGGAAGAAGTCAAATCACGACAGGGAGGGGACTCGAAAGAGAAGACAGAGGGGGATGGAGACGAATAACAAGCAACCAACCACTCACACCAGTCCTCTCGCAATATCCTACCTACCTCCTCATCCCCCTCCCCCATCTAGCCCCCCAGCAAGCTCACTTCTCCTCCTGGGGTTGCCGGGGTGCATTCCACCGCACAGATTTTATAATTACGATCTCGTGCAGACCGCCTTACTGACGGTAACCACTGCTTTTCATCATGGCATGGCAGGCTGGCACTGCCGCTCTGACGGTGCGGCTTCCTCTACTCGTTCGGGGTGGGGGACATGCGTGCACCTTATTAGTGCTCCATCTTGCCGCGGGCTCAGGTGGGTCCTCCGAACTTTACGGTTGATTGACCTGGAGCCAGAGAGTGAAGATCGACGGGGACCCGATCACCATCTTTTTTCCATTTTATTCTTTCCCTTCGGCGGCGGCAAGGTGGGCAAGGACATCGCCGAAGAAAACGAGAGTCGATGTGACATTTATTTAATGCCTTTTTCTAATCACTTGTTCGCGCTTTTTGCTCGCCTGCGCGTGCTCACTCATTTTACGATTTTCTCTTTCTTCTGATCTTTTTTTTCTACCCTGGAGTAAATGTGGGGGGAGGGGTATATCCGATAAATAGATAGTCATTTTTGTCGTAAATGTGCATTTTTTTTTTCTCTGATGATTAGTTTTTTTCCCCCTTAGTGTTGAATTCTTATATATATATATTTTTTAAGAGCGTATCAGTATTTTCAATATTAAATTCAATTTATAGAATTCGGGATTCAATTCATTTACAGTTTTTTGTTTTGTTTTTTTGAGAAATATGTCCCGTGCTAGAATGATTAGCGTGCTTGACTAATGATCAAAGGGACTTGGGTTCGAGCCCCAGATACAGTCGCTCAAAAAAGTATCCGAACACTATGGCTGATTATAGAATTCAGAAAAAATATCTGGCAACGATTTTTTTTAGAAATTAGTGATCTGGCAACCTTCGTGTCACGTGACACGAAGGTTGCCAGATCACTAATTTCTAAAAAAAATCGTTGCCAGATGTTTTTTCTGAATTCTGTAATCAGCCATAGCGTTCGGATACTTTTTTGAGCGACTGTACAGTATGGATGCTTGCGTTGTCTTTCTGCTGAGGTCTCGCCTTTCTCACGAGCCTTCTACTATGGCGTATATACTAAAGGCGCCTGTCAGACCTCTATGTCAGGCAGCTGCTTAAGGGAATTCTTTTGGTGGGTTCGTGTTGCTTCATACCTAGAATAACCTTTCTGTGTATGTGTATTTTTTTGTGTGAGTGTATGTATTCAATGGTCTAAATAGTAGTTCACATAGACCCAAGGGCCCCGAATTGCTTTGGGAAGTTGGTCAACTGGATACTTAATAGAAAGATGGAAGCCTCCCATAAAGTTGGCGGGAATTTCTCAGTTTGCAGTTCCTAGGTTCGAGTCCCAGCTGGGTCATCGTTGAGATTTATCTCCGCAAAACACCCCGCTCTGCCTTCGTTCAGTAGGAGAAACCGATGGGTGGAAAGGCCGCCGTCCGTCGAATGGGGCGTTAAGCCGTGTGGGGGAGATCCATACACTGTGCACGTTAAAGAACAAGCTGGATGACCTTGATTGCAGGCTACCATCTGTCTCCTAACAGCTGTTCAGTGGGTCAACTACTCTGAGTCCTAGGGATCCTTGTGATCTGGCCATTTAGCCCATTGTGTGAAAAAAAAGTGCCGTTCAGAGGTAAAACAGCCCAATCCTCCCGCCAAGGTCGTCCAGCGTATTCTTTAACGCAACATTTTATGGCCGTCCTGCACGTGGAAAAGCAACTTAGAACCGACGAACGGCAGCCTTTCCAAGGTCATCGGTGTCCCCTTTCTCACAGATGTCAGATTAAGATTAGAGGTCCTATACAGTCAGAGGTTCAATTGAAATTGTCTTAAAGTAAAAGAAAGGTAACTTCGATAAGATAGCTACTAAAGCTTATTTCTACCCTCATTATATTCCTCTTAATCACACGCATGACATCAAAAGGCCGCCGTCCGTCGGATGGGACGTTAAGCCGTGGTCACGTGTGCATGAGAGCTATACCCTGTGCACGTTAAAGAACATACTGGCCTTGACTGGAGGCTACCATCTTTCTCCCAACAGCAGTTCCAATGGGTCCCCTCCCCCAACTTTCTCTGAGCCTTTGGGTTCCTTGTGACCTGGCCATTTAGCCCATTGTGTGGAAAAAAGTACCGCTCAGACGTAAACCAAACATGATATCAAAAAGCACAAACAGGTGGCTGTCGACTCGATTTTCCAACCTCTGACTATATAGGATCTCTAAATAGGAATATCGAAAAAATCGCAACACAGACAAGGTGAGAATTTGAACCTGGGATCATCAGATTACTAGCCTAGCACTACCAATACATTCAGCCTCTGTCCCATCGAATAAAATGAAAATCTTCAATATCAAAATTAAAGAGAAAAATCTCCACCACTCAATATACTACTGATGATCCAACTTTCCATCTACAAAATTCGACTGAAGACCCAACCTTCCATCTTCAAAATTCATTCAACTGAAGACCAAATCTTCCATCTTCAAATTTCGCCTGAAAGCCCAACCTTCCATTTTCAACATTCGACTGAAGACCCAACCTTCCATCTTCAAAATTCATTCAACTGAAGACCAAATCTTCCATCTTCAAATTTCGCCTGAAAACCCAACCTTCCATTTTCAACATTCGACTGAAGACTCAGCCTTCCATCTTCAAAATTCAATTGAAAACCGAACCTTCCATCTTCACAATTCAATGAAAGACCGAACCTTCCTTCTTGAAAATTCAACTGAAGACCAAATCTTCAGTTGGGAGTCCTTCTAAAAAGTGTCAAGTTTCTAACCAATGATTCCTTTGTAGTCAGGGTCGGATATTGAAAAGCATTTAGATGAGGAAAGAGGGTGGCAGCAATTGCTTGAAGGACTGAATTGAATTCGAGCGGACCTAAACGCGAATCCGGTATTGGTTTTATTTCATTGTTCTTTTTTTCTAAATTTATTTTCACCAAATAGTGCAATATACGTAGGGCGTCAAAATATAAAAGAGAATTTAGTTACCATTCGAGCACAAATCAACTTGTGTGAACATGCATTCTTTGGCAAGTTTTCAAATTTGCGAATATCACTAGTCGTGCCCCCCTCCACATTGGGGCGGGGGTGGCTCAGTCGGTAGGGCGCCAGGCTCGTAATCTGTAGTTCCCAGGTTCGAGTCCCAGCTGGGTCAGCGTTGAGATTTATCTCCGCAAAATTCCCCGCCCTGCCCACGGTCAGTAGGGGACACCGATGGGCTTGGAAAGGCCGCCGTCCGTCGGATGGGACGTTAAGCCGTGGCCCCGTGTGCGGGAGAACCCTGTGCACGTTAAAGAACACGCTGGATGGCCTTGACGGGAGGCTACCATCTGTCTCCCAACAGCTGTTCCAGTGGGTCCCCTCCCCCAACCTTCTCTGAGCCTTCGGGGTCCATGTGACCTGGCCATTTAGCCCATGGTGTGCAAAAAAGTGCCGCTCAGAGGTAAAACAACCCAACAACCCAAGCAAAGATCATCACATATCGAATGAAAGAGCATTTAATTTGGAATAATAAATATTGATTTAAATGAATAAAAAGTTGACTACGCAGTTCAAGTAAAATAAAAGCTTTCTGGCTTCAGACACTTTAAGGGTTAATCTTTCCAATAAGGTTACAATTAACCTCTCCTTCAGCCACCCACATAAATAAGTAACGCTAATTAGTAGGGTTGAAGAAGAAATACAAAAAATAAAATCACACTTTCTCAGGACCAGCCCATTGCAGACAGTATCCTATTAAGTGCAAGAAAGCATCCGGGGAAAAAACAACACTTAACTGCTCGTTTTTTTTCTAGCGCACGAATGCACTTTATTTGGGTGCGATCGCTTATTGAAATGTAGGCTAATGTGTGGGTTGAAGTAAATGATAGGATCAATTAACAGCTGAAATGCATTAGAAAGGAGTACAAAGGCTGAACTGCAAAATGTCTCCGTTTTCATGCGCTATTGGCTAAGAGGAATATTCTCAAGTGTTTTGTTCTCCCTATCCATAAACCTAGATGATCTTGGGATGATTCTCACCTGTTTAAATCATTAACGAAACATTATAGAAAAGGCTAAGGACAGGCACTCCCTTAATTGCCAGGCTAATGAACTACTTTAAGAGTCGACTACAGATATTCGTTTCAGACGCGTTTTTCTTCTTTTTTTTTTTGTTTTCTTAATGGGACGTGTTACCCGTCTGCTACCTATTCCTGTCAGAAATCAGTTCCACCACCTAGGAAACGGATATTTTCACGTACTTTACGTCCACATCATATTTTATAAAATACGTAATCCAAAAAGCGACATAGTCCTAGCTGGGTCAGCGTTGAGATTTATCTCCGCAAAATTTCCCCGCCCTGCCCACGGTCAGTAGGGGACACCGATGGGCTTGAAAAGGCCGCCGTCCGTCGTATGGGACGTTAAGCTGTGGCCCCGTGTGCGGGAGAGCCATACCCTGTGCACGTTAAAGAACACGCTGGATGGCCTTGACGGGAGGCTACCATCTGTCTCCCAACAGCTGTTCCAGTGGGCCCCCCCCCCCCCAAACTTCTCTGAGCCTTCGGGGTCCTTGTGGCCTGGCCATTTAGCCCATTGTGTGCAAAAAAGTGCCGCTCAGAGGTAAAACAATCCTATCCAATCCAAAAAGCGACATAGTACTTGAAATCAGGCTAATACCTACTTTGTGCATTTTGCTTTGGCCAGTGTCCTAACAAAATATTACTTTCCATGTTTTGTCAACGGGAATCTTACTTTCAAAACTCTGTAACTTCTAAAATATGCACTTAATGAAAACATGTGACTGAAGATAAATTAAACATCGTAATCAAATCTGTTTAAATCTCGATTTTCAACAATATTCGTTCAGTGTTTTAAGAGTTAGGGAAGCTAGAATATTTCCCAACAGCAATGCGTTATAAGAATTTACCTCAGAAATTAATTAGAACTCAAATATAAGTTCCGTTTAAAACCATTTAATAAAATAAATTACATTTTAGAAGTCTGCGTAATGATTATTTCAAGAAAAAATAAAGCACAACAGCTGAATTTTAAGATTAATAAAAATATAAGAAGAAAAAATTCATGGGCGCCAAAAAAAAAAACGCGAAAAGTAAAAGCAGCAAAATTTAAGAATTCCATAACGATCAACCGTCTAGGTCTAGCGCTTAATGTCCGACCCCGCCTTCTCGTGGTGCAGGCCGTTAGTACCTTTCAAAAGAAATATTCTCTTTTGGAAGGGAATGGCCATCTAAGGCACACTTTTTCCTTTTTTTCAACCCTGCTGAGGAGTGGTCAACTTCACACGTCCTGGTGCTGACCATTTACTACTAGATTGGACTTGTTCATGGATTTGAGCTTGATTATGGATCCTGGACTTGCTGCGCTGGTGGGCCTCTGTTGAGAGAGAATCTGTCGCTGTGTTTTCATTGGTTGCCAACCCTAAGTGAAGAGAAGCATGGGATACCTTATATCAGCTAGTGGATAATTCTGATCAGAAGCCATCGCAGGTACCTGAACCTCACTTAGCTAGTTGGGCATCGTCAAGCCTAAACTGGAGTAATGTGTCTCAGGCAGGCCATATGGCTCTTGAAAAAGTCCACTTGAAAAGGTGGTGCCTGAAGTTCCTATCACATCGGTGACTTCAGCCTTTAGCGGAGGAGGAACAGGTATTTGCCCCATGCCTGAGATCAGGCGGTTGTTTGATATTGTTGGCCTTACCTATCTCAAAAAACCTAGTTTCTTCAAAAATCCTACTAATCATTTTCTCTCTGCAGGAACGTGTAACGTGAGGACATTACATAGAGATTATTCTCTTGATGTCCTCACGCAGGAATTTCAGCGCTATAACCTAGATATTCTAGGCTTGTAAGAGACCAGATGGACAGGTAAAGGTGAGATACTTAAAAATAACTTTAAATTTCTCTTTTCAGGGAGGGAGGATGGAAAGAATCTCCAAGGTGTAGGTTTGCTTCTCAGCAGACACGGATGTCTCTTCTAGGATTGATTGCATTAATGAAAGATTTCTTAGAGTAAAATTTAAAACAAAAAATAAAGACTTGAATGTCATATGTTGTTTTGCCCCCACAGAGGACTCTGATGAAAACGAGAAGGATACGTTTCACAGCCAGCTTCAGAATATATAATTCTATATATAGCCAACTTCTATATATATTTTGAATTCTGTGAAGAAAGGAGATATTTCTCTTGTGCTAGGTGACTCAATGCTAAAATTGGTACTGATTCTAATCTTTGGGCAGGAGTTTTAGGTCCCTTTGGCATTGGTAATTCCAATGGCAATGGAGAACGTCTCTTATAAGTAAGTAAACTTAATGGTTTACGAATAACTAATACATACTAAAAACACCGGGACATTTATAAATATACGTGGGTTTCGCCTGATGGGTTGCATAGGAATATGATAGATTATATTTTAATTAACAGCAAATGGGCCAGTTCAGTTAGGAATACCAGATCATAAAGGGGAGCCGAAATTGGGTTTGATCATTACCTGGTCAAAAGTGTCTTGCAGCTTGAGAAATGCTTTGCTAAGGTTAAGAAAATTGCCTTCAACACTGAAGGTCTGAAAGATCCAGATATAGCCAAATGATAGGCTACTTAGTCATTATGACAATCGTGGTTTGCTTACTGCTGAAGTTGAGAAAGAATGGGATCAGTTTAAACAGGCTTTTCTTGAAACCAACAGTATTCTTTTGGGTAAGAGGAAACAAAATTGAGTGATAAGGCTATGGAACTTATTTCTGAAAGAAAGAATTGCAGGAAGAATATGAATAAACACCCTACTTGTGCTAACAGAAGACATTACAACGAGCTTAATAAACATGTAAAGGATCAGTTAACAGCTGATAAGAATCTTTGGCTTGATAGCTTGGCTGACAAAGCAGAGGAAGCAGTTAGACAGCACAATAGCAGGGGGTTGTACCAGATTGTTAATGTTTTATGTGGGAAGAAACTGACAGGTACACAGGGATTGAGGGATAAATAAGGCAAGGTGGTTGAAGGTAAAGATTCTGTGATGGCTAGGTGGGCTGAGCATTTCAGAGATGTTCGAAATAATGTGATTATTTCTACTCCCATTGCTGGAGCGGGGTTGGTTTTGTCAATATCGTGCTAGGTTGTAGCAGCTGGATTCGTAACTATCCCAGGCTCGAGCCCACACTGTCTGCATTGTAATTTTCTGCGCAAACTCCCATTCTGCCCTCGATGAGAAAGGGAGCGCCGATAGGCTTGGGAAAGTCGCCGTCCATCGGATGGGACGCTATATGCCGAGGTCTGTGTACAGGAGAGCCTTACCCTGTGCAAGTTGCAGGACACGCTGGATGGCCTTGACGAGAGGCTTCCATCTGTCTTCTCAGTATCCAGTTGGTCCCCTTCCCCCAATTTTCTCTGAGCCCTTGGGAACCTTCTAACCTGGCAATTTAACCTACTGCGTTCAAAATAGAGTGCAGCTCAGAGGTAAAACATACTCAGAAGTAATCAACCTTTAAAGAAGTTTAGCAAAATGAATACATCCAATGCAAAAACTTTGAAACTTTCGATTTTGGGGAATATGATTGGAAATTTTACTTAAAAAATGAAACAGAAATAAGCTTTTCGATTGCTTAATAGTTTAAAAGAACGTCCCTCGAATGAAACACTGATTCCTGAGGCTCGTTCTGTTATGCAATCGCTCACCGGCACTGCGTGGCTCGTGGATATCCACGCGCTCTCCTTCAGCGGCACACGTGACCTACAAAACCGGAAAAAGATGATTCGTTCTCATTTCCTGGAAGGTAACAAACGAAACGATCGCGTTTTACCGCACGTAATTTACGACTGTCAGCCGATATCAAAGGAAACACAAACCGCACATTAAAACCTATTTGAGAAACTGCCAATCGATTCACTCCAACCGAGACCACCATATGGTTAATTCCTGTTTGTTTTAGTTTTATCTTTCGAAGAAGATTGTCTCCTGCTTCAGCTCATTTGGTTCGCATTCCTTTAAAATCGTTCTGAATTTTACCTTTCGAAGAAGATTATGTCTTCTTGCTTCAGCTCATTTTGTTGCATTCTTTTAAAATCGTTCTGAATTTTATCTTTTGAAGATTATGTCTCTTGCTTCAACTCATTTTTGTTGCCATTTCTTTAAAATAGTTCTGAATTTTGTCTTTCGAAGAAGATTATGTCTCCTGCTTCAGCTCATTTTGTTGGCATTCCTTTAAAATCGTTCCGAATTTTATCTTTCGAAGAAGATTATGTCTCCTGTTTCAACTCATTTTGTTGGCATTCCTTTAAAATCGTTCTGAATTTTATCTTTTGAAGAAGATTATGTCTCCTGCTTCAACTCATTTTGTTGGCATTCCTTTAAAATCGTTCTGAATTTTATCTTTTGAAGAAGATTATGTCTCCTGCTTCAACTCATTTTGCTGGCATTCTTTAAAATCGTTCTGAATTTTATCTTTTGAAGAAGATTATGTCTCCTGCTTCAACTCATTTTGTTGGCATTCCTTTAAAATCGTTCTGAATTTTATCTTTTGAAGAAGATTATGTCTCCTGCTTCAACTCATCTTGTTGGCATTCCTTTAAAATCGTTCTGAATTTTATCTTTTGAAGAAGATTATGTCTCCTGCTTCAACTCATTTTGCTGGCATTCCTTTAAAATCGTTCTGAATTTTATCTTTCGAAGAAGATTATGTCTCCTGCTTCAACTCATTTTGTTGGCATTCCTTTAAAATCGTTCTGAATTTTATCTTTTGAAGAAGATTATGTCTCCTGCTTCAACTCATTTTGTTGGCATTCCTTTAAAATCGTTCTGAATTTTATCTTTTGAAAAGATTATGTCTCCTGCTTCAACTCATTTTGTTGGCATTCCTTTAAAATCGTTCTGAATTTTATCTTTTGAAGAAGATTATGTCTCCTGCTTCAACTCATCTTGTTGGCATTCCTTTAAAATCGTTCTGAATTTTATCTTTTGAAGAAGATTATGTCTCCTGCTTCAACTCATTTTGCTGGCATTCCTTTAAAATCGTTCTGAATTTTATCTTTCGAAGAAGATTATGTCTCCTGCTTCAACTCATTTTGTTGGCATTCCTTTAAAATCGTTCAGAATTTTATCTTTTGAAGAAGATTATGTCTCCTGCTTCAACTCATTTTGTTGGCATTCCTTTAAAATCGTTCTGAATTTTATCTTTTGAAAAGATTATGTCTCCTGCTTCAACTCATTTTGTTGGCATTCCTTTAAAATCGTTCTGAATTTTATCTTTCGAAGAAGATTATGTCTCCTGTTTCAACTCATTTTGTTGGCATTCCTTTAAAATCGTTCTGAATTTTATCTTTCGAAGAAGATTATGTCTCCTGCTTCAACTCATTTTGTTGGCATTCCTTTAAAATCGTTTGAATTTTATCTTTTGAAGAAGATTATGTCTCCTGCTTCAACTCATTTTGTTGGCATTCCTTTAAAATCGTTCTGAATTTTATCTTTTGAAAAGATTATGTCTCCTGCTTCAACTCATTTTGTTGGCATTCCTTTAAAATCGTTCTGAATTTTATCTTTCGAAGAAGATTATGTCTCCTGTTTCAACTCATTTTGTTGGCATTCCTTTAAAATCGTTCTGAATATTATCTTTTGAAGAAGATTATGTCTCCTGCTTCAACTCATTTTGTTGGCATTCCTTTAAAATCGTTCTGAATTTTATCTTTTGAAGAAGATTATGTCTCCTGCTTCAACTCATTTTGTTGGTATTCCTTTAAAATCGTTCTGAATTTTATCTTTTGAAGAAGATTATGTCTCCTGCTTCAACTCATTTTGTTGGCATTCCTTTAAAATCGTTCTGAATTTTATCTTTTGAAGAAGATTATGTCTCCTGCTTCAACTTATTTTGTTGGCATTCCTTTAAAATCGTTCTGAATTTTATCTTTTGAAGAAGATTATGTCTCCTGCTTCAACTCATTTTGCTGGCATTCTTTAAAATCGTTCTGAATTTTATCTTTTGAAGAAGATTATGTCTCCTGCTTCAACTCATTTTGTTGGCATTCCTTTAAAATCGTTCTGAATTTTATCTTTTGAAGAAGATTATGTCTCCTGCTTCAACTCATTTTGTTGGCATTCCTTTAAAATCGTTCTGAATTTTATCTTTTGAAGAAGATTATGTCTCCTGCTTCAACTCATTTCGTTGGCATTCCTTTAAAATCGTTCTGAATTTTATCTTTTGAAGAAGATTATGTCTCCTGCTTCAACTCATTTTGCTGGCATTCTTTAAAATCGTTCTGAATTTTATCTTTTGAAGAAGATTATGTCTCCTGCTTCAACTCATTTTGTTGGCATTCCTTTAAAATCGTTCTGAATTTTATCTTTTGAAGAAGATTATGTCTCCTGCTTCAACTCATTTTGTTGGCATTCCTTTAAAATCGTTCTGAATTTTATCTTTTGAAGAAGATTATGTCTCCTGCTTCAACTCATTTTGCTGGCATTCCTTTAAAATCGTTCTGAATTTTATCTTTCGAAGAAGATTATGTCTCCTGCTTCAGCTCATTTTGTTGGCATTCCTTTAAAATCGTTCTGAATTTTATCTTTTGAAAAGATTATGTCTCCTGCTTCAACTCATTTTGTTGGCATTCCTTTAAAATCGTTCTGAATTTTATCTTTCGAAGAAGATTATGTCTCCTGTTTCAACTCATTTTGTTGGCATTCCTTTAAAATCGTTCTGAATATTATCTTTTGAAGAAGATTATGTCTCCTGCTTCAACTCATTTTGTTGGCATTCCTTTAAAATCGTTCTGAATATTATCTTTTGAAGAAGATTATGTCTCCTGCTTCAACTCATTTTGTTGGCATTCCTTTAAAATCGTTCTTAATTTTATCTTTCGAAGAAGATTTTGAATCCTGCTTCAACTCATTTTGTTGGCATTCCTTTAAAATCGTTCTGAATTTTATCTTTCGAAGAAGATTATGTCTCCTGCTTCAGCTCATTTTGTTGGCATTTCTTTAAAATCGTTCTGAATTTTATCTTTCTAAGAAGATTGTGTCTCTTGCTTCAGCTAATTTTTGTTGGCATTCCTTTAAAATCATTCTGAACACTGAAGCCGATTTTCTACGATATAAATTTAGAAAGCATTGGATTATTTTTATACGGAATTTTTTGTTTTTAATTTCCACATAACTCATTTTTCGTTTCATTACTGGGTGAGATTGTATTACCTCTTGACGGCACTATTTTTTGTGCAGAGAATGTGTTAAATGACCAAGGCACGAGGACCCCCAAGGTAGCCTCCCGTCAAGGCCATCCAGCGTGTTTTTTAACATGCACTCTCCCGAAAACATTTTTAACATGCACTCTCCCGAAAACGGCCATGGCTTTACATGCCCTTCGATGGACGGTGGCCTTTCAAAGTCCATTGGTCTACTGACTGATGGGCTTGGAAAAGCCATCGTCCTTCTGATGGTTCCCAGAAAGGCCGTTGTCCATCGGATGGTTCAGTTCCCTCGGTCAGTAGCCATCAGATGGTTCGGTTCAATCAGTCAGTAGCCATCGGATGGTTCGGTTCCCTCGGTCAGTAGCCATTGGATGGTTCGGTTCCCTCGGACAGTAGCCATCAAATGGTTCGGTTCCTTTGGACAGTAGCCATCGGATGGTTCGGTTCCCTCGGTCAGTGGCCATCAGATGGTTCGGTTCCCTCGGTCAGTAGCCATCAGATGGTTCGGTTCCCTTGGTCAATAGCCATCGGATGGTTTGGTTCCCTTGGTCAGTAGCCATCAGATGGTTCGGTTCCCTTGGTCAATAGCCATCGGATGGTTTGGTTCCCTTGGTCAGTAGCCATCAGATGGTTCGGTTCCCTCGGTCAGTAGCTATCGGATGGTTTGGTTCCCTCGGTCAGTAGGGGAATTTAGTTTAATCTGTTTTTGCTCATCCGTTCTGCGTACGAAGTTTGGTTCCCTCGGTCAGTAGCCATCGGATGGTTTGGTTCCCTCGGTCAGTAGCCATCGGATGGTTCGGTTCCCTCGGTCAGTAGCCATTGGATGGTTCGGTTCCCTCGGTCAGTAGCCATTGGATGGTTCGGTTCCCTCGGTCAGTAGCCATCGGCCTACTGATCGAGAACCTGGGAACTGCAGATTACGAGCGTGGCGTGCTACCGACTGAGCCTCCCCGTCCCTGTTCATTGAAGATCAGACTTTTAAACAGCATGTATGATAGTACGATGAAAATGCACAAAACTTGAGATATAATAATAAACCATAAGCTAGAATTCCTAGGGATAGCTTAATATAGTAAATAAATGGGGGTAAAGAAACTCTCAAGCAACCCGATTACATGTAGATCTGAAAAAAGCCTATCAGTAAAATCCTCAACAGTAAAGATCTGCAAGAAAAGCGAGACCTCAACAGAAAGACAACACGCATTAGAAAGGAAAGCATCCATACTTTACCTGATGCTCGAATCCAAGGTTCTTTTATCTCGAAGGCAAGCATCCGCTTCAAATTCTAAAGTTTATTATTTTAATTACAAAAAATTTTCATAAACTGTACTTATTACTTACAGTTTATGAATTGCTATTATTATTAATTTTACTTTAATTATTATTATTTATTTTATTAATTCATAATCCGATATAAAATTAAATGAGCCTACGTTTATTTTCCTTTCTCCCGTCTACGTTTCATTTTAGCCGTCTACGTTTCATTTTAAGCAAGAATAAATTCGAACAACGCCTTAAAATGAAGGATTCTTCATTTAATAAAAGCAAACAATACGTTACTTAGAAAGGCCAGAGTCCCTCGGACAAGGTGTTAATCGAACACCCTAGTTCCTTTCACAAATTATCTCCGCAAAATTCCCCGCCCTGCCCACGGTCAGTAGGGGACACCGATGGGCTTGGAAAGGCCGCCGTCCGTCGGATGGGACGTTAAGCCGTGGCCCCGTGTGCGGTAGAGCCATACCCTGTGCTCGTTAAAGAACACGCTGGATGGCCTTGACGGGAGGCTACCATCTGTCTCCCAACAGCTGTTCCAGGGTCCCCTCCCCCAACCTTCTCTGAGCCTTCGGGGTCCATGTGACCTAGCCATTTAGCCCATGGTGTGCAAAAAAGTGCCCCTCAGAGGTAAAACAACCCAACCCAACCTTTCACAAAACCCAGAGTATTTGAATCGTTCTTATCTTTTCATTTATCACTCTATATTACCAATTTAAAAAATGGCTATTGGGGGCTCCAAAAAAAATATCTAATAAACAATCACAAGGATCGTAGATGAAAGGGAATCACCTTTAAGAAGACGCCCTAATAAAGAAGCAAATAACAAAATAAATACCCAGCATCCACATGCTGATTTCATTTTTATACATCATAAATATCCCTAAAAAAAGAAACTCTATGTACCTAACTCGTGCTCTTCTCCGTAGTCAGCAATTTTGATCCCTCATTTTGATGCTTCTGGGTATTATATAATCGATTCCGAATGTTCCCTCTCTTAAACTACTTTCATTTGAATTTAACGGAAGCCATAAATAGATATTAAATCTCTCGACTTTAATGTCACCCTCTCGTGCACGTGCACGAGAGTCGGCGACGACGTGTTCACCAACCGCGACGGTTATTTATCGCTCTACTTTTCAGTTTCGCGGCTTTTACGGCACGTGCGACGATTTTATTCGAGCGTAGAGAAAGTGGCCATTTGACGTCACGACCTGTTGCTTCTGTTTGCTATGCTCGGTAAGTATTGCTAAGGTCGACTCTTCCTTCGTACGTAGAACGGATGAGCAAAAACAGATTAAAACGCCTTTAAAAAAAAAAGGGGCGGGGGTGGCTCAGTCGGTAGCGCGCCAGGCTCGTAATCTGTAGTTCCCAGGTTCGAGTCCCAGCTGGGTCAGGGTTGAGATTTATCTCCGCAAAATTCCCCGCCCTGCCCACGGTCAGTAGGGGACACCGATGGGCTTGGAAAGGCCGCCGTCCGTCGGATGGGACGTTAAGCCGTGGCCCGTGTGCGGGAGAGCCATACCTTGTGCACGTTAAAGAACACGCTGGATGGCCTTGACGGGAGGCTACCATCTTCCTCCCAACAGCTCTTCCAGTGGGTCCCCTCCCCCAACCTTCTCTGAGCCTTCGGGGTCCATGTGACCTGGTCATTTAGCCCATGGTGTGCAAAAAAGTGTCGCTCAGAGGTAAAACAACCCAACCCTTTAAAAAACTCTGATAATTCTCAAATTCCTTCGCAATTGAAGTGTATTGGACTTGTAGCATTTTATTTTCTGATATCACCTGTGATCAGACACTCAAAAGTTAACAGATTATCTGACCAGGTTTGTAATATGTAGTTCCCAATTCGAGTCCCACCAGTGGCAGCTTAGAAATTTATCAACCCCCACTTTATTCTTTATCAGAAAGGCAACACTTAGAAAGGCTACCATCCTTCCAATGGGGCGCTAGGCCGTGGCTCCCTATGCAGGAGAGCCATATCATGTGCACGTTAAAGAATACAGTAGATGGTCTTAGCGAAAGGTTTCCACCAATCTCCTAACAGATGTCCTTGAAACCCCTTCCCCAAGGGGGTTGTCCTTAAAATTACGTAACGCTGCTTTATCCGTTTTTTAGCCCTGTTCCACATGTAATGCCATTACGTATTACGTAAAACTTTCTTTTTTTTTTGGAATGGTTTTTCACTTTAGCCGTCCCATGGCTGAGTGGTTAGCGCGCTTGGCTACTGATCTAAGGGACCTGGGTTCGAGTCCCGGGTAAGGCATGGATGTATATGACGTTTTTCTGCTGAGGTCCTGCCATCCTCACAGGCCTTCTACTGTGGCATATAAACTGACAGGCTCCTGTCAGACCTCTGTGGCAAGCAGCTGCTTGAGGGGGTATTTTTTTTTCTTCACTTTTCGTATTATGATTAGCATAGCAAATGAATGCTAAGGTAATGCAAGTTAATTATAAATATATTAAATTAACTAGCATAATATCAGACATATTAAAATAAATTAGCTGATGGAAAATGAAAAATATTGCTAATGTCGGAAATCAGATGCCATTTTAGATTTGCATAAGGCTACCTCTGAATCTTCCCGTCCCCCATGTAATACTACATAACAAATTCCCTAATTTCCCCCTCCCCTGAAGTGTTACGCAATTTTTGCGCTACCCCCTATGAAGCTTGATTCTTTTTTCTTATGTATGATCTGGTCATGTGACTCATCACAAAAAAGTGCCAGTCGGAAGTAAAACAATCCAACTTTGGTGATAAAAATAAATTATTAGTTTGCGATAACACCGCCCCCCCCCCCCCCCCCCTACAGTCTGCGCACATCTCATAGGTCATTCACGATTAAAAAAAAAACTAGAATATACTTTTTTTTTTTTCATTGGTAAGTCACGTACAATCTACGAAGGGTGCTCACTGTGTTTAAATATGGATGTTAGAAAAAAGAAAATAATTCTAATCGCTTATCTAATTTCTTCACCAATACATTCGATAATATATCTTCGATGTCCGCTATCTTTACATCCAACCCCCGGGAGACATACCAAATTGAATTGCCCATAAATTTCCTTAACAACTGATGTACACCTTTGTTTTTCTTCCTTTTTGTAAAGTGATATCCAAGTCCCTTGGCAATCAACTTCGCTAAATTGCATCCAACGCAAACAACGTCTTTTTAAACGCATTAAGTGTGATCAGTGAACTCACCCCTATAGAGCCGATACACAAAGCAGGTCGCACGTCCACGAGATTGCAGAAATTATCTTTATGTATTCTGAATCGAGATACCAGATTGAGATTTCGTATGCTTGTTATCTCTTCGAGCTGGTAGGAACGTACTCTGTTTCGTCGACTAATTCAAACTGCCTAATTGGGATCATTCTGTTTATTTGTTGTTTGCGCGCTTCTTTTGCGAATCCCCGACAAGATTTTTCTGCCTTAAACCTCTCCGTTTCAGATGGGAAGAGAACAGTTATTATTATCATCATTTTTTTTTCTCTTCGGAAACGCTCTGGGGTATTTGAATATTCATATTTTTAATCCTCACCGTTACACTTGTCGACACAAACACCGTTTAATTATAGAGCACACCAAACCCTGTTTTCTGATACCTCGGAAGAAAAACTACACGCGCTTGTGATTGTTAATGGCACACGTTGCGATGGTTACCGCCTGATGCAATCGCGCGGGCAAATGAAACCTGTTGCGCTGCTCCGGTTGTTGAGCTCGTGAGACCTACACAGAAAAAAAAGAAACTTTGGCATGTCACAGTTCAAAGTGGCATCAACGTAGTAGAAGTCGGAATGCGATAGAGTCGAGGTTGGGTTGGGTTGTTTTACCTCTGAGCGGCAGTTTTTTGCGCACCATGGGCTAAATGGCCAGGTCACAAGGACCCCGAAGGCTCAGAGAAGGTTGGGGGAGGGGACCCACTGGAACAGCTGTTGGAAGACAGATGGTAGCCTCCCGTCAAGGCCATCCAGCATGTTCTTTAACGTGCACAGGGTATGGCTCTCCAGCACACGGGGCCACGGCTTAACGTCCCATCCGACGGACGGCGGCCTTTCCAAGCCCATCGGTGTCCCCTACTGACCGTGGGCCGGGCGGGGAATTTTGCCAAGATAAATCTCAACGCTGATCCAGCTGGGACTCTAACCTGGGAACTACAGATTACGAGCCTGGCGCGCTACTTACTGAGCCACCCCCGCCTCTAGAGTCGAGGAATTTATTTGTTGGCAGTGTTTCGTCCTATTAGAAACCCAAAAAGGAACAGAACTATTTTGTCAACGACATAAGTTGCAAATTATGAATGTACTGTTTTCATCTCTGAGGGTATGGCTTTGTTCATATTTAGGTTCGACAACTGATTTTGTAAGTAAACAGTCAATGCTCATTCAGTGAAGAGTGCTGAGGTGCAAAGAGCCTCGGGTTCGAATCACGGATAAGAGAGAGATTTTTCCATTTTACTGTGCTCTCTCACACATAATGTTTATAAATTAATTTTGTCAGACTTCACTAGAAAGTGTAATGTATAATATATCAGTTTCTGTTACGCACTCTTGGATATTGGGTATCGTGTGTAAGTTGACAATTGTTATCGTTGATCACTTTTATCGTGAGATCGTGCCAGTGATAACTGGCACACCGTATTAGATTTCTCAAACTAAAATGAGCGAAAAAATTAAACTCACTTTTATCTGAATCTGCTGTATACTCCAAGGTGTAATTAATGTCTTATCATTGTCTCTTTCACTATTGGTAATATTCGTTGACAATTAAAAATAATTTTAAAATAAATCTTCATGGATACTTTCCCACTTTAGTTAATGACGACAATGACACAAATGACTGGTCATCGGTCTGTTATTTTCGTACAGTGCTACCTATTAAAGTCGCAATTCCCCCCCCCATCTCTCACCCCTTCCATTGCGCAGGGGGCGGGGGTGGCTCAGTCGGTAGCGCGCCAGGCTCGTAATCTGTAGTTCCCAGGTTCGAGTCCCAGCTGGGTCAGCGTTAAGATTTATCTCCGCAAAATTCCCCGCCCTGCCCACGGTCAGTAGGGGACACCGATGGGCTTGGAAAGGCCGCCATCCGTCGGGTGGGACGTTAAGCCGTGGCCCCGTGTGCGGGAGAGCCATACCCTGTGCACGTTAAAAAACACGCTGGATAGCCTTGACGGGAGGCTACCATCTGTCTCCCAACAGCTGTTCCAGTGGGTCCCCTCCCCCAACCTTCTCTGAGCCTTCGGGGTCCTTGCGACCTGGCCATTTAGCCCATGGTGTACAAAAAAGTGCCGCTCAGAGGTAAAACAACCCAACCCAACCATTGCGCAGCACACGCACCATATTACGAAAACCATTGTCGATTCCGGAAGTTCACAATGCCCATATTTCAAAGTGAACTTGTCTGCACGCAGTTCGATACGGTTCCAAAAAAAAATAATTAAAGCAGTAGATACATCGTTTATTTTTGGAGGTTGGTATCAACAGACTGGTCGATCCTGTTTTACCGGGTATCTTCTTAACGTTCAATAATCTTCGAAAACACCTCACCTGCTCCCCACACCTACATAGCCAGCGATCACTGAGGCTTTAACTAAGAAAAAAAAAAGGCTTTAAAACTCAACGCGCCGCTTAAAAGTAAAGCCTTTCATCTGTTTACTTGTTCTAACGAGATAACAGAAAGGGGGAAAATGTCTTTTACTGCTCGTGACTTTGAAATGAAGCAAATGAAGAGGAGATACCGACATTTCATTTTCAACAACACTCATTTGCCATTTTTCACTGTCTGGGGTTTCACGCGAAACAAAACTTGGCACGGATTCAAAAGGTTTCAACACTTCAATGCGCAGTTGAAGACGTTCTACATTTTCCTGATGAGAATTTTTAAAATTTTTAGTTTTCACTGTTCACCAGCGGCATAGCGAGAGTGGTAATAGAGGAGATTGAGTCTCAGGATTTGAAGACTTGACAGCTCTCATTGACTTGTCAATCAATCCATGATCTATGAGAGCTGTCGAAACTTCAACTGCACAGTCTCATAGTCTCCTCGATTGCAACTCACTCTACTCCCCAGTTTTACATACGGACAATTATATTTATCTATATATCAATATACGAATCACCCAGCTGGGTCAGCGTTGAGATTTATCTCCGCAAAACTCCCCGCCCTGCCCACAGTCAGTAGGGGACACCGATGGGCTTGGAAAGGCCGCTGTCCATCGGATGGGACCTTAAGCCGTGGCCCCGTGAGCGGGAGAGATATACCCTGTGTACGTTAAAGAACACACTGGATGGCTTTGATGGGAGGCTGCCATCTGTCTCCAAACAGCCGTTCCAGTGGGTCCCCTCCCCAAACCTTCTCTGAGCCTTCGGGGTCCATGTGACCTGGTCATTTAGCCCATGGTGTGCAAAAAAGTGCCGCTCAGAGGTAAAACAACCCAACTCATATGCGAATCAACATCGGAATGATATTTTCAAAGCAGCAGAGGATTGTTTTATGCTCAAGAGGTAATCGTTATCTTCAAAGATTGATGCTTGGTGTCTTTCAATCAATCTATGTCTCTGGGGAGGGGCGGGGGTGGCTCAGTCGGTAGCGCGCCAGGCTCGTAATCTGTAGTTCCCAGGTTCGAGTCCAAGCTGGGTCAGCTTTGAGATTTATCTCCGCAAAATTTCCCCGCCCTGCCCACGGTCAGTAGGGGACACCGATGGGCTTGAAAAGGCCGCCGTCCGTCGGATGGGACGTTAAGACTTGGCCCCGTGTGCGGGAGAGCCATACCCTGTGCACGTTAAAGAACACGCTGGATGGCCTTGACGGGAGGCTACCATCTGTCTCCCAACAGCTATTCCAGTGGGTCCCCTCCCCAACCTTCTCTGAGCCTTCGGGGTCCTTGTGGCCTGGCCATTTAGCCCATGGTGTGCAAAAAAGTGCCGCTGAGAGGTAAAACAATCCAATTTAATGTCTCTGGGGAAGGCAAGAATAGGGCTCTCTCCCACCTCCTGGAATTCGAAAAAATACACTCGATATATAGATTCTTCATTAGAGTTCGGACACATAAAAGCCAGCAACTTTTCTGCAGATTATGGTAGAGCTAACAGCCATGCCTTCAAACTGGAATTGTAAACCGGACTTTTGCAGTGTCACTACGAACCTACACGATACTTGCGACATAGCTTGAGCGCAGCTGGGGAAACCATGCGACTGCGCAGTTGACGCTGCGATAGTTCTCATGGACCATAAGACAATGATCCATCAATCACGTATCAAATCAACCTATGATCTACAGGAACAGTCGAGGCTTCAACTGCGCAGTCGCATAGTCTCCCCCTTTGACACTTAAGCTGCGTCACTGAAAAGGACCCTAAGTAAACAATATCTCGTTGACAATGCAATTTAATTTATTATTCGTTTTTTTATATATAAAATAATTTTATCTTCTTTCCCCCTTAGACACCCCCCTTGACCTCTCCCGGTCTCTGCTGTCGTCCAGAGTGCCAGTGATGACCCTTGACGTCACGACTCCGGCCAGGTCGCTCATGACCCCACCGTCCGAACCAGAAGAGAGGAGGTCTGTCTCCAGCGACGGATTATCTCCAAGTGATGAGGTAAATGCTCTTAGCTAATTTTTATGCTTGAAATTGCAATTACGAATTAGAAGGTGAAAGGAATTAGAGGATCATTTTGGAGCTTAAATTTAATATGCTTTTAAAATAGAAATTTAATTCTTTAAAAACGTTCTTGGGGTATATATTAATAGCGGAGAATATTCTTATACTACCCACCATCCCACTTAGTGACATTTCTATGTAATTAAAATGAAAAGTTCCTTTCAAAGTTCCCTTTCAAAATAAGCTTTTTATTAAAAACAAAATGTCACGGAAAATAGTTGAAGATTTCCTTGATTTTTCAATCGTATTTGTTTACGATTTAAAATATTATTTAAAATAGAACCATTTAACAGCAGACGCTGTAAAGACAGGCTCGTAATCTGCAGTTCCTAGGTTCGAGTCTCAAATGTATGGGTCTCCCCTCCTCCAACCTTCTCTGAGCCTTCGGGGTCTTTGTGACCTGGCCATTATCTCCGAAAAATTCCCATTTCTGCTCTCAGTAGGTGACACCGATGAGCTTGGTAAAAGTAAAGTTCTCTCTCCGTCCGTCCTCCAGATGAATCCGATCGCCTTGTCAAGGAGAGCCATACTCTTTGCAGTTTAAAAACACACTGGATGACCTTGACGGGAGCTTTCCATCTGTCTCCTAACAGCTGTTCAGTGGATTCTCTTACTCAGGCGTTGTCTCCTAACAGCTGTCCAGTGGATTCTCTTACTCATGCGTTGTCTCCTAACAGCTGTCCAGTGGATTCTCTTACTTAGGCGTTGTCTCTTAACAGCTGTCCAGTGGATTCTCTTACTCAGGCGTTGTCTCCTAACAGCTGTCCAGTGGATTCTCTTACTCAGGCGTTGTCTCCTCAACAGCTGTCCAGTGGATTCTCTTACTCAATCGTTGTCTCTTAACAGCTGTCCAGTGGATTCTCTTACTCAGGCGTTGTCTCTTAACAGCTGTCCAGTGGATTCTCTTACTCAGGCGTTGTCTCCTAACAGCTGTCCAGTGGATTCTCTTACTCAGGCGTTGTCTCCTAACAGCTGTCCAGTGGATTCTCTTACTCAGGCGTTGTCTCCTCAACAGCTGTCCAGTGGATTCTCTTACTCAATCGTTGTCTCTTAACAGCTGTCCAGTGGATTCTCTTACTCAGGCGTTGTCTCCTAACAGCTGTCCAGTGGATTCTCTTACTCAGGCGTTGTCTCCTCAACAGCTGTCCAGTGGATTCTCTTACTCAATCGTTGTCTCTTAACAGCTGTCCAGTGGATTCTCTTACTCAGGCGTTGTCTCTTAACAGCTGTCTAGTGGATTCTCTTACTCAGGCGTTGTCTCCTAACAGCTGTCCAGTGGATTCTCTTACTCAGGCGTCTTCTCTCGGCCCTTATGTCTCATTTAGTTCATTATGTGCGCAAAAGTACCGCTCAGAAGTGAAATTAATG
Source organism: Ryuthela nishihirai (assembly GCA_038380435.1). Lineage (NCBI taxonomy): Eukaryota > Metazoa > Arthropoda > Arachnida > Araneae > Heptathelidae > Ryuthela > Ryuthela nishihirai. Next base: position 13,176,253 of record JAWZYU010000016.1, on the reverse strand, counting down.
AAATATCGAAATCCTTAAAATGGCGAAAACTGAAAGAATTGTTGCAGAAACTTAAAAACGCTTTTTTTTTAATGTTTAATTACATCTGTTGCTTTAATCAACTTTCGAGGTAAATTCTTATTCAAAGCAAGTTGCCGTTTGCAGTACTTGTTCAAAACAAGCAGCAAAGTTGCTGTTAAATATTTCAGTTTCTATGACTCTTTAAATATCAAAAAAATTTGCTGAAAAATTGAAATTTAGATTAATCCAATTAAGATTTTCATCTCCTCATGTGTCTGCTATCCACTTGATAGCGTATTCACGTGTTCTTTTATACGATCAATATCAACACATTGAGTTATTCCGTCAAAGGCATTCACTTAATATGTTCTTTAACGTGTACAGTGGGGCGGGGGTGGCTCAGTCGGTAGCGCGCCAGGCTCGTAATCTGTAGTTCCCAGGTTCGAGTCCCAGCTGGGTCAGCGTTGAGATTTATCTCCGCAAAATTTCCACGCCCTGCCCACGGTCAGTAGGGGACACCGATGGGCTTGAAAAGGCCACCGTCCGTCGGATGGGACGTTAAGCCGTGGACCCGTGTGCGGGAGAGCCATACACTGTGCACGTTAAAGAACACGCTGGATGGCCTTGACGGGAGGCTACCATCTGTCTCCCAACAGCTGTTCCAATGGGTCCCTTCCCCCAACCTTCTCTGAGCCTTCGGGGTCCTTGTGGCCTGGCCATTTAGTCCATGGTGTGCAAAAAAGTGTCGCTCAGAGGTAATCCAATCCAAACGTGCACAGTGTATGGCTCTCCAGAGCATAGGGACACTGCTTAAGAGATGGCTGATGCCTTTTCCAAGCCCTGCGGTGTCGCAGTTTTCACCCAGAGAAGATCTTGCCATTGAGTAGGCAGAGAAAATATCAACGCAAACACAGTGAGGGGGATTTACCTCTAAATGCACTTTACTTGCACACAATAACCTAAATGGCCAGGTCACAAGAACTCCAAAGGTTGAGAGAAATTTGTAGAAAGTTTGGTTAGTTGTTTTACCTCTGAGCTGCACTTTTTCCACACAGTAGGCTAAATGGCCAAGTCACAAAGACCCCGAAGGCTCAGAGAAGGTTGGGGGAGGAGACCCACTGGAACAGCTGTTGGGAGACAGATGGGAGCCTCCCATCAAGGCCATCCAGCGTGTTCTTTAACGTGCATAGGGTAGGGCTCTCCCGCACACGGGGCCACGGCTTAACGTCCCATCAGACGAACGGCTGCCTTTCCAAGCCCATCAATGTCCCCTACTGACCGAGTCCCCTACTGCGGGCAGGGCGGTGAGTTTTGCGGATTCCAGCTGGGTCAGCTGGTCAGATTCCAGCTGGGTCAGATTCCAGCTGGGTCAGATTCCAGCTGGGTCAGATTCCACCAGGGATTCCAGCTGGGTCATTTTGCGTTCCAGCTGGGTCAGCGTTGAGATAAATCTCAACGCTGACCCAGCTGGAACTCGAACCTGGGAACTGCAGATTACGAGCCTGGCGCACTACCGACTGAGCCACCCCCGTCACTTGTAGGAAGGGAACTCACTGAACAGCTGTTAGGAAACAGATAGAAACCTCGAATCAGAGTCATCCATCGTGTTCTTTAACGTGATTAACAGATTATGAGCCTGGATCGGTTCCCCGTCGCACATAGTGAGGACTCAAACATGAAATATGCAAGGGAAGGTCTTAATTAAAAGTGAAGCTTTAGACAAAAAAAGTTTTGAGAATGGAATCCAAGGCCACTTGATGGCATATTATACATATATTACCCTGCTCTACTTAACCCCAGACTAAACTTTCCAGGTTGGCTCAATCAGTAGCGCCCCAGATTCTTAATCTGCAGATCCCAGCTTGGACTCCGAGCTGGGACACCGTTGAGAATTATCTCCACAAAACTCGCCCTTCCCACGGTCAGTACAGACACCTATGGGCTTGGAAAGGCAGCCGTCCGTCGGATGGGACGTAATCTATGGCCCCGTATGCGGAAGAGTCATACTCTGTGCATACTAAAGAACACGCTGAATGGCCTTAACTGGAGGCTACCGTCTGTTTCCCAACAACTGTTCCAATGGGTCTCCTCTCCTCCAACCTTCTCTGAGTTTGGTTTGTTTTACCTCTGAGCGGCACTTTTTTGCACACCATGGGCTAAATGGTCAGGTCACATGGACCCCGAAGGTTCAGAGAAGGTTGGGGGAGGGGACCCACTGGAACAGCTGTTGGGAGACAGATAGTAGCCTCCCGTCAAGGCCATCCAGCGTGTTCTTTAACGTGCACAGGGTATGTCTCTCCCGCACACGGGGCCACTGCTTAACGTCCCATCCGACGGACGGCGGCATTTTCAAGCCCATCGGTGTTCCCTACTGACCGTGGGCAGGGCGGGGAATTTTGCGGAGATAAATCTCAACGCTGACCCAGCTGCGACTCGAACCTGGGAACTACAGATTACGAGCCTGGCGCGCTAACGACTGAGCCACCCCCGCCCCCACCTTCCCTGAGCCTTCGGGGTCTGTGTGATCTGGCCATTTAGCCAGTTGTGTGCAAAAACGTGCCGCTCAGAGGTAACCCAACTAAACTTTCCATTAACTGAAGAAATTAATGAAATGTCTCAATTGGAAGACAGCCTAACATCTTATTAAGAGGTCAAATATTCGGATCCCATTCATATTTCTGCCTCGTTTTATTTTTACCGCATTTTTCAATTGCTCTAAATTTGAAAAGTATTTGCCTGTGCTATCATTATTATTGACTTTCTCGCATAATGTTGAATATCATTTCTGTCCAATACGTCCAATATCACTTTCAAATACACTACAAATGTTCATTTCTTATTTTTCCTTTTTTTTTTGCAGTCATTGAATTGTGAGATTCGGCCAACAGTTGTAAAGAAAGGTCGAGAGAGAACGCTTCTGCCTTGTGAGGTGTGTGGGAAAGCCTTCGACAGACCCTCTTTACTAAGGAGGCACATGAGAACGCACACAGGTAAGTAAGATGGCATCGACTAGTGAGATTATCATTTTAATTAAGTATGTTCTACTGGAAAAAAAATAAAACAAAATACGATTCGGCTAAAACATCAGAAGAATTATTATTTCTTTAGGTACAACCTAAGAATTCCAAAAGAGTCTTTAGGTTGCTATAAGATGCGCTATTTTGCACACAATGGGCTCAAAATAAAAGTCACAAGGATCCCAAGAGCTCAAAGATGGTTGAAGAAAGGGATCACAAGAGCTCAAAGATGGTTGAAGAATAGGATCCCAAGAGCTCAAAGATGGTTGAAGAAAAGGATTGGATTGGATTGTTTTACCTCTGAGCGGCACTTTTTTGCACACCATGGGCTAAATGGCCAGGTCACATGGACCCCGAAGGCTCAGAGAAGGTTGGGAGAGGGGACCCACTGGAACAGCTGTTGGGAGACAGATGGTAGGCTCTCGTCAAGGCCATCCAGCGTGTTCTTTAACGTGCACAGGGTTTGGCTCTCCCGCACACGGGGCCACGGCTTAACGTACCATCCGACGGACGGCGGTATTTTCAAGCCCATCGGTGTCCCCTACTGACCGTGGGCAGGGCGGGGAATTTTGCGGAGATAAATCTCAACGCTGACCCAGCTGTGACTCGAACCTGGGAACTACAGATTACGAGTCTGGCGCGCTACCAACTGAGCCACTCCCGCCCCCCAAGCTCATAGGTAAAACAACCCAACTCAGGACTGAGAATTTAAGTCAGAGTTGCAAAACCTTTGCTTGTCAATGGGTCGCACAAGAGATATTTTCTGAGCCTGCCAGCTTCATTACGAATATTTAATATCAACAACGTAACCTAAAATTAGTTCTGAAAAAACACTGTTTACCTAATTTTGCCATCTACGGCACACTAAAGGCAGAACATTAGAGATAAATCAATACTTCACTGAGAAAATTGCAGAAAAAATTACAATATTTTTTACCAATTTGTAATAACAAGAATCACAAATAATGTCAAATATCGTTTAAATTTTTTACACTCACATAAACTGCCGTTGGTCGCATAAAAATAGGAAAAGGGCCGCGGATTGTGCACCACTGATTTTAGTTGTTATTCAATGCCCCAGATGGGAATAGAATGATTAAGGTTGCTTTCAGTAACTGAACCTCAGTTGTTCTCTAGAAAGTGAGGACCTGGGACCATACTTTTATACAGGGTTGGACTTTGACCTTCCGGGCCTCGGACCATACTTTTATACAGGGCCGGAATTTGACCTTCCGGGCCTCGGACCATACTTTTATACAGGGCCGGACTTTGACCTTCCAAGGTCCTCGGACCATACTTTTACACAGGGCCTGACTTTGACCTTCCGGGCCTCGGACCATACTTTTATACAGGGCCGGACTTTGACCTTCCGGGCCTCGGACCATACTTTTATGCAGTGCCGGACTTTGACGTTGCGAGGCGCTCGGACCATACTTTTATATAGGACCGGACTTCCATATTTTTATACAGGGCCGGACTTTGACGTTGTGAGGCACTCGGACCATACTTTTATATAGGACCGGACTTCCATATTTTTATACAGGGCCGGACTTTGACGTTGCGAGGCGCTCGGACCATACTTTTATATAGGACCGGACTCTGACCTTCCGGGTCTCGACCTGTACTTTTATACAGGGCCAGATTTTGACCTTCCGATGCCCTCGGACCATACTTTTATACAGGGCCTGACTTTGACCTTCCGAGGCCCTAGTTATGCTAAATTAAGAGGCGCTAAGCCATGGCAAAAATAAGGGGCCCTGAACTATAGCATATTTAAGAGACATTAAACTATGACAAGTTTGAGGCCCTTAAGCTTCGAAAGTCAAATTGTATGTTTATTATTCTGATTCTAGGGAAAATTAAAAAATAAGCATGAAACTGGTGTGGTGAAAATATTACACCGGAATTGGTATACAATGATGATTGGATAAATCTAAGATGAACAGTGTTTGCAATAAATTAATAAATGTAAATAAAAATTTTGCTTGATATAGTAAAACAAGAAATGCATTTCTTTGAAGTCCCTTATGGCGCGAGACTTTTAGCTGTAGCTTAGTTAGCATATACGTAAGTCCGGCCCGTGATTTAAACGGTAAGTTGAAGAAAATTAATGGAACAAGGTAAAAGAAATTCATCGTCTTTTATGAGACAGTTAAAACACACGTGGGAGTCATATTTAAATTTTAAAAATTTCTAAAGTCAATATTTTAAAATAAATTATGTAATAATACACTGGTTTCCATAAAATAAGGGTTGGGTTGTTTTACCTCTGAGCGGCACTTTTTTGCACACCATGGGCTAAATGGCCAGGTCACATGGACCCCGAAGGCTCAGAGAAGGTTGGGGGAGGGGACCCATTGGAGCTGCTGTTGGAGACAGATGGTAACCTCCCGTCAAGGCCATCCAGCGTGTTCTTTAACGTGCACAGGGTATGGCTCTCCCGCACACTGGGCCACGGCTTAACGTCCCATCCGACTGACGGCGGCATTTTCAAGACCATCGGTGTCCCCTACTGACCGTGGGCAGGGCGGGGAATTTTGCGGAAATAAATCTCAACGCTGACCCAGCTGAGACTCGAACCTGGGAACTACAGATTACGTGCCTGGCGCGCTACCGACTGAGCACCCCCGCCCCGGAAAATCCCTAAGTCAATGGGAAGCTAACATCAAAGTTCTATATAGCTTCTAAAATAAGCTTTTTTCTTTTGAATAAATGTGATGGCAGATAAAGATCTCAATCAAATAAATCAATATCTCGATTTTCAAGAATATTCGTTCAGTATTTAATGAGTTATGGAAGTTTAAATATTTAGCAATAACAATACCAGCCACAAAAATTGACTTCAGAAGTTAATCAAAACTTAGTAATAAGTATTGTATCGAAGTGTTTAATAAAATAAGTTTGTATTTTAGAATTTTGTGTAAAGAATTCTTTCACTATTCTTCAGTTTTGTATAAGTTTCTAAAGACTGGCATTGCTGTTGTTGAATATTCAAACTTCCATAACTCATTAAATACTGAACGAATATTGTTGAAAATCGAGATATTGATTTATTTGATTAAGATCTTTATCTGCAATCACATTTTTCAAAACAAAAAAACTTATTTTAGAAGTTATAGAGCTTTGACGTCAGCTTCCCATTGACCTAACATGGGGATTTTCCTTAGTTTATGGAAACCATTGTATTTAAAACCAATTGGTCAATTTTTTTCGTCTTCATATTCGACTCAGAAGCATAACGAGAAAGAAAACTATGGAGACTATGAGACTGCGCAGTTGCTGCTTCGGCAGTCCTCCTAAATCATAGCTTATCAACCAACCGACTTATGATCTAAGAGAATTGTCGGAGTGATCTTGTGATTTCAGTGATCTTGTGATTTTCAATCACTGAGAGTTGCCACTGCCACTGATTGGTTCCTATCTCGGATCAGAAGTGCAACTGTTCTTCTTTCGCTTTACAGGAGAGAAGCCTCACGTCTGTGAAGTGTGCGGAAAAGGATTCAGCACGTCGAGTTCCCTCAACACCCACAGGAGGATCCATTCGGGAGAAAAGCCACATCAATGCCACGTGTGTGGGAAACGCTTCACGGCCAGCTCCAACCTCTACTACCACAGAATGACTCACAGCAAAGTAAGTAAATGCTCCTCAAAAACTTCTCTAAGTCCCTTGAAATATCCATGATCAAGCTTTGCATTAACCTTAGTGTTTGGAATTATAATATGCACGTATCATCACGTTATTAGGATTAATACTGCTCAGGTCTTCCAGATTATTCTCTTATCAGACAAGCATCATTTTCAACTCTCCGGATTATCCGGTTATTAGGTGAGATTGTTTTACCTCTGAGTGGCACTTTTTTTTTTTTGCACACCATGGGCTAAATGGCCAGGTCACATGGACCCCAAAGGCTAAGAGAAGGTTGGGGGAGGGGACCCACTGGAACAGCTGTTGGGAGACAGATGGTAGTCTCCCGTCAAGGCCATCCAGCGTGTTCTTTAACGTGCACAGGGTATGGCTCTCCCGCACACGGAACCACGGCTTAACGTCCCATCCGAAGGACGGCGGCCTTTCCAAGCCCATCGGTGTCCCCTACTGACCGTGGGCAAGGCGGGGAATTTTGCGGAGATAAATCTCAACCTTCGTGTCACGTGACACGAAGGTTGCCAGATCACTAATTTCTAAAAAAAAACTCGTTGCCAGATATTTTTTCTGAATTCTGTAATCAACCATAGTGTTCGGATATTTTTTTGAGCGACTGTACCAAGAGAAAATGTTGAACACAGAAGTAAGCCATGCAACAAATTTGGAGATCTCCAAATTTGTTAGCTTTCTCTTGGTCCACTCTAAGGTGGACCAAGAGACAATACAGAAGTTCAAATTTGTGTCTCGAGACATTATTGAAGTTCAGAGGGACAAGTACAGAGAAAAAAAAACGTTTGAGAAACTCGATTCTCAAAAATCTTTCACCTTCACCCATACCGTGATCCTCGGAATCCCCGTGACCTTTTCACTGAGCCCCTTGCTCATCAATAAACTACAGACCTTAATACTAACAAACCAAACCAGATCTTTCGCATCAAGAGAATCCCGATTTCTCTCGGATGTAGGGGCGGGGGTGGCTCAGTCGGAAGCGCGCCAGGCTCTTAATTTGTAGTTCCCAGGTTCGAGTCCCAGCTGGGTCAGCGTTGAGATTTATCTCCGCAAAAATTCCCTGCCCACGGTCAGTAGGGGACACCGATGTGCTTGGAAAGGCCGCCGTCCGTCGGATGGAACGTTAAGCCGTGGCCCCGTGTGCGGGAGAGCCATACCCTGTGCACGTTAAAGAACATGCTGGATGGCCTTGACGGGAGGCTACCATCATTCTCCGAACAGCTGTTCCAGTGGGTCCCCTCCCCCAACCTTCTCTGAGCCTTCGGGGTCCATGTGACCTGGCCATTTAGCCCATGGTGTGCAAAAAAGTGCCGCTCAGAGGTAAAACAACCCAACTCTCGGATGTCATTCTTCAAATTATCTCATTTCTTATCAATACGCATGACATCAGCATCACCTAAGAAGCATTATCAAAAAAAAACATCCATTATACCAAACACATTAACCAAATAACGGAAAAAAAAAAAGCGAAAGAGAGCGCCGCCAGTTTTCAAACTGCATGAATGGAACGACAGCGGATGACGTCACCAGTCTGAAAGATCACGCCCTCCACCTGCAGCGTGACGTAAGACATCCTCTCAGACAGTCAATGGTTTGGGAGTACCAACTCGAGGAGGAAGAAAGGATAGTCCGAATGAGCTCGTGCATCGTGCTCTCAATGTCAGCTAGCTGGCACCCTACCTCTCTCCTAGACTTGCCACTTCATCACCTTCTTCCTCCTCCTACCTTGCCCCCCCCCCCCTCTTCTCTCTGCCTCCCCGCAAACTTCTAGTGCGCACCTCGCTGGGTGGAGTGGGTTGCACTCCCAGTGCGCACTGGGATCTATCTCTCTAACTTTGAACTGCTTCCTAGTATCCCAGTCGGTGGCATTACCGTGTGCTGACTTCCAACCACCAGGGTGCATTCGCTGCCACCACCAAAATCACCTAAGAGTAATGATGAACCCCCGTGTGTTTGGTCGACCCCCTTCGGGGTGACCGACATTCCGTAATGCAGGGTTATGGGCGGTGATGGCGCTACCGTCTACCTCTTCGCTCCGTCACATCCTTATCCAGCTCATCCTCATCCTCCCTGAACATAAATACACACGAAATAGATAATTATAGAGCACGTGATGATGACGCTGAAGAGGAATGAGGTAACAGGCAGATCCCTGCCTTAATTCGAGAGCAGTTGCAGTTCGATTTCAGGTGCTGTTCTACCCTCGAGCGTTCTTTTTTTTCTTACACGATGTGGCCGTGTCGCAAGAACTCCAAACAGATGAGTTGAGTCGAAAAACAGGACTTAGTTGAATCAGAGGCGTAGCGTTAGCGCAGTTGGGGAGACTACGAGACTGCGCAGTTGATGCTTCCACAGTTCTCAGGTCAATGACTTATCAAACATCCGTCAGTCAATTTAGGGTCTGAGAATTATTCAAACTTCAACTATGCACTCTCATAGTCTCTGGAGTCCCCCCACCCCACCCCCAGATGGCCCTTACACTGAATTGTACAACTTCTGCAGCAGCTCGGATTTGGGTTCCGTTATTTTACCTCTGAGGGGCACCTTTTTTGCATACAATGGGCTACATGGTCAGGTCACAAAAGCCCCAAAGGTTTAGAGAAGGTTGGGAAAATCGAATCCCATTGAACAGCTGTTAGGAGACAGATAGACGCCTCCCCTCAAGACCATTCAGCATGTTCCTTAATGTGTACCGGGAACGACTCCCCTACACAGAGAGCCACGGCTTAACCCCCCATTTGACGGTAGGCGACCATTCCAAGCCCAGTGTCAGATCGGAACACCTTTTGGGCCCCAAGTCGCCAAATGGTTAGCGTGCTTCACAATGAAACAAAGAGAGCCTAGGTTCGAATCCCGAAAAATACATTGACAATTTCTTTCTGCTCTATATTGTCTTCCCTCTTCAGAGACCTCCTCTATGCGTATTATTTTATAAGCAGGCTGCTATAAAATCTTCATGGCAAGTGTTTATTTGAGGGGGTGAAAGGTGACCTTCATGAACACTGAACCACGACTTGACGTCCAAACTGATAGACGACAAACTTTCAAATATCACTGATGTCCTCTTTCGCATCGAGGAGATAGTCTTATGCTTTAGAAAGATAAGATAATTAATATTATATTAATTTATATTAATTTATAAGATAAGATATATTGAGAGATAAGTCAAAAATATATATAAATAAATCACACTAAGTTGTGATCTAGAGTCCCTGTCTCCCGTTATGGAATTTCCGGTATGTTTGTTCCTTTGTTTATCCGGCAATGAACGATTTCATAGATCATTTTCGTATTGGAGAGTTAATAATTTTCATAGATCATTTTCGTATTGGAGAGTTAATAATTTTCATAGATCATTTTCGTATTGGAGAGTTAATAATTTTCATAGATCATTTTCGTATCTAGCACCTAAATTCTTTCGACATATGGACACTTTTGAAATTCGATTTTTCAAAAAAACGCGGCAACGTCCGCTTAGTTTAATCTCGACTTCAATAAATTCACCTTAATTAATCAAGTTAATTTTCTCAACTTCAAGGATGATCAACTAATCGTATCGTAAATTTAGTCGCTATAACCCTCTGCCTTTTCTCCCCTTACCACCCCACCAACAAGGGGAGGGGGTGGCTCAGTCGGTAGCGCGCCAGGCTCGTAATCTGTAGTTCCCAGGTTCGAGTCCCAGCTGGGTCAGCGTTGAGATTTATCTCCGCAAAATTCCCCGCCCTGCCCACGGTCAGTAGGGGACACCGATGGGCTTGGAAAGGCCGCCGTCCGTCGGATGGGACGTTAAGCCGTGGCCCCGTGTGCTGGAGAGCCATACCCTGTGCACGTTAAAGAACACGCTGGATGGCCTTGACGGGAGACTACCATCTGTCTTCCAACAGCTGTTCCAGTGGGTCCCCTCTCCCAACCTTCTCTGAGCCTTCGGGGTCCATGTGACCTGGCCATTTAGCCCATGGTGTGCAAAAAAGTGCCGCTCAGAGGTAAAACAACCCAACCCCACCAACAAGGGGCGGGGATGGCTCAGTCGGTAGCGCGCCACGGTAGCAATCTGCTGTTCACAGGTTCGAATCCCGCATGGGCCAGTGTTGAAAATTATCTCCTCAAACTCCCTTGCCATCGGTCAGTAGATAGTACTGATGGGCTTGGAAAAGCGTCCGTCGGATGGGACAAAGTCGTGGCCCCGTGTGCTGTGGAAAGCAAAGCGATACCTTGTGCACGTTAAAGAACACGCTTGGTGATTTTGATGGGAGGCTACCATCTGTTTCCTAACAGCTCTAGTGGGTCCCTTTCATCTAGCCTTCTCTGAGCCCTCGGGGTCCTTGTGACCTGGCCATATAGTCCATTGTGTGCAAAAAAAAATTGTCGCTCAGAGGTAAAATTACCCAACCACTATCACTCTAATTAGCGCCCTAGGCTACTGATCAAAGGGACCCGGGTTCGAGTTCCACATAAAGAATGAATGTCTCTTGTGTTGAGTTCTCAATAGTGTATTATATACTGACAGATCTCTGTTGCAAGAGACTGCTTTATTTTTTTATATCCTCTTTGGTTCGGATTATTTGGTTCCGATTTTTAGTCGAAAAATTAATTTCGACTCATTAGATCACATAAATTTCCTTAAGGAGGAAGATAGTCTTCCAAGGCGCATCTATCTTCTACATTTAAGGCGCCAGACTCAGCGGAAAATATCACAACTCTTACAAAGGTTCCAGAAACGAAACTGAGACAGTCTTGTTTAAAAAAAAGTCCTGCATTGTTAGAGAGCTGAACTCAAACCCGACCCATTTATCTAAACCCAAAAAAACACTCCACACTTATCGTTTTACACCCATTTATAATAAACATCTGTTTCACCTGGTTATTTATATAAACACACTCTGTAATAGAATCCGACCTTCTGTCTTTTTAAGTAGAGAGCGATTCAAGAACCTACGTAACTCTTATCCGTCCCGAATTGTGTATGTGTTTTTTTTTTCTTAACATGTAATGGAGAATTTGATGAATGTTCTTGTTGGAACACCTTTTATCCCAGTTCAGTTCCAGTCCCTTTTCTCAGCCTCCAGCAATCCTTTGACCTACTATTATAGATGATATGTAAAGTAGCTTCAATAGTTGGACTAGAATGGGACAACTCATAAGTCACTCTAGGCTCTATTTCTTGACGCCATCAATCATTTAGACGCCTTTTTCTTTTTTCATTGTTTCGTATATTTCTTCCTTTCTGTTTTTTTTCCTTCACTCTGAATGTGCCTAAAAGGTCCGGACCTGAAGCGAATGAGCGATTGGCTTCTTTCAGCTTCATTTGCATTTTGCCTCTATAACCTTTCCTCTCTAATTTATTTTGCACTTAACTTTCAGGAGAGTGGGAAGATAGAAGCGAAGAACTTGTTCCTCATTTGCTGTAAAGAACAGACCTTGCAGCTCGCTAAGGAAGCACCATTTAAAACGCCATTAACTGTTTCAAGGCAGAAGTTTATTCATCGCATTAGTCGGTGGAACAGAATACTTTAAAGTTTGCAAAAAAAAAGCGAATATGAAATAGTTTTAGTTTTACGCTATCCGTATAGTATTACACGAAGTTCAGGAAAGATATTTCACCCATCGTTTTTGCAGCTTTTTGGGTTGGGTTGTTTTACCTCTGAGCGGCACTTTTTTTGCACACCATGGGCTAAATGGCCAGGTCACATGGACCCCGAAGGCTCAGAGAAGGTTGGGGGAGGGGACCCACTGGAACAGCTGTTGGGAGACAGATGGTAGCCTCCCGTCAAGGCCATCCAGCGTGTTCTTTAACGTGCACAGGGTATGTCTCTCCCGCACACGGGGCCACGGCTTAACGTCCCATCCGACGGACGGCGGTCTTTCCAAACCCATCGGTGTCCCCTATTGACCGTGGGCAGGGCGGGGAATTTTTGCGGAGATAAATCTCAACGCTGACCCAGCTGGGACTCGAACCTTGGAACTACAGATTACGAGCCTGGCGCGCTACCGACTGAGCCACCCCCGCCCCTTACCAGTAAAGGTACATATAGTGATTATTTTATTAAAAAACACGCTGGCTGCTATTCCAAAAAAGTCTGCAACAGTATTCTGATTCTTTGCGTTCCAATCCACTGACTTATTCCTCACAAAATGCCAGAAGGGCGGTGGTGGCTTAGCAGGTAGCGCACCAGGCTCGTAATCTACAGTTCCCAGGTTCGAGTGCCGCCTGGGCCAACGTTGAGATTTATCTCCGCAAAATTCCCCACACTGCCCTCGGTCAGTAGGGGAAACTGACGTGCTAGGAAAGACGCCGTCCATCGGATGGGACGTTAAGCTTTGGCCTCATGTGCGGAAAATCCCTACCCTCTTCACATTAAAAAACACGCTGGATGACCTGGACGGGAGGCTACCATGTGTCTCCCAACAGCTGTCCAGTGGGTCCCCTTCCCCCAACCTACTCTGAACCCTTGGGATCCTTATAACCTGGGGCGCGGGTGGCACAGTCGGTAGCGCACCAGGCTCGTAATCTGTAGTTCCCAGGTTCGAGTCCCAGCTGGGTCAGCGTTGAGATTTATCTCCGCAAAATTCCCCGCCCTGCCCACGGTCAGTAGGGGACACCGATGGGCTTGGAAAGGCCGCCATCCGTTGGATGGGACGTTAAGCCGTGGCCCCCTGTGCGGGAGAGACATACCCTGTGCACGTTAAAGAACACGCTGGATGGCCTTGACGGGAGGCTACCATCTGTCTCCCAACAGCTGTTCCAGTGGGTCCCCTCCCCCAACCTTCTCTGAGCCTTCGGGGTCCATGTGACCTGGCCATTTAGCCCATGGTGTGCAAAAAAGTGCCGCTCAGAGGTTGGGTTGGGTTGAAAACAACCCAATCCTTATAACCTGGCTATTTAATCCACTGTGTGCAAAAAAAAGTGCCACTCCGAGGTAAAACAACCCAAATGAGAGATATCTTTTTGGATGCATCATTATATCAAACTCCACCGTACCTGCATTGAGATTTCCTCCATTAAACCCTAACCTTCTCTCGGTGAGAAAGGGACAACAATTGTCTTGGAAACACTGCCATTCATCTGATAGGGCATTTAAGGGTATCAGAGGAGCCGTACCTTCTGCACGTTAAAGATTTTGACGAGAAGATTCTACTCTCCAGTGAGTCCCTTTCGCTAGACTTCTCTGAGCCTTTGGGGTCCTTGTAATCTGGTCATTTAGCCCACTGCGTACAAAAAAAATACCGCTCAGAAATAAAACAACCCGAAGTAGGACTTTATCTCACTAAAGAACACGCTGGAGGGCTTAATGGTAAGTTTCATCATTTGTCCAATAGTTCTCAATTCCCCCAACTTTCTCCGAACCCTTGGGATGTTGGTATGGTCTGGAAATTCGCTCCTTGTGACATAATGGTGTCGCTCAGAGGTAAAAATAACAAACAAAACGCAAGAAAACTGGACACATTAAGGAATTATTACATACCCTGAGGACATTAAAGAACACGCTGGATGGCCTTGACGGAGGCTTCCATCTATATCCTAACCAAAATTCCCCGCCCTGCCCACGGTCAGTAGGGGACACCGATGGGCTTGGAAAGGTCGCCGTTCGTCGGATGGAACGTTAAGCCGTGGCCCCGTGTGCGGGAGAGACATACCCTGTGCACGTTAAAGAACACGCTGGATGGCCTTGACGGGAGGCTACCATCTGTCTCCCAACAGCTGTTCCAGTGGGTCCCCTCCCCCAACCTTCTCTGAGCCTTCGGGGTCCATGTGACCTGGCCATTTACCCCATGGTGCGCAAAAAAGTGCCGCTCAGAGGTAAAACAACCCAACCCTATATCCAGCAGTTGTCCAGTGAAGTCTCTTTCGCACACCCTTCTCTGATCCCTCGGGGTCCTTGTGACTTGGCCGTTTAGCTCATTGTGAACAAAATAGTGCCGCTCAGAGATAAAACAACCCAGCTCTATCTGGAAAATATTCCGCTGAAAGCAATAAGCTCAAACATAGAAACAAAATCCGCTGAAGTTCGTTGACCCTGACTCTGTACCAAAATGCGAAATAAAAGAAAAACGCTATTAGGAACCCCAACGAAGAAGGCGACGATGATATTAACAAGGTTTCAGCTTACCATCAAGTAGGAATCACTTCGCAATATATATTAATGTGTCTTATTTTTCCACGTACATTTCTTATTTTTGTCGCTTTATCGCCCTCCAAGATTGATGCGTCTTTTAATTCGGCAACGCCAACTGATCAATCACGGAGTCTTGTTGATTGGCAAGAATGGATGTCGTAGCTTTGAACTTCACGTGGCTACGTGGGTCGAGCCAATAAACGACCTCATAATGTTCGTCTAAGAGCAAGAAGCAGTTCCTGCCCACTTTAATGGGGTCTTCGTGGGAGGGATCGGAGATTAATTATTAGAGTTGGGATAAATCGTGGGTCGGTAAAAAAAATGATGAGGAAAGATATAGATGTGGTACTCAAATGGGGAAAAAGGGGAAAGGGCACGAGCCAAATTCGTGAACTTCCCCGACATTAGTCCGAAATTTAAAAAAAAAATGTCTGCTTTTATTATATTTCCTTTAAAAATAAATTATACCTGGGAAGTTCACTTAGGATGAATTAGATTACCTCTGAGTTATACTTCTTTTTCGTAGGGGACGAATCAGTCGGTAGCACACCAAGCTCGTAAATTTCAGTTCCCGAATTCGAGTCCAAGCTGGAAGAGCATCGAGATTTATCTCCGCAAAACTCCCCGTCCTGCCCTCGGTCAGTAGGGGACAACGATGGGCTTGGAAAGGCCGCCGTCCGTCGGATGGGACCTTAAGCCGTGTGCGGCAGAGCCATACACTGTTCACGTTGAAGAACACGCTTGATGGGAGACTACTATCTGTTTCCCAACAACTCTTTCAGTGGGTCCTCTTCCTCCAATCTTATCTTAGCCTTCGGGTTCTTTGTGACCTAGCCATTTAGCTCATTGTGTACAAAAAGTGCCCCCCAGAGATAAAACAACCCAACTCTTTTTTCGCGCACAATGGCTAAGTCATAAAGACAACAAGAGCTGAGAAAAGGTTGGGGAAGTGGATCCACTAGATAGTTGTTAGAAGAAAGAAATCTCCTTTCAAGGTCATCCAGAAGGTTCTTCACCCTTGAACCTTTCTTCACCTTGAACCTTTCTTCAACCTGAACAGAATATGGCTTTCCTACACGTGGAAATAAGGGTTGGTTCGGACTCGTAATCTGCAGTTCCCAAGTTCGAGTCTCAGCGGTGCCAGAGTTGAGATTTATGTCGGCTAACCCACATCAGAAAGGAGACGTCGAGGAGGGGATGTTAAGCCTTGGCTCCGTGTGCAGGAGGGCCATACCCTTTGCATGCTAAAGAACATGTCAGATGGCTTTGATGGGAGGCTTCCATCTGTCTCCTATTAACAGTCTCGTAGATTCCCTTCTGTCAGCGCCTGGGGTCTTTGTCACGAGGGACAGGGGTGGGTCAGTCGATAGCGCGCCCAGCTCGTAATCTGTAGTTCCCAGGTTCGAGTCCCAGCTCGGTCAGCGTTGAGATTTATCTCCGCAAAATTCCCCGCCCTGCCCACGGTCAGTAGGGGACACCGATGGGCTTGGAAAGGCCGCCGTCCATCGGATGGGACTTTAAGCCGTGGCCCCGTGTGCGGGAGAGTCATACCCTGTGCACGTTAAAGAACACGCTGGATGGCCTTGACGGGAGGCTACCATCTGTGTCCCAACAGCTGTTCCAGTGGGTCCCCTCCCCCAAACTTCTCTAAGCCTTCGGGGTCCATGTGACCTGGCCATTTAGCCCATGGTGTGCAAAAAAGTGCCGCTCAGAGGTAAAACAACCCAACCCTTTGTCACCAGGCCGTTTATCTCATTGTGTGCAAAAAAAAAATGACGCTCGGGGGTAAAATAAGCCATGGCGTCATGGCTTAATATCCCATCAGATGGAAAGCGGCCTTTCCAAGTACAGAGATGAAATAACCCATACACAGGTTGTGATGGAAACATTGATGTTATTTAAAATTGAAGTCTGCCAATCTTCGAATGTATCCTGAAAGAAAATCACAATACTCTTGTAATATTTTCGCTGTTTCTTATATTTGAAAAGTCTAGGCTCTACTCCAAAAGAAACTACCTCTATCAATTAGTTTATTTTGTGTATGTTCCGATATGTACAGAACTCATTTATCTGATATTTGGTTACACTTTTCAGATTCCTTTTAAACAGAAGGAAGTGTATTGAATTTCGATGAAACCGTTTGAATGTCGATTAAATAGTAGTTTTAACAAATAAGGAAATTAGGTGAAATACAAGGTAAAAAAAAAAAGCATTATGTGTTTCTCCCTTCTAAATACTCTGGCTACTCCTAAATTCGCTTCTTCTTAGTTGACAAAGTGTGTTGCCTAAATCATAATTCATTTCACACTAATAGAGGGTTGGGTTGTTTTACCTCTGAGCGGTACTTTTTTGCACACCATGGGCTAAATGGCCAGGTCACATGGACCCCGAAGGCTCAGAGAAGGTTTTGGGAGGGGACCCACTGGAACAGCTGTTGGGAGACAGATGGTAGCCTCCCGTCAAGGCCATCCAGCGTGTTCTTTAACGTGCACAGGATATGGCTCTCCCGCACACGGGGCCACGGCTTAACGTCCCATCCGACGGACGGCGGCCTTTCCAAGCCCATCGGTGTCCCTTACTGACCGTGGGCAGGGCGGGGAGTTTTGCGGAGATAAATCTCAACGTTGACCCAGCTGGGACCCGAACCTGGGAACTACAGATTACGAGTCTGGCGCGCTACCACACTAATAGAGGGATTCATGGATCAACTCATATCTCCCAGTCTGATTCAGAGATCCATTTATGTAAATATCGTAGCTTATATCAATGAGATTATTTTTAGCTTCATATGTATATGACACAGTCGTCCCGTGGCCGAGTGGTTAGCGCGCTTGGCTACTGATCTACGGGACCTGGGTTCGAGCCCCGGGTAAGGCATGGATGTTCGTGTTGTTTTCTGCTGAGGTCCTGCCATCCTCTCAGATCTTCTACTGTGGCATATAAACTGACAGGCTCCTGTCAGACCTCTGTGGCAAGCAGCTGCTTCAGGGGGTATTTATTTTTTATGTATATGACTACTCGTTGGGGTTGGGTTGTTTTACCTTTGTGCGGCACAGGTCACAAGGACTCCGAAGGTTCAGAGAAGGTTGGGGGGAGGAGACCCACTGGACAGCTGTTGGGAGACAATTGGTAACCTCTCGTCAAGGACATCGAGTGAGTTCTTTAACACGCACAGGATAAGACTCTCCTGCACTCGGGTTGTTGGATTCTTTTATCCTAGAGCGGCACTTATTTTCACGCGATTGACTAAATGGCGGGGTCGCAAGGACCCCGACGGTTCAGAACAGTTCTCTGGAACAGTTCAACAGCTGTTCCGGAGGGAACCCACTGGAACAGCTGTTGAGAGAAGGTTCGGAGAAAGGGACCAACTGGATAGCTGTTAGAAATACAACGCCATCCAACGTGTCCTTTAGTGTACATAGGGTATGGCTCTCCTGCTCAGAGGGTCACGGCTTTACGTCCCATCCGACGGACGGCGGCCTTTCCAAGCCCTTTGGTGTTTCCTTTCTAACCGACGGCAGGTTGAGGGTTTTAGCAAAAAGCAGAAGTAAAATACTTCTCAAGCTCCCTTGAGAAGGAGACCAAAGTCTCGACGCTAGCACAAGTGGGACTCGAACCTGGGAACTGCAGATTAAGAGCCTGGCACACTATCAACTGGGGGGGGGGGGGGAGGCTCAGTCGGTAGCGCGCCAGGCTCGTAATCAGTAATTCCCAGGTTCGAGTCCCAGCTGGGTCAGCGTTGAGATTTATCTCCGCAAAAAATCCCCGCACTGCCCACGGTGAGTAGGGGAACCGATGGGCTTGGAAAGGCCGCCGTCCGTCGGATGGGACGTTAAGCCGTGGCCCCGTGTGTGGGAGAGCCATACCCTGTGCACGTTAAAAAACTCGCTGGATGGCCTTGACGGAAGGCAGCCATCTGTCTCCCAACAGCTGTTCCAGTGGGTCTCCTCCCCCAACCTTCTCTGAGTCTTCGGGGTCCATGTGACCTGGCCATTTAGCCCATGGTGTGCAAAAAAGTGCCGCTCAGAGGTAAAACAACCCAACCCACTATCAACTGAGTACGACCGCCCACACACACTTCAACCATGTTTAAGGAAACAAAGCCTAGATTTTAGTAAAACCTCGTTGAATTTTGTTTTTTGTTTTTAATAGCAACAAAAACGGTATAGAATAAAAAAAAATCTTCGAGTATTGAATGGTAGGTGTCAATTTGTCCTCCCTTAAATCAACACTCCATTCTTCTCAGGAACATATAATCGAAATTGCTTCACAAAAAAAAAACCTGCATCTATCTCTGACATTTACATAATGATGCTTATATAACAGACGAAAACACCCAAACTCAGTCTGGATAAATATTCATAAACGTAAACCAGGTGTTTGACATCAGTTTGAGGTGGTAATTAAAAAAAAGATATTTTGACCTACATTGACTAATTCGCTTCTGCCAAAACCGTTTCGTCTGGAAGCGGTCTGGATTCATCGACGAAACACTAAAACATCAACCGAAACAAGAAAGGGAACTGAAAGAAGCCTACAAATTGACACAAAAGGATTCATTATTGCAGCTACAAATTTAGACGACACCAAAAGACAATAGCTCGTGCCGCCTTTGAACATCACAAGAGAGGCCAAAGAGAACGGGGTTGGGGGGGAGAGGGGAGGGGAGGGATAAGCGAATGAGTTAGAAAAAACAGAAGTCGTCAACACCGTGATATGTAGGATGCTTCCAGGGTGGAGATCAAGCATCCGTCACCGCATCTGCAACCCGACTCTTGTGGGTCTTTTCTCTCTGTGTTCTTTATCTCCATTATGTAAATACCGGAAAGGAGGGAAGATGGGGGGGGGTGAGTATTTTGGGAGGGAGGGAGGAAGGTGTCGAAAAAATGAGAAGAAATTAGCACTAATTGCGTTGTAATGAGGTCGACGAGTTAGGTCGGAAGGTACGTCAAGAGGTTGCTGACGAACCCGGTGGAGAGGAGATTCCCCCCTCCCCTCCTCCCTCACGAAATGAACTCATCTGAGGACAGTACAAGCATTTAAGAGCTCGGGGAAAGAAATAAAAATCCGGTTGTGTAAGAGGGGGCTAACAAAAAATAAGATTTTTATGTAGAGTGAAGAAAAGGTTGTTCTGCGAGATGTAACGGATTTGTGTAAATCAGGAGTTATTTTTGAAAGGAGAATGGAATTCCTTGCAAATAAAAAATGAAAACCACTCAGAAAGAAACCAAGGTTTTTTTTTTCTTCCTTTGGCTTTCTCATGTGAAGTTTCAGGAGATTTTGTAATCGGGTTGGGTTGGGTTGTTTTACCTCTGAGCGGCACTTTTTTGCACACCATGGGCTAAATGGCCAGGTCACATGGACCCCGAAGGCTTAGAGAAGGTTGGGGGAGGGGACCCACTGGAACAGCTGTTGGGACACAGATGGTAGCCTCCCGTCAAGGCCATCCAGCGTGTTCTTTAACGTGCACAGGGTATGACTCTCCCGCACACGGGACCACGGCTTAAAGTCCCATCCGACGGACGGCGGCCTTTCCAAGCCCATCGGTGTCCCCTGCTGACCATGGGCAGGGCGGGGAATTTTGCGGAGATAAATCTCAACGCTGACCCAGCTGGGACTCGAACCTGGGAACTACAGATTACGAGCCTGGCATGCTACCGACTGAGCCCCCCCCCCCCCCGCCCCCCTATTTGGAATCGGCAATGAACAGTAAACATAATAATAAGTGTTGGGTTTATTTTGAGGGGTTTTTTTTTCTTTAAGAATATATTTTAAGTGATCTTAAAATCGAAAAAGTGTTTGTATAATATCGTCTATGCAGGATTCTATTGAGTTGAAATTATTCGCATGAAATGTTTTCTATTGACATGTGTAAATGTTCCATCCTAGTAGCTATGTAAATACGAAACTAGATTAACGGTTAGCGTTTCCAGATATATTGAAAACTTCTATTGTAGTACCAATCTATAAAGGTGGCAGGCAGAACAATTTTGAAAATTATCGGCCAATTCACTACTATCTTTATTTTCGAAAATTTTTGAAAAACAGTAACAGTTATTTAAATTTTTGGAGTATAATTTGTATCTTTCACATAGAGAGTATGGGTTTAAAAAAGTAAGCGCACAGAAGAAGTTAGACTACAGATGTCAAAAATTATTTATAATGTTATTAACAACAATTTGACAGCATCAGTATTATTTTCAAACATAAAAAAACTATTGATTTAATACCACACGACAGGAAACAAAATAAACCCCAATAGGAAACAAAAATTAAAAATTGAAAGAGTATTGAGCGACGAGATCAATATGTAAACAGGAGTACCACAGGGCTCTCTTTTAGGTCCAATTTTATTTTGAAACTTTATAAATGATTTGTGTGGATTACAGCACAAAGGTGAGCGTATAATTTTGACAGAAGATATGCACTCATTTTTTTATGCTGGAGAAGTTGAAAATTTAATAAAAGATATGAATTTTGATTAAAAAGAATAAATAGTTGGTTTAAAGCGAATAAAATATGCCTAAGTTTCAATAAAACAAAGTATGAGTTTTTCAGGTTGAGAATAAAACGAGACTGATCGTTAATTTCCAAATGATTCCTAATGTATTACTCTGTGTTAAAATAACGGAATATAATTTATAATTTATGACAAAACCCAATGCTCCGCAACTCGAGGCTGCACTACATCTTTAGGGAGATGCCAAGTCACCATTATCCACCGTCGGGGCTGAACAGTACTATAAAAATAAAGTCCAGCACTCACCAAAACCTAACTATAATCTTCGTCCTGGGACGCCACAAACAGTGATATAAAACCCAAGTTGCGTTCAGCATCCATGACGCCTCAAATAACGGAAATATATATGATGACAAGACCCACTAGTTTCGCCTAAAGCACTACCAGTATAGGGAAATGCCATATTCACCACTACCAAAGGTCAGGGGCAAGACAGTACCATATAGATACAGCTCATCCCCGACTACCTAATGGCGAACAGTACAATAGGAGTAAAGCTTTTCATTCGGTCAAAATTTAATCTATGTCCTTGACCGCCACAAACAAGGATATTGAATCCAAGTTGCCTCGGCTCCCGTGACTGGGACTTTTAGTTCGGCCCTTCCGTCGGGGCCCTATCCAACATGACACGGACCTAGTCAGCAGGGCCCTCAACTTCTGAGATGGAAGTCTTAGCCGTGTTCAATCGTTGCCCAATCCGGTCAGCATAGCCTGTGACTTCATTTAGGCCCTCAAGCCCCCCTCCCCCCCACACACACACACGTCGACAAGGTGATCCCATATCGGGGGGGGGGGATTAAATACGTAAATAAATTTGACTTGTTTAGATCTATCTAAGAAAGAGAAAACCAATGGGATTGGAAATGCCGTCGTCCGTGAGATGGGATGAGCCCTAGATGGAGGTAGACTTCCATAAGCTTCTTAACACCTTTCGAGTGGATCCCTTTCTCCCAACCTTCTCTGAGCTCTTGGGGTCCTTGTGACCTGTCCATTTAGTTCATTGCTCGCAAACAATGCCTCTCTGAAATATAACAAGCAAACGAAAACAAATCCACTCTCGTTTCCAATGGCAACAAAGGCCTCGCTTTCGAGAGAGAGAAGATGATAGCGTTTGGATAGTAGCGAGGAATTTTTTTTTGTCATGATTGTCACGTACTTGGGAACTTTTTAAATGACAGTGAAATCAAACTCGTCTGTGTGGGGGAAAAGGCGTTGTGGGGAAGAGGGGGGAAGGGATCAGGAGGAATGAATGAAGCGCTGCCAGCGGCCTTCGCTGATGATAAATATAATTTCATCCCACCACTTCCTACTTTCCTCATCATCAAGAGGGTTTTGCGAGGGTGTCGTTTTCTTCATGTTTCATCTTCGGCGAGTGGGGCATGCAGTAAGTGCTGAGCTAAATCAGTTAGCGAGTTGGCAATCAGCAGGAATCAGAAAGGAGTAGGCATCGGAATAATGAAGAAGGATGTTTAAATGAAATTATTTGGATTAGGAAGCTGAACGTCGCTTGTTTGTTTTGGATAGTGAAATGTGGTTTTTATCACACACTGCTCTAACATTTTAGTATCCGTAAGGGAATACTAACTCAGAAATTATTTTTAATTAATATAAAACTGTATAAATGCATTTTGAATTTTTTTCTGATATGAAATTTTATCCGATTTGGGTTGGGTTGTTTTACCTCTGAGCGGCACTTTTTTGCACACCATGGGCTAAATGGCCAGGTCATATGGACCCCGAAGGCTCAGAGAAGGTTGGGGGAGGGGACCCACTGGAACAGCTGTTGGGAGACAGATGGTAGCCTCCCGTCAAGGCCATCCAGCGTGTTCTTTAACGTGCACAGGGTATGGTTCTCCCGCACACGGGGCCACGGCTTAACGTCCCATCCGACGGACGGCAGCCTTTCCAAGCCCATCGGTGTCCCCTACTGACCGTGGGCAGGGCGGGGAATTTTGCGGAGATAAATCTCAACGCTGACCCAGCTGGGATTAGTGGAAGGGAAATCACTGGACAGCTGTTAGGAGACAGATGGTAGCCTCCGGTCAAGGCCATCCAGAGTGTCCTTTAACGTGCACAGAGTATGGCTCTCCTACACACGGGGCCATGGCTTTACCTCACACCCCTAGGACGGCAAGCTTTCCAAGCTCATCGGTGGTCTCCTTTTTCACCCAGGACACGGCGGCGGATAACCGAAATAAATCTGAAAGCTGGCACAGTTGGGACTCGATCCTGGAAACTGGAGATTATGAGCCTGGCTCGCTACCGACTGAGGCAACTCCTTCCAGCACAGGGGCGGGGGTGGCTCAGTTGGTAGCGCACCAGGCTCGTAATCTGTAGTTCCCAGGTTCGAGTCCCAGCTGGGTCAGCGTTGAGATTTATCTCCGCAAAATTCCCCGCCCTGCCCACGGTCAGTAGGGGACACCGATGGGCTTGGAAAGACACCCCTCCGTCGGATGGGACGTTAAGCCGTGGCCCCGTGTGCGGGAGAGACATACCCTGTGCACGTTAAAGAACACGCTGGATGGCCTTGACGGGAGGCTACCATCTGTCTCCCAACAGCTGTTCCAGTGGGTCCCCTCCCCCAACCTTCTCTGAGCCTTCGGGGTCCATGTGACCTGGACGTTTAGCCCATGGTGTGCAAAAAAAGTGCCGCTCAGAGGTAAAACTACCCAACACAAGCCGAAAAAAATCTCAACGCTGGCACAGTTGGGACTCGATCCTGGTCCCAACTGTGCCAGCGTTGATGGAAGAGCTTTACTCCTATATATATTCTGACCGTGGGCAGGGCGGGGAAACTGGAGATTACGAGCCTGGCTCGCTACCGACTGAGGCAATCTCCTTCCAGCACAGCCACTTGAAAAATATTATGTACCTCCCCATATATTCAGTCATACGATTCTGTTTTTTACGATTCTCACACAGTCTTCTCACGCCACATTGAACAGACTATTATCTCCCTAACGCTTTCCTCGTCCCGTGACAGTTGAGAAGAGCGTTATCATCCTTATCGATGAAATCCAACCCGAGTTAGTAGCATCAGGAGTCAGAAGAATATTGCCACCTGTCCAGTGTCTCTCCACGCCTGAATAAGCCACCGTCTCAGCCCTGACCGCTGTTCACCTGTCTATACCTCTCTGTGGGAAATTCCCCCATTCTTGAACAAGCACCTGCAATAATAACGCCAACCGAAAAAGGAAGTATCGTCGTCCATTTGAGGATCCACGCCCATTTACTTATCGGCTCTTGCGCAATAATTGACAGACTACTACACCCTTATTTTGTACCTCGAGCGTAGACGACTTCGAGTTATCATCCACGCATTGAGTAATATTTTGACAATGCACAGCGTCTGATGTACTTTTGTTTTCCTCTCTGTTGAAATTCGTCTGTTTTACTAATGTCGATGAAAAAAAATATCGGCAGCTGTTTTCATTTGCACGTGTAGTTTATGTTTTTAGGTGGAGTTGGAAATTTGGGAGGGTGGCTTCAGTGATAGTGCTTGGAGTTTGCGACCGGAAGATTCTTTTGGGTTGAGTTCGAGATGGTGGGATGGGTTGGGTTCTTTTACCTCTGAGCGGCGCTTTTTTGCACACCATGGGCTAAATGGCCAAGTCACATGGACCCCGAAGGCTCAGAGAAGGTTGGGGGAGGGGACCCACTGGAATAGCTGTTGGGAGACAGATGGTAGCCTCCCGTCGATGCTATCCAGCATGTTCTTTAACGTGCACAGGGTATGGATCTCCCGCACACGGGGACACGGCTTAACGTCCCATCAGACGGACGGCTGCCATTACCAAGCCCATCGGTGTCCCCTACTGACCGTGGGCAGGGCGGGGAATTTTGCGGAAATAAATCTCAACGTTGACCCAGCTGGGACTCGAACCTGGGAACTACAGATTACGAGCGTGACGCGCTACCGACTGAGCCACCCCCGCCCCAGTGGGATGGGTTGTTTTATCTTTTGAGTCATTCTCCCACTTTTTTTTGCACACAATGAACTAAATGGCAAGGTCATAAGGATCCCAAAGTGTCAGAGTTGGTTAGGGGCCCACTGGACAGCCTTTAGGAGACAGAGCTAGCGCGTTCTTAACGCTCATAGGGTATGACTCTGCCGCCTATGGAGCACACGGCGTTACGTCCAATCCAACGGACGGCTGCCTTTCCAAACCCAACGGTATCACTTAATTACCGAGGGCAGGGTGTTTAGCGGAGATAAATCTCAATGCCGGAGGGACTCGAATCTGGGACTGAAGATTACGAGCCTGGCACGCTACCAACGGACGGTTGCCTTTCCAAACCCAACGGTATCACCTAATGACGGAGGGCAGAGTGTTTAGCGGAGATAAATCTCAATGCCGGAGGGACTCGAACCTGGGACTGCAGATTACGAGCCTGGCACGCTACCAACGGACGGCTGCCTTTCCAAACCCAACGGTATCACCTAATGACGGAGGGCGGGGTGTTTAGCTGAGATAAATCTCAATGCCGGAGGGACTCGAACCTGGGACTGCAGATTACGAGCCTGGCAGGCTATTGATTGAGCCAAACCCTCAAATAACTCCACATGGTGAAATTGCCTTTTAAGGATAAAGCAAAGTTGCTCCACATGTGCTGTTGACAGGTACCGCTTGACTTAAGTCTAATCAGATGGTCAAAACTGACCTTAAGTAAAAATATACTATTGAAAATCACAAGCAACAAAAAAGTACTTTTTTAAATTCATGAATCTCAAAGTTTCGAAATATTTAGGAAAGGGAATTCATTGTCTGAAGATATAAAATCTTCTGTGACCGACATATTTTTGACCGGGTTGGAAGAGGTTCCATGAAATTGGGGGAAAAACTATTTTAAGCGGTAAGTACGAACTGTCAAGATAATAAATATTGCAATGTTGCAAAAAAATATTTTTTGTATCATTTGCAACCGGGGTCTCCCTGTTCGAGCTATATCTCTGAAAAGCAGTGCTTCTTCTACAAGAAGATACACGGCTTAACGTTGAAGTTTCCCTTTGCCAAGCCCGTTTCTTGCCCAATCTTATGGGGCGGGGGTGGCTCAGTCGGTAGCGCGCCAGGCTCGTAATCTGTAGTTCCCAGGTTCGAGTCCCAGCTGGGTCAGCGTTGAGATTTATCTCCGCAAAATTCTCCGCCCTGCCCACGGTCAGTAGGGGACACCGCTGGGCTTGGAAAGGCCGCCATCCGTCGGATGGGACGTTAAGCTGTGGCCCCGTGTGCGGGAGAGCCATACCCTGTGCACGTTAAAGAACACGCTGGATGGCTTTGACGGGAGGCTACCATCTGTCTCCCAACAGCTGTTCCAGTGGGTCCCCTCTCCCAACCTTCTCTGAGCCTTCGGGGTCCATGTGACCTGGCCATTTAGCCCATGGTGTGCAAAAAAGTGCCGCTGAGAGGTAAAACAACCCAACGTTAAAGGACACGCTGGATGGCCTTGACGGGAGGCTACCATCTGTCTCCCATAGCTGTTCCAGTGGGTCCCCTCCCCCAACCATTTCTGAGCCTTCGGGGTCCTTGAGACCTGGCCATTTAGCCCATGGTGTGCAAAAAAGTGCCGCTCAGAGGTAAAACAACCCAACCCAACTAACATTGCTTAACGAGGGGGGAGGAATAGGAAAAGAAGTGGAGGGGAGGATCGAAAAGGATATTCCTCTTTACATCTCATATATCGTCCCCAGCAGGAGTCCGTGCACCAAGAGCAGACATTCATCTCTTTTACTAACCGGTTGGGCACTACGATGGTGAGTGTGGGGACGGGTGGAGCAGCAAGCAACGGGCTTGCACACTCGCGTGCGTGCGTGTGTGTAGATGGAAGAGGGGAGGGCAGGATGTGTGGACGATGCTTCCGCAGATCGTTAGGTGCAATCACACAAAGAGCTTTACGAGCAGTTTTAGCGTTACGAACATCTTCAAATTCTCTTGCGTCTTCAAACCATTAAGAGGTGGATTCGTTCTATGTTGGAGCGTGAGCAGCAATTGAACACGCTCCGGTTTAGTGCGATGTCATATTCCTTTGATAAGTCATGATTTTGCTTTCCAAAGGGGAAACAGTTGAAAATGCTCATGACGCTAAATATGCTTTCTGTGTTGCCGTAATTCTAGAGGTTGCAGGAAGACACGTTCTTTCCGCTGAAGGACACTTTGAATTATCTGGTTGTTGGTTATTTATCTTGCATTTCGTTGCTTAGATGTCGAATCCGTTTTAGATTTATGTAATAGTTAATGCACAGTTTTCGAAAGTGGGGGGGAGAAATGGTTTTAGGAATGATTTATCGATGACGGGAATTTATGGGGAGTAAAAGAAGTGGATTAAGAGGGATGACGATGACCTTGATGATGACGATGATTTTAAAGTTTCGAAATGAGTCAATAGAAAATCGTGGAGTAATGATAATCTATCGCTAATGGCATTTCGGGGAGTTCAAAATTTTGCTATTTTTTTTTGCATACAATGAGCTAGAAGAGAAGCTCCTCTGCATCCCATTCTGTGTAGAGGAATAGAATTCGCAGATGTTAGGAGACAGAGAGACGCTTCCCGACGAGGGGCGGGGGTGGCTCAGTCGGTAGCGAGCCAGGCTCGTAATCTGTAATTCCCAGGTTCGAATCCCAGCTGGGTCAGCGTTGAGATTATCTCCGCAAAATTTCCCTCCCTGCCCACGGTCAGTAGCTGACACTGATGGGCTTGGAAAGGCCGCCGTTCGTCGGATGGGACGTTAAGCCGTGGCCCCGTGTGCGGGAGAGCCATACCTGTGCACGTTAAAGAACACGCGGGATGGCCTTGACGAGAGGTTACCATCTGTCTCCCAACAGCTGTTCCAGTGGGTCATGTCCCTCGAATTTTATATTTATTTATTTATTGTATATTTTTGTTGTATTATATTGTTGTATATATTTTTATGTGTTTTTTGAAATGTTTCTGCTGGGATGACTCACTGTTGCTGTTTTCGGGTGTGAAGCTTGCTGCTTGTTTTAAGAATCAATGCCAGAAGTTGTTTATCGCCGTAAATGACCGCCTGGGGGCGCTAGTGCAGCGACGAGGCTAGGCGGGAGATTTGAAAGCTTTAGTCTGTGCGTTAGCTGTCGAACGAACAAGGTCGTTGCGACGCGTGTCAAAAGGACGCCGCCTTTCTCAAATTAACCCTTGAAGTCAGGGTGCGATTCCAAGAGGGAATCCAGATTCTCGGAGAATCTTATCTTTTATTCTTGTGGTTCAGGAGGAGCCACAAGTCATCGATAAATCATTCCTAAAACCATTTCTCCCTCCCCCCCCCACCCCTTCGAAAACTGTGCATTAACTATTACATAAATCTAAAACGGAATCGACATCTAAGCAATGAAATGCAAGATAAATAATTGCACAGTGTAGGCAAAGGAAAATCCTTTCGCCGAGTTTTGAGGTCTGTAAAGTGAGAAATTGCAGAGTGTGCAATTCTCCACCTCATTTTAGTAATATTTGCAGTAGCAAAGCAGCAAAGGCTCACGGAGTTGAGCGGTGAATTTGACAGTAGTTTTGTGGATTCAGAAAGTACCACAGTGTGAAGCAGCAAAGGCCCACGAAGCCCCTCGTGCAGTAATTGATGGACAGTTCGTATTCTTCATTCAACACCAGTGTCTTCAAAGGCATACGGGGCGGGGGTGGCTCAGTCGGTAGCGCGCCAGGCTCCTAATCTGTAGTTCCCAGGTTCGAGTCCCAGCTGGGTCAGCGTTGAGATTTATCTCCGCAAAATTCCCCGCCCTGCCCACGGTCAGTAGGGGACACCGATGGGCTTGGAAAGGCCGCCGTCCGTCGGATGGGACGTTAAACCGTGGCTCCGTGTGCGGGAGAGCCATACCCTGTGCATGTTAAAGAACACGCTGGATGGCCTTGACGGGAGGCTACCATCTGTCTCCCAAAAGCTGTTCCAGTGGGTCCCCTCCCCCAACCTTCTCTGAGCCTTCGGGGTCCATGTGACCTGGCCATTTAGCCCATGGTGTGCAAAAAAGTGCCGCTCAGAGGTAAAACAACCCAACCCAACGCTTGAAACAAAATAAAGTTTAATATCTTCACACGGATAGACACCGGGACTCGAAACCAAATCCCTTCAAACTTCAGGCTAGCTTTTTAACCAGTAGGTTACTGGGAAAGTCATGAAAAGTAGATTGCCAGAATACTGCAATAAGCAGTAGTTAATTGATGAAGATGCCTGTATATTTATCGAAATTTATATAAGAAACACCAGGAAGCACAAAAAGCTTTAGAGTGTTTCCTTATTTTTGGACTCTTTTTTTATCTCCACCATTTCTTCCATGTTCCAGAAGCAAAGTCGGTTCCAAAAGCATTAACACGAAAGCACCTGGACCCCCTCAAGGCACGACAGCTAGCAGGTGATTCGCGTTACGCGTAGCAGAAATTACAGTTGGATTTTGCGGAAAGCTCCCCAAGCTTTAACTACCGCTTTCGCTGAAAGTCAAAGGTAACGCTTCACTGGTCGAGTGGAGAAGGGGACGTTGGGATGCTGATGCACCTGCTGCGTGCTGGTCACCCACCACGTGTGTGTGTGCAGCACGCGCGAACAAAGAGGCATACCCTCACACAGAAGAGTGGGCCAGACGAGTCCGTACTTATTGTTTCTCGTTTGATAAATACTGAAACACTTTCTCATCGAAATGAAAGGTTTCTTTTACATCGGGGTTGGGTTGGGTTGTTTTACCTCTGAGCGGCACTTTTTTGCACACCATGGGCTAAATGGCCAGGTCACATGGACCCCGAAGGCTCAGAGAAGGTTGGGGGAGGGGACCCACTGGAACAGCTGTTGGGAGACAGATGGCAGCCTCCCGTCAAGGCCATCCAGCGTGTTCTTTAATGTGTACAGGGTATGGCTCTCCCGAACACGGGGCCACGGCTTAACGTCCCATCCGACGGACAGCGGCCTTTCCAAGCCCATCGGTGTCTCCTACTGACCGTGGCAGGGCGGGGAGTTTTGCGGATAAGAGCTGTGAAAATAGCGAGACATTAACAAACAGAGAACCCAAGAAACGAACCAGTATTGCGTTAACCGGGGTTCGAATCCCGAATAACGCATAGGTTAAAATAAATTAACTGATTTTTGTCGTTTAGAAATGGAAAAAAGTTGCTCATTTGAACAAATAAGAAAAGCTCTTGAGCTTTACCTAATGTCACTTCTTTCACCCCATGAAAATGGGGCGGGGGTGGCTCAGTCGGTAGCACGCCAGGCTCGTAATCTGTAGTTCCCAGGTTCGAGTCCCAGCTGGGTTAGCGTTGAGATTTATCTCCGCAAAATTCCCCGCCCTGCCCACGGTCAGTAGGGGACACCGATGGGCTTGGAAAGGTCGTCGTCCGTCGGATGGAACGTTAAGCCATGGCCCCGTGTGCGGGAGAACCATAACCTGTGCACGTTAAAGAACACGCTGGATGGCCTTGACGGGAGGCTACCATCTGTCTCCCAACAGCTGTTCCAGTGGATCCCCAACCTTCTCTGAGCCTTCGGGGTCCATGTGACCTGGCCATTTAGCCCATGGTGTGCAAAAAAAGTGCCGCTCAGAGGTAAAATAACCCAACCCAACTCACCCCATGAAACATTCATTTCAATTTTTGCCAATTTTTAATATTTTTTGCTGAACAAGCAAGGTTAAATAATTCCATAACTGCTTAAAAAGAAAGAATACTGTAAATAAACATTTAGATAGCTTTGATTGCAATCTTTAATTTCAATCACGTTTTTCCGTAAAATGTTTATTTAAAAAAATTTCCGACTTCTGAAAACGATTTCCTAGTAACTTTAGGTGAATCTATTCCTAATAGAGTGGATAATGAGAATAAACCTGGATCGTCAAAAAGTAATTATAACACAATAAAAAAAGTGCAATTTTATCTGAATCATAAAAAACAATAATGGACACAATCTGTAACTAAAAATTTTAATAATCTAACATTAAAAACCTACACTATAGCGTATCTAAGCATTTTAGAACATGATTTCTTTTTTCGCTATGGACATGAAAAGTCCACCGTCCATTGGATATGAAATTTCGCCGTGACACCGTGCTCAGGTGAAAGCCATGTACTGTTCAGAGAATGGCCTTAATAGGAAGGTTTCATCTGTCTCCTACAGCTATCCTACAGCTATCCATTCCGAGCCCAGGGGGTCTTTGTGACCTAGCCATTTAATCCGTTAAAAAAATGGCCCATCAAGCAGCTGCTTGCCACAGAGGTCTGACAGGAGCCTGTCAGTTTATATGCCATAGTAGAAGGTCCAAGATGATGACAGGGACTCAGCAGAAAAACGACCCATACATCCATGCCTTACCCGGGGCTCGAACCCAGGTCCCTTACCTCAGTAACCAAGCGCGCTAACCACTCATCCATGGGACGGCTGACACTTAAAGCAACCAAAAACATTTTTTCTTTCTTTGCTTTTTTTTAATAATAAAAACTGACAGTTTTGTCCCCTTTTTTTGTCTACTCTCCAACATCTGACCTGCTAACCGATAATCTCCAGATCGTTTGCAAACGGAAATCCACCCCCGCACGTGCACCCCCAATAATGCAATCAACAGGCGAGGCAGCCGAATGAAAAATCTTCCAACACATTGCATCTGTCATCACAATAACACCCCTTGCGAGCATTGGCTGCAACAATGTTTCGAATCCGTTGAAAAAGATACATATTGCCCGAGTTAAATCTCTGATAACCTCTGCTTTTGACTACACCAGCTAGCTACGAACGTGCCGTATTGCTCTACATCATTAAGTAGGTTAACGAGTACGCTGCCGAGGTCATTGAATTAATGAGCTTTCAAGGCGATGCTAAGTTCGGCGCGGTTCCATCGTGATATCGCACGTGTTCACGAAGTTCGCCGAAGAGCGTGGGATCATTAAAAAAGCCAAGCGTTGTTTGTTGTCAGGGGAGATGAAATTACTTTCTTACAACCGCAAGTGCAAAAAAATGGGAATTATTTGTCTCAAACGACAAATTCTTGGGATTTCTTGCGAACACTTTCTTTCATTCTAATTTGTCTGAGTGAAATATCTTTATTTTAATCGAAAAGATATTTGGAGAAAGAATAAAATCCCCACTTTCTTTATTAGCAATAGCGGTCAGTCATTATATGTGCCCGAAGAAATTATTTAAAAGGGAGTTTGTTTTTTCTGACAGTGTAAAAACTAACTTTTTTTTTTTGTCTTATTTAGATCCTTGTAACAACACATTAACTATTCTCAAATATTTTTTATTTCTCATAAAAATAATTCAGGTCCGAATGTGTTAAGGAGTACGAGTACAAAGAAAGGAGGTTTATGCCAAGGAATACTGATGAAAAAAGTGGATTTATGCCACGGATTGCTGTGAAAAAGTGAGATTTATGCCAAGGAGTAGGGGTACAAAAGTGGAGTTTATCCCAAGGAGTAAGGTTACAAAGAGTGGGATTAATGCTAAGGAGTAGGGGTACAAAAGAGTGGGATTTATGCCAAGGAGCAGGGGTACAAAAGAGTGGGATTTATGCCAAGGAGTAGGGGTACAAGAGTGGGTTATCCCAAGGAGTAAAGATACAAAGAATGGGATTTATGTCAAAAAGTAGGAGTTCAAGAGTGGGATTATCGCAAGGAGTACGGGTATAAAGAGTGGAATTTATGCGAAGGAGTACGTGTATAAAGAGTGGGATTTATGCGAAGGAGTACGGGTATAAAGAGTGGGATTTATGCCAAGGAGTAGGGGTACAGTCGCTCAAAAAAATTCTATAATCAACCACAGTGTTCGGATATTTTTTGAGTGACTGTACAAGAGTGGGTTATCCCAAGGAGTAGAAGTACAAAGAATGGGATTTATGTCAAAAAGTAGGGGTTCAAGAGTGGGGTTATTGCAAGCAGTAGGGGTACAAAGAGTGGTATTTTTGCCAAGGAATAGGAGTATAAGAGTGGGATTTATCCAAGGAGTAGGGGTACAAAGAGTGGGGTTTATCCATAGGAGTAGGGTTACAAAAGGGGGCTGCTTATAACAATGAGTACAGGTACAAAGAGACGAGGTTTATGCGAAGGAGTAGTAGTGTGGCAGTTTAAAAAGTGATAATTTAAAGGAAGTCTGTTTACTTCTTAAAAATTAAAGTCTAGTGGTATAAATCAGGACCGGAACTAAAGAAGTCCTTTGAAAAGTTATTCGTTTCTAGGAAAAAGTGAAAAAAAATGGGGGGGGGGGGGGCGGAATTAAAACATTGATAAATTTTTAATAAAAAAACATAACATTTTGCATTTATTTTTCTTTGTCTGAAAACAAAAAGAATAAAATTTGCAGTAAAATAAACCAATATTAAAGTGTGTAAGATGCATATAACACGCATCTTAGAAACGATTTCTTTTAAGAAATCAAAAATCTCCCCCCCCCCCGTCCCCATATTTCTGAACTCACCCATGCCATTAATTTTGCCATTCTGTCGCTTAAGAATCCAAAAAGTACTGGATTCATATAATTTCAGAGTTGTAAATGTCCTGATAATGTTAATCTCGATTCTCGCATATTTATTCTTTCCCAATTTCTCTTTTTGATATTCAGGAGAAGCCTCATAAATGTAACTTATGTTCCAAATCATTCCCGACCCCTGGCGACCTGAAGAGTCACATGTACGTTCACAATGGATCCTGGCCTTACAAATGTCATATATGCAACAGAGGATTCAGCAAGCAAACCAATCTGAAAAATCATCTATTCCTTCACACGGGTAAGTCTTTTGTTCTCTTACTCATTTTCAACGTATGGCGGAAAAAAACAACATTCATTATGCAAATTTCAATATCATTCAAAGTACTTCTGATACTTAACGATATGCATTTTTTCACCGAAATGTTAAACAATTTCCGTGTTTGGTCAATGGGGATAAAACTTCGTAGCTCTATAAATATACATTTAATGGGAAAGTATGATTTCAAGCAGGGCCGTCTTAAGGCATGGACACACTGGGCAGTTGCCCAGGGGCCCCACGATTCTAAAATTCGCAAAAGTTTGTGTTGATTAATCCTCACTTTACATTTTTATTCCCATAGTTGGGTGGGTAGGGGCCCCACGATTCTAAATTTCGCAAAAGTTTGTGTTGATTAATCCTCACTTTACATTTTTATTCCCATAGTTGGGTGGGTAGGGGCCCCAGTGCATTTCTTTGCCCAGGGGCCTACAATACTGTTAAGACGGCACTGATTGCAGGTAAGTTAAAGATCATGATCAAATCTATTTAAATCTCGATTTTTAACAATTTCAGTATTTAGAATTAGCAAGTTGAAATATTTAGCAATCAATTATATTGTACAGTAGCTCAAAAAAGTATCCGAACACTATGGTTGATTACAGAATTCAGAAAAAATATCTGGCAACGATTTTTTTAGAAATTAGTGATCTGGCAACTTTCGTGTCACGTGACACGATGGTTGCCAGATCACTAACTTCTAAAAAAATCGCTGCCAGATATTTTTTTGAGCTACTGTATTTAATCATTCGAAATTGTGCAATATTGAAATGATCATTACGCAAACTTCTACAATGTATATTAGTAGGTATATTCCAGCTTCCATAACTCTTTAAATACAGAACGAATATTGTTGAAATTTGAGATTAAAATAGATTTGATTGTGATCTATAACCTATCTTCTGTCACATTTGTTCCATTAAAAGCATATTTTAGTACATATAGAGCTTCAAAGTTAGATTTCCCATTGAGACAACACGAAAATTCTCTAATACTTTGGTATGGCACTGTACTTTATATGATTCTCTATATAATCTTGGAATCGTTCTAAAAAAAAGGGGGGGGGGGGCTCAGTCGGTAGCGCGCTAGGCTCATAATCTGTAGTTCCCAGGTTCGAGTCCCAGCTGGGTCAGCGTTGAGATTTATCTCCGCAAAAATTCCCCGCCCTGCCCACGGTCAGTAGGGGACACCGATGGGCTTGGAAAGGCCACCGTCCGTCGGATGGGACGTTAAGCCGTGGTCCCGTGTGCGGGAGAGCCATACCCTGTGCACGTTAAAGAACACGCTGGATGGCCTTGACGGGAGACTACCATCTGTCTCTCAACAGCTGTTCCAGTGGGTCCCCTCCCCCAACCTTCTCAGCCTTCGGGGTCCATGTGACCTGGCCATTTAGCCCATGGTGTGCAAAAAAGTGCCGCTCAGAGGTAAAACAACCCAACTCTAATACTTTGGTATGCACTGTACTTTATATGGTTCTGTATATGATCTTGGAATCGTTCTAAAAAAAAGTTAAACAGATTCTTTGTTATTTTATCATAATTCCGTGGTATGACAAAATAAAAATTCTCATTATTTTTTGTTTGTCGCAACATTTGACAGACTAAGTTTGCTTTCCGCTAAGTTCTCCGCCAATCTGATATTTCAACATCCTGCTTCGATTGTAAACATCCCGGAAAATAAATAAAGCACTGGAACAGAGAAAAAAAAGATTCAAAGAATGAAACTTGAACAGCATCTGTCTCTTTGAAACTTGCCATGCGCACCTGCGAAAAGTTGTTTTTTTATATATATATTTCTCCGTTATTACGGATTCAGAATCATCCCTTAGTTATTATTCGCCAGGGGCACGAGCTCTCATTCTATCGCCTGCCATATGACAACAGTTCCGAGGAAAAAATATTGACGCGGTAAACCACATCCCGCACTCAATTTCTATGTCCATTTCTGGCAATCATCGCGTATAATGATAAAGGAAGGAGCAACCAGGATGGTGAGGTTCGGGGTGGGTGTAGAGGAGTCGTAGGAGACAATGGAAAGGAAAAAAAAAACAGCCCGTGCAGCGAGTGTTTCTGAATTGTCCGATCTGTTGCCTTCCCTTGTACCGGAATTACTGTTGCTTCGTATGTCATCGCCTAGCAGGTGGCCGAGAGCGAGACCCGTTGCCCAGGTGTCGCGATGGCCGCTGAACCAAGTGAGGAACAAGGTCACCTTACGGGGGATTGAGGTCGCATGATTAATTTCCGAATCGCAGACACGGCATGCAGTATATGGACATGGACAAGTTTTAGAAAATAAGGTTCTTAATGTGACTCGCTTTTTACTCGTCTTTTGTACTTCTTGTCTCTTTTGTGTATTCATCGCAACGCGTCTTCTTTTGTTTATTGCAAACTTTTTCGGTTGAAATTTGGATCGCTCTATATTGGCCACTGATGGTGTGTGGGGGGGGGGGGGGGGAGTTTAACTGCAAAATTCTACGAATTATATTTTATTCCCCGGAACTAGCAGGAGGTCAGGGTTGTATTATTCAACGGGAAATATTTGTTCGTGTTTTTTCCCCTTCGCATGATAAAATTATAGCAAAGATCTCTTCCTGAGTAGGGGGCGGGGGTGGCTCAGTCGGTAGCGTGCCAGGCTTGTAATCTGTAGTTCCCAGGTTCGAGTCCCAGCTGGGTCAGCGTTGAGATTTATCTCCGCAAAATTCCCCGCCCTGACCACGGTCAGTAGAGGACACCGATGGGCTTGGAAAGGCCGCCGTCCGTCGGATGGGACGTTAAGCCGTGGCCCCGTGTGCGGGAGAGCCATACCCTGCACGTTAAAGATCACGCTGGATGGCCTTGACGGGAGGCTACCATCTGTCTCCCAACAGTTGTTCCAGTGGGTCCCCCCCCCCCCAACCTTCTCTGAGCCTTCGGGGTCCTTGTGACCTGGCCATTTATCCCATGGTGTGCAAAAAAGTGCCGCTCAGAGGTAAAACAACCCAACCCTATAAACTTTTCAAAGTCACTGATCACTTGTATTTAATTTTTTTTTTCTCCAGGAACTTTTTAATTTTCTTTCTTTTACCCTCCGAACTGGACTGTTGTGTTGTTTTATCACTGAGCAGCACCTTTTTGCACACAGTGGGCTAAATGACCAGGTCACAAGGACTCGAAGGGTTCAGAGAAGTTTGAGGAAAGGCATCCACTGGACTCTTAGGAGACATATAAGTAGTCACCCGTCTAAACCTTCGAGCGTTTTCTTTAACATGCACAATATATGGCTCTCATGCACACGGTACCACGACTCAACGTCCCATACGACGGACGGCTGCATTTCCAAGTCCATCGGTGTTCCCTTTCTGACCGAGGGCAGGCTGGAGGTTTAGGTGGAAATGAATGTCAACGCCGGTACAGTTGGAACTCGAACCTGAGAACTGCCGGTTATGATCCTGACGCGCTACTGACTCAACCAACTGCCTCAAGCCTTATTGGACACTTATATAGAGATGTCCACAGCACATGCTTTGATATGTACGGTTTTCCAGCAGGCATTTCAGTACAAATGGCGAGATATCAAATAAAGTGTAATACGTCGATTAACCGATATCTAAGCATAATGTGACTAGTTACTGAATATCTACATATCTAAGCTACAAATCAACGGCAAGCACTTACTTAGAATAGGTTGGGTTGTTTTAACTCTGAGCGGCACTTTTTTTGCACACCATGGGCTAAATGGCCTGGTCACATGGACCCCGAAGGCTCAGAGAAGGTTGGGGGAGGAGACCCACTGGAACAGCTGTTGGGAGACAGATGGTAGCCTCCCGTCAAGGCCATCCAGCGTGTTCTTTAACGTGCACAGGGTATGTCTCTCCCGCACACGGGGCCACGGCTTAACGTCCCATCCGACTGACGGCGGCCTTTACAAGCCCATCGGTGTCCCCTACTGACCGTGGGCAGGGCGGGGAATTTTGCGGAGATAAATCTCAACGCTGACCCAGCTGGGACTCGAACCTGGGAACTACAGATTACGAGCCTGGCGCGCTACCGACTGAGCCACCCCCGCCCTTACTTAGAATGCACCACTTCCCACTAGCATGCTCCTATATTAAAACGTGGCCTTCAAACGTTTATAGTTGGAGGAAACTCTATTTTAAATCATTAACCACTTAAGAAGCAGAGAAAAAAAAAACTCTTAACAAAGAATCTTTGTGTAAAACTTAAAGTATATATTGCGCTTACGCCGGCGTGATTTAGTTCAGATAGATCCTACATCAGTTAAACTTGATCTGGAAATAATTTACATATTCTAGTTCTGCCAGCGCAGGAATAACCAGCAACACGGGAAAGAAAAATGGGTGTTGGTCTCGGAGTGGTCGCAGGTCTCGATTTTAGCATCCCAAGCACGTGGGAGTGCTTGATCGGACAAGGTGTGGGTGTGTCGGAGAAGTAGGCCAACTGGCAACACATGGCGAGTAGAGGCTCGCATCTCTGCGGGAAAGAGAGAGGAAGTGAGAGAAGGTGTGTGTTTTTCTCTAGTACAACAACAACAAAGGAAGTCAGAGAGAGTGTCAGAAAGAGAAATAAGAGACCAGCAGTTTCTTGAAAGGTGTGGTCACCCCCCAGGGGGTGGCTTTCATATCTCGGCTACCACTTCGTTGCGTGAATTTCTAACAGTCGATTATTTTGATTCGCGAAAAGAAAAAATAATTTGAACGCTTTATCATTCGCAACACACAATTTGATAGTCAATTATTGGGTTAATATGATAAGCTATTAAAATTTATTTTCATCTATCTGCTTCATTGGTTTCACGAATGAAGATTGGGCTTTATTTGGTTGTTATTTTGTGAGTTATGCGTTGCGTTGGCAATAAATCTATTGCTTCCTTATTTGGTCATTAATTCGTGACTTTAAAGTCTTGTTCGTTAAACAGGGAGCAAACTCAATGGATCGTTAATCTTGGCTTCAGCAAAGAAGTTTGGAGCAATTAGGAAGTCTCAGTCATTTTTTTGGGAGGGGGGGGGGCTCAGTCGGTAGCGCGCCAGGCTCGTAATCTGTAGTTCCCAGGTTCGAGTCCCAGCAGGGTCAGCGTTGAGATTTATCTCCGCAAAATTTCCCGCCCTGTCCACGGTCAGTAGGGGACACCGATGAGCTTGGAAAGGCCGCCGTCCGTCGGATGGGACGTTAAGCCGTGGCCCCGTGTGCGGGAGAGACATACCCTGTGCACGTTAAAGAACACGCTGGATGGCCTTAACGGGAGGCTACCATCTGTCTCCCAACAGCTGTTCCAGTGGGTCCCCTCCCCCAACCTTCTCTGAGCCTTCGGGGTTCATGTGACCTGGCAATTTAGCCCATGGTGTCAATAAAGTGCCGCTCAGAGGTAAAACAACCCAACCCTAGTGCTAATGAGGTTTTCTATTCTATTTTTTTTAGTTGCTGGGGGGTGGGAGAAATTTTGGATTTGTCATAACGAATAAAGAATGCTAAAAAATCATCTGTGTTTTCTGAAATAACACTTTTGCCTCCCAAAGCACAGTTTTAATATATCTAATTACTTTCCTTTCGCTGAAAGATCATTACGACAAGAATATTTGAGCCGAAATTACTAATTCCTATCTTTACTAGCTAATTTCTTTGCCTACCAAATTATTTTTTTTTACTACCTGAATTTATGACTTTTTCCAAATTATTACTTTTAATCCCTGAATTTTTGTTTTTCCCTAAGCAAAAATTCAGCATACTTTTATTTTACCGATTTCTTGGCTTCATCATTCCTACCTTTACCAGCTGGGTCAGCGTTGAGATTTATCTCCGCAAAATTCCCCGCCCTGCCCACGGTCAGTAGGGGACACCGATGAGCTTGGAAAGGTCACCGTCCGTCGGATGGGACGTTAAGCCGTGGCCTCATGTGCGGGAGAGCCATACCCTGTGCACGTTAAAGAACACGCTGGAAGGCCTTGACGGGAGGCTACCATCTGTCTCCCAACAGCTGTTCCAGTGGGTTCCCTCTCCCAACCTTCTCTGAGCCTTCGGGGTCCATGTGACCTGGCCATTTAGCCCATGGTGTGCAAAAAAAGTGCCGCTCAGAGGTAAAACAACCCAACCCAACTCACCTGTGTTTTTTCAAGAAATTTGTTGAAGACTCCTAAATCGGAGAGAAAATATTCAGACTAGAACATCTTATTCCAACCCCATCTTTCCCCTCCCCTTTCACTGAGACCACTCCTCTCGCCCCGCCCCCTTTATATTTTTCTAGATCCAGTCCATTCTTTCAGTACCTTTTTTCCTAGCAATCATTCATCATTTTCATTTCCATCATCATCTGTTCCATTTCTGTATTATCATTTTTATTCTTATATTTGCCATCTTACATTTCTGTCTTATAAAACACTATTTCACTGCTTCACTTCCTCAGTTTCTACCCATCTTTGTCTTGAAAATCTCCCCACACACGCTTCACCATTTCCCCGCCAGCGTTGACAGCGAATTAGGTGCTCCTGCGGCAGAGTGGTTAGCGCACTTGGCTACTGATCTGAGGGACCTGGGTTCGAGCCCCGGGTAAGTCATGGTTGTATGTGTCGGTTTTTCTGCTGAGGTCTTGCCATCCTCTCAGACCTTCTACTCTGGCATATAAACTGACAGGCTCTTGTCAGATCTCTGTGGCAAGCAGCTGCTTGACGGGGTATTTTATCGAGCCCCGGGTAAGGCATGGATGTGTGTGTTGGTTTTTCTGCTGAGGTCATGCCATCCTCTCAGACCTTCTACTCTGGCATATAAACTGACGGGCTCCTGTCAGACCCCTGTGGCAAGCAGCTGCTTGAGAGGGTATTTTATCGAGCCCCGGGTAAGGCATGGATGTGTGTGTTGATTTTTCTGCTGTGGTTCTGCCATCCTCTCAGACCTTCTACTCTGGCATATAAACTGACAGGCTCCTGTCAGACCTCTGTGGCAAGCAGCTGCTTGAGAGGGTATTTTATCGAGCCCCGGGTAAGGCATGGATGTGTGTGTTGGTTTTTCTGCTGAGGTCCTGCCATCCTCTCAGACCTTCTACTCTGGCATATAACTGACAGGTTCCTGTCAGACCTCTGTGGCAAGCAGCTGCTTGAGGGGGTATTTTATCGAGCCCCGGGTAAGGCATGGATGTGTGTGTCGTTTTTTCTGCTGAGGTCCTGCCATCCTCTCAGACCTTCTACTCTGCCATATAAACTGACAGGCTCCTGTCAGACATCTGTGGCAAGCAGCTGCTTGAGGGGGTATTTATTTATTATTATCCGTAAATATAAAACTAGGACTCTTGCAACCTTAAAATCGCTTACATTACGCAACATAATCACGGTAATTAAGCATCAGCCTCAATAAAAAAAAATGCTCTTCGGATTACTTCTCCTTCATTTCTCTGTGTTCGGTCTCATCTCCAAAAGATTCCGTGTTCATCCTCTATAAACCGTGCCACTAAACAAGGGACAATTACACACTCTTATTATTGCCCCCCCCCCCCCCCTCGAAACAGCAGTTAGCGCAAGATGATAAC
Source organism: Ryuthela nishihirai (assembly GCA_038380435.1). Classification (NCBI taxonomy): domain Eukaryota; kingdom Metazoa; phylum Arthropoda; class Arachnida; order Araneae; family Heptathelidae; genus Ryuthela; species Ryuthela nishihirai. The sequence goes on along the minus strand of JAWZYU010000016.1, from coordinate 13,134,698 downwards.
CTGCCTTCATTTCCTCCGAATTTTGTCAACCATGACGATTATACGGTCAAATGACCTTGTTCAGATTCCTATACTTTATCCTCCACATCACTGCATCCAGCCAGCAGCGAGTGAAAGGAGGTTGTTAAAGAAAGACAGCAACCTGACGGGTTTATGCGCTGTGTTTCGTCTAATAGAATAAATTTTGAATCGAAGAAACATTTACGAGACAAATTGTCCTAACAAAAGCATCCTAATTGGCTCTTTCTGTCTCTTATTCAAATAACAATGACGACATTATTCGCTTGGTGTTGGCATTGTTGTTAATCTGTTGCGTTTAGCTAGACGATGAAATGGTAGAGATCGTGCTTATCGCAATGATCTCTCTTCTTACAAGACAACGGGTTCTGGGGCGGGGGTGGCTCAGTCGGTAGCGCGCCAGGCTCGTAATCTGTAGTTCCCAGGTTCGAGTCCCAGCTGGGTCAGCGTTGAGATTTATCTCCGCAAAATTTCCACGCCCTGCCCACGGTCAGTAGGGGACACCGATGGGCTTGGAAAGGCCGCCGTCCGTTGGATGGGACGTTAAGCCGTGGCCACGTGTGCGGGAGAGCCATACCCTGTGCACGTTAAAGAACACGCTGGATAGCCTTGACGGGAAGCTACCATCTGTCTCCCAACAGCTGTTCCAGTGGGTCCCCTCCCCCAACCTTCTCTGAGCCTTCGGGGTCCTTGTGGCCTGGCCATTTAGCCCATGGTGTGCAAAAAAGTGCCGCCCAGAGGTAAAACAATCCAATCCAACGGGTTCTGTAAAGTTGGGTCTACCAGGAACACATGGATCGAAAAAAAAAATTGAAAAATTGTCAATAAAATAACATTATTTCTTGTTAATTATTTTTACACTAAAAATTTATATTCGTTAAAACAATGTTTTAGCAATGAATATTTAAAGCAGTTTTGACAACGTATTTCGAATCAGTTTCGATAGGAAACAGAAATGTAAGATAGCAAATATAAGAATAAAAATGATAATGCAGAAATGGAACAGATGATGATGGAAATGAAAATGATGAATGATTGCTAGGAAAAAAGGTACTAAAAGAATGGACCGGATCTATAAAAATATAAAAGGGGCGGGGCGAGGGGGAGTGGTCTCAGTGAAAGGGGAGGGGAAAGATGGGGTTGGAATAAGCCGTTCCAGTCTGAATATTTTCTCTCCGATTTAGGAGTCTTCAATCAATCTCAACCAGGCTTAAAGTTAACGTAATTTGAAACAATTCCAAAAATCATGCCTCTCAATAAGTTATAAATAAAAAAATACTGTACAGTCGCTCAAAAAAGTATCCGAACACTATGGTTGATTACAGAATTCAGAAAAAATATCTGGCAACGATTTTTTTAGAAATTAGTGATTGTGTCACGTGATTACGGAATTCAGGAAAAATGTCTGGAGCGTCTACAGCAACTGTACACGCTCCAGTTTGCTGTGAACGGTAACTGCACACGCTCCAGTTTGCTGTGAACGGTAACTGCACACGCTCCAGTTTGCTGTGAACGGTAACTGCACACGCTCCAGTTTGCTGTGAACGGTAACTGCACACGCTCCAGTTTGCTGTGAACGGTAACTGCACACGCTCAATATTTCCGTGAGTGAGCCCACACGATCTAGTATCAAAATAATATGACCACCTACATACAACGGTAACTCGTTCCTGTCTTCTTTATTAAGAGTGATGTTAAAAAGATATATTTCTCCCCGCTCCCACCCAAAAAATATTTAAAATGAAGTTGGGTCTCGGTTAAAACATTCTCCCAATGATTTTTAACTTCCATTACGATTGCTAAAACAAGACTCGTTACTCGTACAGTCGCTCAAAAAAGTATTCGAACACTATGGTTGATTACAGAATTCAGAAAAAATATCTGGCAGCGCTTTTTTTTAGAAGTTAGTGATTGGCAACCTTCGTGTCACGTGACACGAAGGTTGCCAGATCACTGACTTCTAAAAAAATATCGTTGCCAGATATTTTTTCTGAATTCTGTAATCAACCATGTGGTTCGGATACTTTTTTGAGCGACTGTACCTTCCAGGAAAGGCTTCACTCAGTGTAGGTAGTGCAACAGACATAGTCCTAACTGTGCCAAAGTTGAGATTTATATTCGTCCCCCCCCCTCCCTTGCCCTCGTGAAAAAGGTGACACCGTAAGGTTTGGAAAAACCACCGTCCGTGAATGGGACATAAAGCTGTGGTTCAGTGTGCAGGATAGCCATAACCTAAGCCCGTTAAAGAACACGCTGGATAGCCTTCACGGGAGACTGCATCTTTTTCTAACATCTATCCAATGGAGTCCCTTCCTCAACCATCTCTGATCCTTTGGGATTCTTGTGGCCTGGTCAGTTTTAGACCATTATGTGCACAAAAGTGCCGCTCGGCGATAAAAACAACTGATAATTCAAACATACAAATCCACAAACAAGATTACAAACGAAATTCAATGCCTTTAATAACTGATTTAATAACGAATTCTACGATGAGGAGGAAGATTAGAAACTCCCAAGTCTCTCATCTAAGATCACTGTCATGTGCTTGTAAATGAGTGAGTGTGTGCTCATATGTTTCTTTCCTTTCTAAACTTCCCCAACAGAAACTAATTAGTGTAAGACCAAAATTCCAACTCCTTCCTCCAACAGCATGAATGGCTTGCTCATCCTTCCACCAAAATCGACTGCCTATCTCCACGACCTCTTTCTTCCTTTACACCCTGGATGCCAGGGCTGCTCAAGACGTCTTCTCGCTCGCTAGCCAATGCCACTGGGGGGCGCTTCATTAGCCGGTGCGGTAGTCTGACCTTAATCAACCAGGAGCGGCCCGAACTGTCACGAGCGTTCGTGATAAATCACGCGGCACGGAGTATGCGGAGCAAAGGGATGGCGGAGGGCTACTGCCGCTCGCCACGAGCAACCTCTCATTACTTGCCACTGATCACGCTGAGCTCTGGCGCACACTATGACTTTGCCTTTTTATGGCGATTCGGTTTCGAGGTGGGAAGATCAGAAGAGAGAAGGAAGTGGGGGGGGGGGAGGGGAGGAACTGATGCTCGTGCTGGTTCTTCAGGAGGAAGTAAACAGAGATGGAGATTTTCTGGAGAGGAATTTCTGTTTGCACGAGGTTTTTTAATTTCGATTTTTTTTTGTACACAGTGGGGTAAAACACCAGGTCACAAGGACCCCAAGAGATCAGTGAAAGTTGGAGAAGGGTTATTGGTTTGTTTTTACTCGGAGTGGAACTTTTATACCTACATTAAGATAAATGGCCAGGTGACAAAGGTTGGTTAGGAGAAGGCCACCCACTGGACTAGTTCTCAGGTTCGAGTCCCAGCTGGGTCAGCGTTGAGATTTATCTCCGCAAATTTCACGCCCTGCCCACGGTCAGTAGGGGACACCGATGGCTTGCAAAGGCCGCCATCCATCGGATGGGACGTTAAGCCGTGGCCCTGTGTGCGGGAGAGCCATACCCTGTGCACGTTAAAGAACACACTGGATATGATTGACTGAGGCTACGATCTGTCTCCCAACAGCTGTTTCAATGGGTCTCTTCCCCCAACCTTCTCTGAGCCTTTGGGGTCCAGGTGACCTGGCCATTTAGCCCATGGTGAACAAAAAAGTGCCCCTCAGAGGTAAAACAAAATAAAAAACCCACTGGACAGGAAACAGATGTAAGTCTCTCATCAAGATTATCCACGATGTTCTTTCACGTGGACAGGATGTGGCTCTGTTGCACACGGGCTACAGCTTTACATCCCATCCGAGGGACGTCAGCTTTTCCAAGTTCGTCAGTGACCCCTTTCTGCCCTCTCTCAATTGGGGGGTAGTTAGCGGTGATTAATTTCAACTCTGGCACAAATGGGACTCGAACCTGAACTGCAGATTACGAGCCTGCGCACTACCATCTTCGTAAGAATCAGCATCTTAAATATGGATTGCTATTGGATAGGTCGCAAGTGCCCGAATGACTCAGAGTTGTGTAGGGAAAAGAGACCCCCTGCATAATTGCTAGGAGACAGGTGAAGCCTCCCTTCAAGACCATCCAGAGTATTCTTTAACACACAAAAAGTATGTTCACTTGCGCAGCGGTTAAGCCAGACTAGTTTCCTAAAGATTAATTCCGACTCGACGGACAGTGGCCTTTAGATGCTCTGGGTGTCTCCTTCATCAACGAGGGCTGAATGAGGATTAGCGGAGTTGTGTTGGGTTGTTTTACCTCTGAGCGGCACTATTTTGCACACCATGGGCTAAATGGCCAGGTCACATGGACCCCAAAGGCTCAGAGAAGGTTGGGGGAGGGGACCCACTGGAACAGCTGTTGGGAGACAGATGGTAGCCTCCCGTCAAGGCCATCTAGCGTGCTCTTTAACGTGCACAGGGTATGTCTCTCCCGCACACGGGGCCACGGCTTAACGTCCCATCCGACGGACGGTGGCCTTTCCAAGCCCATCGGTGTCTCCTACTAACCGTGGGCAGGGCGGGGAATTTTACGGAGATAAATCTCAACGCTGACCCAGCTGGAACTCGAACCTGGGAACTACAGATTACGAGCCTGGCGCGCTACCGACTGAGTCACCCCCGCCCCCAAGACCATCCAGAGTATTCTTTAACACACAAAAAGTATGTTCACCTGCGCAGCGGTTAAGCCAGACTAGTTTCCTAAAGATTAATTCCGACTCGACGGACAGTGGCCTTTAGATGCTCTGGGTGTCTCCTTCATCAACGAGGGCTGAATGAGGAGTAGCGGAGAAAGACTCAACACAGATACAGGGGGGGGGGGGGGGAGACTCTAAGCTGGAAATATCAAGATACCCGGAAATGGTGTGACGATTAACTAGAAAGAAAATTTATGTGGTAAGTTCCGGTTGCCAAAAAAAAAAAAGTTAGTGTACTTGGTGCGGGAACATGAACCAGCGTTCTAATCTTCATCAGACATGAATGTCCATGTGTGGGGGGCGGGGGTGGCTCAGTCGGTAGCGCGCCAGGCTCGTAATCTGTAGTTCCCAGGTTCGAGTCCCAGCTGGGTCAGCGTTGAGATTTATTTCCGCAAAATTCCCCGCCCTGCCCACGGTCAGTAGGGGACACCGATGGGCTTGGAAAGGCCGCCGTCCGTCGGATGGGACGTTAAGCCGTGGCCCCGTGTGCGGGAGAGCCATACCCTGTGCACGTTAAAGAACACGCTGGATGGCCTTGACGGGAGACTACCATCTGTCTCCCAACAGCTGTTCCAGTGGGTCCCCTCCCCCAACCTTCTCTGAGCCTTCGGGGTCCATGTGACCTGGCCATTTAGCCCATGGTGTGCAAAAAAGTGCCGTTCAGAGGTAAAAAACCCAACCCAAATGTCCATGTGTCATGTTCCTACTGAGATCTCGCTTATCCATAATTCTGAAATGTATTGTACTGATGCCGCCAGTCCGATCTTCGTGGAGTAGGGAGTGGAAGCTCAGTCGTTAGTTCGCCTGGCTTGTAATCTGCAGTTCCCAGGTTCGAGTCCTAACTAGTCCTAGCTCAGCGTTGTGATTTATCTTCGCCCTACCCTCGGTCTGTAGGGGACATCGATTGGCTTGAAAAGGCGCCGTTCGTCGGATGGTACATTAAGCCGTGAACTCTTGTTCGGGAGAGCACGTTAAAGAACACTCTGGATTGCCTTGACAGAAGGCTACCATCTGTCTCCTCTAAAAAAAGCCGTTGCCAGATATTTTTTCTGAATTCTGTAATCAACCATACTGCTCGGATATTTTTTTGAGCGACTGTACTTCAGTCCTTGTCCCAAATCTTGAAGGATCCTTGTGACCTTTCTACTTCATCTGTTACTCAACAAAGAAATAAGAACTTAAGCCCAAAACTGTCCAATCTTAGAACATCCGCAATCCAGCATTGATTATTGCATTACAACAGGGGGGGGGGGGGGGGGGGCTCAGTAGGTAGCGCGCCAGGCTCGTAATCTGTAGTTCCCAGGTTCGAGTCCCAGCTGGGTCAGCGTTGAGATTTATCTCCGCAAAATTTCCCGCCCTGCCCACGGTCAGTAGGGGACACCGATGGGCTTGGAAAGGCCGCCGTCCGTCGCATGGGACGTTAAGCCGTGGTCCCGTGTGCAGGAGAGCCATACCCTGTGCACGTTAAAGAACACGCTGGATGGCCTTGACGGGAGGCTACCATCTGTCTCCCAACAGCTGTTCCAGTGGGTCCCCTCCCCCAACCTTCTCTGAGCCTTCGGGGTCCATGTGACCTGGCCATTTAGCCCATGGTGTGCAAAAAAGTGCCGCTCAGAGGTAAAACAACCCAACCCAACCCCTCCCCCAACCTTCTCTGAGCCTTCGGGGTCCATGTGACCTGGCCATTTAGCCGATGGTGTGCAAAAAAGTGCCGCTCAGAGGTAAAACAACCCAAAGCATTACAACAGGTACCGCCCTAACAAAGTTTCCCACTTAAAACACTCATCACAATAAAAATAACTATTCATCCAAGGCACAAATGCTGCATCAGAAACAACCCGAACACGACTCTCAGTCCTTTCTCTATACACGACAGAATGATCACTATCACCTCACACTTCGGAATACGAAAAAAGGAAAAAGAAGAATTTGAAACACCAGAGTTCTCTTTCCTTGACGATTTCAATGCTCATAGCCAGCAAATAGAGAGAGAGAAAAACGAGTTTTCTTTAATTACTCGACAATGGCTTCGAGTATTATCATTTAACGAGGCTCTGATTAGTAAGCGTAGTCTGTCATAAGCTGGTTCCGACCAGAGCAGCAGAAACAGCAACAACAAAGAAACAAAAAGCGGTATCTAGGCATATGAATAAAGAATACAATGTTCACAAACTGTGTTGTCGGTGATCTCTTTCGTGGCCCTACCCTTTCTCAACCTCTTGCATAGTTGCGAGATCAAAGTAATGGAGACGAGGATAACATACTGATTGAGGAGGAGGGGTTGGAGCAGCAATCACACGAGACACGAGAACTTCGTGGACTTCGCTGCCATGATGGCTTCCTTCTGTCGTTTCAATTGAAATTTCTTTGTTTTATTTCATGATCTGTTCTTATTGGGGGGGGGGGGAAACAATGATGAGGAGCAGGCCGAGATCTATTTAAAAAAATTTAGGACAGAACCAAATAAATGGATGGAGCAGGAAATGTTTTGTTTTTACAAATTATTCTCTCCCAAAATCGAAATATGTTTTTTCTCTTTCATCTCAGCGGTTCGTATTTTTTACCTCCGAACCAGGTATTAATATAGGGGCGGGGGTGGCTGTCGGTAGCGCACCAGGCTCGTAAACTGTAGTTCCCAGGTTCGAGTACCAGCTGGATCAGCGTTGAGATTTATCTCCGCAAAATTCCCCGCCCTGCCCACGGTCAGTAGGGGACACTGATGGGCTTGGAAAGGCCGCCGTCCGTCGGATGGGACGTTAAGCCGTGGCCCCGGGTGCGGGAGAGCCATACCCTGTGCACGTTAAAGAACACGCTGGATGGCCTTGACGGGAGGCTACCATCTGTCTCCCAACAGCTGTTACAGTGGGTCCCCTCCCCCAACCTTCTCTGAGCCTTCGGGGTCCATGTGACCTGGCCATTTAGCCCATGGTGTGCAAAAAAGTGCCGCTCAGAGGTAAAACAACCCAACCCAACTCTCTATGAAATTCACTGCTTCTTTTAGATTTTTTTTTTGCTTGTCAAAATGTAAAAAAAAGGATAATTAATTAAACAGCCGAATTCAACAAACCGAGATAGAATCGTCATTTAGGACATATAGGTTCTTAATTAGCAATAACTGGTGATCGGAATTTAACTGATACGGAAGTTAATTACCTTAATGTATTGCTGGAAGCTAACAGAAATTGAACTGTCCTTCTAACGTCCTTGTGCAGAAAAAAGTCATAAATCTAATGACAAGAGAGTAAAAAATAACTTCTACAACATTGAAGATATTATTTAGAAAAAAATAAGGAATGTATTTCTTAGTCAAGAGAGGAAATTGCGTTATTAATTATAAATCACATTAAGTAACCAGACATTTAAATAACTGCGGCTGCTTTAAAGGTATCAAAAGTGTGTCTGTGGAAGAAAAAAAATCTTTCGTTACTAAAACAAAATACGATATGTTGTTAAAAAAAAAAAAAAAAAAAAATATACAGGGTGTCTCAAAAATATAGGTACAAACTTTTAGAGGAGGTAGATAACACCTAAAGGAATGAGAATTGCATAGGAACCCATAACCGGAAACGTCATGGGAAAGTGGTAGCAGAGGTACAAGATCTGAAAGGACACAAGACAGTGATTAATGGGAAAACATTTATTGGACATAATTATTACAAATGGCATACTAGATGATGATTTCGTGGTCTGCCCTCACTTCTGCTACCTCTTAGTGACCCATAATCGCACAAATTTTGATGCGCACGTGCAAACAAACGGTGGCCCGGTACATGTCTGTGTGGGAAGCGTTCTTGATGCATTCGTTGAGCGGCTCGTCCGTTGCCCTCAGCTATTCCATACACTAAGTGCATGTCTGCCAGTTCCCTGTTCGAATACCTTTTGGATGCTCTTCGTAAGCCGACTACCGCTCGAATGAGGAAATCCGAAATTTCCCCTCTAGCGCACTGATGAACAGCGCCGCCTATTGACTTAGGGTGACGTTTCCGGTTATGGGTTCCTATGCAACCTATTTAATTCTCATTCCTTTAGATGTTATCTACCTCCCCTAAAAGTTTGTACCTATATTTTTGAGACACCCTGTATATATATTCTATACATATGTGTGTGTGTGTGTGAGTCTGTTGCAATTTCTTTAATTACTTAATTAATCAGCAGTTGTTTTACCCCTTCGTGATACTTTGGTATTTAACGGATAAAAGCCGCCAGTCAAGTCCATCCAATATGTTCTTTAACGTGCACAGGGTATGGTTTTTCTGAACATGGGGCCTCGGTTCTATGCTTCATTCGACGGCCGGCTACCCTTCCAAGCCATTAGAATCTGGGAACTGAAAATTATGAGGCTGGTGCGCTTACCATCTGAGTCAACCCCTGCCACATGTTAATATATAAGTTTAAACACATAATTATTCGACCTTTTAAACATATAAATTCGATATTAACATAGAATTTATAATTAAATTTTTCTATATTAATTATACATCTGCACAATTAGTAAGGAATGTTGATAATCAGATGAATATCAGCCGATGTCTTCCGGTCACCCGGAAGGACGGGGGTGGCTCAGTCGGTAGCGCGCCAGGATCTTAATCTGCAGTTCACAGGTTCGAATCCCAGCTAAGCCAGAGTCGAGATTTATCTCCACGAAACTCCCTGCCCACGGTCGGTAGGGGACACCGATGGACTTGGAAAGGCCGCCGTCCGTCGGATGGGATGTTAAGCCGTGACTCCGTGTGTGTGATAGAACCATACTCTGTGCACGTGAAATAACACGCTGGATGGCCTCGATGGGAGGCTATCATCTGTCTCCTAACAATTGTAATCTTACCACTAAGCTAATTTTGTGGAAAAAAAGTGCCACTCAGAGGTAAAATAATCTAACCAGTCATTTTCGCTCTGTTCTTGGTGGAAAAGGTGACAACGAAACGCTTGGGTTGTTGGGTTGAGTTGTTTTACCTCTGAGCGGCACTTTTTTGCACACCATGGGTTAAATGGCCAGGTCACATGGACCCCGAAGGCTCAGAGAAGGTTTGGGGAGGGGACCCACTGGAACAACTGTTGGGAGACAGATGGTAGCCTTCCGTCAAGGCCATCCAGCGTGTTCTTTAACGTGCACAGGGTATGGCTCTCCCGCACACGGGACCACGGCTTAACGTCTCATCCGACGGACGGTGGCCTTTCCAAGCCCATCGGTGTCCCCTACTGACCGTGGGCAGGGTGGGGAATTTTTGCGGAGATAAATCTCAACGCTGACCCAGCTGGGACTCGAACCTGGGAACTACAGATTACGAGCCTGGCGCGCTACCGACTTAGCCACCCCCGCCCCGGGGTCTTTGTGATCTGGACATTTAGCTCATTGTATGCAGAAAAGTGTCGTTCACAGGAACCCACCAAACCTTTATTTAAACCTAGATTCTTAAAATCTCTGCAGTATTATTAACTTTGTGCCGTATATGTCTCGTTCGACTATCAGTCTTACTAAACCTTCTAGTAGACTTTTTGATAACACAACAATTACTCTACAGAATGCCTCAAAAGCAGATTACTGAGATAACAAGGCCCGGATGTAGAAAAAATAAGAGAGAGGTGGTGGGGTAAATGATACAATCGAGTCAGAAAAAATAAATAGGGGGAGAGGCAAGAGATTGGATTTCTCTTTTAAAAGTCTTTTAAAATTTCTTTAAAAATGCGTTGGGTTGTTTTACCTCTGAGCGGCACTTTTTTGCACACCATGGGCTAAATGGCCAGGTCACATGGACCCCGAAGGCTCAGAGAAGGTTGGGGGAGGGGACCCACTGGAACAGCTGTTGGGAGAATGATGATAACCTGCCGTCAAGGCCATCCAGCGTGTTCTTTAACGTGCACAGAGTATGGCTCTCCTGCACACGGGGCCACGGCTTAGCGTCCCATCCGACGGACGGCGGCCTTTCCAAGCCCATCGGTGTCCCCTACTGACCGTGGGCAGGGCGGGGAATTTTGCGGAGATAAATCTCAACGCTGACCCAGCTGTTACTCGAACCTGGAAACTACAGATTACGAGCCTGGCGCGCTACCGACTGAGCCACCCCCGCCCCTTAAAAATGCGTGAAATATGCACAAGTTGAATAATTTTTCCCTCCATTACTTTTACTAGCATCCTCAAGGAAGGTGGGGGGAGGGGGATGAAGGCCCTCTTGCCCTCCCTTAGACTTGGTTCCGGACATAACTATGCAGATAAAAAAAGCTTACTCAAGGTGTATTGATTCGTTTTTTCTCCAATGGAACATGAAGGTGTAAATATCACAAATTCAGTAGCTCTTCAGCAATCACTATAACAACGACCATTTGTAACAGTCAACCACACGATGCACATGTTTAACGCCGATTTTAAATTTTTAGCAGACGAAAAAAAAAATAACGGAAATAAAAAAAAACTTGTGTCGAAGACCCCACACTCAATCTCGCAGACTCGAAATTTGACGCAGAGTAAGTGAAAAATCATCAGTGTTAACTTCTACAGCTCTAATGAATCCTTATTTGCCCTTCTCCCTTAATGGAGGACGGGGTAAAACCACCTTAATTCGCTCGTGCGACTGCAAACTCCCCAGGTGATACAAGGCGACAATCCGACCGACAGAGCTACTGGGCGGAACTCCCGAAGCCGCCCTTTTGCTCCATAGTCGCTTGTGTGCAACCACGGAGGCGATTTTTTCACCCGCCCGAAAGAATGCAACAGGCGGTGCTCGTGGAACGCCTCCGCAGTGGGCCGTACTGCCGCGGCCCTTCCGCTACGGAGGTCATCAGGACGTGACCCTTGACCTTTGGTACGAAAGAACTAAAAAGAAGAAACTTAAAATTGAAATTTAATGAATGGAACGCTACCTAGCTAGTTTCCATGGTAACCCATTCTTTGCGACGCACGCGAGTTCTGTGACGTTCTGTTGCGTCACGTATTCAGTGTTGGGTAGCCCTTTTTTTTCCCCGTCGGTGTTAAATGAAGATGTCGTTCTCTGAGTTCCATTCTTGGAGGTCACGCCCTCTCCTCAGACTCCAGAGGGAGTTTCTGCCTGGCACAGACACCTGGGTTTTCGGCGAGCACGTGGAAAATGCAAACGACCCGTCATTAGCTTATTCAGTCTCTCTTTAAAGAAAACAAGAAGCAGCTGAAGAAGATTTCACTGATCTGGTGTGGAATGTCTCCTTTCTTCCCACATGGAGGGAGAAAGGAATGCACGTGAGTTCCAAAGATTTGGATTGGATTGTTTTTCCTCTGAGCGGCACTTTTTTGCACATCATGGGCTAAATGGCCAGGCCACAAGGACCCCGAAGGCTCAGAGAAGGTTGGGGGAGGGGACCCACTGGAACAGCTGTTGGGAGACAGATGGTAGTCTCCCGTCAAGGCCATCTAGCGTGTTCTTTAACGTGCACAGGGTATGGCTCTCCCGCACACGGAGCCACGGCTTAACGTCTCATCCGACGGACGGCGGCCTTTTCAAGCCCATCGGTGTCCCCTACTGACCGTGGGCAGGGCGGGGAAATTTTGCGGAGATAAATCTCAACGCTGACCCAGCTGGGACTCGAACCTGGGATCTACAGATTACGAGCCTGGCGCGCTACCGACTGAGCCACCCCCGCCCCTGAGTTCCAAAGATATCGCAGTTTTGGGTTCGGTTGCCTTTACTCTTCAATGGTTAGTTTTCCGTTGTTCAATCGGCAGCGAAATGATTAGGTCCTAAGGAATTAAAAGGTTCGGTTCAGAGATTCATCCACCTGGTGACTCTTAGGGCTGACCGTGTTCCCAGGCAGCGTTTTGTTGGGTTGCCAAAAAAAAACATGGTTACGGCGAGGGTTGTTTTTGCGGTGTTCTAATGGAAGAAGCATTGCGGTCGGTAAATCACCGACGTCACAGAACACATACCTGAAGATGGTAACGGGTCACGCGCTCGAAACTACGATCTTATAAACTCAATAAAAATGGTACTGAACTTCTGATATTCGTCAATAATAGTGATTTCATTTTTATAAATAATATAAATCAGCTGCTATTTATAATTTTATTTATAATATTAATTCTGTAATTGATTTGTCCTTGATTACTTCTAGTTTGGCTCCTATTATAAATTAGAAATTGATCTTTCTCTAATATGGAAGTGATCACTATGCTATATATGTACAGTCGCTCAAAAAAGTATCCGAACATTATGGTTGATTACAGAATTCAGAAAAAATCGTTGCCAGATATTTTTTCTGAATTCTGTAATCAACCATAATGTTCGGATACTTTTTTGAACGACTTTAGGTGGTCATATTATTTGATACTAGATCGTGTGGGCTCACTCACGGAAATATTGAGCGTGTGCAGTTACCGTTCACAGCAAACTGGAGCGTGTGCAGTAACTGCACACGCTCCAGTTTGCTGTGAACGGTAACTGGAGCGTGTACAGTTGCTGTACACGATCCAGATATTTTTCCTGAATTCTGTAATCAATCATAGTGTTCGGATATTTTTTTGAGCGACTGTACTATATGCAGGTTGAAGGATTTCAAAATCATAAAAAAATATTCACTTTAAACCACTGGTAGAAATTTTCTCATAAACTGCAAAAAAAGTCCATCTATGCATATGTTGGATTATAAATATTTCTTGGATTGCATAAAAAAATACAAATGATTGTTTTCAAACTATAAAAAATGAAATTCAAAAATTAAATTCAAACTTCTGGTATTTGAATAGATTGGTGGCTTTTCGTCGGCGAGCACAGATCAAGGCTAAAAAAAATCAAGAAATTTCAAAGACATTCTTCGTCATAAAAGAATTGTAGCGCGTAAGAAAAAAAATTGAAAACAACATTGAAGACCCTCGTGGAATGAATTTACCAGTCGAATAAATTCACAATCTTCTCTTTCTAACATATGGAAAGTTTTTAATTCAATTTCTAAATCACAGAGTTAACTTACCACATGGAAAGAAATCGTCTTAAAAAATAATATCACTATCTAGGAAACAGCTGAATTATTTTCCAAAAACAAATACCCTTTTTCTCTCGAATGAAAACTATGATATCTAATAAACCTGTATTAAATAATTTAAATTCATTCAAAATAACATTCCACCACCAGAAATTATACTAGATGTGGAATTTAACCTTACAGAATATATAACCTGTTCTATTTTACCCATTTTTTATGATTTGCCAGACTATAACCACAAAATATAAATTATTCTATTTATGCAGATGATATTTCTACATGGAATCCTAACAAAGTGTTTTATAAAATCAAAAATATATATATATGTATATAATAAATATTTTTATATTGTTTTAAATGGCATTTAAAAATAAATATTGGAAAAACTTATGGGATATCTGTTGTAAGACACACATGCAAGTCCTAAATCAGATATTAAAATAAATAATAATTTACTGCCTAATACTGATAATTATAAATTTTTAGGAGTCTATATAGACTCGATATTAAATTGGAGGAACTTATACAATAATTTTTGTAAAGGCGAGACATTTGGCAAAGTTATTTAAACTTTAAACTCTTATCTATTTTACTGTTAAATAAATTAATAAATTAATGCAATGATATTAAACAAATAAGCTATTAATTTATGCAGATGATATTTGCAAGTTCTAAATTAGATATTAAAATAAATAATAATTTACTGCCTAATACTGATAATTATAAAAAAATTTATTAAAAACTTAATTTTATATTTTTCAAATTAAATTTAAAAAACTAGTTATAAGGAATAATAAAATAAAATAAATAATAAATACCCCCTCAAGCAGCTGCTTGCCACAGAGGTCTGACAGGAGCCTGTCAGTTTATATGCCATAGTAGAAGATCTGTGAGGATGGCAGGACCTCAGCAGAAAAACAGCACACACACCTATGCCTTACCCGGGGCTCGAACCCAGGTCCCTTAGATCAAGTAGACAAGCGTGCCAATCACTCGGCTAATATTAAATATAAAAAAATTATACCAATAGCACTTCCCTGAATAATGACAATTTATATATTTGATATATTATGTAAACTATTTAAAATTCTCTTTTGTTTTTGTTTATACCTTTGTATTGTTTTTAAATGAACCTGATGTAAAAGGGCCTGGCCCTAGCATCGCCATGATTGTTTGGCGTAAGAATAAAAAAAAAGGGCGTGTAGTTTCCAAAAACTTGAGACCATTGTTTGTTGCTGTTGTTTTGAAACTACGCAATCCCATTGAATATAATTATGATCTGGTCTTTATATTGCGAATTTGTACATTCAGACAATAAACGAGACATAATTTTTATAGAAATATAATATTCAATGAAGTTAAATAAATCAAATCCTTGAAAAGAAATTTCTTCATTTTACACAATTCCCTACCAAAATATAGGCTAGGCTTTCTATTTTGTGCCAATGGGAACCAAACTTCGAAGCTCCATAACTTCTAAATACAGTGGACCCCCGATATAACGCGCATGTCGGGCGGGAAACAACACCCGCATTATAAGGTGAACCGCGTTATACCGAGCGACGCGGTGGCGACACAATAAATTTCACACTGTAAGCTTTTCTTTTACTCATCATGCATACAATAATTAAACTCTATTCAAAATACATGCAGGAACTCAATACATACACAATTTCTCAATACGCAGTAACAACAAAATGCGATACTCACTAACGCCGCACGGACCTGTATAAACATGTTTGAACTTATCGCGAACATCGCCCGCGCTATAACCGAGTGCGCGGTATAGCGAGCAGCGCTATAACGAAGGTCCACTGTATGCATAATTCTAAACTATACATTTTTTTGGAAAAGTGTGACTGAAGATAACGATCATTATTTTCTATTCAGATCTCGATTTTCAGCAATATTCTTTCAATATTTAAAATATTTAAAGACGCGGGAATATTCAACAATAATTTTTTTGTTTCATAAAAACCAATTATATTTTTTTAAACTTGAAAAATATCCATTCCACAGACTTCCAAAATGTATATTTATCTTATTAAAAAATGGCTTAAAACAATACTCATTGTGAAAGTTTCCTGAGGTGAATTCTTATGATCCATTATTGTCCTCAAATATTCTTCCATAACTATTTTAATACTGAACGAATGTTGTTGAAGATCGAGATTTAAATAAGAGATAGGATTATGATCTTTTTTTTTTCATTAAATGTCTATTTTAGAAGTTATAAATATTCGAGGTTTGATTCCCATTGGCATAACATGGAAAGTCACTAATCTTTTGATAGGGAAGTGTACATTTACACATTTAAAATTTTTTCTCAGATTGAGCAGGCTTACAAGTTTTTCTATTTCTAGAAAGCAATGCCGAATAGAATCATTTGAATGGGCAGTAAGTTTTCCATTTAAAGTCTAGGCCAGTGATTCTCAACCTTTTATGCTTCACGTACCCCCTAGAAATGTGTATAATGTGAGGTACCCCTTATATAGATAGATAATAACAATGGTTATTTTTACTTTGTTACTAGATCTAACGACTTTTGAGCTCTCACGGCGTACCCCAAAATTTTTTACCCCGTACCCCATGTTTAGCAGTCCCGTGGCCGAGTGGTTAGCGCGCTTGGCTACTGATCTACGGGACCTGGATTCGAGCCCTGGGTAAGGCATGGATGTTCGTGTTGTTTTCTGCTGAGGTCCTGCCATCCTCTCAGATCTTCTACTGTGGCATATAAACTGACTGGCTCCTGTCAGACCTCTGTGGCAAGCAGCTGCTTGAGGGGGTATTTATTTATTTATTTTTACCCCACGTTGAGAACACCTAGGCCATCCTCGACTACAAATAATAATATTAGCACTGAATAATATTAGCACCAAATAATTTTTTAGAAATGATTTCAGAAATGAACCAAAGTTTCAGACTAGAACTTCTTTACCAAGGGTTGAGTAATAATTCAAAACCTTCACATTTACCATTTTCAAATTCTTTTCTCGACGATTTGTCTGCAACAAGAGAAAAAAATTTCTCTTGTGACATACCCTCTACAGAAAACCATTTCTCAGACAGACCAAAAGTTCACTGATCCAGAAATGAATTTCAAAAAAAAAGAAAATACCTTCATAAAAAGAGAGACAAACAAGGTAGTCATGTCATCTGCTTTTAAGAGGAACACAGAAAGGTGATATTAAATCATCCTCTCTTCCGAAGTCGATTATTTTGTTTTAAAAAGAACGATACATCCAAACTGATCTCTCTCACATCTCGTGCAGCACGAAACAGCGAATCGTGACAAGTACCAATCCTTTATCTAGTTCGAACGACCTATGTGACCCACTTTGACCCTACACGGACCGCCCCCTACTGCCGAACTATCTCTCTTACCTTGTCCTCGACGATCACTTGTGACCGAAACCCCAGCGGCGTCCGACTGCGAAAAGACCTCACCAAACACCAAACCTTACCTCATCACCGTTTTTTATTGCCTTCTCTTGCTGGGTCTTGTCGTGTTTGTCTTTAGTTTTTGTGTGGGAACCCGCTCGCGACAAGAGAGAGAGAGACCCAACCATCTCGCTCACTCCCGGAATGGGAACGAGCACCTACCGACAAACAGACCGACAACATTGAAGAATCGGTATCCATTAGAAGGAAAAGAAATCCCCCCTAAAGTCCTTTTCCAACAATTGCACCCGCCTTCGCTCTATTTACACTCCGCTTTTCCTTCTCTCTTTCTTTCGCTCTTTCGTCTACGTCCAGGAATGCATCGCCTAAAGGTGTCTGGGCTCGGCAGCGGAGTTTTGTTGTGCGCCCGAAAAAGCAGGGTCAGGACCAAGGCTGTGTTTGCGGTGTTGTACGGAGCACCGTCCAGTCAGGTAAATCACCAATGTCACCGTACGCACATACCTGAAGTAGGTAATAGGCCACTCGCTCGAGACTTATCTCCACTGCTCGTCTCGGTTTCTTAGTTCCCTTTCGCATCCTGGACCTCCTCCTCCTTTCTCCCCCTCCCCTTCAACCCCCTCCCCCTACTTCCTCCTCTAATTCTTTCCCATGTCTTCTTAGCGCATTTTTACAATTTCGCTCTGGACTGTCAGTACACGGTGCAATCTATGGATGAGCTGACGCTATAAAAATCTCAAATAACTCTTAAAGTATGACTTTTCTTCCTTCCTCTAAAGAGCGTCAGGTAATAAGATCGCCCTCTGTGATAAATGAAGTATTTCGTGGCGAGTCCACGTCAGCTGAACGAAATGAGAGGGGGGGAGATGGGGAAGAATAGGAGTAACAAGAAGAGCACTAGGAAAGAAGTGAAAAAAAAGATTAGGGAAGATCACTACCTCTGAGATATCGAAAATACCAATAGGGATGCACGTGTTGGCATGGCAACGACACTGCGTGATTAATAGTAGCAACTCCCCCATCTCTAAACAGGAAAAAAATTACATTTTTGTGGATTTTTTTTTTCCGCATGTTTGCCGTCAGAACATTCCTAAGAGCATTTTTCTGTGTTTTTTTTTTCCGTTGCTTGTAAGACGTAGAGATAAATTTTTTAAGCTGAATATTGTATACGATTGCTCTACAGGCTCACTAATCTGTATCACGCTTCTAAAATACCTAGGGAGCATTTATAAGCAACAAAATGCGCGACGTGACAAAGCGACATAGGTAATAATGTAAGAATGTTATTGATGTTTCGGAATCTTCGTTTTTAAAACGAATTGCTAAGTTATTCATGGTTTAATAATAGTTACTGTAACTGTATGTTAAAAACGTAAAATATTATCGTTACTAAACTGTATATGAAATAATTCTAGCTGGCATCGTTGTTAGTAAAACCTAATTATTGTTCCAACAAATCATGCTTTGATTCCTTATCTCTAAACAAACGCAGGAATCATATAATTAAACCTCTCTCAAAGTGAGGATTAGGGATGGATTAGTCGGTATCGCGCCAGGCTCGTAATCTGAGGTTCCCAGATTCGAGTCCCAACTATGCGAGCATTGAGATTTATCTCCGCTAGCCCCACACTTCCACTAAAATTAAATATATAAAAAAAAGTGAAATAAACTATCCCCTCAAACAAGTTGCTAGTCATAGAGGTATAGTTGGGTTGGGTTGTTTTACCTCTGAGCGGCACTTTTTTGCACACCATGGGCTAAATGGCCAAGTCACATGGACCCCGAAGGCTCAGAGAAGGTTGGGGGAGGGGACCCACTGGAACAGCTGTTGGGAGACAGATGATAGCCTCCCGTCAAGGCCATTCAGCGTGTTCTTTAACATTGGGTTGTTTTACCTCTGAGCGGCACTTTTTTGCACACCATGGGCTAAATGGCCAGGTCACAAGGACTCTGAAGACTCAGAGAAGATTGTGGGAGGGGACCCACTGCAACAGCTGTTGGGAGACAGATGGTAGCCTCCCGTCAAGGCCATCCAGCGTGTTCTTTAACGTGCACAGGGTATGGCTCTCCCGCACACGGGATCACGGCTTAACATCCCATACGACGGACGGCGGCCTTCCCAAGCCCATCGGTGTCCCCTACTGACCGTGGGCAGGGCGGGGAAGAGAGGTATAGAGAAAGACAACACGAACATCCATGCCTTACCCGAAACTCGAATCTACCACATGATAAACTTTGTCTTTAAGAGTAGCAAAATAACAAATTGTGAAGTTGCATTCTGGTTGATTAATAATTCGTCATAAATTTTGCCAATTTATGTTTAACGTCCATGTTAATAATGTGCAATGTCCCATGTCAATATCTCGAAAACCGCAGTTACTAGGTTCGAGTCTCAGCTGGGTCAGCGTTCAGATCTATTACCACTAAACCCCAACCTTACCCTCGGTCAGGTAGGGAACACCGATGGCTTTGGAAAAGCCGCCGTCCTTTGAACGGGACATTAAGCCCGTTGTTCAGAAGAACATTATCCTGTGCACGTTAAGGAACAAACCTGATTGCCTGGATGGATGAATCCAGTATTCCATCTGTCTCCTAACAGGATGGAAGAATCCAGGATTCCATCTGTTTCCTAACAGCTATCTAGTGGGTCCCCTTCCCCAACCTTTTCTCAGCCCTTGGGGTCCTTGCCATTTAGCCCATTGCGTGCAAAAACCTATTACCCATTGTGTGCAAAAAAAAACAATTACCCATTGTGTGTCCTCAGAGAGAAAGCAATCCGATTTGAAAACCTGGATTAGGATCCTTTAATTCTTCCGATTGAGCCAACCCCAACCCCCAAGTGGCTAAAGCCCTCTACTCCAAATCTCTGAAACAAAATATAAAAATTCTAACACTCCATTCGACCCATTCAGGAAACTCTTCTTTCGTGTCACCCCGAACTAAAAATAAAAATAAAATTCAACCCCTCGGCTAACATTTCGGCGCCAATTGTTAAAACGATAATGAAAACCCATTAATTCGCAACAAAGCGACTTGTCAGAGAGGCAAAATAAAATATTTTGAATGTTACGAGAGAACTCATATTGTCGATGACTACGACGTGGGCAGTCATCATAGTTGAGAGAATTCATTGTCGTCGCCCGCGGGCCTCTGTCGACGATGATTCCTGGAGCCACAAGCCATTATCCTCGTGCTCCGTCTTCCCTTCATGTGTTTTTTTCCGCCGCAGAGCGAAGTCTTGATTTATTCCGGTGCACCCGATAGGAGCAAGAGCCTCCAAAGGATAACAAGAACGAAAACTGGGTGTGACCACGCCCAATTTACCGTCCACGATAAGGAAGAACTAATCAATGCAATGTCACCTGATGCCTCCGGACATTTGTAATCTGGACGCCGATAGCATAGAGAGCTCGTCAGATGTCCTTCCTACCTGGCAGGAATATTCCAGCCGAAACCGGCTCTCGTAGACAGCCGATCCTCGCCTCTTACGGATTTGACGTCGGTAATCTTTCATTCTGAATTTTCGACGGGGTAGTCAGAGAAGTTTCGGCGTCTGTTGTTAACTCTTTTCTTCTGGAAAACTCAACCCACTCGTTTGGTTGATTGGCTTTTTCTTCCTAGTAGCCCCATATCGTATCTTGAATTTAAATTCAAACGAGGTAAAAAGAAATTTTTAAAAAAGTGTTTAAAAAGCAATGATTTAAATTTTAATTTTTATTGAAACTGATCTACAAGAGTTTTAGTGTGCGAAGAGGACACTTTTGAAAAGAAGTTTTTTCCTTAAGTTAGCGCTTTGTTGAGGTATTGAACTTCCTTGGTTCGAAGGGTAACGTGTTGTTTGAATACTACATTTTATTTTCCGAGAAATAACCACGGGAGGGGGGGGTTCCAGGTTCGAGTACTACCTGCCTAGCGTTCATGCCAAACCTCCGCTTTGCCCTCTGTCACAAAAGAGACACCGATGGGCTCGGAAAGGCCGCCGTCCGCCAAATGGGACGTAAAGCCGTGGCCCCGTGTGTTGGAGAGCCATATCCTGTGCACATTAAAGAACGGGGTCCTTGTGACCTGGCTTTTTAGCTCATTGTGTGCAAAAAAAGTGCTGCTCAGAAGTAAAACAACCCAAATAACTACATATATATTTTAGCCTAAATTCGTACAATTAATTGTAAATATCATTAAATACTCTAAATAACAGCTGCTGAAACTTTAAGAAACAGTGTTATATTCAGGCCTTTCTATCAACGAGAATATATACACAGTCGTATCAAAATAATATGACCACCTACCATACATATACTATAGTAGGTGGTCGTATTATTCTGATACGACTGTGTATATATAAAAAAAGATGAAAATGAATTATAATTGAATTTCAATCAATTAAACTCTTCTTATTAACCAATTTCAATCAATCAGATTATTATTGAATTTCAAAATCAACAAAAAAATTAAAAATACATTTGATTCTGCATAATCAGCGTCATATATTCTATCGCTATTAATTAAGATATAAATGTAAATTTTTACGATTGTGTCAAAACAAGATATTTTTCGCAAATGCTGAACACTTGCGTGCCATATTCGCAAATGATGCTTTCAGGTTCAATTGAGGGCGGGGGTGGCTCAGTCGGTAGCGCGCCAGACTCGTAATCTGTAGTTCCCAGGTTCGAGTGCCAGCTGGGTCAGTGTTGAGATTTATCTCCGCAAAAATTCCCCGCCCTGCCCACGGTCAGTCAAATTGACAATAGGGGACACCGATGGGCTTGGAAAGGCCGCCGTCCGTCGGATGAGACGTTAAGCCATGGCTCCGTGTGCGGGAGAGCCATACCCTGTGCCCGTTAAAGAACACGCTGGATGGCCTTGACGGGAGGCTACCATCTGTCTCCCAACAACTATTCCAGTGGGTCCCCTCCCCCAACCTTCTCTGAGCCTTCGGGGTCCATGTGACCTGGCCATTTAGCCCATGGTGTGCAAAAAAGTGCCGCTCAGAGGTAAAACAACCCAACGTCAATCGTTTTGCTTTCGCATTGGCAATAAAATATCAAATTGTCAACCTATTGTTCCTAATGCAAATCATTTAGTTCATCCAATATCGAAATAATATTACAATAATAATTTTACATAATACAATAATAATTACAAATACAATAATAATATTTGAAATACAATAATATCAAAAATACAATAATAATTACAATAATTTACAAATACAATAATATTACAATAATAACAATAATAATAATAATTTTTAAAATGTAAAAATATTTTGTATTTTCAGGTGACAAACCTCATTCGTGTGAGCATTGCCATAAACGTTTCGCATTGGCCTGTAACCTCAGAGCTCATCTCAAAACTCACGAAGGTAAGCATTTTTGTCACGATTGTTAATTGCTACTGCTATTTTTGTCATCATTGTTAATTGTTACTGTCAGTTTTGTCGTCGTTGTTAATTGTTACTGTCAGTTTTGTCGTCATTGTTATTGTTACTGACAGTTTGTTGTCATTGTTACTTCCAGTTTTCTCGTTATTGTTAATTTCTGCCACCAATTTTGTCGTTATTGTTAATTTCTACCACCACTTTTGTCGTTATTGTTAATTTCTACCACCAGTTTTGTCGTTATTGTTAATTTCTACCACCACTTTTGTCGTTATTGTTAATTTCTACCACCACTTTTGTCGTTATTGTTAATTTCTGCCACCATTTTTTGTCGTTATTGTTAATTTCTACCACCGCTTTTGTCGTTATTGTTAATTTCTACCACCACTTTTGTCGTTATTGTTAATTTCTACCACCAGTTTTGTCGTTATTGTTAATTTCTGCCACCAGTTTTGTCGTTATTGTTAATTTCTGCCACCAGTTTTTGTCGTTATTGTTAATTTCTGCCACCAGTTTTGTTGTCTTTGTTAATTGTTACTGCTAGTTGTTAGAACTAATTTCCACTTGGAAATTTGTAATTGTTTTCATTGTAAATTGCTACTGCTTGCTTTGTCATTCTCCTTAATTGATGTTGTGGCTTATCGTCGTTTTTACTGATACTTTATTTAAATTTTTCCTTTTTATTGCCTCTTTATATTCATTGTTATTCCTATATAGCTTCATCATCAGTGTGCTTCCTATTGTGCCTTATCATAAGTGTTTCCTGTCGTGCTTTATCATCAGCATATTTCTTGTTGTGCTTTATCAATGCTTTTAGCTCGTTTTCAGAAAAATGGGCTAACACTTTCACTTTGTTTACATTTAGGGATAAATACTACTCCCCTCCCCCTAAAAAAAGCGGTTAAATTCTTCGTCTAATGATAATAACAATCTCTTTCAAGTAGCATTGTTAATTACCTTAAGAACAATAGATTAACTTATCTGTACCGTGTAATTCATTAGATATTGTCAAGTCATTTAGTAAGATTCTAAGCTGCAATGTGCTCAAGAACCTGTCTTCGCTTTTCCATTTGCCACACACACTCCCTCCACCCCTGTCTTGTCCCCGTTCCATTGTACACGTCAACTATTATAATAATAAAAAAAACAATTATCCTTCTTCCCTCTTTAGTCGATTTGACATTCCCGAGTGACCCCCTGTCGACCCCTTGTGGACAGCTGAACACAGGTCAACAACCCGTGGACAAGCAGAAATCTCATACGAAGTGCCATGTTAATGATTCGGCGTCATTCGTTACAATGGCTCAGTCAAGAATCTGCCCGACTGAGTGTTAGGTCGACAGAGAAATATAATATTTCATCCGCCAGAAATTCTTACGTCTCCCGCGTTGCTGAATGCTCTTCTCGCTTCAAGCCTTCCCTTCATTACCCCCTTCCTCTTCTTCGGCATCTGACCTCGTGGTTCTTTAAATAATACCAAACTTCCTTTTTTCTTCGTTTATTTATTTTCTTCTCCCTTTCATAGCTGCGGGTGAAATGAATCTGGACAGTCATTCAATCATCGATTCGAAAACGTTACCTAGGAAACCGGTGTGGCCTGGAAGAGAGGAAGAAGGTTGGGATGCTGAGAGGGGGGGGGGGGCATAATATGTGTGTGGGGAGGGGGACATTTAGAAAAGCTGACAGTAAGTTGGATGGCATCGAAGCATTTGACGCCTCCAGGCATGGAAAGATTGAGATCGGGTGGCTCATAAATTTATGCTAGGAAGTTTATACATTGACTTGGGGCAGATTAAAAAAATGTATCAAATATTAAATGGCACCAGAATTAATGGTGTGTGATGGAATGCCTCTGTGCTTGACGTAATTAGAGCAATATTATAATGAAGGTGACAGGATAAATATATATATTTTTTTTCGAGTTCTGTAAACGGAAGGAGAAGTTTTTAAAGGCCAGAAATAATCTCCAGCCCAATTTTGTTTCGAACGTTTGAAAAATTCTTCGTATCGTACCAACAAGGAGAAATGTCTTTTTATTTTATGTTGGCAAGAAACAAATTTCCAGATTTCGTTTAAAAAAAAACTCAGTTTGCTTTCTGGCAGTGTTAAGAGTTATTCAATTCTCATAAACTGAATTTAAATATGCATCCCAATGATTATATCAATCAGCAGATATTAGGGAATTCCTCAAAAAAAAAAAAGAAGATAAAATAAAAACTATCTATCTGCGTGTGTGCGGTCTCAAAAGCAAAAAATGAAACTAAAGTATACCGATGTCGAAATCACTGAATTCGTACCCACTTAAAAGGAAGATAAGTCGCCAGCAGGTCCGGATCTAGGAGGTGGGGGGGGGGGGGAACCTTCTCCCGGTTCCAAAATGCTAGTAAGGGTAATAAAGACAAAAAAAATATAAAAATTATTTTTTATTATTTATTTTTTTGAATTAAATACCCCCTCAAGCAGCTGCTTGCCACAAAGGTCTGATAGGAGCCTGTCAGTTTATGCGCCATAGTAGAAGGTCTGAGAGGATGGCAGGACCTCAGCAGAAAAACCACACATGCATCCATGCCTTACCCGGGGCTCGAAACCAGGTCCCTTAGAGCAATAGCCAATGTGCTATCCACTCAGCGACGGAACGGTTGAATTTTTTTAAGAACCTGTAAAACAGAGGGGGAAGTGTTATAATGCATTGGAAACCCAGTCTCTTTCCCCTCCCTCCCCTTTAACATTTTTCCTTCGCTCGATTGTGTTTCTGCCCTCCTCTCCTGCCCCCCCCCCCCCCATCGATAGTTTTTCTAGTTCTGTGTCTGGTTCCCTGCAGTTCTTTCTGAGCAGCTAAATCGGCGACCTATCTTCCTTTGAAGTGAATCTACGAATTCAGTGAGTGATTTTTACAATCGGTAAGCTTAGATTTACATTTTCCTTTTTAGGGTGAGAAAAATATATATATTTTTATTTAATTTTTTCTTTTGTCAATAAATATTCCCCCTTAAGAAGATTTCATTTGGCATACGACTTGAAACTATCCCCTCCCTTTTTCCTCTCCCTTTTTTAGCCAAGGGAGGAAGAAGAGGAGTTAGGTGATTTGAGGTAGCCCACGACTTTCCAGACACCATAAGCTTTAATTTCAGATACAAGTCGTTGAGGTTAACCCCCGCAAAACTTTCAGTTTTTTTCTGTGGAGAAATAAGGGTGGAAGCTAAATTCCAAATATCCTAAAATTTTCTCTCGATAAAAAACTTTTTTTTTTCACCTAACTCATAACTGTGGGTCCTCGCGTTCGGAAGATATAGCAGAAGAATAATGATCTCATTTTTCCTTTTTTAGGGGGCAGGAAAATACGGGGGAAGTGATTTTTATAACTTATAGTGCTCCCCACGGCACTAGTTTCATTTGACACACAACTTGTTACGTTCACCCCTCGGGTTTGAAAGACAGAACAGCTTTTTTACACATTTACTCCCTTTTTTTTCTGGTGGGATGCATTTTTATAACCTGTGACACTTTCCTCGTCACAAGCTTTCACTTGACGCATAACTCATTACGTTTAGCCCTTGCTTCGAAAGATATGGTGGAACAAGTCTTCACAAACCTATAAACAGTGGTGGTCATAAGTAGGGGGCCAGGGGGGCCTCGACCCCCTGCAAGAGGTCTTCGAGTGTTTTTTTTTTTCAGCTATTTTACATTCTTGAAGGTTGGGTTGTTTTATCTCTGAGCGGCACTTTTTGCACACCATGGACTAAATGGCCAGGTCACATGGACCCCGAAGGCTCAGAGAAGGTTGGGGGAGGGGACCCATTGGAACAGCTGTTGGGAGACAGATGATAGCCTCCCGTCAGGACCATCCAGCGTGTTCTTTAACGTGCACAGGGTATGGCTCTCCCGCACACGGGGCCACGGCTTAACGTCCCATCCGACGGACGGCGGCCTTTCCAAGCCCATCGGTGTCCCCTACTGACCGTGGGCAGGGCGGGGAATTTTGCGGAGATAAATCTCAACGCTGACCCAGCTGGGACTCGAGCCTGGGAACTACAGATTACGAGCCTGGCGCGCTAACCGACTGAGCCACCCCCGCCCCCATTCTTGAAGGAATAGAGATGTAAGGATTGGTTACCAGTTTCGTTTTTAGCAAGGAAAACCTCTAAAACCCTCACTATCTCAGAGGCCAAATGACAAGCTATTAAAAAGGAAATCGATGGCTAAATAATCCATTACTATAATCCATTACCGTAGTTTCTAGACTCAAAATCTTCCATATGCCGTTAAATATCCCCCGCCAGGCTTGAGACTTATGATCGCCCCTGCCTACAAATGGTCAAATGACGAGCGAAAAGCAATAAGAAAATTGGTAAAAATAATCGACGCGTCCGATTTTGCACCCTTTGCATCGTCAGTTCTATTCGCAATCCAGTGAAAGAGAGTAATACGTTCTGGCCTCTCTCGACAATGGATGGGCTTGTAAGAGTAGATTCAACAATGGATGAGTCTGCAAGAGGAAACCCGACAAAGAGTTCATCAAGAGAAACGAATTCAACAATAGGCTGATTACAAAAAAGGCCCAGCAAACGGGAATGGAGTTCGACAATGGATTCAATAAAGTTTTTTTCTCAAGAGTGGATTTGTCAATGGATGAGCTGCAAGAGTAGATTCAACAATGGATGAGTCTGCAAGAGGAAACCCGACAAAGAGTTCATCAAGAGAAACGAATTCAACAATGGGCTGATTACAAAAAAGGCCCAGCAAACGGGAATGGAGTTCGACAATGGATTCAACAAAGTTTTTTTCTCAAGAGTGGATTTGTCAATGGATGAGCTGCAAGAGTGGATTCAACAATGGATGAGTCTGCAAGAGGAAACCCGACAAAGAGTTCATCAAGAGAAACAAATGCAACAATGGGCTGATTACAAAAAATGGCCCAGCAAACGGGAATGGAGTTCGAAAATGGATTCAACAAAGTTTATGTGCTCAAGAGTGGATTTAACAATGGATGAGCTGCAAGAGTGGATTCAACAATAGGTGTGTTACAACGATGAATAATCTTAAAGAGCTGAGTATGCAAATGATACCAATAATTCATAGAGAGAGAAAACGATGTGGTTGACTTGGCTACGTTCAAAAAACATCAACAACAACAAGTTAATTGGGGAGGGAGAGGGTTAGCTCTGTCGGTAGCGCACCAGGCTCATAATCCGTTGTTCCAGGGTTCGAGTCCCACATGGGTTGAGATTTGTCTCCGCTAAAACCCCCACCCTGTCCTCGGTCAGTAGGGGGCACCGACAGGGCTGGGAAAGGCTTCCGTCCATCATAAGCGAGGTTAAACCGTGTCTCAGTTGTGCAGAGAGCCATACCCTGTTCACATTAAAGAACGCGCTGAATGGCTTTCACGGATTGGGTTGTTTTACTTCTTAGCGGCATTTTTTACACACCATGGGCTAAATGGCCAGGTCACAAGGACCCGAAGGCAAGGTTGGGAAGAAGACCCACTCCTGTTGGGAGACAGATGGTAGACTCCAGACAAGGCTTTCGACGTCCTTGTGATCTAGCTATTTAGCCCATTGTGCGCAAAAAAATGTCGCTCACAGGTGAAACAGCCCATCAACAAGACAATTTCATAACTTCTAATAAACGCAAGTACGGCTAAATTTCAAATATTTAAATGTAAATTTTTTTTATTAATGAAATACCGGTAACTGCATTAGAAAATGATTATCAGAATAAAACATCGGTATAAAAGTGTAAGCATTAGTACTTTATCTTATGGGGCGGGGGTGGCTCAGACGGTAGCGCGCCAGGCTCGTAATCTGTAGTTCCCAGGTTCGAGTCCCAGCCGGGTCAACGTTCAGATTTATCTCCGCAAAACTCCTCGCCCTGTCCACGGTCAGTAGGGGACACCGATGGGCTTGGAAAGACCGCCGTCTGTCGGACGGGACGTTAAGCCATGGCTCCGTGTGCGGGAAAAACCATATCCTGTGCACGTTAAAGAAAACGCTGGATGGCCTTGACGGGTGCTACCATCTGTCTCTCAACAGCTGTTCCAGTGGGTCCCCTCCCCCAACCTTCTCTGAGCCTTCGGGGTCCTTGTGACCTGACCATTGAGCCCATGGCGTGCAAAAAAGTGCCGCTCAGAGGTAAAACAACACAACTTTATCTTAATGGCTATATTGTTCTGATTCGTGTATTATACCCACAACTTTTAACCTCCAAAATCGGGTTGCGGATAATACACGAAATATTGAGGTTAGGAAAGAGAAAAAAAAAATCGGTCATACTGCTGTTAATCAAATAATGCAATTAATAAATATTAATGCTTGCTGGAGTAGAATACTTATGGGAAATCAATGCAAATGGATACATGAGAAGTTTTAGAGCGTTTTCTAGGTTAGGACTGCACAGTTTCCAGCCACTGAAGAAGCTGCATTGTGTTTCAGATGTCTGCCCGTGGGATGCATTGCACCTCAGGTTTCGGCTGGGTTGTTTTACTTCTGAGCGGCACTTTTTTTGCATATCTTGGTCTAAATGGCCAGGTCACATGGACCCCGAAGGCTCAGAGAAGGTTGGGGAAGGGGACCCACTGGAACAGCTGTTGGGAGACAGATGGTAGTCTCCCGTCAAGGCCATCCAGCGTGTTCTTTAACGTGCACAGGGTATGGCTCTCCCGCACACAGAGTTGGGTTGCGTTGTTTTACCTCTGAGCGGCACTTTTTTGCACACCATGGGCTAAATGGCCAGGTCACATGGACCCCGAAGGCTCAGAGATGGTTGGGGGAGGGGACCCACTGGAACAGCTGTTGGGAGACAGATGGTAGTCTCCCGTCAAGGCCATCCAGCGTGTTCTTTAACGTGCTTAGGGCATGGCTCTCCCGCACACGGGGCCACGGCTTTTGCACCTCAGGAAGAGGGCGGGGTTTGACTCGATTGGTAGCGGGTCAGGCTCGTAATCTGCAGCTCACAGGTTCGAGTCCTAGCTCGGCCAGTTTAGCTCGGGCAGTGGGATGCACTGCACCTCAGGCTTTTGCTGAGATTTATCTCAGCAAAACTCACTGCCCTCCGTCAGTAGGGGACATCGACGGGCTTGGAAAGTCCGTCGTCATGGGATGTTAAGCCGTGGTTCCGTGTGTAAAATTCTCTAGACCTTTTTTCTGTGCCAGAACTCTCATTTATGCTACTACTAGAGAGTCATACCCTGTGCACGTTAAAAACCCGCTGGATGGCCTTGATGAAAAGCTACCATCTATCTCCTAACAGCTGTTCCAGTGGGTCCCTCCCCCAACCTTCTCTGAGCCTTCGGGTTCATGTGACCTGAGATTTCTCCATTGTGTGTAGAAAAGTGCCGCTTAGAGGTAAAACAACCCCACTCAATATAGATAAAAAATATACAAGATTTTAGCTATTTCAGTTTCAGCTTGTTTTATACTAGAAAATAATATCTCTCTTTCTGGCTCAACAATTCTTTTTGCATCCGATGGTTGCAGTATTTTTTTTTATCTCTGAAAGCACTTTTTAGCACAGTGGACTAAATGTTTAGTCCCAAGGACTTAGATTTGGGTAGAGGAAAGAGATGCAGTGGACAACTATTAGATGAGAGATGTAAGCTTCCTGTCAAGGCCATCAGTATCTATATATACTGCTCACAAAAATTAGGAGATATTTCAAAATGAATATGAAGCGATAAAAATATCCCCTAATTTTTGTGAGCAGTATACTTTAATTCCCACGTTGTCTAGTGGTTAGGATACCTGGCTTTCACCTAGGAGGCCCGGATTCGATTCCCGGCGTGAGAATTCATTTTAGCCGTCCCATGGCCGAATTTAGCCGTCCCACGTCCCATTAGCGCGCTTGGCTACTGATCTAAGGGATCTGGGTTCGAGCCCCGGGTAAGGCATGGCTGTGTCGTTTTTCTGCTGAGGGCCTGCCATCCTCTCAGACCTTCTACTATGGCATATAAACTGACAGGCTCCTGTCAGATCTCTGTGGCAATCAGCTGCTTGAGGCAATCAGCTTCCTGTCAAATTGAGGGGATATTTATTATACTTTAATGCACAAAAGGAAAGGCTCTCTTGTTACCCTAACCGGGTTTGAAGACCCACACGAATGACGGCTTCCTTTCCAAGCCTATCGGTATCTTTTTTCATACGGAAAATAAAAATCTGATTTCAAACAGAATAATGATTCAAGGCTATTAATGTTTGGTTACCTTTCTCAGTGCTAAAAACTGGGTTAATTCGTTCCCTTAAATTCTTGGAAATCTTTTTCCAAAAAAAAAAAAACAATATAGAGTGGCAGAATATTTTGTTTAAGAAACAATTCGATTTTAAATTCTGATACAGTTAGCACAGAAATAAGAGGGCTCTCTTATTCGAATAAGAAGCTCGAAAAAGAAGCCTTAAAAAAAATCAACCCTTTGGTCGTCCAGCAAACGATCTTTATCGCCTTTTGGTAATCTTTTCACGTCTGTTTCGCGATTAAACGGACGAATAAGAGGGCTTTCTTATTCGAATAAGAAGCCTTAAAAATTAATCATTTGGGATTTAATTTTTATTATTTAAAAAACACGACTAAACATAGCGTGTAGAGAGAGACGGTGTCAGCGGTACTTTCTTCATACAGTTCCGTGTTATTTTAATAATAACTCATATACAGAACTCGATAGGGGTAGCTCAGTCAGTAGTGTGCCAGGCTCGTAATCTGTAGTTCCCTGGTTCGAGTCCCAGCTGGGTCAGCGTTGAGATTTATCTCCGCAAAATCCCCCCCCCCCTGCTCACGATCAGTAGGGGACACCGATGGGCTTGGTAATTGCCGCCGTCCGTCGGATGGAACGTTAACCCGTGGATCCGTGTGTGTAAGAGCCATACTCTGTGCACGTTAAAGAACACTCTGGATGGCCTTGACGGGAGGCTTCCATCTGTCTCCCAACAGCTGTTCCAGTGGGTCCTCTCCCCGAATCTTCTCTGAGCCTTCGGGGCCCTTGTGACCTGGCCAGTTAGCCCATTGTGTGCATAAAATGCCGCTCACTGGTAAAACAACCCAACTCGGTAACTTCGTAAATAAGCTTTTCGTGAAGAAAAAAATGTTACTGAAAATAATTTCAAGATCTGAATTGAATCTTTTTCTCTCGATTTCGAACAATATTGTGTTCAGTATTTGAAGAGTCATGGTAATTTAAACATTTACCAAGTTAGCTCGTTCTGAAAAAAAAAGTTCAAAATTGGCAGGATTATCTTGCGAACTGCTAAAAATTACTGTTACATGTGATGATAAAGCTTAGTATAACAGTTATTACTTTTTTTTTTCAGCTTTTTTTATTAACTTTTTAGAGCAATTATTCAACCAAACCTTGTTGCTGTTAAATATTCCAATTTCCATAACTCTAAATATCGAAGCCAATATTGTTGAAAAACCAGATTGATACAGATTTGATTGACATCTTTATCTTTAGTCACATTTTTTCGCAAAAAACTGACTTAGAAAGTTATTGAATTCTATATCTGAGTTACTATTGACATGTAATGGAAACTATACCTAATAAAGTGGTGCTGTATATATAAGGTTTTAATGTAACTATGGAACTTTCTTCAACAACCTGTATTTAAGTAATTAATAGGAAACAATTACTCCTTTAACCGCCACTAGTACAGTTCCAGACACTTTTAAAAATTTGATTAATCGCACTGTGCAATTTTCCATGCATCATAATTCCCTACCCCGCCTTCCAAGCAAGGTCCTTTTCCCATAGAACTGCAACTCTGTTACATTTCACCCCTTGTCGTTTAAAAAAGGAGCGTTTGTTCGTCCGTCAAACGATCTTTACTCGCCTTTTGATAATCTTTTCACGTCTGTTTCGCGATCAAACGGACGAATAAGAAGGCTTTTTCTGCGTGCAACAGGTTTCTGTTGAGGACATCACACTACGACGCAATGGGAGGGAGATAATTGCACGTAATTAGCGTGCGTATGTGTGTTTTTGCAACAGCCTCGAAAATGCAGCTTTAAGAGAAGCGTTTCAAAACCCTCTTGATCGCAAAAATGCTAATAAAAAATTGCCGATTCTTGATTTATTGAGAAGTTGACATGAGTCGTGTTCAGTTTTTTCTTTTTTGTAATTCTTCCGAAGCCGGAAGCATTGTCGGAAAGAGAAGAAAATGTTTTTCTTGAGAATCGGGAATTTTTTCAGTGCTCAGAATAACGCGAATAAACAAGAGGGTCAATTAACAGGTCAAAATAAGGTCAATAGTTAGGTCATGTTAAAGTCAATATTCGTGTTACAATGAGGCCAATAAAAAATAAATACCCCCTCAAGCAGATGCTTGCCACAGAGGTCTGACAGGAGCCTTTCAGGTTATAAATAAAAAATAAATAAATAAATACCCCCTCAAGCAGCTGCTTGCCACAGAGGTCTGACAGGAGCCTGTCAGTTTATATGCCACAGTAGAAGATCTGAGAGGATGGCAGGACCTCAGCAGAAAACAACACGAACATCCATGCCTTACCCGGGGCTCGAATCCAGGTCCCGTAGATCAGTAGCCAAGCGCGCTAACCACTCGGCCACGGGACGGCTTTCAGGTTATACGTCATAGTATAAGGTCTGTGAGGACGGCAGGACCTCAGCAGAAAAACAATACAACATCCATGCCTTACCCGGCTCGAACCCAGGCCCTTAGATCAGTAGCCTAATATGCTAACCACTCGGCCACGGGATGGCTAATGAGGCCAGGTGAAAATAAGGTGGCCATACAGGACAGAACGCCGATCATAATAGAGTAAATAGCCGTACCAAAATTAAGTAAATGGTGAAACCACTACATGGCAAATGGCCAAGTTACGCTATAATAAGGGATGCACAAACGTTTTTCGCATCGGGAAAAATAGAAAAATATTAAGTCTGCTGTGGGTCAATAATTGGGAGGGGCGTGTACTAAAAGGAGCAAAAAAAGGTTAATTTTGTTTATTACATTTTACTTGTCCTATGTATAGGCACAAAATGCTAAGATTTTTGGGTTGGGTTGTTTTACCTCTGAGCGGCACTTTTTTGCCCACCATGGGCTAAATGGCCAGGTCACATGGACCCCGAAGGCTCAGAGAAGGTTGGAGGAGGGGACTCATTGGAACAGCTGTTGGGAGACAGATGGTAGCCTCTCGTCAAGGCCATCCAGTGTGTTCTTTAACGTGCACAGGGTATGGCCCTCCCGCACACGGGACCACGGCTTAACGTCCTATCCGACGGACAGAGGCCTTTCCAAGCCCATCTGTTCCCCCACTGACAGTGTACAGGACAAAATCTGGGAACATGCGAATAGTGTAAAATATTGAATACCGACGACGTTATTTTTTTTAGTTCTATATTTCAATGCCTAGTTTTTTCATGCATTGCCAAAACGAAAGGGTGTAATGTTTCTTCCTTTCTCATTGGTTGGTATTATTTGAGTGGCAAAACATTCCGTTCTCTAACGGGCACAATCCGTGTCTGCTAAATCGAGGGTATCTCCGCAAAATCTCCACCCTACCCTCGGTTACTAGGGGACACCGATGATACCATAACTCTCGACCTCAGCTGGCCAATTTTCTAAACTCTATATCTTCTCACGAACTCTCTCCTTAATATCTAGCTAACGGTTTGTACAGAATTCTTTTCCTCTCTACCAAAGTGACGATATTTAGAGAACAAGCTCTCTAACTTCACACGAACTCTCTTTATCAGACTGAAGATTTCTTCATAACTCTCTACCTCAGCTGACCGATTTTCTAAACTCTCTATCTCCTCACGAACTCTCTTTATCAGGCTGAAGATTTCTTCATAACTCTCTATCTCCTCACGAACTCTCTTTATCAGGCTGAAGATTTCTTCATAACTCTCTATCTCCTCACGAACTCTCTTTATCAGGCTGAAGATTTCTTCATAACTCTCTATCTCCTCACGAACTCTCTTTATCAGGCTGAAGATTTCTTCATAACTCTCTATCTCCTCACGAACTCTCTTTATCAGGCTGAAGATTTCTTCATAACTCTCTATCTCCTCACGAACTCTCTTTATCAGGCTGAAGATTTCTTCATAACTCTCTATCTCCTCACGAACTCTCTTTATCAGGCTGAAGATTTCTTCATAACTCTCTATCTCCTCACGAACTCTCTTTATCAGGCTGAAGATTTCTTCATAACTCTCTATCTCCTCACGAACTCTCTTTATCAGGCTGAAGATTTCTTCATAACTCTCTATCTCCTCACGAACTCTCTTTATCAGGCTGAAGATTTCTTCATAACTCTCTATCTCCTCACGAACTCTCTTTATCAGGCTGAAGATTTCTTCATAACTCTCTATCTCCTCACGAACTCTCTTTATCAGGCTGAAGATTTCTTCATAACTCTCTATCTCCTCACGAACTCTCTTTATCAGGCTGAAGATTTCTTCATAACTCTCTATCTCCTCACGAACTCTCTTTATCAGGCTGAAGATTTCTTCATAACTCTCTATCTCCTCACGAACTCTCTTTATCAGGCTGAAGATTTCTTCATAACTCTCTATCTCCTCACGAACTCTCTTTATCAGGCTGAAGATTTCTTCATAACTCTCTATCTCCTCACGAACTCTCTTTATCAGGCTGAAGATTTCTTCATAACTCTCTATCTCCTCACGAACTCTCTTTATCAGGCTGAAGATTTCTTCATAACTCTCTATCTCCTCACGAACTCTCTTTATCAGGCTGAAGATTTCTTCATAACTCTCTATCTCCTCACGAACTCTCTTTATCAGGCTGAAGATTTCTTCACAACTCTCTACCTCAGCTGACCGATTTTCTAAACTCTATATCTTCTCACGAACTCTCTCCTTAATATCTAGCTAATTGTTTGTACAGAATTCTTTTCGCTCTCTACCAAAGTGACGATATTTAGAGAACAAGCTCTCTACCTCCACACTACTCCCACCCCTTATCTGGCTTACAATTTCTACATATCTCTCTATAAACTGTCAAGTTTCGACAGAAAGAAATTCATTCTCCACATGAATTCTATCTGCCTGAAAGTTTCTACCAAAAGCAAAGTGCTTTCTCTTCATTGTGCTGTCCAAGGAGTCTTCGCTCTTGCCCTATTTTCGAGTGTTAAGTGCTGCATTAGCGATAGTCGTGAGATGCAAATGCACACCTGAGATTGTCCTCAATAACACGAATGGATTTTTTTTTTTCGCTAAAATAAAAGCACGCCAAAAAAGAAATCAATAAAAATTATTAATCGTCTGTACTCTGTATTAAACTAGTTCATCGACGTGTTAAATTGTAGATCTTCGTATGTAATGGCTTGCATTAAAAATGAAATTGAAACAACGCGGATTGCTTTACCGGAAAGAAAAAGGAATTAATATTTGAAAGAAATGGTAGAAATGGAAACCGTAGTAGATCATACACGCTGATGTTAATTGGAAATGAAATGGATTCGAACGTATATTATGCTAATTTTCTGGGATAAGAAAGATGTCGGTTGATGTTAATTATCAGAAATAGGGTGATAGCAATGGCAGAAGTTAATTATCATTTATGAAATTGGCAAGTGGATAATATTAATTACGAAAAACAAATAATCTTTCCCCGATGTTTTTATTATCAAAATGGAAATTTAAACTAATGTTGCTTATCAGGAGCAAAATAAATATCACCTGTCTCTGTTAATTACACAGAAAAATGGCTAATGTTGTGTATGGAGAATATAATAACACTGGATAACACTGATTATGTGAATAAAATTACAACATGAAGGATGTTAGTTATGAAGAAGAAAATGCTAATGCTTTATATGGGGCGGGGGGGGGGGGGATGATAACACTAGCTAATACGACCTTAGGGAGAAATGGCTTCTGTTGATTTACTTTCAAGGGCATGTTTTGCACACAGTGGTCTAAATGACCAGGTCACAAGGACCCCAATGATCCAGAGAAAGTTGGGTTGGATTGTTTTTATCTCTGAGTGTCACTTTTTTGCACACAGTGGGCTAAATGACAAAGTCACAAGGACCCCGAAGGCTCGAGAGAATTAGAAGTGGGACCCACTGAACAGCGGTTGAGAAACAGATGGAAGCCTCCCTGTCAAGGTCATCCACACTGTTCATTTAACGTGCATAGAGTATGACTCTCTTTCACACGTGGCTTTAGTTTCTGTACAAGTCGTCAACCAGATAGGGTTGGGTTGTTTTACCTCGGAGCGGCACTTTTTTGCACACCATGGGCTAAATTGCCAGGTCACATGGACCTCGAAGGCTCAAAGATGGTTGGGGGAGGGGACCCACTGGAACAGCTGTTGGGAGACAGATGGTAGCCTCCCGTCAAGGCCATCCAGCGTGTTCTTTAACGTGCACAGGGTATGGTTCTCCCGCATACGAGGCCACGGCTTAACGTCCCATCCGACGGACGGCGGCCTTTCCAAGCCCAGCGGTGTCCCCTACTGACCGTGGGCAGGGCGGGGAATTTTGCGGAGATAAATCTCAACGCTGACCCACCTGGAACTCGAACCTGGGAACTACAGATTACGAGCCTGGCGCACTACCGACTGAGCCACCCCCGCCCCCACCAGATAGGGAGTTCGTGTATAGATAAATATCATTGGGCAGAACCACCAGTCAGTTACAGAATGAGACTTCGTGTTGATAGCTGCACAGAGATGAGAGTCAAAAAGGTGATGAAGCCGCTGAGAATATGATCTAAAAATAATTTAGGGTTCTTTTTTTTGGAAGCCGTCCCATGGCCGAGTGGTTAGCTCGCTTGGCTACTGATCTAAGGGACCTGGGTTCGAGCCCCGGGTAAGGTATGGCTGTTTGTATCGTTTTTCTGCTTAGATCCTGCCATCCTCTCAGACCTTCTACTATGGCATATAAACTGACAGGCTCCTGTCAGACCTCTGTGGCAAGCAGCTGCTTGAGGGGGTATTTATTTATTTTTTATCTTTCTCTTGACATAATCAGAGAGCATTCGACGGCAAAGGAACTCGAAACTGGTGGGCAATTGGATGAGCCAGCTTTCACGCTCTTTCCCATCCGACGCGTGGCGGCCTTTTCAAACCAGTCGGTGTCGCCTTTCTCACCGAGGGCTGGGGGAGGGCATCAGCGGAGACACTAAAGGATATGGAAGCACTATATTGGCAGTTAATTGTAATACGTTATTTAATTAGAATTAACCCTGGCAAATTTTAATAATGCAAATGAAATGGCCGAGTGGTTCGCACGCTTGGCTACTGATCTAAGGGACCTGGGTTCGAGCCCCGGGTAAGGCATGGATGTGTGTGTTGTTTTTCTGCTGAGGTCCTGCCATCCTCAAAGACCTACTATGGTATGGCATATAAACTGACAGGCTCCTGTCAGACCTCTGTGGCAAGATTAGTGATCTGGGAACCTTCGTGTCACGTGACACGAAGGTTGCCAGATCACTAATTTCTAAAAAAAAATCGTTGCCAGATATTTTTCTGAATTCTGTAATCAGCCGTAGTGTTCGGATATTTTTTTGAGCGACTGTACGTTAAACACTCTGGATGTCCTTGAAGAAGTGCACCATCTGTCTTATAACAACTATTCAATGAGTCGCCTTTCCCCAACCCTCTCTGAGTCTTTGGGGTTCTTGCCACCTGGCTATTGAGCCCGTTATTTGTTCAAAAAAGTGACGTTCGGAGTCAAAATGAACCAATCCGATTTCTTGTCAAGGGATCTTTTATCTCGCACTCTAACCTTGTCTTAAACGATTTCTTTTTTCTTTTAAATTTCAACCCCCTTGTATCTTAAGCAACTATCACTAACCATTTAGCTATGCTTATTATGGGAAGATAAGAATCTGATATTAAGGGGGGGGGGGACCGCCATAAATACTTGATTATTAAGGGGGGGGGGACCGCCATAAATACTTGAGGCCGAGAAACAAAAATGTAGCAAAAAAAAAGAGATTTAATTCTGTTTCAGAATTAAGAATCGTGAGATGTAGAAAGAACATGTCCGAGAAACGGCTGCACTCATTAAGGAGCCGCTAACAACGCGATCAACAAGCGCAATAAAACCTTGAAATCTTTCGATGATAAATGGCCACACAGCAAGACAACCAACAGCCTCTATATCTGACAATGTCCATCCTAGCCAATAACACCGAGCATAACCATATCAGGAACAAGGTCGACTCAAAGACCTCCCCACACCCTCTTTTCAGACAAACTTCCTTGCCAACCACTTCCTATATCCCCTCGCGAGTTCTATACACCCCTCTGACACTTTTGGAGATAAAATCAAAAATAATGCCATTACCCCTCCCTTTATTACTCCTTCACAACTGTCCGTTTTGATGAATAAACTCCTGCTCGTACGCAGGATAAGAAAGAGGTCATCATCTTCCTGCTTGGTGACGGAGTCGTCCAGAGAAGATCGGCAACCCAAACCATCCATCCATCCCTCCAGGGTGTGGCAAGGAGACGACTGGTTGGCATACTTCCATCTTCCGACCTTGATCCACATTGTATCCACCAAGACCACTTTCCGACGCCAAGCTGCCCGAAAAACTGTTTCCAAGTAGTGGCTTCGCTAATATCGTCTCACACAGCCAAGGCTGGTGAGGTTCTATGTAGGAGCTGCCTTCGTTTTCGCTCATAAAGCCGCTCCTAATGACGAACTAAATAAAGAACTTTACGGACACATTCTCCTCTAAACAACATGGGTGGAAGTGGGCGCGGCAGAGGTGGATTTTATATATCGTTCAAGAGTAACATTGAAACTCGACGGTTGCAACTCAACCTGACTCTGTCTTGACTTTCTAACCTGTGCTGATCTCCTCCCTCTGTTGCCATTCATCTGTTTGTTGTTGCCAGTTCGAAAGTCATTCATCAAATCTGTCAATGGGGACAAGAATACGAAACCGGCTAACAATGAACTGGCTGGATTGTAAAGCCATTAAATGTTTCGCAATAATTAGATGCGTTGTTAAATCTTTCTTTGTTATGTGACACTGTGCAGAGCTATTGTTTACCATTATTACTTATCAGATTACTAAGAGAACATTTACCACGCCTTAGAAAGAACTAAAAAATAAATTTACTTTATTATTTCATCCATGAAACGTCTAATTTGTACGAATATGACTTTGCTAAAAAGACTTTTGATTACGCTATTGGAATAATCAGTTGTTGTTTTTTTTTCTGCAATTCAAGCGTTAAATTTCAGATTTTCTAAGTGTATGGAAATTTTTTCTTATTTGTAAAGTAATAATAAGAAATAATAATAAATGAATTTCGCAAATTTACACTGAGAAAAATCTAGAAGTAAACGAAGAAATGCAATTATGCGCCACCTTAACAACTCATAATAATACTAGATCATACGGGGCGGGGGTGGCTCAGTCGGTAGCGCGCCAGGCTCGTAATTTGTAGTTCCCAGGTTCGAGTCCCAGCTGGGTCAGCGTTGAGATTTATCTCCGCAAAATTCCCCGCCCTGCCCACGGTCAGTAGGGGTCACCGATGGGCTTGGAAAGGCCGCCGTCCGTCGTATGGGACGTTAAGCCGTGGCCCCGTGTGCGGGAGAGCCATACCCTGTGCACGTTAAAGAACACGCTGGATGGCCTTGACGGGAGACTATCATCTGTCTCCCAACAGCTGTTCCAGTGGGTCCCCTCCCCCAACCTTCTCTGAGCCTTCGGGGTCCATGTGACCTGGCCATTTAGCCCATGGTGTGCAAA
This sequence comes from Ryuthela nishihirai, assembly GCA_038380435.1. Classification (NCBI taxonomy): domain Eukaryota; kingdom Metazoa; phylum Arthropoda; class Arachnida; order Araneae; family Heptathelidae; genus Ryuthela; species Ryuthela nishihirai. Next base: position 13,094,620 of record JAWZYU010000016.1, on the reverse strand, counting down.
AAAGTGCCACTCAGAGGTAAAACAACCCAAAACAACTAGATCATAGAGAATGTAAACAATAATAATATAACAGATATAAGGCATTTGCGGGTGCAGATTCTACCAAATAGATTATAGAAGAAATTCTAAGGAATGTGGCGCTTTTTTCTCAATGATCAACCCACACAATTATTCTATACGAAATTTCGCATCATGGATTGCATTATTTTTAAAAGTAACCTCTATTTCGAACTGTCGAAATATCGCTGCATTCATAAAATATTTTTTCATAACATATTACTCAAATCTATAGTCTATACATAGGAAATTTCCTCATCCATTTATTTGAGCATAAAATGGAAAATATTATTCTGTTTAACAAACATACAGTCGCTCAAAAACATTTTCGGAACACTATGGTTGATTACAGAATTCAGAAAAAATATCTGTCAACAATATTTTTAGAAATTAGTGATCTGGCAATCTTGGTGTAACGTACACGAAGGTTGCCAGATCACTAATTTCTAAAAAAATTGTTGACAGATATTTTTTCTGAATTCTGCAATTAACCATGGTGTTTGGGATATTTTTTTGAGCGACTGTACATTAATTATTTTTTTCTTCATTATATGCTTTTATTTTTCAAGGTTGTCTTTGTAATATTAATAATAGAAAAATATGGTAACCAAAATACGTCATAATTTTTACATTCGTTATTATTATAATTTAGCAAGTTCCAAAATGTGGCACCATAAAAAGAAATTAACGTAGATTAAAGGATAAGCCCGTCCCATGGCCGAGTGGTTAGCGCGCTTGGCTACTGATCTAAGGGACTTGGGTTCGAGCCCCTGATAAGGCATGGTTGTATGTGTTGTTCTTCTGCGGAGGTCCTACCATCCTCTCAGATCTTCTACTTTGGCATATAAACTGTCAGACCTCTGTGGTAAGCAGCTGCTTGAGGGGGTATTTATTTTTATTTGTAGCCGTCCCATGGCCGAGTGGTTAGCGCGCTTGGCTACTGATCTAAGGGACCTACCTGGGTTTGAGCCCCGGGTAAAGCATGGTTGTGTGTTGTTCTTCTGCGGAGGTCCTGCCATCCTCTCAGATCTCCTACTAAGGCATATAAACTGACAGGCTCCTGTCAGACCTCTGTGGCAAGCAGCTGCTTGAGGGGGTATTTTTTTATTATTTTTTTTAAAGGATAAAAAAAAAGCAATTTAGAGAATTACAAATGGAAAAAAAATGAAGTTAATAATAGTAATAATATTTTGTATGCTTCTGGTTGTAACTTTTAAATGTTTTAGCAATCGAAGTTCTTTGGAAATTATAAAAATAAATAAATACCCCTCAAGCAGCTGCTTGCCACAAAGGTCTGACAGGAGCCTGTCAGTTTATATGCCACAGTAGAAGGTCTGAGAGGATGGTAGGACCTCAGCAGAAAAACGACACATACATCCATGCCTTATCCGGGGCTCGAACCCTGGCCCATAGATCAGTAGCCAATAGATCAGTAGTCTCCGCAAAATTCCCCGCCCTGCCCACGGTCAGTAGGGGACACCGATGGGCTTGAAAAGGCCGCCGTCCGTCGGATGGGACGTTAAGCCGTGGCCCCGTGTGCGGGAGAGCCATACCCTGTGCACGTTAAAGAACGCGCTGGATGGCCTTGACGGGAGGCTACCATCTGTCTCCCAACAGCTGTTCCAATGGGTCCCCTCCCCCAACCTTCTCTGAGCCTTCGGGGTTCATGTCACCTGGCTATTTAGCCCATGGTGTGCAAAAAAGTGCCGCTCAGAGGTAAAACAACCCAACCCACTTCGTAACTTCTGGAATAGGCCTTCTGTGGTAAAATGTGCCTGAAGATGAAGATCTCAATGAAAGGCATAAATATCTCGATCTTCAGCAGTAATAGATAGTATTTAAAGAGTTTTGGAAGCTGGAATATTTAACATCAGTAATGCACTTCTGTTAAATTCATACAATAATGAAGAATATTGAAAGAATTTCTGACCTAAAAAATCTAAAACATACGCTTTTTTTTTATAAACCAACTTTGAAAAATACTTATTATTTAAATAAACTTTTGAGGTGAAGACTGCGATTGCTATTGTTATTTTCCAAATTTCCATAACTTTTTAAATATCTAACGAATATTGCTGAAATTTTAGATTTGGATAGTTTGATTGAGGTCGTTATCTTTACACATTTTACCATAAAAGATTTATTTTAGGAGTTAGAGAGTTTAGAGGTTAATTTCCTATTGACATAAAATGGGTTGTAACTTAAACTTTTGCGCATCATGTTATTCAGTGGCGCAGCATGCGTGGCAACAAGAGAGACTATGAGACTGCGCAGTTGATACTTGGACAATATTCACAGATTATAGGATGACTGATAAGTTATTGATAAATCATTGACGAATGATGATATGCAAATGACGAAAGGGCTACTGAACAGTCTCACAGTTATTACTCTCACTATGCCACTAATGTCAATGAAGATAGATCATGAATAAACTATTCCTTCTTTTCAAAGACAAAATGTCCCATCTCACGTTTCGATCGATATCAATTTCGTTTTCACTGATAAATTTCTTTTATTTCTCCCAGGGGAACCGCAAGAGAAGTGCACTCAGTGCGCCAAGGCATTTCCGGTATCTGCTCGTCAACTGACCCACGGCTATTGCCAACCCTGTTACCAGAGCAGCAATGGAATCGCCCTCACCAAGAAACTCTCCGACTCTTTGGACGAAGAAGATCAAGATAGAGAGATGACAAATTCTCCCAAATCCCCTCCGTCGAACATCAAGAGGGAGATGCCCACCCTAGGAGCAACTGCTCCTCCATCCCCTCCTCCGCCTCCTCCTGTTCTTCTAGGGATGCTGGATCAAGTAATGATGCGATATAGACAAGCAGGTGCTCTGCTTCCACCTTCCTTATCGGCCATGAGGTTCCTAGAAGGAATGCCTGTGCTATCCCAACGTACTTAATCAAAGCTTCTAAGAAACATTAAAATGCTCAAAACTCTTTCTTTTGTTTCCGTCCCATATATCTGAAGATTTATCTTTAAATACTTTCAATTGCCAGTGGGATTTGAGAACGGCAAATGGACTTATGTGAAACTGTACATTAGGTTTCTGTTGATTGCGAGAATGTCACTGAAAAATTATAATTGCTCACACAATAATGTGCCTTTCAAGCAATGCTCAATTATTATGGGACTTGAATTTTTGCCTGTCTCTGGTCAAGGACAGGAGATGACAGAGAGACTTCTTTTTGATAAAGTTTTTCCAAACGAAAAGACATTAAAACTATTTTATAGAACGTTTTCGTAACAAGTGTTGTACATAATGAACTGCAACAACAGCTCGCAACAAAACTGATGTCACAATGTAAATCGTGGTTATGTAGAAACAGCGATTTCTTCACAAAGTGTATCTCGTGTTTATCTTTTGAAGATATACAGTGATTCCACAATGAATGCCTTATATATATATACAGAAGATTTTACAGTATGAGACTAATTTTTTTTACAATTATTGAGAACTTTAGAGCACTTTTCTATGAAGAAATATCTCTTCACTATTTTTTATCTACCTTTTGTAAAATAAAATGTGCCATTTATTTTTATACATCACTTTTACCACGAATCACTGTGTTGTCGTCTGCCTATATTGTTATTAGTGTGGAACTTGTTCAAAAAACAACATCGAAAATTTTCTCTCTCAAACGTTGCTTAAAGCAAAATGAAAATCAAATTTTTGTGCAAATAGTGTTTAAAATCATATAATCAAAAAAAAAATAGTTTATAGCATTCATAAATTTAACTCTTATTCTAAAGACAAAAGGCATTTTGGTCTTATGCCTCAGTTGCTGCTTTTTTTTTTTAAGCAGTGTATGCTAAAACTTTTCAGTATGCTGACTGCAAATCCATTACAATGCCTTCGTGTTCTGCAACATTTTATTGTCGATGCTTTGCTAATAGTTGCATAGAATTTTGCCTACTTCTTAGTGAGTTTATTTCGGAATTAGTTGGTCGCTTTAAGTAAAGCAAGCTATTATACCCCTTGCAATTTGCATAAAAGCTGTTTGAAAAACACATGAAGTGGAAATTATGCCATTATTTGCATTTTGCAAAATAGTTGTACACACTATATTGTAACTTATAAAAGAGTATGGCACACTATAATTTATTTCAAAAAAGTCTTCAAACCGTAACTTAAAAAAGGTGTTCATAGTACAAATTGCAAAAAATAATTCACACTGTAACTTGCCAAAATATTGTGATAAAAGAATGGGTGTACATTATACAGTAGCCTACAAAAGAGTGTGAGTACATTGTCTGCTAATTTGTAAAAGAGTGTGAGCACATTATCTGCTAATTTGCAAAAAAGTGTGAGCACATTATCTGCTAATTTGCAAAAGAGTGTGAGTACATTATCTGCTAATTTGCAAAAGAGTGTGAGCACATTATCTGCTAATTTGCAAAAGAGTGTGAGCACATTATCTGCTAATTTGCAAAAGAGTGTGAGCACATTATCTGCTAATTTGCAAAAGAGTGTGAGCACATTATCTGCTAATTTGCAAAAGAATGTGAGCACATTATCTGCTAATTTGCAAAAGAGTGTTGTGTGAACCTATACGTTAACTTACAACAAATTATGTGCACACTTGCAAAATATGCATGCATACACTCAATTAAAATTTTCGAAAGAGTATGTGCACACTATATAGTAACTTATAAAAAAAATTGTGTTCACACTATATAGAAATTTGTTAAACAGTGTATTCACACTACATTGCAATTTGTAAAACAGAATGTTCACCTATAAAGTAGTGTGCAACTATGTGATAGCTTACAAAAGACGCTTGTACATTATACGAAAGATTCTTAAAATAAGTTTACACACTTTATGGCAGCTTACAAGATTGCGCGCACATTATCTTTTGAAAAAGAGTATCTTCTTAATATGCTCTGACGTGAAGATATAATAAATATATAAAAAAAAATGCTCATGATGGACTGAATGGTTGCTTGCTGTGCATGTTTACTGCTCTCTGCTGTTCTCGCATAGATTTCGCGTTCTTCTTCCGGCACGGAATCTGAAACTGAGCACCTTTAACATTGAATTCATTTCTACATAAAGTCAATAATAACGTTTGCTTTAATTCAGTTGCGTTTCAAAATATTGAACTACGGAGGTCCAACCAGAATATATATAACTTAATTCTCCAAGCATGTCTGTCCTGAGCTATAGCGGCTGCATTTGGCCACTGTAGACCAATTCTAACGATGCTCTTCTTGGCATTGTCTGCCCACAGTATCCTAGATCTCCCCATTTTCCTGAGGCATTTAGGCATATTGTTCATAACCCTATTCGTTAATCTATAGTTATGCATATGGGCAACATGGCCAAACCAAAACATTCTCCTCTCTGTACAATATGCTGATCAATGGAGGTTGTCGACTCCTTCGCCTAACCTCATCATTACTTGCATAGTCAAACCCTCTAATGCCCAAGATACTGCGTAACCATCTACAATCAAAGGCATAAAGTTTCCTATTACCTTGCTTGCTAAAGATCGGAGTTTTTATTTTCTACTTTAACATAAAGCATATACTCATTTACCTCAAAAGGTATGTTCTCTATTACATATGTTGAGAGCGATAACTCTTTGGAAGTCTGTTTTTATATTAAAAAAAAACATCGTTTATCTCACAAGATGAAAATTATTTCAGGCTACAAATGATCTGATCTTGAATCTCTGTTTCTTCAAGCTTTCCGCGTGCTTAAGAAAGTTGTACATAAATATCTGAAACATTTTAAGTTGTTACTGCAGAAAATTCCTTCCCTCAATTAACATTAATGCTATCAGTGCATTTCTGTAATGAACTCTTCATTCAAAACCTGTTGATTTGGGCAATGTTGACCAGAAGTATTTTGTATATTATTAAAAAATGACCTACGCTTTATTTTGATATTAAGATTTTACTTGTATTTTGCATTCTTGTTCTCTTTAAAAAATCAAAGTAATATATCGCAAACGAAAGTGATAAAAACAATATCAGTATATATATTTAATAATAATTCTTATATAGGTAGATATATTATATTCTAAGGTGACCTAAGATTGAAATAATTCTAAACTATAAATATGCACATACAAAATCCAAAAGCATTATGTAAGGAAGAGAAAATAACGCTCATTTTTTTAATTCAGTTCAAACGGTGAATATAATTCACTTTTCACCTATTCCATTTCCATTGTTTTCTAGAATTTTCTACATCATGACAATATTTCTGTTGATTATTTTTTTACTTCCATCAATTAACTTCTCTTTAAATTACAAAAAATATATATTAATATATTACGAGCCTAATTTTGTCTTATTCTTCTTTATTTATATTTTTAAGTTCATTTTATCTCTGATCCTTTCAGTTCCAAATTTGGTCAATCTGATAATTTTGCAACACAATGTTATTTTTATCTTGATCCAAACAATCATCTTTTGCAAAATAAAAATTAATTGTAATAAAAATTAAAAAAATATAATTATATTAAGAAAACTAAAATATGAAAGACAAATATAGGTAATATAATTTTTATAAATATATTTTATTTAACAGTTTAATGTTAATTAAAAATAGTTTGACAGTTATGTTTCCGTATGGGCATATATTCTGAAGCCAAAAGACCTAATGAAAGAGCTTAAGAATTTTTTATTATATTAAATAATATTAAATATATGAAATTTTTCATATATTTAATATTTTAAAATGTGTTTCTTGCATTATTGTTTTTTCTGGGATTGTAAAACTGAGTAGCCAATTTTTTATATTGACTATAAAATATAATAAAACATGTAGTAGTGATGTTTTTATCAACAAAGAAACAATGAAGACATTACTGTATTGTTATAAAATATGTAGGAACATTTTTTTGCATTTGTTGAAATCAAGTCACAGAATGAGAATTCAAAACATTTAGTACGTATTTATTGCGACATAGCATTCTGTTACAATGTTTTCGAATTTGCTGAAAATATGAATATATATCTATATATAAAATATATTTATACCCCTTTTTTATCATAGTGGTTGTTATGCGTAGTCTCCGCCAGTAAATCTGCATATTCACTCTAATATAAAAATATTCCCTTTTTTTCCCTGCTATAGTAATAGGGGAATTATTGAAATATATTATATTTTTGAAATAATGCATTTCTCGTTATATTTTTTATAAAAATCTCACTGCATTTCGTATAAAATAGCTGTTCCATAATGGGTCCAATTTCATAGTAATTTTCTTATACGTCGCATCAATCTGAAACACAATAATTGCATAAAATGTATCTAGTAGATCTTGTTGCAATAATGTCGAATTAAAGCACAGCGTTCTCTTCAGTAATCTACAAAAGTAATTTCAATACAATAGGTTTACATTGTTTTCCATGCGTTGCAATCTCTTTAAAATTCATCAGTTCTCAGATATTAAAAACTCAGATATATTACATACGATTCAGCTATACTATCTACAGTTAAACGAGATTTTGAAACACAAAGTTCGCGTAAATATCTCATTAGAATCTCAAAAAGAAAAAAATATAACGATAATCACTCCACATATAAGGAATCAGTTAAAAAAAAAAGTGCATTTTTTTTTGTTTCTGTTCCTTGGGAGCTACCCTCTTCTTACCAGTATCATTTCCGGCTAATCGAAAGTTTAGCCCTTTTGACGATATTCCCCATTAAAAGCATGTCTTCCGACTGCGAATAACGTACCCAAGTTGAAGACAACTCCACTAAAATCATCTGCTATCATAAAAGGTTTCACTCTTATAGAGGATAGCCATTTTAAAAGTATCTTCAAAGATTATCATTGCTTATCTGGATCCCGATATGTAATAATTCTCAGTATTTCGAGCAGTGCCAGATTAAAGATTCTCAGTCCTAGAATTAAAATAATTTAAATCCTGCCTCCAATTTTATTGTAAGTTGTGTTGAGCTAAGATTTAGAGTAAAAAAACGTTTCTTTCACCAAGTGCGGATTTTTTTTTTTTCTAAACTAAAATTTTCCACCCCGAAAAATGTTTCTTCCCTAAACTGTAAATAACTTTGCCTTTGTGTTATCCGACACATAATTTGAGCATTCCAAATTTGGAATATATAACGCTCAAGAAAAGACAACTTATAACTAATTTTTAATGGGGAACTTCCACTACATAATTGTCGGGAACCAATATCCAAGTAAGGATTGTCCTCAACAGTTGGGGGCGGGGATGGCTCAGTCGGTAGCGCGCCAGGCTCGTAATCTGTAGTTCCCAGGTTCGAGTCCCAGCTGGGTCAACGTTGAGATTTATCTCCGCAAAATTTCCCCGCCCTGCCCACGGTCAGTAGGGGACACCGATGGGCTTTGATAAGACCGCCGTCCGTCGGGTGGGACGTTAAGCCGTGGCCCGGTGTGCGGGAGAGCCATACCCTGTGCATGTTAAAGAACACGCTGGATGGCCTTGACGGGTGGCTACCATCTGTCTCCCAACAGCTGTTCCAGTGGGTCCCCTCCCGCAACCTTCTCTGAGCCTTCGGGATCCATGTGACCTGGCCATTTAGCCCATGGTGTGCAAAAAAGTGCCGCTCAGAGGTAACACAACACAATACCTCACAGATGGGCCTTGACTATCCGTATTGGGTTCCAGAACCTAAAGACATCTGCCGGACCGCGAACATACCTCCAAAACTAAACTCGAATTTTGAGAATATAGTATGTTCAAGATATCTAGGATTTTTATGCAATTTGATTTCAAGGGTATATCATTCAATGTATGTTATTAAAATGTTCAATACTTTAAAATAATGATATGATTTTTAAGAAACGTTGAGGGAAGAAGGTTCAAAAAAATACTAACATTACTACAGGACCGTAAAAGCATATTCGAAAAATAAGTTATATTGAGAACCACATAAGTAGATAGTCCACACCTGTTCAATGTGTCACGCGCGAAAAAATCGGAAGCACCAGGTACAGTCGCTCAAAAAAGTATCCGAACACTATGGTTGATTACAGAAGTCAGAAAAAATATCTCGCAACGATTTTTTTGGAAATTAGTGATCCGGCAACCTTCGTGTCACGTGACACGAAGGTTGCCGGATCACTAATTTCTAAAAAAATCGTTGCCAGATATTTTTTCTGACTTCTGTAATCAACCATAGTGTTCGGATACTTTTTTGAGCGACTGTACGTTTATGGCTAACCCTTCGATCTATGTAGTTATTTTTTCAAGTACAAGTATTGTTGATTATTTTCCCAATTCATTCACAAGTGCCTGTGATAGCTAAGAAATAGTGATGATGTTAAATAGTTATTTTATACTATCTAGACTCCATCAGATCTTATCTCGGAGGAATATTTTGCCTTAAACGATGTTTGTCTTTTCAACGATCTAAAAATAGTACAAAGCATAAAGAGCCAAAAGCACTTAGAATTAATGTCCTTATTTTAAATCATCAGAATTCTCTCAGAAAATTCATCGTTTGCACTTTATTCCTTTTCCAGAACCCGAATCCAAAAATGAAACTCTACTTTCTGAGTACAGAATCAAAAAAAAAAATCATAAATATTCAAATTTTTGTAAATTTTGCATATAAACTATCACATTAAATATCGTAAATAGTCCATGTGTTCTATATAGATTACTCTATATACTATAGTGCTACAATCGATTTCAAAGCCTTTACAACAGACCCTCCTCTAGCTCTATCAACGAATGAATAAAATTCGCTAAGAAATGTTTTTCCGTTAAAGTCGTCTATTTTAACAAAGTACAATTAATCCATTCTTGATAAACAAGTCAATCTGTGGCCATTGTCGATAATCTAACAATCTGGATCATCATTACAACAATGGCGCTACAATAACAGGAACATAGCGTTAGATATATTACATTTGTAAATATTTTTTTATGTGCCTCGAACTATTTGTGGGGGATATGAAATTGTTGGTGGAAGAATTTGTCTTTTTCTGATAGGGAATGTTGTGAGTAAATAAGTAGAAGAAGAATGTAAAAAAAAACTAAAAAAAAAAATCAATTGTCTTTATCATTATGTGCCCGGATCATATTTCCAATGCTGTATATTTGTGAATGCTCATTGACCAGACAGGGATTGCCTCTGATGTGCCTCTAGTCAATATCAAAATGTGCCTCTTGAATCGTGTTCTACGTTTCACATCTGTAATGATTGTCACGAAAAATAAAATTGTTCCAGTTATGTCAATGTGAGTTTTTGTGAGTGTCCTCAATGTGTCATTTTCCGTCAAGTGATTTATAAGAAAGGCAGTATTTCATTCTCACTGTCACTTTTAATTGCTCGAACGAATGTTTTTCGCCTGTGTCTCAACAGTTTACTTGGAGTTCGATAATGGATTTATTTTCAAGGGAGAAAAGACACAATTTCTCTGTTACGAATTCCCAAAGGGAGGGAAAAAAGACACAACTTCTCTGTTACGAATTCCCAAAGGTAGGGAAAAGACACAACTTCTCTGTTACGAATTCTCAAAGGTAGGGAAAAGACACAACTTCTCTGTTACGAATTCCCAAAGGTAGATAAAAAAAGACAACTTCTCTGTTACGAATTCCCAAAGGTAGGGAAAAGACACAACTTCTCTGTTACGAATTCCCAAAGGTAGTTAAAAAAGACACAACTTCTCTGTTACGAATTCCCAAAGGTAGGGGAAAAGACACAACTTCTCTGTTACGAATTCCCAAAGGTAGGGAAAAGACACAACTTCTCTGTTACGAATTCCCAAAGGTACATAAAAATAGACAACTTCTCTGTTACGAATTCCCAAAGGTAGGGAAAAGACACAACTTCTCTGTTGCGAATTCCCAAAGGTAGGGAAAAGCACAACTTCTCTGTTGCGAATTCCCAAAGGTAGATAAAAAAAGACAACTTCTCTGTTACGAATTCCCAAAGGTAGGGGAAAAGACACAACTTCTCTGTTACGAATTCCCAAAGGTAGTTAAAAAAGACACAACTTCTCTGTTACGAATTCTCAAAGATAGAGAGAAAAACTACTTTTTTTTACATATTAAATAAATTACCCCTCAAGAAGATGCTGGCCACAGAGGTCAAACAAGAAGCTGTCAATTTAATATGCCATAGAGAAAATCAGTGAGGAAGGAAAGAACTGAACAGAACCATTTATGGCTCGAAACCAGGTACCTTTAGTGAGTAGCCAGGCGCGCTAACCACTCGGACACGGGAACGGCTGTCCATAGATATTGGACCATATGTCCGTAGGCAGAATTGTGTGGGAGAAGGCGACCCCTGGACAGCTGTTTGGAGACAGACAGAAGCCACCTGTCAAGGCCATCCAGTGTGTTCTTTAACATGCACAAGTTATCAATCTCTGACATTTCAAGCTCTTCAGTGTACCTTTTCTCACCGAGGGAGCAGTCGGTGTTAGGGGTGAAAATTCACAAATTTGTGACAATTGGGATTCGAATCCGAGAACATCAGATTCGAGTCTGGCGCGCTACTAACTGAGTCAACCTCCGCTCCTTTTCTGAACTTTGGGGATTCAGGATTAAAACAACTCATCATACAAATCATATTCCTTTTAAGTTCACCGACAGTTATTAATACCAATTCACTCAATGTTCAACCCCAGTGAAGGTGGATCACCTTCACTGGATCACTGGGGTGGATCACCTTCACAAAGGTGATCTCATGGATCATGAGATCACCTTTGTTCATCCAACGGATTCTTCATTTCTACATGGATTTCGGTTTGGTAGAGATGTCAACTTTTCTCATAAGACTACGACGAATAGTGTCTCTAAGAATTTGGAAGAGGGAGGACAAATAATTAAATTTAGGATGAAGAATTCACATCCATAAATATTTTGAGTTAGAATACAGAAATTTTACAGTTGATAAATATAAGATCAATTCTCATTTAAAAAAAGTACTGTGATATTGAACTATATATAGATCAAAAGTTTTTACACTTTTAATAAGCCTTCCCATGAGTGTTTAACATGGAAATTGGTATTAGAGAGCTTGGTAATATTTTTGAGGAATGAAAAAATTAGGAATTGTTTAAAGCGAAAATAGTTAAATTGACAACTAAATAATCATTAGCAGGTGTTAGAATTGAAATAAGAGTGTGGATTCTCTCTAAATTTCTGCACGTCGCAAGTTACCTGAAACAGCGATTTTTTTTATAGAATGACCTGAATCAGCGATTTTTTTTATAGAATGACCTGAAACAGCGATTTTTTTTTATAGAATGACCTGAATCAGCGATTTTTTTTATAGAATGACCTGAATCAGCGATTTTTTTATAGAATGACCTGAATCAGCGATTTTTTTATAGAATGACCTGAATCAGCGATTTTTTTTATAGAATGACCTGAAACAGCGATTTTTTTATAGAATGACCTGAATCAGCGATTTTTTTATAGAATGACCTGAAACAGCGATTTTTTTTATAGAATGACCTGAATCAGCGATTTTTTTTATAGAATGACCTGAATCAGCGATTTTTTTTATAGAATGACCTGAATCAGGGATTTTTTTTTATAGAATGACCTGAATCAGCGATTTTTTTTATAGAATGACCTGAATCAGCGATTTTTTTTTATAGAATGACCTGAATCAGCGATTTTTTTTATAGAATGACCTGAATCAGCGAATTTTTTGTAGAATGACCTGAAACAGCGATTTTTTTTTATAGAATGACCTGAATCAGCGATTTTTTTTTATAGAATGACCTGAACCAGCGATTTTTTTTAATAGAATGACCTGAATCAGCGATTTTTTTATAGAATGACCTGAATCAGCGATTTTTTTTTTATAGAATGACCTGAATCAGCGATTTTTTTTTATAGAATGACCTGAATCAGCGATTTTTTTTATAGAATGACCTGAATCAGCGATTTTTTTTATAGAATGACCTGAATCAGCGATTTTTTTTATAGAATGACCTGAATCAGCGATTTTTTTTTACAGAATGACCTGAATCAGCGATTTTTTTTATAGAATGACCTGAATCAGAGATTTTTTTTGTAGAATGACCTGAAACAGCGATTTTTTTTATAGAATGACCTGAATCAGCGATTTTTTTTTATAGAATGACCTGAATCAGCGATTTTTTTATATATAGAATGACCTGAAGCAGCGATTTTTTTATATAGAATGACCTGAATCAGCGATTTTTTTTTATAGAATGACCTGAATCAGCGATTTTTTTTTTATATAAAATGACCTCAAACAGCGATTTTTTTTTAATAGAATGACCTGAATCGGAACCCTCTTCAAAAGCAAGCTATCCAATTTTGATCAAATGACCTGAATCAACGATTAACTCCACTTTTAGATCACTCCACTTTTTTGCATCTATTGAAAAAAGTCAAAAAATTTCTTTCATAAAACTATTACACTTATTGATTGGAATATCAAACTTTTGTCTCTATATCTCTTAGTATCATATCAAAAGATAAACATATAATTTTTTATCTATTTATGACTATTAATAAATCTATATCGATCAGTTATACAGGCTGGATAATGGCAAAACTTTTATCAAATATTATAAACAATATGAAGTTTTCAGGTGGGAAAAAAATTAGTTTTTTGGCGTGAAAGGGATTCGAAGCACGTCTCCCCCAGGAGCATGCCAGGATGTCAAACACAAAATGAGCGTAAGTTTATAAGTCACACTAGCTGAAGGAATAAACGTTAGCAGTGGCTGCTGTAGTGATTATCATACCTGGTATGTTACTAGGGGACGAATTCTAATCCCATTCACGGCAAAAAAAAAATTAATTTTTTTCCCCACCCGAATATTTCATGAATCATGTCTTCAGGACATCTGTGATATTTTACTACTGAATTATAAACAGTATTGTTGAGTGTGGTGATCAAAATATCCTAGATATTCCAGGATTTTCGTAGATAAACGATCTAGACCTCGATAGAGGCAACTTAACAAAAAAAAATCCAAAAGAGTCGGAGTGAGAGAAAAAAACACAATTTTTTGTTTAAAATGAATGAGAAATTCTTTCTGGATTAATGCTAATAAAACATTACCCTGCTCTCTTGCAAAATCCTCAGTTGATTCGTACTTCCGCCGTTAGTGGATGTAAAATTTTAGGAATGATAAAACTTTTCGTCCTTGGGTTGTTTTACCTCTGAGCGGCACTTTTTTGCACACCATGGGCTAAATGACCAGGTCACATGGACCCCGAAGGCTCAGAGAAGGTTGGGGGAGGGGACCCACTGGAACAGCTGTTGGGAGACAGATGGTAGCATCCCGTCAAGGCATCCAGCGTGTTCTTTAACGTGCACAGGGTATGGCTCGCCCGCTCACGGAGCTACGGCTTAACGTCCCATCCGATGGACGGCGGCCTTTCCAAACCCATCGGTGTCCCCTACTGACCGTGGGCAGGGCGGGGAATTTTGCGGAGATAAATCTCAACGCTGACCCAGCTGGGACTCGAACCTGGCGCGCTACCGACTGAGCCACCCCTTTTTCGTCCTTGAAAACGAGCATCACACAATAATCATCAAAGGTCATTTCCTTAACTGACGAAGGAATCAGCTTTGCATTCGATCAAATCATACGACAGAAAACTGCTGACGACCTTCATAAGGATGTATAAGTAGCAACTTTGTATCGAATCTTCCAATCATTATTGCTACGAAACGTAAGCCCGTGTTGAACCTTATAAAGCTGTGTCCCTAAATGACATCCAATTTATCTATCATCCAATATCAAAAGAAAAATTTGGGCCTATAAAGCCCGGTATTCCCGACATCCAACTTTGTGGCCCTTGATATTTATAACATGTGGCAAACTCCTTATTGACGTGGGGCGGGGGCGGGGGTGGCTCAGTCGGTAGCGCGCCAGGCTCGTAATCTGTAGTTCCCAGGTTCAAGTCCCAGCTGGATCAGCGTTGAGATTTATCTCCGCAAATTTCCCTGCCCACGGTCAGTAGGGTGACGTGGGGCGGGGGTGGCTCAGTCGGTAGCGCGCCAGGCTTGTAATCTGTATTTCCCAGGTTCGAGTCCCAGCTGGGTCAGCGTTGAGATTTATCTCCGCAAAAAATCCCCGCCCTGCCCACGGTCAGTAGGGGACACCGATGGGCTTGGAAAGGCCGCTGTCCGTCGGATGGGACGTTAAGCCGTGACTCCGTGTGTGGGAGAGAGCCATACCCTGTGCACGTTAAAGAACACGCTGGATGGCCTTGACGGGAGGCTACCATCTGTCTCCCAATAGCTGTTCCAGTGTGTCCCCTCCCCCAACCTTCTCTGAGCCTTCGGGGTCCATGTGACCTGGTCATTTAGCCCATGGTGTGCAAAAAAATGCCGCTCAGAGAAGACCCAACCTTATTGACGTGTCAGAAACAACCCAACCTTATTGACGTGACGACTCCATTTTGGATTTATGAAAAGGATGCTGCTATTCTTCAGTGATGCGCTATGTATCACAATTTTTTTTAACGAAAGATGTTGAAGTGCTAAAAATGACAATGAAATGAAGAAGGTTGCGTTGTTTATATCCGAACGATACTTGTTTTGCACACAATGGGCTAAATGGCTTCGGGGATTGCGAAGCCTATGAGTACTTCCCTGAATATGATGATACCTATTTCGTTTTAATATTCCCTAATTTTGTAAGGAAGAGGAGAATTTTATATTTTAATGTAACCGTAGCCAGTCCCGAACTGTTAGTCTTGTTTAGAGGATTCTAACTCGATTCCATATTGATACAATACTTCCTTTTCTATTTATCATCATCATCATCTTGAAGCAGCGATGGACTACTAAATATCTCGAAACTGTACAGGCGCTCAAAAAAATATCCGAACACTATAGTTGATTACAAAATTCAGAAAAAATATCTGGCAACGAAGTTTTTAGAAAATAGTGATCTGGCAATCTTCGTGTCACGTGACACGAAGGTTGCCAAAAACTTACAAGTGTCTGAATTTCAGACCAGACAAAATGGCTTCCCCAATACCCAACTTCTCTCACAAACTTTGTATATACATATATGCATATAAACAGCAAAGGAAATAAAAAATGGAATGGAAAAACAAACTGTTGAGATCCAGACCGCCTTAACGATCAACTGTATAAAAAAAACCTCACCCACACTCACAAACGGCCTTCTTGAGTCGTTCATTCGTGAAACTTAAAAGAACGCCTCGAATTGGCTTCAAAAAACCACCCACCGATGACAACCCCTCGGCCAAGATGCCATATCATTATTTGCAATATCTCGACAAATTTGTTATTAAATTCCGAAATTATCACTTCTCGAGTCAGGGAATGATACGGATGACGTGTGCGAAGCGATCTTTCTCTTTAAACTCCGAACACCGCCGAATGCCTCCAAATGATAGCTTTTAAGAGTGACAGCTGATGTTGGCGGATGGTGTGTGGAAGTCAACCGAACCCCTCGGGGGACGAAGAGCGGTCTCTCTCTCTCAACCGCCTTTGGATCTGCTTACGGAGCCTTGGTATCGAGTGGGAGGGAGGAGGGGAAATATTTGGGAAATGGAAAGAAGAGTGAAGGAGGAGGAAGTTCAAGTACAGGCAACAGTAAAACACCGAGAGATTTCGTTTTTTTTTTCCCCCTTTTCTATTAAACCCCAAGGTATGATTTTATGGCGGGAAACTGAAGAGGTGAAGTTGACGATGGATCTTTATTACTATGTGCCTGTCATCTTCCACTTCAACATTTGGGGGTGGCTGGAAGCGGGGAGGAATAAGCTCGTGAGGTATCCACCTCCAGTTTGCAATCGCTTGGGTGTTTCCTGTAGGATACCGTGACAGATTGATTCAAGATGAGGAGAAGGAAATGATGGGGATAACGGCTGAAGGGATGATGCAGCAGGAAAATCAACCAATGATGGAACCATGATCGAATTTATTTCTTTTGTCAATGAATTCAAACTCTACGTTGCACGAATTTATTTTCTTAAATACACCGAAGAGCCAAAACATTTTGACCACCTGACTAATATGATGTTGGTCTCCCATGTGCCGCCAAAACATCTCTTTCCCGGCGAGGCATAGACGCTACAAGATTTCTAAAGGTGTCTTGTGGTATCTGGTACTAACACGTTGCCAGCAGATCCTTTAACTCTTGTAAGTTACGTGGTTGAGCCGCCTCAGATCGAATATGCTGTTCCAACACAAACCACAGATGCTCGATTGGATTGATGTTTGGGGAATTTGGAGGCCAGGGCAATATCTGGAAGTCTTCCTCGTGTTCCGCGAACCATTCGCGAACAATCCGGGCAGTATGGCATCCTGCTGAAAGAGGGGCGGAGAGCTATACAGTCGGTAGCGCGTCAGGCTCGTAATCTGTAGTTTCTAGGTTCGAGTCCCAGCTGGGTCAGCATTGAGATTTATCTCTGTAAAACTTCCCGCCCTGCCCACGGTCAGTAGGGGACACCGATGGGCTTGGAAAGGCAGCCGTTCTTCGAATGGGATGTTAAGTCAGATGGACGTACGTCTGTTCGTACCATCCAGTGTGTTCTTCAACGTCCATCGTACATCGTACCACCAGCGTGTTCTTTAACTAGCACAGGATGTGGCCCTGTGTGTTGCAGAGCCACATCCTGTGCGCGTTACAGAACACGCTGGATGGCCTTGACAGGAGGCTATCATCTGTCTCCCAACAGCTGTCCCAGTGGGTCCCCTCCCCCAACCTTCTCTGAGCATTCGGGGTCTTCGTGACCTGGCCGTTTAGCCCATTGTGTGCAAAAATGTGCCGCTCAAAGGTAAAACAACCCAAACAACCCAACCTATTGAAAAAAGGCACTACTACTAGAGGGATATACCATTGCCATGAAAGGATGTACCTGGTCTGCAATAATGTTTAGGTAGATGGTAGACGTCATAGAGTCCTGCATATGAATGACTGAACCTAGGGTTTAATGTTTCCCAGCAGAACATTGGCCAAAGCATTAACACTTTTTCCACTGACTTGTTTTCTCCCCGGTGCATCCTGGTACCAACATTTCCCCAGGCAAACGATGCACAGGTACCCGGCCGTCCACATGCTACAACAGGAAACGAGATTAATTGGACCAGATGACCTTCTTCCAATCATTCAATGTCCAGTTTTGATGCTCGCGTGCCCATTGTAGGCGCTTTCGATGGTGAACCGAGGTTAGCATGGGCACTCGGAGAGGCCTACGGATACGCAGCCCCATTTTCAGCAGGGTTCGATGTACTCTATGTTATGACACATTACACCTGTCACCAGCATTCAAATTACGGGCGAGTTGCGCTTCAGTATCCCTTCTATTGACTCGTACCATACGGGATAACCTTCACTCACCTCTAGAATCGATGAGTCATGGTCGGCCCACACTTTGCCCGCCGTTCGTGGTTTTCCCTTCTCGGACCACTTTTTGAAGGTACTAACCACGGCTGACCGTGAGCACCTAACAAACCTTGCGGTCTCGGAAATGACCTGACCGAGTCGTCTGGCCATTACAATTTGGCCTTTGTCAAACTCACTTAAGTCCGCTGCCTTTCCCATCTGATGAACAAGAATGGCACTGATTATCAGAGCTCGGTATCAGGGGTTATTTATACCGTTTCATGACCTTCACAAGCGCTGTCGTTTATCTGCAGTTGCTTCGATTTGCACAAAGACACACTCGTCATAATCATTTGGCTCTTCGGTGTATATATATATGTGTATGTGGGTTGGGTTGTTTTACCTCTGAGCGGCACTTTTTTGCCCACCATGGGCTAAATGGCCAGGTCACATGGACCCTGAAGGCTCAGAGAAAGTTGGGGGAGGGAACCCACTGGAACAGCTGTTGGGAGACAGATGGTAGCCTCCCGTCAAAGCCATCCAGCGTGTTCTTTAACGTGCACAGGGTATGGCTCTCCCGCACACGGGGACACGGTTAACGTCCCATCCGACGGACGGCGGCCTTTCCAAGCCCATCGGTGTCCCCTGACCGTGGGCAGAGCGGGGAATTTTGCGGAGATAAATCTCAACGCTGACCCAGCTGGGACTCGAACCTGGGAACTACAGATTACGAGCCTGGCGCGCTACCGACTGAGCCACCCCCGCCCTAAATATGTGTGTGTGTGTGTGTATAATATATATATGCATCGTCCCATGACCTAATGATTAGCGAACTTGGCTACTGATCAAAGGAATCTGGGTTCGAGCCTCGGATAAGCATGGATCTTTGTATTGTTTTTCTGCTGAGGTCCCGCCTTCCTCACGGGGGAGGGGTGGCCCAGTCGGTAACGACCCAAGGGTTCAAAAATCCTGGAGTCTCAAATCTGATAGCCTAATTGTAATATCTTGATCTATAGAGAAAACAAATATTCTCTGTGAACAGGTAGATCAGCACTTCATTTCAAATTTATCACATTTATTTGCATTTGCAAAGAAATGGGCTAATTGACAAGGTTACTAGAACCCCGAACGCAAGAATGAATGAAAAAATTAGAACAATGCACGAAAAGTTTAAAAATGGTTTGAAATTTCGAAACACATCAATATAATTTAAAATAAATAAAATACCCCCTCAAGCAGCTGCTTGCCACAGAGGTCTGACAGGAGCCTGTCAGTTTATATGCCAGTCAGTTTATATGCTAGGGTAGAAGGCCTGTGAAGATGGCAGGATCTCAGCAGAAAAACGACACACACATCCATGCCTAATCCGGGGCTCGAACCCAGGTCCCTTAGAGACCCAGCAGCCAAATACATACATCTCCCAAGAGACCCAGCAACCAAATACATACATCTCTCAAGAGACCCAGCAACCAAATACATACATCTCCCAAGAGACCCAGCAGCCAAATACATACATCTCCCAAGAGACCCAGCAGCCAAATACATACATCTCTCAAGAGACCCAGCAGCCAAATACAAACATCTCCCAAGAGACCCAGCAGCCAAATACATACATCTCCCAAGACATTATCTTTAGCGACATCTTACTACTAACTAAGAGTTCAAAAGCTCCTAAGTTCCTCGTGAACTCAGTTTTATCGACTCCCATTTTTTTTCAATTCTTCTATTTTTTTTTTCCTCTTTCCCAATCCTTTTATTTCAATGATAACATTTCCATTCCACGTCTTACACATTCAACCCACCCTATCGAGATCGATATCTTAAATCTCTTACAATCCCCAACCGGGAGGGTTGAAGAAGGGAAGAAATAAGGGAAGCAATAGCCTCCTCCTCGTATTCGCATACTCGCACACACATACCGATTCCATTCTGGTTCTAGTTAACTTGCAGATGAGGCCATTCAGCGCCAGTTGTAACCATTTCGATTAATCCCATTGCGAAGAAGGAAATCGTGATACCAGATCCCCACCGTCACGTGAATCGTTGATATTCCCTTCACGATTTTTCCCGCCCTCCAGTCACCCCCTTCTCCTCTGTTAACACTCAGAAGCTTCTCCGAGTGTTTGTTGATAAGCATGCGCTCTCTCTATCCAGCATAACCCACAAGGATC
The DNA here is from genome assembly GCA_038380435.1 of Ryuthela nishihirai. Taxonomy (NCBI): domain Eukaryota; kingdom Metazoa; phylum Arthropoda; class Arachnida; order Araneae; family Heptathelidae; genus Ryuthela; species Ryuthela nishihirai. Next base: position 13,074,129 of record JAWZYU010000016.1, on the reverse strand, counting down.
TCTTGCCGCTGTGCTCTGCTGCCAGGGTCTCTATGTTGGCCTTGCCCCGCCGGACAGTAAACAGGTCTGTCGTCCTTGGCAACGGCAGCACAGCTTCTCCACATCTCTCCATCCACGAGGGAGTGGTCATCTCTGGTAACATTCTCGCCCTTGAGATTTACAGGAAACAACTCGAGTCTCATTTTTCAGTGTTTGGGACTTGGTGTATCGCTGCTTCTTTCAAGATTTCGTGGCTTCTATTTATTTTACTTCCTGTATTTCTCTCGTCCGTAAAGTCTTTTTTTTACATCCTCCTATTTACTTTCAATTGGTATGGCGCGATTTGTTTTTTTACTTTCATTTCTTCGTTTTGTATTTTTTTGCTTTTGAATCAAATTCACGTCACGAATCCTATTTTCAATCAGCGTTGTCCGTCAGGTTTTAAGTTCGCCTTCTAAATTGATTATTTTTTTTTTCTTTTTCATTTCATTTCGCATTTTCCGCCATACTTGCTGAAGTGCTTGATCGATTTTACTGCTTATTATAAATTCCCTATTTTTTTTTTCCTTGATTGTACTTGACGTTAAAAAAAAACTGTCATTATTGAGTTTGAAAAGGATAACATCAAGAGAAACCAAGGTTAAATTAAGGCCATGTGTGCATGAAAATTCTATTCTGCAACGTTAAAAAATAACGGACATCCATGATGAGACTATGCCTCTTAATATTGTCCAGCGAGTTCCGTTTCCTACCTCTAAGAGGGGCGGGGGTGGCTCAGTCGGTAGCGCGCCAGGCTCGTAATCTGTAGTTCCCAGGTTCGAGTCCCAGCTGGATCAGCGTTGAGATTTATCTCCGCAAAAATTCCCCGCCCTGCCCACGGTCAGTAGGGGACACCGATGGTCTCGGAAAGGCCGCCGTCCGTCGGATGGGACGTTAAGTCGTGGCCCCGTGTGCGGGAGAGCCATACCCTGTGCACGTTAAAGAACACGCTGGATGGCCTTGACGGGAGGCTACCATCTGTCTCCCAACAGCTGTTCCAGTGGGTCCCCTCCCCCAACCTTCTCTGAGCCTTCGGGGTCCATGTGACCTGACCATTTAGCCCATGGTGTGCAAAAAAGTGCCTCTCAGAGGTAAAACAACCCAACCCAATCCTACCTCTAAGTCTTAGGATCCTTGTGACTTCCATACTGTAGAACCCACTGAATGACTTTTACTCAGACGCTCCAACCTGTCGTTCACAGCTGGTCGGTGAGTCTCCTTCCCGATCATAAATCCTTGTCAATCGTCAGTTAGCCTAATATGGAACCCAAGGTATGGTCTTGATATAAGCTCTCATCTTCTGCCAACAGCTATCCAGTGGGACCTCTTCCCTAATCATGTAATTTATTACACTGAAACACACTGGATGACTTGATGGATGGCTCTCATCTGATCTAATAGCTTTCCAATTAGTCATCGTCCATAATCCTGTTCTCAGCTTGGGACATTGTGACCTGGTAATTTAATATAATTTAACCTTGGTTTCTCACGATGTCAAACACACTGAAACGCACCCTGTGGTATTGATGGGAAGCTATCATATGTTTTGAGACTTGAGGTCCTTGTGGACTGATCATTAGACCACTGCAGAAAACACTGGATGTCCTTGTGTTGGGTTGGGTTGTTTTACCTCTGAGCGGCACTTTTTTGCACACCATGGGCTAAATGGCCAGGTCACAAGGACCCCGAAGGCTCAGAGAAGGTTGGGCGAGGGGACCCACTGGAACAGCTGTTGGGAGACAGATGGTAGCCTCCCGTCAAGGCCATCCAGCGTGTTCTTTAACGTTGGGTTGTTTTGCCTCTGAGCGGCACTTTTTTGCACACCATGGGCTAAATGGTCAGATCATAAGGACCCCGAAGGCTCATAGAAGGTTGGGGGAGAGGACCCACTGGACAGCTGTTGGGAGACAGATGGTAGCCTCCCGTCAAGGCCATCCAGCGTGTTCTTTAACGTGCACAGGGTATGGCTCTCCCGCACACGGGGCCACGGCTTAACGTCCCATCCGACGGACGGCGGCCTTTCCAAGCCCATCGGTGTTCCCTACTGACCGTGGGCAGGGCGGGGAATTTTTGCGGAGATAAATCTCAACGCTGACCCAGCTGGGACTCGAACCTGGGAACTACAGATTACGAGCCTGGCGCGATACCGACTGAGCCACCCCCTCCCCCTGGAGAGTAGAGAGAAGGAGGATCTCAGTCTCATTTATGAACTTCTCGATGTCCAGATTTAATCTGTTTTTACTTCAAACGTTCTTCAAGCTCTCGTTCGGGGTGAGAGTAGCCCAATCGGTAGCGCTCCAGGCTTGTAATCTGTAGTTCCCAGGTTCGAGTCCCGCCTGAGCCAGCATTGAAATTTATCTCCGCAAAACTTTCCGTCCTGCCTCGATCAGTAGGGGACACCGATGGGTTTGGAAAGGCCGCCGTCCGTCTGGTGGGCCGTAAAGCCATGGCCCTTGAGCTGGAGAGCCATATGCACGTGCACGTTAAAGAACACGTTGGATGGCCTTGACGGGAGGCTATCATCTATCCCCTAAGAGCTGTCTAATAGGTCCCACAACTTCTTGAGTTCTAGATGTCCTTGCGACCTGGGGGCGGGGGTGGCTCAGTCGGTAGCGCGCCAGGCTCGTAATCTGTAGTTCCCAGGTTCGAGTCCCAGCTGGGTCAGCGTTGAGATTTATCTCCGCAAAATTCTCCGCCCTGCCCACGGTCAGTAGGGGACACCGATGGGCTTGGAAAGGCCGCCGTCCGTCAGATGGGACGTTAAGCCGTGGCTCTGTGTGCGGGAGAGTCATACCCTGTGCACGTTAAAGAACACGCTGGATGGCCTTGACGGGAGGCTACCATTCTCATTGTCTCCCAACCGCTGTTCCAGTGGGTTCCCTCCCCCAACCTTCTCTGAGCCTTCGGGAGTCCATGTGACCTGGCCATTTAGTCCATGGTGTGCAAAAAAATGCCGCTCAAAGGTAAAATAATCCAACCCAACCTTGCGACCTGGTCATTTAGCCCATTGTGTGCAAAAAAGAGAAGCTCAGAGGTAAAACAACTTAACCCAACAACTTCATGTTCTTTAAAACGCATTCTAGACATATAATTTTGGCTCTAACCAATCGTCTCCTCCAAACGTGGGTCACTAACATCTTAGCATCGAAGTGTATAAATCAATGCTTATTGCCATTAACAAACATTAAAAAAGGCCCACATGGCGATTTCTAAAGGAACGTGAGTTTTGGAGAGCGAAGGTAATATGTAGAGGGGGGGAGGAAGGAAAACTCCTTCATAGAACAAAAGTAAAAAGAAAATATCTCAAATAACCCACATGGCTCTAAAGCGTATGATTTGGTGTTATTAACCGCCTCAGCGGTGTTATTAGCCATCGACAATGAAGACAGATAGCCCGCGAGACTAAAGATAGTCGTAAATACAACAATGGCGGACGAGCACAATCACGCTGCAAATATCCCGACCGATAAATCAAAGTTTCACCTTCAATCTGTTTCTCAGGGGGAGTTTCAATTCGCACCAGCATCACGAAGTAGCCACTTTCACGACTGAGATTTTTTCTTTCGTCTGCTGGTTAAGGAGAGAAAAGATTTGGGGGGGGGGGGGGTCGAAATATTATTGTTAATCTCACCTACTACTTTGCGTTAGAAGTGTCTACCATACAAAAGCGTCTTTGATTTTTGACTCACTCCCTTTCGGCTTCAAAGTCACGGGGGCGGTGGTGGCTCAGTCGGTAGCGCGCCAGGCTCGTAATCTGTAGTTCCCAGGTTCGAATCCCAGCTGGGTCAGCGTTGAGATTTATCTCCGCAAAAATTCCCACGGTCAATGCCCACGGTCAGTAGGGGACACCGATGGGCTTGGAAAGGCCGCCGTCCGTCGGATGGGACGTTAAGCCGTGGCTCCGTGTGCGGGAAAGCCATACCCTGTGCACGTTAAAGAACACGCTGGATGGCCTTGACGGGAGGCTACCATCTGTCTCCCAACAGCTGTTCCAGTGGGTCCCCTCCCCCAACCTTCTCTGAGCCTTCGGGGTCCATGTAACCTGGCCATTTAGCCCATGGTGTGCAAAAAAGTGCCGCTCAGAGGTAAAACAACCCAACTCAAAGTCACGTGGTTCTTCTTGAATCATTCATGAAATGGGGAGTTGGATCCATTGTTTTGTTCAAAAGCAGAGCTTTTTTTGGGGGGGGGGGGGGGGAGGTGTGTCCCAAAGCCTCAGAATAAGACCTGGAGTAAGGAAACGCAATTCACATTCCGTGGCGGTTTATATTTCACGAAAATAGGGGAAGATCATAAAATGATAATTGCATATTTCTAATGGAGAAAGTAGAGGATTGGATTGGATTGTTTTACCTCTGAGCGGCGCTTTTTTGCACACCATGGACTAAATGGCCAGGTCACATGGACCCCGAAGGCTCAGAGAAGGTTGGGGGAGGGGACCCACTGGAACAGCTGATGGGAGACAGATCGTAGCCCCCGTCAAGGTCATCCAGCGTGTTCTTTAACGTGCACAGGGTATGGCTCTCCCGCACACGGGCCCACGTCTTAACGTCCCATCCGACTGACGGCGGCCTTTCCAAGCCCATCAGTAGGGGTACTGACCGTGGGCAGGGCGGGGAAATTTTGCAGAAATAATAAATAAATACTCCCTCAAGCAGCTGCTTGCCACAGAGGTCTGACAGGAGCCTGTCAGTTTATATGCCACAGTAGGAGATCTGAGAGGATGGCAGGACCTCAGCAGAAAAACGACACAAATAGCCATGCCTAAACCGGGGCTCGAACCCAGGTCCCTTAGATCAGTAGCCAAGCGTGCTAACCACTCGGCCACGGGACGGCAGAAAGTGTAGGAATAACTTTTTCTTCCACATCTATTGAAAAATAATCACTTTTTTTACATATCAGGAAGGTGGAAATTGCTCTTTCAGGAATTTGTGAGGAAGAGGAATATTTTTTAAATTTTTTTACGAATATTCTGGGTATAAAGAAAATGTAAGTTACAAAAATAATTAAATTTTAATTAATCTTTAATTAAGTACAAATAATTAGCTACGTGTTTCGTTGGGTACAAAAATAATAAAAATTTAATTAACGTTTAATTAGTTACAAAAATAAGTAAATATTAATATGTTAATTAGGTGTAAATAATTGGGGACGTGTTTAATTTGGTAGAAAATTCATAAATATTAATTGTTTAATCATTGTTTTACTTTATTTGTTTTTTTCAATTAGTTATTCTTCAAGCAGCTGCTTGCAGAAAAGGTCTGACAGGTTGGGTTGGGTTGTTTTACCTCTGATTAGGGATTGCAATCAGATTAGGATCAGATTATAAATTAATACATCTCGAATACTTTTATGTCCTCTTCAGGACTAGTACGATTTTCTGTTTCGTTCGTAGACTAAGAGCATTTACCGAGCTGCCGAAGTTTCCACCGTGAAATAACTTTTCGTGACATCAGCTGCATCATTTGAAGTGCAAATGACTGTGAAGGACCATTTTGTGGAAATCGTCCTCGTAGGAGCAATCACTTAAGTCAAAGGTCATCGCCCGTATGCAAGTAGAGACTGCATCAATTGCCTCCTTAGATATAAGGGAAGAAACGATTTCCATTTCAAGATTGTTTCTGCCGCAGACTCGAAGATTTCGGTAATTGAAAGGAGTCTTGTGTTCCTACTCCAAGTCAGTAGCCTTCCTCGTAGACGAGAATGATATTTTAGGGAGGGGACAGTAGGGGTTGGGTTGTTTTACCTCTGAGCGGCACTTTTTTGCACACCATGGGCTAAATGGCCAGGTCACATGGACCCCGAAGGCTCAGAGAAGGTTGGGGCAGGGGACCCACTGGAACAGCTGTTGGGAGACAGATGGTAGCCTCCCGTCAAGGCCATCCAGCGTGTTCTTTAATGTGAACAGGGTATGGCTCTCCCGCACACGGGGCCACGGCTTAACGTCTCATCCGACGGACGGCGGCCTTTCCAAGCCCATCGGTGTCCCCTACTGACCGTGGGCAGGGCGGGGAATTTTGCGGAGATAAATCTCAACGCTGACCCAGCTGGGACTCGAACCTGGGAACTACAGATTACGAGCCTGGCGCGCTACCGAATGAGCCACCCCCGCCCAGGGAGCAGTTGTGTCACCCCAGTTTATTAAGAACAAACTCTCTCTAAGCGTAATTTTTAGCTCATTTTCAAAAAACACGATGTCGATCTCGTCTGCGTATAGGGACACGACTGCGGTAGGGCACACCGGTGGGCTTGGAAAGATCGCCGTCCGTCGGATGGGACATTAAGCCGTGGCCCCGTGTATGGAAGAGACATACCCTTGCCACGTTAAAGAACACACTGGATGGTCTTGATGGGAGGCTACCATCTGTCTGCTAACAGCTGTTCCAGTGGGTTCCCTCCCCCAACCTTCTCTGAGCCTTCGTGGTCTTTGTGACCTGGCCATTTAGCCCATTGTGTGCAAAAAGGTGCCGCTCAGAGGTAAAACAACCCAGCGTGGTCTGTCTACTGATGGCAATTAACTAGACATCAGCAGTCACCGTGTTAAAAAACACGCTTGAATGATGTGTCCAGTGAGTTTTTTCAACTCCGCTATGGGAATTTTTTTTGACTCAACCGTTTAGCGCACTATGATGCAACAGCTAAAGGTACAAAACAACGCAACCCATTTTGAATATCGATTTTAATATTCCCGTTGACCTTCCTCTCAGAGTTCTTGTTTAGTTCCTCCTTTCCTTTTTTATTCCGAAATTATACAACTTTGGCCAAACGTTAACATCAAGTTCTCTCTCAGCCAGCAAGTCTGTGTGCTTTGAATCTACAAGCTGTGGAAGTCAATTTGAACAGGAAAATGATTCTGAATACAAATGAACACGAAGAAAACGGTAAAGAAGAAATCAAAGCAAAAAAAAAACCAACAGAAGCCATCACTTCTCTACAAGCTTCCAACCCCCCCCCCTCATCAGTATCTTTGTGAACTTCCCCCCCACCCTTCCCCTCTTTCGACCCCACCCTTCTTTCAAGCATCCAGTTCATTGAAGCATATTTACAATCCATCCGAAGAAGCCCTTTAGCAAAACAGGATGCTCTAGAATGAAAAACAAGAGAAAGAAGAGGTCATAGAGGCCTAACTTCTTCTTCTTGATGTTTTCCTCTTCACCTGAGATCCTTCATCCAATCCCAATAGCTGGTAATGAGTTGTTACCCCCTTCTCACGTACGTCTGGTTTAAAAACGCCAATAAACATGTTATTGTTCCTGCAGGAGCGATCGAGTTAGACAGCGACTGCATCAGCAATTGGGAGGGGATTTTTGTTTGCAGCATCCGATGGTTACGGCAGTATACATGTCATCGCAGCCGGGAATAAAGAAAACAAGGAGAGAGAGAGGCATTTAACGAGGAAGTTCGACACTACATATTTCTGCCGCTAATTATCGCGTTCACCTCGTAAATAGGCTTCATTAGCTCGCTCCTGTTTTCGCAGATGCTCGTGAAGTATCATTCGTCGATTGTTGCAGCATTAAACACGAGGAAACGCCTCAATGCGCGAGATTAAGTATTCAATGAGGGTTCTTATTAACAAGCTCTAAGAAATCTACACGTTTCTGATGTCAGTTCTGTCATGGTAATTCTTTCTATTATTAGTCTAAAAGTTTTTTGTTAAACCTTTCAAAACCCTTGTAATGTTCGTTAGCAGGTGATAAGGCAGTACTTCGTTTCCTTTCCCTGTGTTTATTAGTTCGTTTGTTGGGAATTTCAATGATTCCATTTAAGGATTTTGATGTACCTTGATCAAAACAATTAGGGGATCTCTAAACGACACTTTATATAGTCGTGAACACCCCAAGGTTCGGAACTCTGTAGGGAAAGTGCATCTACTAGACAGCTCTAGGAGAAAGATGGAAATGTCCCATCAAAGCCATCTAGTGTGCCCTTTAATGTGCACAAGCTACGACAAACTTGCACAAGAGACCACGGTTCAATATTCCGTCGATGGATGGCGACCTTTTAAGCTTATTTGTACCCTTTTCCTCGCTGAGAGCAGAGAGATTCTACCATTTTTAGGTTTGGTGTTTTTTAACCTCTGAGTCACATTTTTTTTTTTGCATACGATAGACTAAATGGCCAGGTCACAAGGATCCCGAAGGCTCAGAGAAGGTTGTGGGGAGGAGACCCACTGGACAGCTGTTAGGAGATAGATGGTAGCCCCCGTCAAGGCCATCCATCGTGTTCATTAACGTGCACAGGGTATGGCTTTCCCGCACACAGAGTTGGGTTGCGTTGTTTTACCTCTGAGCGGCACTTTTTTGCACACGTGGCCTAAATGGCCAGGTCACAAGGACCCCGAAGGCTCAGAGAAGGTTGGGGGAGGGGACCCACTGGAACAGCTGTTGGGAGAGAGATGGTAGCCTCCCGTCAAGGCCATCCAGCGTGTTCTTTAACGTGCATAGGGTATGGCTTCCGCACATGGGGTCATGATTTAACGTCCCATCCGACGGACAGCGACCTTTCCAAGCCCATCGGTGTCCCCTACTGACCGTGGGCAGGGAGTTTTGCGGAGATAAATCTCAACGCTGACCCAGCTGGGACTCGAACCTGGGAACTGCAGATTACCTACCCCTCTGGAGAAGAAGTAATGATTTTATAATTCCAGTCCTAAGCTGAGTCGGATCTAGGTGGATAGACAAGGGGACTGTCACCAACCATTTTTGAGAATGTTGGTAATCAGAACTAAAACGAAAGCGTAAAATACCTATAATTACATGTATCTTCTCAAGAAGGGGCGGAGGTGGCTCAGTCGGTAGCGCGCCAGGCTCGTAATCTGTAGTTCCCAGGTTCGAGTCCCAGCTGGGTCAGCGTTGAGATTTATCTCCGCAAAATTCCCCGCCCTGCCCACGGTCAGTAGGGGACACCGATGGGCTTGGAAAGGCCGCCGTCCGTCGGATGGGACGTTAAGCCGTGGCCAACTTGTGCGGGAGAGCCATACCCTGTGCACGTTAAAGAACACGCTGGATGGCCTTGACGGGAGGCTACCATCTGTCTCCCAACAGCTGTTCCAGTGGGTCCCCTCCCCCAACCTTCTCTGAGCCTTCGGGGTCCATGTGACCTGGCCATTTAGCCTATGGTGTGCAAAAAAGTGCCGCTCAAAGGTAAAACAACCCAACTTCTCAAGAAATATTTTTAACGTCCAAAAACAGGTCTTTTAGGGTCTTTAAAAATTTGCTTGAAAAAATTTGTGTAATATTTTACCCTAAAACTCAAGGAGCAGTCCCGTGGCAGATTGCATATCGCGCTGGGTTACTGGTCAGAGGGACTGGGATTCGATCCCAAGGCCCAATGGATGTTTGCGTTGTCTTTCTGCTGAGGTCTCGCCTTCCTCACAAATCCACTCCGTGGCGTATAAACTGACAAACTCCTGCCAGACCTCTATGCCAAGCAGCTGCTTGAGGATGTCTTCCTTTTTTTAACAGAATTTGGGTTGGGTTGTTTTACCTCTGAGCGGCACTTTTTTGCACACCATGGGCTAAATGGCCAGGTCACATGGACCCCGAAGGCTCAGAGAAGGTTGGGGGAGGGGACCCACTGGAACAGCTGTTGGGAGAAAGATGGTAGCCCCCCGTCAAGGCCATCCAGCGTGTTCTTTAACGTGAACAGGGTATGTCTGTCCCGCACACGGGGGCCACGGCTTAACGTCCCATACGACGGACGGCGGCCTTTCCAAGCCCATCGGTGTCCCCTACTGACCGTGGGCAGGGCGGGGAATTTTGTGGAGATAAATCTCAACGCTGACCCAGCTGGGACTCGAACCTGGGAACTACAGATTACGAGCCTGGCGCGTTACCGACTGAGCCACCCCCTCCCTTTTTAACAGAAAGAAAATTTTATACTAGAACGGCGCTAAACTTTCACCTTGTCCGGACCCCGATGGGATTGGAAAGGCCCCGCCGTCAGTTTGATGAGAGTTCAAACCTTTGATAGGAGTCTCCCATTCTGTTTTCTAACAGTTGTCTAATGTAGAGGTTCTCAACATGGGGTACGCGGTAAAATTTTTTGGGGTACGCCGTGAGGGTTCAAAAGTCGTTAGATCTAGTGACAAAGTAAAAATAACCATTGTTATACTATATATATGTATAACCAATATTCTATCTATATAAGGGGTACGCCAGTTACGGACACATTTCCAGGGGGTACGCGATTCATAAAAGGTTGAGAACACTGGTCTAATGGATCCTCTTCACCAACGTTCCTTCAGTACTTGGGGTTCTTGTGACCAGGCCATTTAGCCTACTTTGTGCAAAAAGTGTCATCCAGAGTTAAACCGATGGGCTTGGAAAGGCCGCTGTCCGTTAGATGGGACGTTAATCCATGGCTCCGTGTGTGGTAGAGCCATACCCTGTGCACGTTAAAGAACACGCTGGATGACCTTGACGGAAGGCTACCATCTGTCTCCCAACAGCTGTTCCAGTGGGTCCAACCTTCTCTGAGCCTTTGGGGTCCTTGTGACCTGACCATTTAGCCCATGGTGTGCAAAAAAGTGGCGCTCAGAGGTAAAACAACCCAACCTTAAAGAACACGCTGGATGGCCTTGACGGGAGGCTACCATCTGTCTCCCAACAGCTGTTCCAGTGGGTCCCCTCCCCCAACCTTCTCTGAGCCTTTGGGGTCCTTGTGACCTGGCCATTTAGCCCATGTGTGCAAAAAAGTGCCGCTCAGAGGTAAAACAGCTCAACCCAAAAGCCAACAGAAGTCTGCTAAATGAATCAGAAAATGTCAAAGCGACTGGTTCTACGTGTGAGCTTTTAACATTTTCAACCAACCGGAACGCGTAATTTGCCAGAAAATTAACGTACACAACCATACCCAATCGAGTGTGTTTATTTAACAATAATTAATCGACTCTTCGCACTTCAAGAATCATTATCGCTCTATTGTGAAGTCAAACTCACACTTTCCGCCACCTCTTTATCTCCAACAAAAGCAAACGGGGTTCATTTAATTCCCATTAATTTAATTACTCTCAACCACGTTTCGTTCCCAACTATTTTCCAAAGCAAATGAAACATCTTCATCGACTTTCCTTAACAGAAAGAAAACGTCGTGTTCAATTAGCGATATTTTTCGAACATAATCAGAAGAACTTTGCAGAGCTTGATATCTCAACTGTCATTTTTCGTGACTTCTTTTAATCCTCGCTTGTATTCAATAAAGTTTCAGAACTGCGAGTCTCAGATTAAGGTCACGATAAAGTGGTATTCGAATAAGGGGAATGCTCACGTCTCTAGAAACAATACCAACCTTCAGAGCAAGGTAGAGGACCTTGAACAGTCTCAGGCAGACACACTAGCTGAAGTAGAAGCTTGTTCTTGCCTTGCCGTCACCTTTGAAAAAGGTTAATTTGTAACTTATCAAGAGCACATTATCGTCTCGTTGCTTTAAACACTGTATCGCAGCTTTAACTATTTGAAGGTAAAAATCGCGCTTTGTAGAATAATGATAATGCTGCTCAGTCTCCCTCTTATTAAGCCTGACCCAGTTTGAAAAGGGAAAAAGGTAAGCACGATGCTGTCTTTGGTTTCTGGTGAAAGAAAAATCGCTCTTGCAAGATGACGACAGGGATGGGAGAAATTGAAATATAAGTGCAAAAATGAGATCTGATTTGGGTATGAAAAGGACCTAAATAATACCTGCAAATGTCAGAATACTTTAATGTACAGTCGCTGAAAAAAATATCCGAACACTATGGTTGATTACAGAATTCAGAAAAAATATCTGACAACGATTTTTTTAGAAATTAGTGATCTGGCAACCTTCGTGTCACGCGACACGAAGGTTGCCAGATCACTAATTTCTAAAAAAATCGTTGTCAGATATTTTTTCTGAATTCTGTAATCAACCATAGTGTTCGGATATTTTTTTGAGCGACTGTATGTCATTTTTTATTGTTATAGTTTCAAAAATGTAAAGCAGACACTGCCCTAACAAAATAATAGAGAATTTCCCTGTTACGTCAATGGAAATTAGTTTCGAAGCTCTGTAACTTCTAAAATATGCATCAAATGAAACTGAAGATATATTTAAGATATATTGCCACGCCGTCTTGCCCCTGTCATCCGGGCAAAGGATGGTTATTCTCATTATTAGGTAGGTGGTCATATTATTCTGATACACTTATTATACTGTATAACCCTACCTAAATCTGAACTTTGGGGTCCTTGCGACCTGGCCTGTACCCATTGCGTAAACAAAAATACCTGCGCCAATGCAATGATCAGCAATAAAACAACTGAACCTAAAATCTACTAGCTATGCTTTGTTTTTACACAACTTGAACAGGTCAAAATTTAAAACCTAACAAACCTTGTCCACCACCACCACCCCCAAAAAAAACAAGAGCGATAAAATTTTAAAAAGTTGGGGAATCAGCTTTTATGGATTATATAATATTAATTCAACCGCTTTCACTCTGAGTAAAAAAACGTCATTTTCCAACTGAACACGAAATAAAAATCATCAAGATCACCACGTAGCTTCATCAAAAACAAAATAAATATTGAATGGTGTTGTTAATAAACGAATTCTATTGCATAAATCACTTTGCATTGCTCTTTTTATTAAAAAAAAAAAACACTCCTAGTTACTTAGCTCATATGTACAGTCTTATCAAAATAAGTTCTTTAATGCTTAAAAAGTATAATTTTAATCAAAATGAACTCAAATTATTTCGTTCATCTATGCGTTTTTTTTTATGTTCAACAACGTATGACTATTGCTCAACTCACCCATGCACGATACACTGAACACATTCGATGAAAGCACAATTTATTATACCCATTCTTCCATCCCTGTTCCACCACAATTGGATTATTCCACCCTATTCCACCCCAATAATGCCCTATTGCCCTATTCCACCACAATAATGCCCTATTGCCCTATTCCACCACAATAATGCCCTAATGCCCTATTCCACAACAATAATGCCCTATTGCCCTATTCCACCACAATAATGCCCTATTGCCCTATTCCACAACAATAATGCCCTATTGCCCTATTCCACCACAATAATGCCTATTGCCCTATTCCACCACAATAATGCCCTATTGCTCTATTCCACCACAATAATGCCCTCTTGCCCTATTCCACCACAATAATGCCCTATTGCCCTATTCCACCACAATAATGCCCTATTGCCCTTTTTCCACAACAATAATGCCCTATTGCCCTATTCCACCACAATAATGTCCTATTGCCCTATTCCACCACAATAATGCCCTATTGCCCTATTCCACCACAATAATGCGGCCAACTGAAACCCCTTGCCGTCTATAACAGACCTTGCCGTACCTGCGACTGTTATGATGGGTGAATACGGCAATCTGTGCGAGTTCGATCGTGGGCAGAGAGTTAGTGGGAGAAAGATAAGATGTCCCATATCTGCAACTGCAGAATGTCCAGGATTTCTGTATGTGACCACTGCAGCTCTATATCCGGCAAAACCTGCAGCCACTGGCAAAAATTTGGCTGCAAATGGGCCATTGATGTTCAAAATGAGCGCTTCATAACATCGGAATGGAGGGCCACAGCACAGATGATAACTTCGCCTTTCAATGATGAGGCAGCTATAATGGTTTGTGCAAAGATCATTCAACATACGATGGCACGACTGGACATACGACAGCACGTCACCAGGCTATGGGGTTGCAGTGGCAAAGGAATGCCAATGGACTGTGGGAGGCTGGAAATGGGTAGTTTCTTCTGACAAATTGAGGATCCAACTACAACACGCCGACGGGTATGGTGTGGACATGAGGCCATGAATCCCAACTGTCGTGTCAAGGTGTTATAGGTGGCCAGTGGAGGTGACCAGTGGACATGAGGCCATGAATCCCAACTGTCGTGTCAGGGTGTTATAGGTGGCCAGTTGTTTGGGTTGTTTTACCTCTGAGCGGCACTTTTTTGCACACCATGGGGTAAATGGCCAGGTCACATGGACCTCGAAGGCTCAGTGAAGGTTGGGGGAGGGGACCCACTGGAACAGCTGTTGGGAGACAGATGGTAGCCTCCCGTCAAGGCCATCCAGCGTGTTCTTTAACGTGCACTGGGTATGGCTTTCCCTCATATGGGAACACGGCTTAACGTCCCATCCGACGGACGGCGGTCTTTCCAAGCCCATCGGTGTCCCCTACTGACCGTGGGCAGGGCGGGGAATTTTGTGGATATAAAGCTCAACGCTGACCCATCTGGGACTCGAACCTTGGAACTACAGATGACGAGCCTGGCGCGCTACCGACTGAGCCACCCCCGCCCCCCAGTCGACAGTTACAGGTGGCTAGTACCAATTGAGATACCATCACTGCACAAGGTTATGTTGACATACTCGCCGACCACCTATACCCATTCATTATTATCCATTTCCCACTGCAACATGTCTTTTTTCAACAACTCCCAATCTCATCACTTCAGTTTGATGTACTGGTTCGAGGAGCATTCCAGTGAGTTCACAACCCTTGAATTGCCTTCTCACTCTCACGATTTGAGTCCTATTGAGCATCTGTGGGAAGAAGCGGAGCATTGGGTTGTTTTACCTCTGAGCGGCACTTTTTTGCACACCATGGGCTAAATGGTCAGGTCACATGGACCCCGAAGGCTCAGAGAAGGTTGGGGGAGGGGACCCACTGGAACAGCTGTTGGGAGACAGATGGTAGCCTCCCGTCAAGGCCATCCAGCATGTTCTTTAACGTGCACAGAGTATGGCTCTCCCGCACACGGGGCCACGGCTTAACGTCCCATCCGACAGACGGCGGCCTTTCATGTAATCCCTACTGACCGTGGGCAGGGCGGGGAATTTTGTGGAGATAAATCTAAACAAAATGGAGACCCAGCTGGGAATCGAACCTGGGAACTGCAGATTATGAGCCTGGCGCGCTATCGACTGAGCCACCTCCGCCCTCAGAAGTGGAGCGATGCATTTGAGCCCAAGAACCCACCACCAGCAACTCTTGACATTTTATGGATGGAATCATGGGCTTCAACATCACCGGAACGTTTCCAACACCTGGTAGAGTCCATGCCACGACGTGTTGCTGCTGTTGGGAGGGCGAAAGGTGGATCCAAACGTTATTAGGTGGGTGTGTATAATAAATTGTCCGTTCGGTGTACATTTCAATTTTAAAAAAAGGTTAACACTCTCAAATTTTACTTTTCACATTCACGCTTTACTCATACAAATATCGATATGTACTTAATTCAAACATTACACAAATGTTCTCGTCACTTGAGATCCTAGGGGCTTGGGTGGCTCAGTCGGTAGTGCGTCAGGCTCGTAATATGCAGTTCCCAGGTTCGAGTCCCAGCTTGGTCAGCGTTGAGATTTATCTCCGCTAAATTCCCCCCACCCCTGCTCACGGTCAGTAGGGGACACCGATGGGCTTGAAAAGGCCGCCGTCCGCCGGATGGGACGTAAAGCCGCGGCCCCGTGTGCGGGAGAGCCATACCCTGTGCACGTTAAAGAACACGCTGGATGGCATTGACGGGAGACTACCATCTGTCTCCCAACAGCTGTTTCAGTGGTTCCCCTCCGCCAACCTTCTCTGAGCCTTCGGGTCCTTTATCGCCATTTAGCCCAAGGTGTGCAAAAAAGTGACCCTCAGAGGTAAAACAACCCAACCCTTGAGATTTGTACTCTGATCCATCAAAGGGTGTGCAGACTTTTTGCAGAAAAACGCTTCAGATAACTCAGACATTTAACACTTAAAAAAACAATCTAAAATATAAACAAAGGAGAAGAGGTTAAGCCTTACATCGAAACGGAAAACAGACAGGTGCGTGCACTAATGATAG
The DNA here is from genome assembly GCA_038380435.1 of Ryuthela nishihirai. NCBI lineage: Eukaryota > Metazoa > Arthropoda > Arachnida > Araneae > Heptathelidae > Ryuthela > Ryuthela nishihirai. The sequence continues at coordinate 13,058,277 of JAWZYU010000016.1, read as the reverse complement.
CAACAGATCTTTTGTCCACGTGACATGCCTATGGCGAACAAAACCCAATTTTCTGTCCATCTCCCACTCCCCCTCCCCTCCGCACAGACTCTTGTTCCCCGTGTTTAGATCTCCCTGATCCCTTGTTCCTGCTATGGCACGTACCACACACACCAAGCCCAGGTAACACAGGCAACAGCGAGCAAGCAGGCAGGTGATTGGGACGGCATCATCATCATCATCCTAAACAGCAGCCTCCTGCCAGTGATGAATAGCGACACCATGCTCTTCCGCCGTTCCACAGAGCGTGCAAAAGGAAGAAAGATTTCATCTGCTTCCAGAATGTGATCCGCAACAATTGAGGTTCCTACTCTTCGGGGTAGTTAAAAAACTCAAAAGTTCTTTAATCGTGGAGCTTAAGGGCCAACCGTTTCCAATTGGACGTTCTCAATACTACAGGGAAATACTACAGAGATTTATTCGCTTATTAACTAAAAGCCCAAAAACGCAACCTTCATTACCTTTGTTTCGAGAAGCAGGAATTTTTCCTTTACGCTATGATTATTTTTTCAAAATAATTAAATACTTTTACTTTAGAATTGATAGTATTAAAACTGATACGAATAATTACCAATTACGACGAGATAAAAACATAAATTATGAAATTCCTGCATTACACAAGGAAATTTTTAGGCACTATTATTTGTATTTAGCACCGAAATTCCTTTCCTCTCTCCCAGTCAGCATGAAAAATATCAAGAATTATCATTTGTTTTCTAAAGTTCTCAAGAACTACATTTGAAACTGAATGATGTGGAAACTTTTTTGCATTAATCTACTACAACTGTTTATATGAAACATGGATATTGAATGTTTCTGACTTTCACACTTCTGGATTACTAGAAATTTTTTGTTTTGAGTTGTTTTCGTTTTTTTTTTGTGTATTATTCAATGTGACGACTGATGTTTTCAATTGAAATTGTTTCTATATGTGAAATTGTTTCTGTATGGAGATCTCACGAACGAGCCTGCTCTTGTGAGACCTCAAAAGTTTTTGTATACTGTAAAACATTATCTGAAATAAAAATTATCTATCTATCTATCTATCTTTCTCTCGTTCTGCTTTTGGTACTCGCTTCCAAATATTCTGCTTCTTATCTTTTTCTCTACGGATCACCTTTTGGATTCATTGTCTTTTTTTTTCTTCATCTTCTTTCGCATTTATCTCTCTTTTGAGACATAATTTTTTCATCCTTTTTATTAACTATCTTTCTTTTGCTTTTCGTTTGACATTTGTCAGTTTGTTCGTTTGTGTGTTTGTCAAAACAGTTGTCCCACCATAATTTTCGAACACGGTTGAGAAATTTAATGATTTATGTGTGAAATGAAAGCTTGTAGCGCGGAGAGTATCATAGGCTATAAAAAAATTGACCCCTTCAGGCTTTTTTTTACTCTGTGCACGTTAAAGAACACACTGAATGGCCTTGACGGGAGGCTACCGTCTGTCTACCAACAGCTGATCCAGTGGTCCACCATTCAGAGGTGAACGGCATTTTTTATCCCCAACCTAATGCTTTGTTATCCCCTAAAAAAGGGGAAATATGAAAACTATTGTTCCGTCATATCTCCAGAACGCCAAAAGAAATAGTCGCAAAAAGGTGACCCATTGCTTCCTTGGGGCGAGGGGGGGGGGGGCTCAGTCGGTAGCGCGCCAGGCTCGTAATCTACAGTTCCCAGGTTCGAGTCCCAGTTGGGTCAGCGTTGAGACTTATCACTGCAAAACTCCCCGCCCTACAAACGGTCAGTAGGGGACACCGATGGGATTGGAAAGGCCGCCGTCCGTCGGATGGGACGTTAAGCCGTGGCTCCGTGTGCAGGAGAGTCATACATACCTTGTGCACGTTAAAGAACACGCTGGATGGCCTTAACGCGAGGCTACCATCTGTCTCCCAACAGCTGTTTCAGTGTGTCCCCTCCCCCAACCTTCTCTGAGCCTTCGGGGTCCTTGTGACCTGGCCATTTAGCCCACGGTATGCAATAAAGTGCCGCTCAGAGGAAAAAACCCAACCTTAAACAACACGCTGGATGGCTTTGACGGGAGGCTACCATCTGTCTCCCAACAGCTGTTCCAGTGGGTCCCCTCCCCCAAACTTCTCTGAGCCTTCGGGGTCCTTATGACCTGGCCATTTAGCCCACGGTATGCAATAAAGTGCCGCTCAGAGGTAAAAAACCCAACCTTAAAGAACACGCTGGATGGCTTTGACGGGAGGCTACCATCTGTCTCCCAACAGCTGTTCCAGTGGATCCCCTCCCCCAAAATTCTCTGAGCCTTCGGGGTCCTTGTGACCTGGCCATTTAGCCCATGGTGTACAAAAAAGTGCCGCTCGAAGGCAAAACAACCCCATCCATGCTTCCTTTCCACCTAAAAAAGAGAGAAATAAGAAAATCCGCTATATCTTTGGAACGCCAGTGCCAAAAGTAATAACCTTTACGTCAAATGAAAGCTGTGACGCAGGAAGTGTCATAGACTATAAAAAAAAGTGACCCTCATGCTTTCATCCCACCTAAAATAGGGAGAAATAGGAAAACGATTGTTCCCTTATATCTTCGGAACACGCGCGAATGCGGAAAGTGGAAGCTAAGCGTCGAATGAAAGCTTCTGACTCGGGGAATGCCATAAACTATAAAAAATTGACCCCTCTAAAAAAGGGGAAATTTGAAAGTGATTGTTTTGCTATATCTTCGGAACGCTAGTGCGGAAAGCAGCAGTTGTATATCAATGTAAGTGTTGTGGGTAATAAAATATATCCTCTTGCTCCCTTCCCTCTAAAAATGGGTGGGGGCGGCTCAGTCGGTAGCGCGCCAGGCTCGTAATCTGTAGTTCCCAGGTTCGAGTCCCAGCTGGGTCAGCGTTGAGATTTATCTCCGCAAAATTCCCCGCCCTGCCCACGGTCAGTAGGGGACACCGACGGGCTTGGAAAGGCCGCCGTCCGTCCGTCGGATAGGACGTTAAGCCGTGACCCGTGTGCGGGAGAGCCATACCCTGTGCACGTTAAAGAACACGCTGGATGGCCTTGATGGGAGGCTACCATCTGTCTCCCAACAGCTGTTCCAGTGTGTCCCCTCCCCAACCTTCTCTGAGCCTTCGGGGTCCTTGTGACCTGGCCATTTAGATCATGGTGTGCAAAAAAGTGCCGCTCAGAGGTAAAACAACCCAACCCTCTAAAAATGGAAAATATTAAAGTCGTTCTACTATATCTTCCGAACGCGATGACCTACAATTATGAGTTAGGTATCAAACGAATGCTCATATATTGACCGTGGTAATATATTTCGGATTTTTTTCCCCACCATTCTCCCCCTCCCCTGATAAAGGGGGGCGGATTTTCGCTGTGACTGGGTTGTTTTACCTCTGAGCGGCACTTTTTTGATAAAGGGGGCGGATTTTCGCTGTGACTGGGTTGTTTTACCTCTGAGCGGCACTTTTTTGATAAAGGGGGGCGGATTTTCGCTGTGACTGGGTTGTTTTACCTCTGAGCGGCACTTTTTTGCACACCATGAGCTAAATGGCCAGGTCACATGGACCCCGAAGGCTCAGAGAAGGTTGGGGAGGGGACCCACTGGAACAGCTGTTGGGAGACAGATGGTAGTCTCCCGACAAGGCCATCCAGCGTGTTCTTTAACGTGCACAGGGTATGGCTCTCCCGCACACGGGGCCACGGCTTAACGTCCCATCCGACGGATGGCGGTCTTTCCAAGCACATCGGTGTCCCCTACTGACCGTGGGCAGAGCGGAGAATTTTGCGGAGCTAAATCTCAACGCTGACCAGCTTGGACTCGAACCTGGGAACTACAGATTACGAGCCTGGCGCGCTACCGACTGAGCCAGTCCCGCCCCAAATTTCGCTGTGGTAGACCTTAACGAATGATATCTCCAATTAAAGCCTGTGACGTGTCCAATGTCATGGATTATGTCAAACACGACTTCAAAAGGGAAAAAAACTGTGGCCGACGCTTCTGAATTATATATCAAATGAAAGTCTCTGAAGATAGGCGTTTTTAGTGTGACAAAGAAAATAATATAAATAAATTTTAGAAATATTTTTGAAAATACCTATCTTCCTAATAATGCGCTCTAAAAAGCACATCGACAGCGCAATCAGTCACCGAATTCGAATTCACGTGAAAAGAAGGTAGAGCGCCGATTTAAGTACTTAATAAGATTGCTGGCGTCCTTTCTTCCTTTGAAGTGAATACGAACTCAGTGATTTCCAAAGAGAGTATGGGTTGGGTTGTTTTACCTCTGAGCTGCACTTTTTTGCACACCATGGGCTAAATGGCCAGGTCACAAGGACCCCGAAGGCTCAGAGAAGGTTGGGGAGGGGACACACTGGAACAGCTGTTGGGAGACAGATGGTAGTCTCCCGTCAAGGCCATCCAGCGTGTTCTTTAACGTGCACAAGGTATGTCTCTCCCGTACACAGGGCCACGGCTTAACGTCCCATCCTACGGACGGCGGCCTTTCCAAGTCCATCGGTGTCCCCTACTGACTGTGGGCTGGGCGGGGAGTTACGCGGAGATAAATCTCAACGCTGACCCAAATGGGACTCGAACCTGAAAACTGCAGATTACGAGCCTGGCGCGCTACCGACTGAGCCACCCCCGCCCCCAGAGAGTATGGTGATGGTGGGGGGTGGGGGTAAATTAACGGAGATAAATCTGAACCCATGCCCAGTTGGAACTCGAATCTTTGATTTTTCCGTGATTACTCTCAACAATTTCTTCTTCATCATTATGTTGATTGACAGCACAACAGACACAATGGTGAATGCCAGGAGTCTGGCAAATGACTCCCGACTTTCCTTTATTTTTCGCTTGCTGTTGATGGATTATTAGACGAGACCCAATGGATTATTAGAGACAGGCCACTAGCGTCAATGTAGGGCTTGTCACGGAAATGATAAATCCTCGCTTCACTTCACATCGAAAGGGACTTAAAAATTCAGAATGAAATAACAACACAAAGGCTGCAAACATTCAACACTGAGGCTTTTCAAACCTCTCCGAATGGCATGTCAACAAAACTGAAAGTGTTCTTCAGAAATCGTGCTCATTTAATATGTTGGAATTGGTTAATTAACCTGCTAAGCATGGCTAACTGGTAGGGAATATTTATCCTCCTCCTCCTCCCCCCTTCCTTTCTGGAACGTTTTACCGACCCCCCCCCCCGGCCGTCTCCTATGCATGCACACACACTCCCAGGGTGGGGGTGGCTCAGTCGGTAGCGCGCCAGGTTCGTAATCTTCAGTTCCCAGGTTCGAGTCCCAGCTGGGTCAGAGTTGAGATTTATCTCCGCAAAATTCCCCTCCCTCTCCACGGTCAATAGGGGACACCGATGGGTAATAACCCATCGGTGTTATATATATATTCCCATATGTGTGCCCTTGGGGTTATTGTGACTTGGTCATTTTGCCCATTCTGTGCAGAAACGTGTCGCTCAGACGTAAAACAACAATCCAACTCTGTGATCATTGCAGTTTCAGGGCAGTTTCACTGTATGTGAGGAGTGTGTGTGTTGTTGAGTTTTTTTTACCTCTGAGCGGCACTTTTTTGCACACCATGGGCTAAATGGCCAGGTCACATGGACCCCGAAGGCTCAGAGAAGGTTGGGGGAGGGGACCCCACTGGAACAGCTGTTGGGAGACAGATGGTAGCCTCCCGTCAAGGCCATCCAGAGTGTTCTTTAACGTGAGCAGGGTATGGCTCTCCCGCACACGGGGCCACGGCTTAACGTCCCATCCGACGGACGGTGGCCTTTCCAAGCCCATCGGTGTCCCCTACTGACTGTGGGCAGGGCGGGGAAATTTGCGGAGATAAAGCTGGGACTCGAACCTGGGAACTGCAGATTACGAGTCTGGAACGCTACCGACTGAGCCACCCCCGCCCCTCTATTTGTAAGGAGTGAAGTTTCAAATACTACTGCAAGGTCGGAAAAAAATAACACGTTCAATAATTTTATGTTCTGGATAAGCTTGTCCTACACAAGGGACAGTATGTTTTGTGGTTGCAGATTCTTTTTAGTTTGAGTGCTTATGATCACTTGAAGATAAGACTTCCTTTTGCGTTGATTGCCTATATAAGCGTATGAGGAAAAAAATTTAGAATGTATCTGCACCGTTTAGCGTAAACCATCCATCGACTTACAACCTGCTTCTTAGTTTACCTACTCAAATTATTCAAGCACGGAATCCTCATCTGAACAGGAATAGCAATAAACCTTTCGGGATGAAGGAGCTACAACTTCAAACCATTTTCGGATCGCTGGAAGCTCTTTAGTCACTCTAAACTGAAAAGGAAAAAAAAAGCTGAGGAAGGAAATATTTGCCCAAAGCGGAGAAGTCTTTTTTTTTCTTCATCTTATCTTCTTTGTTTCCATTCAGTTTGAACTCTTTGAATACATAATAATCTCATTTATCTCTGAACTCACGACTTCCCTGCAACGGTGTTGTTGCTCCAATAATTAACCTTTCGGGAATGTTCGATTGCTCCCGTTTATCTCCGTAGACTTGCAGAGCTTACTTGCTGCGTGGTTGTCCTCTCCCGTGAGAATAAGAGGAGGCTTTGAATTTAAAACGGCCAATTAAAAGAGTCGTATTCGATCCAGCGGTTTACTAAGACACGTGGATGCGTTAAGAACGCTTTTTGTACGAAGTTAAAAAAAATTAATCGAACCTTTGCTTTATTGGTATCTTGTTTTGGTTCGAAGCAGGCGTTTAAACGTCGGTGAAGTTTTCCTAATTCAAATTTTGACAACGTGGAGCCTCTCGTCGTTATGTGAAAATTGAAAAATTGAGATTTGGGTTGTTTTACCTCCGAGCGGCACTTTTTTGCACACCATGGGCTAAATGGCCAGATCACAAGGACCCTGAAGGCTCAGAGAAGGTTGGGGGAGGGGACCCACTGGAACTGCTGTTGGGAGACAGATGGTAGCCTCCGGTCAAGGCCATCCAATGTGTTCTTTAACGTGCACAGGGTATGGCTCTCCCGCACATGGGGCCACAGCCTAACGTCCCATCCGATGGACGGTGGCCTTTCCAAGCCCATCGGTGTCCCCTACTGACCGTGGGCAGGGCAGGGAAATTTGCGGAGATAAATCTCAACGTTGACCCAGCTGGGACTCGAACCTGGGAACTACAGATTACGAGCCTGGCGCGCTACCGACTGAGCCACCCCCGCCCCGGGAAAACTGAGAAAAAAAAGATTGATTTATCCGTTGAGTTATATTAATTATTTGTGGCAATTTTCTGTTACACGACGGGGCATATCGTTAATAAAGACCACTGAGGCACGTAATACCAGTGGCTTAACGTGAGTGGCAAATGGAGAGACTATGAGACTGCGCAGTTGACAATTCAACAGTTCTCAAAGATCATAGGTCAGTGACTTATCAGTCGGAATAGAATACTTGAGGTATGGCAGCACTGTCCTAAAGTCCTTGAGAGATAGAAATGAAAAGAATCGTAAAACTATTCCCAGACGCAGATTTAAGTGTTTGCAGAAAACTGGAATTGTGTGAAAAGATACTGACGACAACTTGCCAAATATGAAAAATAAACATGAAACTTTCCCATGTTATTGATTTCAAATGGAGGGTCAAATTCGAAGATCCGTAATTTCTACAATAAATATTTTACTGAAAATTTTACTTGGTAAATTAAAATCTCATTCCAGTCTATCTAAATTTCAATTTTCAACAATATTCGTTAAATATTTAATGAGACATGGCAACATTTCTTGCAACCTTCGTGTCACGTGACACGAAGGTTGCCAGATCACTAATTTCTAAAAAATTGTTGCCAGATATTTTTTCTGAATTCTGTAATCAACCATGGTGTTCGGATATTTTTTTGAGCGACTGTACTTGTAGTTCGTTTTTCCCTGTGCTGTTAAATGTTTAAGCAGATCGTTTGTTCGAATCTCCCAAATCTTTGTTTCTTTTGACCACTAATCAGTGTTCTCATGACGATCCCCCATCTTCGAAAAGAAAAAAAAAAGCCAATTATTATAAATGTAACCTTTCGCTTAATTTTTTCGCCCCCAAAAGAACACTTTTAATCCCCCCCCTCCTACTATCCCCACCTCACCTTTTCCTAAATTGCCTATCGAAGGTCAATACATAGTTAACGAAATGGCTTCTATTAATTAATTAGCCGGAAAATTAGTAACCCGAGGCGCTTCGTAATTGCGCTTCGATGGTTCATAAGAAATTGCAAAGTAGCTTTTGAATAATGAACTCTTAAAAGACTCTCTCTCAAAGATAATCGATTTTTTTTCAACATGTCCTCCTCTTTTTTTTCGCCCCTCTAACCAAATGAAGCATTGTCCTCTTCTCTTCGACTCCGAATAATTCCAAACATCAACGAGATTTTCTTTTGCTCTCTTCAGTCAAAAACAGACTTCTTTCCTCCTAACGAGCCGCTGTCTCTTCACGCTGCGGCGTAATTTCGCTCTTGCTGATGAGAAACGAAATTAGCAAGAGCACCTGTTGATGTAAGAGGAGAAGTTATGCTTTTGAACTCAAAGGTTTACATACTCCCCCCTCCAAACCACACTTTTTATCAAAATAAAATAATTTTAGCGAAGTGCTTTTCTGAATATGTAACCCATAACGTCTAGCTTCAGATATAAATCTATATAGAGTGGGTAAGAAAAGTATTTGTACCATAGAAAGTGTGTAAAAAAAAGTATCTGTACCATGGAAAGTGGGTAAGAAAAGTATCTGTACCATAGAATGTGGGTAAGAAAAGTATCTGTACCATAGAAAGTGGGTAAGAAAAGTATCTGTACCGTAGAAAGTGGGTAAGAAAAGTATCTGTACCGTAGAAAGTGGGTAAGAAAAGTATCTGTACTATAGAAAGTGTGTAAGAAAAGTATTTGTACCATGGAAAGTGGGTAAGAAAAGTATTTATACCATATATTTAAAAGTAAATAGAACCAAATGCGTCCATAAATACGTAGTATTTAAAACAAGTTGCTGGGGGGGGGGAGGTTAATGGATAGAGCCTGAGGGGAACGTCGTTCCGGTGTATAATTTTTCAGATCACTTCAGCTGTCTTTAAAAATTATCTTTACATGAAAAATATATACTTAAAATTGTTTTAGCAGTCATTTCGGTTACTAGCACTCTTGAGAAGGCGGCGAGCATGACACCTTGGCACTCTCTCAGCTACAACAGGGCCTATTATATAGTGGCATGCATTAAACTTAGAAAAGTGCAGCTTTTTCTATCCATGCTATGTATTATACAGAGCAAATAGTAATCAGACAAAATATAAGCTAAAACAAAAGAATGTCTAACATTTCTTGAGATGGTGTGCAAATCCTACACTACAAAAATATTCGTAATTGGAACCATTCATGGAAAATTACACTTATTAGTTAATAAAGGCAAGAAGAATCACATTTGTGCATGTTTAAGAACACGCTGGACAGCTTTGAGGGAAGCTTTCATCTATCTTCTAACAGTTATCCAGTAGGCAACCTTCTCCAACATTCCCTGAACCCTTGGGGACCTTGTAACCTGGCCATTTAGTTTACTGTGCGCAATAAAGTGCCGCTCAACGGTAAAACAATCCACCCCTAGAAAGGGCAGGGGTTGGGGTCATAACCTGTTGTTCTTCAATTCAAATTCCCATTTGCCTGCATTGAGATTTTCAATTCTAGCCCCCCACTTTCCTGCCTGCACCTCAATGATTATATCTTCAAGCAAGCTATTAAATCACAAGCAGTGCTTTTCTCTTCACGAAGGTCTTCTCCCGCTGTAGGCAGGTACAATGTAAGGCAAGCTTAAAATGATAGGTACCTTTTTAGTCGATAGGTTTCTGTGACTTCTCCCATATGGTGATATGCAGTCAATGTATTGCGGTGCACCGGGGCTGTCACGATTACTTCGTTGTGTGTGGGGGGGGGGGGGGGGGGCTCAGTCGGTAGTCATCATAATCTACAGTTCCCGGGTTCGAATCCCAGCTGGGTCAACGTTGATATTTAACTCCGCAAAACTCCCTGCCCTGCCCACGGTCAGTAGGGAACATCGACGGGCTTAGAAAAGCCACCGTCCGTCGAATGGGGTAAGAGGTAGGACTTTATTTAGGAAAAAATAAAGTGTGAAGAAGGGGGGAGGGGGTGCAAGTGACACAGTTTTTTTCTCATCATTACTTGCATCATCAAAGAGGGGGGGGGGAACTTGCCCTAAGGTCGGATCTAGGGGGGGCTAGATCCGACCTTAGCCTTAAGCCCCCCCCCCCCCCCTAGATCCGACCTTAGCCGTAAGCCCCCCCTAGATCTGACCTTAGCCGTAAGCCCCCCCTAGATCTGACCTTAGCCGTAAGCCCCCCCCCCCCCCCCGCGCACTAAAATCGAGGAGACTCCCAACTGACCCTTAACAGCTGTCTTAGTTGTCCTCTTTTCTAAGCCGCTCTCAGGGCTTGGGGTCCTTGTGACCTATCCATTTATTCCATTGCGAGTACTGAGAGTAAAATAACCCACCTTTTTTTTTCCTAGCAATTTTCTTGAGGTATGGATAGGAATATGACATGAATTTTGGAATGACTCCCCCTACTAAAAAAATAAAAAAATATTCAAGCACTGCTGCTAGTAGCATCTGCAAAGTATTTAACGCAAAAATGCATATTATTATAATTCTCTCCTCCAAATCATAACCGCCTTTAGACCCCAAAAAGTCCGTTTCTGGTTGCATTCTACCTAATATGCTGGGGCGGGGGTGGCTCAGTCGGTAGCGCGCCAGGCTCGTAATCTGTAGTTCCCAAGTTCGAGTCCCAGTTGGGTCAGCGTTGAGATTTATCTCCTCAAAAATTCCCCGCCCTGCCCACGGTCAGTAGGGGACACCGATGGGCTTGGAAAGGCCGTCCGTCGGATGGGACGTTAAGCCGTGGCCCCATGTGCGGGAGAGCCATACCCTGTGCACGTTAAAGAACACGCTGGATGGCCTTGACGGGAGGCTACCATCTGTTTCCCAACAGCTGTTCCAGTGAGTCCCCTCCCCCAACCTTCTCTGAGCCTTCGGGGTCCATGTGACCTGGCATTTAGCCCATGGTGTGCAAAAAAGTGCCGCTCAGAGGTAAAACAACCCAACCTAATATGCTGTATTTACTGCATGTTAACAAAATTGTGTTTACAGTGGAAAAGTTCAAAAGAGATTAGGGCAAATGAACACCAGGGGTCGTGGAAGTTCACTGGCATTATTTACCGGTTCGAGATAAAAAGCAAAATAATAAACACTGATCTATTTAGTGCGTGTAATGGTGAATCAAGAAGGTTATCTATGTTCTAGAAAACAAGTCTCATAAACTTGTAATCGTCTGTCAAAATCTTGTTTTTGACATTTTCTGTTTTAGTTTTGAGATTTGGAAGTTGGAATATTTAAATTTCTCTCTCATCCTACAGGTTATGTCCGAAATTGACACAAACAGAAATAATCATTAAATGAATTTCTAAAAATTACTTCTTTTCTCTAATCGGTTTCCAAACAACGCATTTCAATTAATATCTATAAAATAAATTCTTATGGTTGGAACACTTTTCTTAAATATTCCAGCATCCATAACTCGGAACAATCGATTAATTCTGTTGAAAATCGAAATTTAAGATAGAATTGGCTAAGTTTTTCAATTTTACCATAAAAAAATTTTTACTTCAAAATTAGGGGTGGTCGGTAGCGCGCCAGGCTCGTAATCTGTAGTTCCCAGGTTCGAGTCCCAGCTTGGTCAGCGTTGAGATTTATCTCCGCAAAATTCCCCGCCTTGCCCACGGTCAGTAGGGGACACCGATGGGCTTGGAAAGACCGCCGTCCGTCGGGTGGGATATTAAGCCATGGCCCCGTGTGCGGGACAGCCATACCCTTGCACGTTAAACGTTAACCTTGCACGTTAAACGTTAACCTTGCACGTTAAAGATCACACTGGATGTCCTTGACGGGAGGCTACCATCTGTCTGCCAACAGCTGTTTCAGTGGCCTTGTTTCAACAGCCTTCTCTGAGCCTTCGGGGTCCATGTGACCTGACCATGCAGGACAGCCATACCCTGTGCACATTAAAGATCACACTGGATGTCCTTGACGGGAGGCTACCATCTGTCTCCCAACAGCTGCTTCAGTGGCCTTGTTTCAACAACCTTCTCTGAGCCTTCGGGGTCCATGTGACCTGACCATGCAGAACAGCCATACCCTGTGCACGTTAAAGATCACACTGGATGTCCTTTTGACGGAAGTCTACCATCTGTCTCCCAACAGCTGTTTCAGTGGCCTTGTTTCAACAGCCTTCTCTGAGCCTTCGGGGTCCATGTGACCTGACCATGTAGGACAGCCATACCCTGTGCACGTTAAATATCACACTGGATGTCCTTGACGGGAGGTTACCATCTGTCTCCCAATAGCTGTTCCAGTGGGTCCCCTCCCCCAACATTCTCTGAGCCTTTGGGGTCCCTGTGACCTGGCCATTTAGCCCATAGTGTGCGAAAAATGCCGCTCAGAGGTAAAACAACCCAACTCAATCCTCAATCTTGAATGACCATGTGATCCTCAATGTTCTGAGGAGAAAGTGGACGCATTTTAGATTTTTTAGAGTTAATGGAATTTTAAGTTGCTTGAACGTAGGAACATATCTGCGAAGCACCACTGGTGGATGGTACAGTTTCGATGTTAGATATTTCCTGATCAACATGTGAATGAAGAGAGTTAGAAGCATTTTTATCAATTCTTGATGAAGAAATCACTATGGGAAAAGAAGATGCATTTACATGACTTTGAGGTTGAGCATCTCGTTTTTTGTAGACAGAGGGTTGGGTTGTTTTACCTCTGAGCGGCACTTTTTTTGCACACCATGGGCTAAATGGCCAGGTCACATGGACCCCGAAGGCTCAGAGAAGGTTGGGGCAGGGCGGGGAATTTTCATCTAAGTTTGATCATTTGAAACTATTATTAAAGAAAATGATACCAAGGGAGTCTTGTTCATTTTGTGAATGTTCAGAACAGTTTGATAAAACATTTTCGTTTAAGGAGAGGTTCCGATGCATTCGAGCAAAGTTCAGCCTCATTGCTGTTGGAAGAACATTTGTCATGAGAATGTTTTGATATGTCAACTTTATTAGGAATATCTAAAAAGATTTCACTCTTATTAAGGAAATTATTTAAGTCACTAATAGATAAAGCTTATGCTATTGTTAAAGTTCCATTTTGTGATAACGTTAATTTGTTTAATTGCAATTTTTCACTGGGATTGATTGGAATGCCAGTAGTTTGTTTACAATTTGAGTTTGTTTGTTTTTATCTTTTGTTCTTCCCATGATAGCGGAATAAGCAAACTGCAGTCAGAGGAAATTGAAGTCCAAAGACGACACAATGAAATTCATAATCCAGTGGCGAGAAACCGGTCTCATAAAAGCACACACGGCCTAAATCGGCATAGCTAACTGATCGCTAGAAGCTTCATCAAAAGCCCCCGTCAAGACCATCCAGTGTGTTCTTTAACGTCCACAGGATATGGCTCTCCCGCACATGGAACCACGGCTTAACCACCCATACGACGGACGGCGGTCTTTTCAATCCCATCAGTGTCCCCTACTGACCGCGGGCGAGGTGAAAAGTTTTGCGGAGATAAATCTCAACGCTGGACTCGAACCTGGGAACTTCAGATTACGAGCATGGTGCACTACCAACTGAGCCACCCCCGCCCCTTCAGTGTTGGGTTATAATCAGCTCCCTCTGGGTAAACCCCTTGCTTCAAAGATTTCCACTGGAAAACAAACTACTGTCTTTTTCCACTGGTATATTTGTTTTCTCTTAAGATTAGAGCGTAAGTAAGAAGTCTTTTATTTTTCAGATTTCCAGAGACAAATGTCTTCCTTTCTTCTATTAGAAAAGAAAAAAGTTAAAAGAATCGTAAAATATTATACTTAGCATTAAGATGATGGGTTGCTCAGAAACGCAAATATTGAAAATTAAATGAATCAGATTGTGTAAGGATTTCAAGAGGCTTGGGTTGTTTGGGTTGTTTTACCTCTGAGCGGCACTTTTTTGCACACCATGGGCTAAATGGCCAGGTCACATGGACCCCGAAGGCTCAGAGAAGGTTGGGGCAGGGGACACACTGGAACAGCTGTTGGGAGACAGATGGTAGCCTCCCGTCAAGGCCATCCAGCGTGTTCTTTAACGTGCACAGGGTATGGCTCTCCCGCACACGGGCCACGGCTTAACGTCCCATCCGACGGACGGCGGCCTTTCCAAGCCCATCGGTGTCCCCTTCTGACCGTGAGCAGGGCGGGGAATTTTTGCGGAGATAAATCTCAACGCTGACCCAGCTGGGACTCGAACCTGGGAACTACAGATTAGGAGCCTGGCGCGCTACCGACTGAGCCACCCCCGCCCCCTAATTTCAAGAAACACATAACCGAATGGAAAAGAAATGATATGATATTCATCTCACTGATAGAGTATTTCCAACCTAGGAGTTTTCTTTATAGCCATTTGCTTATTATTAACCTTAGTGTCAATGCATGTAACCGGAACAAGAAAACTGGAACACGTCAAAAACAAAGACGCTGACCTCGAATGTCAATCGTCGCTTAAATATTGCACAGGATTTTCTGAAGTATGGACCTTACGAAAAAGGGTCTTGACACTTCTCTGCTTTGCTGGCCATTAAGGACTTTTGTTGTTTATGATGCATGCCGTTTATGGAAGTTCCAAAAAAGGTATAAATCATATCTTGCTGTTGGGCAATGGATATTCGGAACAAATGCGATGCTAATGTCTCCGTAATGGAGAACATGCTTCGAAAAGCAGTGCAGGAAAAAAATGTCTCTATTGGGTCGGAGATGCAAATGTATCAGTGTTGTTGCAATGTTAATGGATACCCCATGCTGTTCTTAATGATTGTGAAGTTTAGAGTTAAAAAGAGAGAAAAAAAAGTGAAACAAATCACAGCATTAAAATAAATGAAGATTTAAATGCCAAATTTCTAAAGAGTTTGAGTATTAAAATAGGAATTTCGAATCACCGGAAGAATTTAAACAAGAAAAGAATAATATATTCATAAGACAACAAAGTTGAAAAATATAAAAAAAATTTTAAAATTTTAAAATACCTGACTTTTTATGTGCGCCCTAAAAAGTAGGAAATAAAGCTATAACATATCGATGATGGGATCAGTCACTGAATTCGTAATAACTTCAAAGGAAGATAGGGTGCAGAGAATCTTGAGTACGTAAATGGGCGCCCTATCTTCCTTTGAAGCGAATACGAATTCAGTGACTGATTCCACCATCAATATGCTAAGTTTTATTTCCTACTCTTAGAGCGCATATTGAAAGATATATAATATATATTTCATTTTTTTAATATTTTATATTTCCATTTTTTATAATTTTAATTTATATTTTTTATAATTTTTATTTATATTTTTTCTTTGTCACTAAAAAACACCTACCTTCAAAAACATTCATTTGATAGATGACTCATAAACATCGGCCACATATATCCTCCATTTTGAAGTCGTGTTTGAGGTAGCCCATAACATTGGAGGCGTCACAAGCTTTAATTTGAAATACAACTCATTAAGGTCGACCCCCGCGCGAAAATCTGCCCCCATTTCTTTTCTGGGGGGGGGGGGGAGAATTGTAGGAGGTAATATTCGAAATAGTTCACGACGGTCCTTATATGAGTTTTTCATTTGGCATCTAACTCGCAGCTGTAGGCCCTCTCGTTGGGTTGGGTTGGGTTGTTTTACCTCTGAGCGGCACTTTTTTGCACACCATGGGCTAAATGGCAAGGTCACATGGACCCCGTAGCTCAGAGAAGGTTGGGGGAGGGGACCCACTGGAACAGCTTTTGGGAGACAGATGGTAGCCTCCCGTCAATTCCATCCAGCGTGTTCTTTAGCGTGCACAGGGTATGGCTCTCCCGCACACGGGACCACGGCTTAACGTCCCATCCGACGGACGGCGGCCTTTCCAAGCCCATCGGTGTCCCCTACTGACCGTGGGCAGTGGCGGGGAAATTTTGCGGAGATAAATCTCAACGCTGACCCAGCTGGGACTCGAACCTGGGAACTACAAATTACGAGCCTGGCGCGCTACCGACTGAGCCACCCCCGCCCCCCTCTCGTTGGGAAGACATAAAGAAGAACGACTTTCACATTTCCCCTTTTTTAGGGGGAGAAAAATAAGGGGGTATATTTTTGTTATTCACAACACTCCCCACGTCACAAGCTTTCATTTGGTTCGAAAGATATGGTGGAACAACTGTTTTTGATCAAATCAAAATAAATTAATATAAATAAAATAAAAATATATATAATAAAAAGAACTGTATGAAAAGCAATAGGAAGATAGTTAAAAATTGTGAATAATTACATTAACAATCATAATACATACATTTCCTCAAAAATGTCAAATATACATATAATAAAAAATAAATATAAATAAATAAAAAACATAACAAGCTAATATATGTATTAAGTTGAATACCGAAACTTAAAAATAATGAATGTTAACAAAGCAGAAGTATGTATATCTCAATAAACCTTTAAAATTGCAAAGTAGCCGAATTTTTAGCATGTTCGTGTACGTATTTAAAGGGACATATTTCAGTTTTGATACCTAGGAAAAGAACCACAAAAAGTATTTCTGTTTTGATACTCAGAAAAAGACTACCAAGGAAAAGGACCACAAAAAGTATTTCTATTCTAATACCCAGGAAAAGGACCATGTGAAGCACTTCTACTTTGATACCCCGGAAAAGAACCACAAAAAATAATTCTACTTTGATACCCCGGAAAAGAACCACAAAAAATAATTCTACTTTGATACCCCGGAAAAGAACCACAAAAAATAATTCTACTTTGATACCCCGGAAAAGAACCACAAAAAATAATTCTACTTTGATACCCCGGAAAAGAACCACAAAAAATAATTCTACTTTGATACCCCGGAAAAGAACCACAAAAAATAATTCTACTTTGATACCCCGGAAAAGAACCACAAAAAATAATTCTACTTTGATACCCGGAAAAAGACTACCAATAAAAATGACCACAAAAGTATTTCTATTCCGATATCCAGGAAAAGGACCATGAGAAGTACTTCTACTCTGGTACCCAGGAAAAGGACCACCAACGTATTTCTGCTTTGACAACCAAGAAATGGACCTCAGACAGTATTTTTACTTTGATACCCAGGAAAAGTACAACACAAATTATTTCTACCTTAATACTCAAGAAAAGAACAACACAAAGTATTTTTACTTTGATATCCAAAGAGATAACCGCAGAAAGAATTTCTACATTGATGCCCAGGAAAAGGACCACACCAAGGTCACAAGGACCCGGATGGCTCAGAGAACGTTGAGAGGGAACCCACTGGAACAGCTGTTAGGAGACAGATGATAGCGTCCCGTGAAGGTCATCCAGCATGTTCTTTAACGTGCACAGCGTATGGCTCTCCCGCGCACAGGACCACAGCTTAAAGTCCCATCCGAAGGAGGGCAGACTTTCTAATGTCATCGGTGTTCGCTACTTAAGACACGAGAAGCCATCTTGCAGTTCAAATGACTTTTTAAAGTTGCCTGTTGTGACAGAGCGAAAAATATTCTTGCTTCCAAAGCAAGCTGCCGCGCAAAAAAATCCCCTGACCTCACATGTCAATCACGTTCAGATCTTACATCCCAATTCTTATTATACCTTATATTTAAAGCTTGTTTTTATTTGTTTGGTTTTTTTTTTTTTCATTTTTATTCGTTTTTTTTTTTATTTCTTAGTATTATTATTGCCGGATTAGTAGCGTAGGGTGGCTGATAGGCATTGCTTTGGCAATACCCATCATTATAAATGACGGACACCTAGAACGGAAAAGGAGAGACACGCACACGCACAGAGAAGAGTATTAATAATTACCGGGATATGGCAACTCCCTGCAATGCCACGCCCTGCTCCCTCTAGCGGAAAAACTAGTTGTCACGGGTGAAACAAGTCTGTCATTTGACAAAGTAAGGTTTCTTAAAGATAGGAATAATTTCAAATCGATGTAAATCAGTTTAGATAAAAAAAAACACTAGGCACATCGTTTCTGGCCAATAGGGTTGGGTTGGGTTGTTTCACCTCTGAGCGGCACTTTTTTGCACACCATGGGCTAAATGACCAGGTTACATGGACCCCATGGCTAAATGGCTCAGAGAAGGTTGGGGGACAGATGGTAGCCTCCCGTCAAGGCCATCCAGCGTGTTCTTTAACGTGCACAGGGTATGGCTCTCCCGCACACGGAGCCACGGCTTAACGTACCATCCGACGGACGGCGGCCTTTCCAAGCCCATCGGCGTCCTCTACTGACCGTGGGCAGGGCGGGGAATTTTGCGAAGATAAATCTCAACGCTGACCCAGCTGGGACTCGAACCTGGGAATTACAGATTACGAACCTGGCGCGCTACTGACTGAGCCATCCCCGCCCCCTTAAAGATAGGAATAATTTCAAATCGATGTAAATCAGTTTAGATAAAAAAAACACTAGGCACATCACTTCTGGCCAATAGGAAACGCTCGTTTTTAAAAAGGATTATTTTTTTTAATTTTCCGTATCTACAAAAAAAGTAATCGAACACAACCATGTTTAATTGAATGGAAAGCCACATTCAAAGCTAAAATTGATTACATATCAAAGCTAAAATTCAAAGCTAAAATTTGAAAACAATTTTTTTGTAAAACAAATTACTGAAGATAAATTGAAGATCTCACTCAAATCTCTCTAAATATCTATTTTCCGCAAAATTCACTTAATATTCAAAGAATTAGGGAAGCTGAAACATTCAACTCCTGAAAATTTACTTCAAAAGGTGAAACACAAACTATTATAACAATTCGTTTACTAACATCTTATTATATAATCGATGTAATTCCGAACTGGCGGCGTTTTCTGTGATTCCTCTGGTAGAGTCGCTCAAAAAAGTATCCGAACACTATGGTTGATTACAGAATTCAGAAAAAATATCTGGCAACGGTTTTTTTTTAGAAATTAGTGATCTGGCAACCTTCGTGTCATGTGACACGAAGATTGCCAGATCACTAATTTCTATAAAAAATCGTTGCCAGATATTTTTCCCGAATTCTGTAATCAAATATAGTGTTCGGATATTTTTTTAGCACCAAGGTTGCCAGATTACTAATTTCTAAAAAACATCGTTACCAGATATTTTTCCCGAATTCTGTAATCAACCATAGTGTTCGGATATTTTTTGAGCACGAAGGTTGCCAGATCACTAATTTCTAAAAAAAAAAAATCGTTGCCAGATACTTTTTCTGGCATTCTGCAATCAACCATAGTCTTCGGATATTTATTTGAGCGATTTTTATAGAAATTACTGATCTGGCAGCCTTCGTGTACAGTACACGAAGGTTGTCAGACCACTAATTTCTAAAAAAAAATCGTTGCCAGATATTTTTCCGAATTCTGTAATCAATTATAGTGTTCGGATATTTTTTGAGCACGAAGGTTGCCAGATCACTAATTTATAAAAAAAAAATCGTTGCCAGATATTTTTTCTGAAATCTGCAATCAACCATAGTCTTCGGAATATTTATTTGAGCGATTTTTTTAAAAATTACTGATCTGGCAGCCTTCGTGTACAGTACACGAAGGTTGTCAGACCACTAATTTCTAAAAAAAAAATCATTGCCAGATATTTTTTCCGAATTCTGTAATCAATTATAGTGTTCGGATATTTTTTGAGCACGAAGGTTGCCAGATAACTAATTTCTAAAAAAAAAAATCGTTGCCAGATATTTTTTCTGAATTCTGCAATCAACCATAGTCTCGGATATTTATTTGAGCGATTTTTTTAGAAATTACTGATCTGGCAGCCTTCGTGTACAGTACACGAAGGTTGTCAGACCACTAATTTCTAAAAAAAAACCGTTGCCAGATATTTTTTCCGAATTCTGTAATCAATTATAGTGTTCGGATATTTTTCGAGCACGAAGGTTGCCAGATCACTAATTTCTAAAAAAAAAAAAAATCGTTGCCAGATATTTTTTCTGAATTCTGCAATCAACCATAGTCTCGGATATTTATTTGAGCGATTTTTTTAGAAATTACTGATCTGGCAGCCTTCGTGTACAGTACACGAAGGTTGTCAGACCACTAATTTCTAAAAAAAAATCGTTGCCAGATATTTTTTCCGAATTCTGTAATCAATTATAGTGTTCGGATATTTTTTGAACACGAAGGTTGCCAGATCACTAATTTCTAAAAAAAAAAAATCGTTGCCAGATATTTTTTCTGAATTCTGTAATCAACCATAGTCTTCGGATATTTATTTGAGCGATTTTTTTAGAAATTACTGATCTGGCAGCCTTCGTGTACAGTACACGAAGGTTGTCAGACCACTAATTTCTAAAAAAAAACGTTGCCAGATATTTTTTCCGAATTCTGCAATCAATTATAGTGTTCGGATATTTTTTTAGCACCAAGGTTGCCAGATCACTAATTTCTAAAAAAAAATCGTTGCCAGATATTTTTCCCGAATTCTGTAATCAACCATAGTGTTCGGATATTTTTTGAGCACGAAGGTTGCCAGATAACTAATTTCTAAAAAAAAAAATCGTTGCCAGATATTTTTTCTGAATTCTGCAATCAATTATAGTGTTCGGATATTTTTTTAGCACCAAGGTTGCCAGATCACTAATTTCTAAAAAAAAATCGTTGCCAGATATTTTTCCCGAATTCTGTAATCAACCATAGTGTTCGGATATTTTTTGAGCACGAAGGTTGCCAGATAACTAATTTCTAAAAAAAAAATCGTTGCCAGATATTTTTTCTGAATTCTGCAATCAATTATAGTGTTCGGATATTTTTTTAGCACCAAGGTTGCCAGATCACTAATTTCTAAAAAAAAATCGTTGCCAGATATTTTTCCCGAATTCTGTAATCAACCATAGTGTTCGGATATTTTTTGAGCACGAAGGTTGCCAGATCACAAATTTCTAAAAAAAAAAAATCATTGCCAGATATTTTTTCCGAATTCTGTAATCAATTATAGTGTTCGGATATTTTTTTAGCACCAAGGTTGCCAGATCACTAATTTCTAAAAAAAAATCATTGCCAGATATTTTTTCCGAATTCTGTAATCAGCCATAGTGTTCGGATATTTTTTTTTGAGCGACTGTACTGCCCCAGCGTTTAAGACGTCGCATATGGTATTTATTTTCCTTCTTAGATCACAGAGAATTTTTTTTTAATTATTAAAATTAAAGTAATAATGTAGATATTCCTGATGTCAAAAATATTTTTTTTCTCTTTAATCTTATTAAACCTAACCTTTATAAGAGACCAGTTATAAGTGTTTCGCTAAAGGAGGACAGGGTCACCCTGATAGCTGGATGAGAAGTTTCTATTAAACTGAGGAGAGTTAGAATGATTTGAAATAAGAAGCAAAAGGCCAGCGTTTTTCTCTGCGGTCGGCAGTGTTGTAGGGCGAGGCCGTCTGTTGACATAATGTATTCAATCCATGAGGTTTGGAAGTGGCGACCTTTTCGGAATAGAACCTGGGATAGAAATTTCTAATCAAGATAGGGAAAAAAATCGTTCTTGAATGCAAAGTTGTTAGACATAATGGTAGGAAAATGCCCAGCTTTTGTACAACCGGTTCAGTTCCTTCCTTTATTAAACTACGAGTAATTAATTCTAAATTGAAACATTGTTGGCTGCAGAGACGTGCTAACAATCTACTTCACGTTCAGTTCACTTGTTGTTAGGAAACAATTACTTTAAATTTCAACAAGAGAGCCATTGTTGCGGACACGTATTTTAGGTTGTAAGTGGTTTTTCTCGCTTTTTGGCTTTCACTGAGAAGAGAGAGGGTTAAGTGGGCTTTTTTTTTTTCAGCAAAGAAACGAACTTGAAATACAAATGAGCTTCTTTCGAAAAAGGTTTTTTGGTTAGAAACGTTTCGTGATCTGCAAACGAGTCGAGGAATTCTTTTAACAAAAATTGGTCAAAAAAGGGATGAAGAGCATGATTTATTTTTAAGTATTTCTTATTTTCCGTGGTTGTCATGACGATCAATTAAAATCCCACTCCTCCCTTCAAACTTGATAACACAAAGCAAAAATATATCACAGTAATTAGTGCGAAGAATGGTAACTTTTCTAACCATTGTTGCCAATAACAATTAACGTTATTAAAGAAAATGAACTGAAATTCTACACGTTACACACGTGAGTTTTTACTTCCCCCCCTCCAATTTTGCTTTCTGTTATTTTTGCACTCCGGTAATTTGTACAGTCGCTCAAAAAAATATCCGAACACTATGGTTGATCACAGAATTCAGAAAAAATATCTGGCAACGATTTTTTTTAGAAATTAGTGATCTGACAGCCTTCGTGCACAGTACACGAAGGTTGTCAGACCACTAATTTCTAAAAAAAATCGTTGCCAGATATTTTTCTGAATTCTTTAATCAACCATAGTGTTCGGATATTTATTTGAGCGATTTTTTTTTAGAAATTAGTGATCTGACAGCCTTCGTGTACAGTACACGAAGGTTGTCAGACCACTAATTTCTAAAAAAAATCGTTGCCAGATATTTTTTCTGAATTCTTTAATCAACCATAGTGTTCGGATATTTATTTGAGCGATTTTTTTTTAGAAATTAGTGATCTGACAGCCTTCGTGTATAGTACACGAAGGTTGTCAGACCACTAATTTCTAAAAAAAATCGTTGCCAGATATTTTTTCTGAATTCTGTAATCAACCATAGTGTTCGGATATTTATTTGAGCGATTTTTTTTTAGAAATTAGTGATCTGACAGCCTTCGTGTACAGTACACGAAGGTTGTCAGACCACTAATTTCAAAAAAAAAATCGTTGCCATATATTTTTTCTGAATTCTGTAATCAACCATAGTGTTCGGATATTTATTTGAGCGATTTTTTTTTAGAAATTAGTGATCTGACAGCCTTCGTGTACAGTACACGAAGGTTGTCAGACCACTAATTTCTAAAAAAAATCGTTGCCAGATATTTTTTCTGAATTCTGTAATCAACCATAGTGTTCGGATATTTATTTGAGCGATTTTTTTTTAGAAATTAGTGATCTGACAGCCTTCGTGTACAGTACACGAAGGTTGTCAGACCACTAATTTCTAAAAAAAATCGTTGCCAGATATTTTTTCTGAATTCTGTAATCAACCATAGTGTTCGGATATTTATTTGAGCGATTTTTTTTTAGAAATTAGTGATCTGACAGCCTTCGTGTACAGTACACGAAGGTTGTCAGACCACTAATTTCTAAAAAAAATCGTTGCCAGATATTTTTTCTGAATTCTGTAATCAACCATAGTGTTCGGATATTTATTTGAGCGATTTTTTTTTAGAAATTAGTGATCTGACAGCCTTCGTGTACAGTACACGAAGGTTGTCAGACCACTAATTTCAAAAAAAAAAATCGTTGCCATATATTTTTTCTGAATTCTGTAATCAACCATAGTGTTCGGATATTTATTTGAGCGATTTTTTTTTAGAAATTAGTGATCTGACAGCCTTCGTGTACAGTACACGAATATTGTCAGACCACTAATTTCTAAAAAAAATCGTTGCCAGATATTTTTTCTGAATTCTGTAATCAACCATAGTGTTCGGATATTTATTTGAGCGATTTTTTTTTAGAAATTAGTGATCTGACAGCCTTCGTGTACAGTACACGAAGGTTGTCAGACCACTAATTTCTAAAAAAAATCGTTGCCAGATATTTTTTCTGAATTCTGTAATCAACCATAGTGTTCGGATATTTATTTGAGCGATTTTTTTTTAGAAATTAGTGATCTGACAGCCTTCGTGTACAGTACACGAAGGTTGTCAGACCACTAATTTCAAAAAAAAAAATCGTTGCCAGATATTTTTTCTGAATTCTGTAATCAACCATAGTGTTCGGATATTTATTTGAGCGATTTTTTTTTAGAAATTAGTGATCTGACAGCCTTCGTGTACAGTACACGAATGTTGTCAGACCACTAATTTCTAAAAAAAATCGTTGCCAGATATTTTTTCTGAATTCTGTAATCAACCATAGTGTTCGGATATTTATTTGAGCGATTTTTTTTTAGAAATTAGTGATCTGACAGCCTTCGTGTACAGTACACGAAGGTTGTCAGACCACTAATTTCAAAAAAAAAAATCGTTGCCAGATATTTTTTCTGAATTCTGTAATCAACCATAGTGTTCGGATATTTATTTGAGCGATTTTTTTTTAGAAATTAGTGATCTGACAGCCTTCGTGTACAGTACACGAATGTTGTCAGACCACTAATTTCTAAAAAAAATCGTTGCCAGATATTTTTTCTGAATTCTGTAATCAACCATAGTGTTCGGATATTTATTTGAGCGATTTTTTTTTAGAAATTAGTGATCTGACAGCCTTCGTGTACAGTACACGAAGGTTGTCAGACCACTAATTTCCAAAAAAAAAATCGTTGATATATATTTTTTTCTGAATTCTGCAATCAACAATAGGGTTCGGATATTTATTTGAGCGATTTTTTTAGAAATTACTGATCTGACAGCCTTCGTGTACAGTACACGAATGTTGTCAGACCACTAATTTCCAAAAAAATCGTTGCCAGATATTTTTTCTGAATTCTGTAATCAACCATAGTGTTCGGATATTTGAGCGATTTTTTTTAGAAATTAGTGATCTGGCAACCTTCGTGTACAGTACAAAAAATCGTTGCCAGATATTTTTTCTGAATTCTGCAATCAACCATAGTGTTCGGATATTTATTTGAGCGATTTTTTTAGAAATTAGAGATCTGGCAGCCTTCGTGTACAGTACACGAAGGTTGTCAGACCACTAATTTCTAAAAAAATCGTTGCCAGGTATTTTTTCTGAATTCTGCAATCAACCATAGTGTTCGGATATTTGAGCCATTTTTTTAGAAATTAGTGATCTGGCAACCTTCGTGTCACGTGACACGAAGGTTGCCAGATCACTAATTTCTAAAAAAATCGTTGCCAGATATTTTTTCTGAATTCTGCAATCAACCATAGTGTTCGGATATTTATTTGAGCGATTTTTTTAGAAATTAGAGGTCTGGCAGCCTTCGTGTACAGTACACGAAGGTTGTCAGCTCACTAATTTCTAAAAAAAAATCGTTGCCAGGTATTTTTTCTGAATTCTGCAATCAACGATAGTGTTCGGATATTTGAGCCATTTTTTTAGAAATTAGTGATCTGGCAACCTTTGTGTCACGTGACACGAAGGGTGTCAGACCACTAATTTCTAAAAAAATCGTTGCCAGATATTTTTTCTGTATTCTGCAATCAACCATAGTGTTCGGATAATTATTTGAGCGATTTTTTTAGAAATTAGAGATCTAGCAGCCTTCGTGTACAGTACACGAAAGTTGTCAGACCACTAATTTCTAAAAAAAAAAAATCGCTGCCAGGCATATTTTCTGAATTCTGTAATCAACCATAGTGTTCGGATATTTGAGCGATTTTTTTAGAAATTAGTGATCTGGCAGCCTTCGTGTACAGTACACGAATATTGTCAGACCTCTAATTTCTAAAAAAAATCGTTGCCAGATATTTTTTCTGAATTCTGTAATCAACCATAGTGTTCGGAGATTTATTTGAGCGACTATATTGGCGAAATGTTATGATTTTCATTTTTCAAATCTCTCTATTGCCTTTAATAGCACCCTCCAAAGGTGGAAATAGGTGAAAAAAATGTATACTTTATGCTTTAAAACGAATATTTCAAAGAACGATCTTTAAACGAACCAATGGCAGAAACTAAAATTTTGGAGGTAGTCTGTTATGGTCAAAAGGTTCTCATGGTCAGAAATTATTTTACCTCTTTCCACCAGGGGGCGTGGTAAAACGCAACAGTTTTTTTAAGAGAAATGAAAAATTGTCTTTGTGTTTTACAGGTACTAATAAAATATTACTAACTGCATTTTCTCACTCATTCATTAGTTCAAATTTCCGCTGTTAGAGGACGTTAATGGCAGAAAACGAAAAACTTCATTCTGTTTGAAAACGAGTTGTTTTTGTTTGTTTTACCTCTGAGCGGCACTTTTTTGCACACCATGGGCTAAATGGCCAGGTCACATGGACCCCGAAGGCTCAGAGAAAGTTGGGGGAGGGGACCCACTGGAACAGCTGTTGGGAGACAGATGGTAGCCTCCCGTCAAGGCCATCCAGCGTGTTCTTTAACGTGCACAGGGTATGGCTCTCCCGCACACGGGGCCACGGCTTAACGTCCCATCCGACGGACGGCGGCCTTTCCAAGCCCATCGGTGTCCCCTACTGACCGTGGGCAGGGCGGGGAATTTTTGCGGAGACAAATCTCAACGCTGACCCAGCTGGGACTCGAACCTGGGAACTACAGATTACGAGCCTGGTGCGCTACCGACTGAGCCACCCCCGCCCACTTGAAAACGAGCATCCCATATTATACATATTAATTAATTAATATACATTATGTATTTGCGATATTTTTGTTTGATCAATTTACCAGCTTGTTTCCGCAACACGATAATAATAAAACACCCAGATTACATCAGGCGGAAACAAGTGTGTTTAGTCCCAGCTGGGTCAGCGTTGAGATTATCTCCGCAAAATTTCCCCGCCCTGCCCACGGTCAGTAGGGGGACACCGATGGGCTTGAAAATGCCGCCGTCCGTCGGCTGGGACGTTAAGCCGTGGCCCCGTGTGCGGGAGAGACATACATTGTGCACGTTAAAGAACACGCTGGATGCCCTTGACGGGAGTCTACCATCTGTCTCCCAACAGCTGTTCTAGTGGGTCCCCTCCCCCAACATTCTCTGAGTCTTCGGGGTCCTTGTGGCCTGGCCATTTAGCCCATGGTGTGCAAAATAGTGCCGCTCAGAGGTAAAAACAATCCAATCCAATCCCAGATTACAACAACTTTATCAATTTTTTAGATCAAACAAGAGTTCAGAAACGAATTGAAAAGACTTCCATTTCGAATTAGCACAAGACTTCTTCACTTCGGCTCAAAAAAATTATGAAGAAGGAACACAAGCCGTAAATTTTAAAATCAGAGAAAGATATCTACGAGGATATTTCTTTCTAGAAGAGAGGTGGTATTGCAGTCTACAACAACTATATATATGCTAAATGGTTTTATTCTGCTGAGACCTGGGGGCGGGGGTGTCTCAGTCGGTAGCGCGCCAGGCTCGTAATCTGTAGTTCCCAGGTTCGAGTCCCAGCTGGGTCAGCGTTGAGATTTATCTCCGCAAAATTTCCCCGCCCTGCCCACGGTCAGTAGAGGACACCGATGGGCTTGAAAAGGTCGCCGACCGTCGGATGGGACGTTAAGCCGTGGCCCCGTGTGCGGGAGAGCCATACCCTGTGCACGTCAAAGAACACGCTGGATGGCCTTGACGGGAGGCTACCATCTGTCTCCCAACAGCTGTTCCAGTGGGTCCTCTCCCCCAACCTTCTCTGAGCCTTCGGGGTCCTTGTGGCCTGGCCATTTAGCCCACGGTGTGCAAAAAAATGCCGCTCAGAGATAAAACAACCCAACATATGATTATGTTTTGAAGACAGATTCAAGGTTCTATTCAACATGTTTGTGTTTATTAAGAATCACAGAAATATCTAAAGAAAACATTCCAGTTCCTAAATATTCACTCTGAAAAAAAATAACGCATAAGGACCACCATTAAGCCTCATTATATACCGTGAGAAGCCTTAGATCCATGACGTTCAAATCCGCTTCTATAGTTTTCTATTGCAAAGAATTGCTCTGACAGGCAAATACCTTAATATATCTACCCGTTGCTAATCCGCACTGCAACAGGTTTGCTCTGAAGCCAATTTACGCATTGCTTTGTTGAAAAGAAACTATCTTACGGCCACAATTAATCATATTCCCAAGGCATGGTGTTACCAGCATGTTTAGCTAACCCCAAGTAGGTAATTATTATTCAGGCAACGGAAGTGGTTCCCTGCAATTTTCCCAAAATTATCGGTCCTTAGGCATTAAAATGCAATAAACGGGCCCAGCCTGCCCGAACAAACGTCCTCCGTAAGCAAAAGTCGAACAAGGGCGCGGAAACCCGAAGCAACATTTAAATGAACAACGTTATCGACTAGCGACCGTTCCCAAGAAAAGAACATGAGGTTTGTAACAACAATGTGCGAAATTATTGAGGGACAGTGGAAGGAAAGTGTATTTGTTGCGTCATCTTGGCAATGTTTTAACATTCATACTGTATAAAGAGAATGTCAGAAGGCAACGTGATTCCACTTTCTTTCCAACTATTGGAATCCTTCTGAAGAATTCTTTGAAAGAACAAAAAAGTAGGTTGTTAATCGTAAATCCATTGAAGTTTTGCAATTATTCGGTATTTTATGATTTTTGACGCTTAGTTATTGAACTGGTGCCTAGTGCGTGATATGTAAGCCATGGTAACTCGATCCCATAGCTCCCCAGACAATTCCAACCAGCAGGAATTGTTTCCCAAGTTCGAGTATCGGATAAAGCTCGAACATTTGTGTTGCTCTGAGTAGATTAAGAAATTGGCTGGATGATGACGATAGGCAATTATTGAATGATTTTTTTAACTTATCTTTAAAATGTTTATACCCGTAGAAGTTCGAATCTTACTTAACTAAAAGCAATGTGGCAGAGTGGTTGGCGCCCTGGGCTTCCGATCAAAGGAACCTGATTTCGATGTTTCTTTTCTTGTGTTGTCCTTTCTGTTGAGCTCTTGCTTTCTTCACAGGATGTCTATATGATTTATTAAACTGATAGACTCCTGTCAGATCTCTGTGGCAAGTAGCTCCTTGATTGGTAATTTATTTTAATTATTTTAAAATATTCCATTTAACCTAAATATTGTTTCCTCTTTACACCTTATCGTGTGCTTTGGACTACTTTCGATTTGGCCATTTCGGGTGACTGAATAGTTAGCGCGATTAGTACGATAGAAAGGAACCTCGGTTCGAGCACTCGATAAGGCATGAATGTTTCTTTTCTTATGTTGTCTGTCTGCTGAGGTTTAGCCTTCCTCACAGATCGTCTCTATGACTTATTAAACTGACAGGTTCCTGTCAGACCTCTATGGCAAACAGCTGCTTAGAAAATAATTTATTTTTTTAATTTCATAATGGAATAAAAAAAATGAAAAACCTGTTACAGTGATATCACTTTGGTTCATAATAAACAAGGAGGCAGCGGGATTCGGGTTCACATCCTTGGTGACATTTGTATCGTGATCTCTTCTGAGCAAACCGTCATAAAATACAAAGGGCTTCAATGTTTATCCTTTCTGTGTGTAAGCAGAAAAAAAAATTAATTTTCACGTGTGGTTTTATTTGAATATAATTATCATTTGTACAGTCGCTCAAAAAAGTATCCGAACACTATGGTTGATTACAGAATTCAGAAAAAAATCGTTGCCAGATATTTTTTCTGAATTCTGTAATCAACCACAGTGTTCGGATACTTTTTTGAGCGACTGTACTCGTTACAAGTCATGCCTCTGAGTAACATTTTTGTATACACAAGGGACTAAATAACCAGGTCAAAAGCAGTCCAAGGGCTGAGAGAAGGCTGGGGGAAGGGGACCCACTGGACAGTTGGGTTGTTTTACCTCTGAGCGGCACTTTTTTGCACACCATGGGCTAGATGGCCAGGTTACATGGACCCGAAGACTCAGACAAGGTTGCGTGAGGGAACCCACTGGAACAGCTGTTGGGAGACAGATGGTAGCCTCCCGTCAAGGCCATCCAGCGTGTTCTTTAACGTGCACAGGGTATGTGCACAGTAACGTCCTCTCCGACGGAAGGAGACCTTTCCAAGCCCATCGGTGTCCCCTACTGACCGTGGGCAGGGCGGGGAATTTTGCGGAGCCCACTGGACAACTATTAGAAGATAGATGCAAACCTCCCATCAAGGATACGAAGCCTGTTCTTAAGAGTGTACAGAGTACTAATCTCCGGAACATGAGATCACGGTTAAGCGTCCCATCCGAAGGATGGCTGCCTTTCCAAGTCGATCGGCGTTCCGTTCTCACCGAGGACAGAGCTGGTGCTAATGGAGGAAATCTCGAAGAAGTCACAATGGAGATTCGAACCTCAGAATTTTAGCATGAAGATCTGTCTGCTACTGACTGACTGAGACAATCCCGGTTCAGGCAAGTCCCAGAATATAATAAACAAAAAAAATAAGACTTGAATAGGGTTTTCTAATTACTAAAATATTCCACCGAACAGGAAAGTTTAAAATGATATTCAATTCGATATAAAATTTTATTGTTGCGTTTTAAATCTATCTTTAGTGTCAGAAATAAAATTATGCAAAGACATCGGTTTTTGTATTGCGAAGCAGGTAGACAAGTTCATGATCGTATAAGAGGAAGAGATTTTAGGAGGGACCCCCCCCCCCCCCCTCCAGCTCCTGTTCATCAAACTCGCCCATCAGGATGGGCAAAAAATGTGCTCTATGCATTATAAGAATAGTCTGACATCGCAACTGTAAACAGGGGTGGCTCAGTCGGTAGCGCGTCAGGCTCGTAATCTGTAGTTCCCAGTTCGAGTCCCAGCTGGGTCAGCGTTGAGATTTATCTCCGCAAAATTCCCTGACCATGGTCAGTAGTGGACACCGATGGTCGTGGCCTCGTGTGCAGGGAGAGCCATACCCTGTGCACGTTAAAGAACACGCTTGACGGGAGGCTGCCATCTATCTCCCAACAGCTGTTCCAGTGGGTCCCCTTCCCCAACCTTCTCTGAGCCTTCGAGGTCCACGTGACCTAGCCATTGAGCCCATGGTGTGAAAAAAAGTGCCGCTCAGAGGTAAAACAATCCAACGTTAAAGAACACGCTGGATGGCCTTGAAGGGAGGCTGCCATCTGTCTCCCAACAGCTGTTCCAGTGGGTCCCCTTCCCCAACCTTCTCTGAGCCTTCGAGGTCCACGTGACCTAGCCATTGAGCCCATGGTGTGCAAAAAAGTGCCGCTCAGAGGTAAAACAATCCAACGTTAAAGAACAAGCTGGATGGCCTTGACGGGAGGCTACCATCTGTCTCCCAACAGCTGTTCCAGTGGGTCCCCTTCCCCAACCTTCTCTGAGCCTTCGAGGTCCACGTGACCTAGCCATTGAGCCCATGGTGTGCAAAAAAGTGCCGCTCAGAGTAAAACAATCCAACGTTAAAGAACACGCTGGATGGCCTTGACGGGAGGCTACCATCTGTCTCCCAACAGCTGTTCCAGTGGGTCCCCTTCCCCAACCTTCTCTGAGCCTTCGAGGTCCACGTGACCTAGCCATTGAGCCCATGGTGTGCAAAAAAAGTGCAGCTCAGAGGTAAAACAACCCAATTGTAAACAAGTAAATAATACAGATATATCTACAGCGAAAAAACACAAGGAGAATCTTTTAAGAAACGTACAGACATTAAATGCCTTCTTAAAATGAGAGATCATTTGTACGGAAAAGTTGAAATAAAGAAAAAATATTCATATGTGGGTCATGTCATGAAGCGCAACTAATTGAAGTTGTTTGAAATGCTTTAGGCTTCCCATTCGCTAGTAAAGGGACTTCCCAACGCTTGAAGTTTAATCATTCTTTCAATGAGTAGAAACAATAAATATTTGACTGAAATGGGTCATTGTTTGCTATTCATGTTGGGTTTTGAATCACTTCGTAGGGAAACTGCACACATAGTGCGGACAAGTTAATTTGTTATTAAAAGATCGATAGCTATTTTTCATCTGCAGTGATTAAGACGTTTTCACGATTTTTCCAGCTATCAACGTTAAGTAAAAACACCACCATTTGGAATGATCCACAGCGTTACTAGTCGTCTTTTTCCTTAACATATTATGGATAATAAGTATGAAACGCAACTGATAATTTTGCTAGGTTTGTTTAGCAATTTGGTTTCTTAACTCAAAAGTTTATTTCTTTTTCTACTAGCTAATTCGATATTAGTTCTGTATTCTTAGAAAAAGAATGAAGTTATAAATGTCTTAATAAAGTTAGAATTAAGATTCAGGAAACTCCTACTGTGGGAAAAGTAGAGCAATTTACCATCACTCCACTTTAATCGGAGTGATTTTTCATGCGGAAATAATAACCAATGGGTTGGGTTGTTTTACCTCTGAGCGGCACTTTTTTGCACACCATGGGCTAAATGGCCAGGTCACATGGACCCCGAAGGTTCAGAGAAGGTTGGGTTGTTTTACCTCTGAGTGGCACTTTTTTGCACACCATGGGCTAAATGGCCAGGTCACATGGACCCCGAAGGCTCAGAGAAGGTTGGGGGAGGGGACCCACTGAAACAGCTGTTGGGATACAGATGGTAACCTCCCGTCAAGGCCATCCAGCGTGTTCTTTAACGTGCACAGGGTATGGCTCTCCCGCACACGGGGCCACGGCTTAACGTCCCATCCGACGGACGGCGGCCTTTCTAAGCCCATCGGTGTCCCCTACTGACCGTGGGCAGGGCGGGGAATTTTGCGGAGATAAATCTCAACGCTGACCCAGCTGGGACTCGAACCTGGGAACTACAGATTACGAGCCTGGCGCGCTACCGACTGAGCCACCACCGCCCCAATAACCAATGGAAAGCTGTTGTTTTGTGGGAGGGCGGTAGTTATCCTGATATCTACTGGCCCACCAGTAATCAATTTTATGCAAACGCTAGCCATATTATTTAAATAATAATCTGACTTCTCATACTATTTTGGTACCTAGGTCCCTTTTCCATTCGCAGGGCCTTTCAAAGGGGGAGTCGAAGGAGGCCTTTGACCTGAGTTTCAAGCTCAAAGAGGCCTCAAATTTAGACACTTGTTAATTTTTTTGATAACAGATACAAAGTAAAAGATCTAATTTAGTAAAAGATGCATTTTTTTTTAATTTATGAGCTTCGAATAAGGCATGAAAGTTTCTTTTTTTGGTGTTGTCTTTCTGCTGAGATCTCGCCTTACTCACAGACCTTCTCTATGGTGCATTTATACTAATCAACTTCTACAGGATTTCTGTGGCAAGCAACTACTTGAGGAATAAATTATTTTTAAAAATTTTGCCAAATTAGAATTAAAAACGTCCGCAAATAATAACTGCAATGAACTCAAGAGACTTTATGTTTTATAAACGTCCGCAATGAATAACTGCACTGACCTCAAGAGACTTTATGTTTTGGTAGAGATGATTGGGTTGGGTTGTTTTACCTCTGAGCGGCACTTTTTTGCACACCATGGGCTAAATGGAAATTGAATAATGGAAATTGGAAATTGACCACATGGACCCCGAAGGCTCAGAGAAGGTTGTATGAGGGGACCTACTGGAACAGCTGTTGGGAGACAGTTGGTAGCCTCCCGTCAAAGCTATCCAGCGTGTTCTTTAACGTGCACAGGGTATGGCTCTCCCGCACACAGGGCCACGGCTTAACGTCCCATCCGACGGACGGCGGCCTTTCCAAGCCCATCGATGTCCCCTACTGACCGTGGGCAGGGCGTGGAATTTTGCGGAGATAAATCTCAACGCTGACCCAGCTGGGACTCGAACCTGGGAACTACAGATTACGAGTCTGGCGCGCTACCGACTGAGCCACCCCCGCCCCCAACTGCAATGAATAACTGCAATGACCTCAAGAGACTTTATGTTTTGGTAGAGATGGTGGCTGAGTGGTTAGAGCGCTTGACTACTAATCAAAGGGACCAGGATTTTGCCAACCTCACAGACTTTCTACTATGGCGTGTTAAACTGAAAGGCTCCTGTCAGACCTCTGTAGCAAGCAGCTGCTTGAGGGGTGTATTTAATTTGTTCAGGGACAACAAAAGTTAGAAGTGGCCCAAGTCTCTCTGGACCAGTCAGATGTCCAGAGCGATTAAAATATTAGTAACTCAGTCCCAAACCGTTCACATCCCCCACCCCCTCCAAGCACCCTTCTTTCCCGTTTCCAACCCTCTGCTGAATTTGTGACCTGACCATTTAGCAAAATGCGCATTAATTTAATTATCGTTACAGTTGGATAACCAATATGTTACGACAGATCTTATTTAAAAGAATTATCACTCTATCTATCTACCTACCTAAAAAAAAAATAAATACCCCCTCAAGCAGCTGCTTGCCACAGAGGTCTGACAGGAGCCTGTCAGTTTATATGCCAGAGTAGAAGGTCTGAGAGGATGGCAGGACCTCAACAGAAAAACGACACATACATCCATGCCTTACCCGGGGCTCGAACCCAGGTCCCGTAGATCAGTAGCCAAGCGCGCTAACCACTCGGCCACAGACCTACCTACCTATCTATTAATCAATAATTGAAACCAAGTACGTTAAAGGTTATTTAGGTAATTCATAATTAAAAAGCATATAAAAACAATCCCAGTTACTAATATTTAAATAAACATTTACCCAGGCATAAAAAAGTTTTCAATACTTTTTTCTCTGTGTATGCATTCATTCAAACGCCGTAACTTTAAATAAAAAAGCAGTCCTCCCTCTCATAGATATATGTCTCTTTTATCGTGCCTTGAAAGGACGTCTACTAAATGCTTCATGATGCCCACCCAAGGTGTTATGTATCTCATTGTCCAAAACACGTTTGGAAAGAACCGAAAGAAAAAAAAGTCCGTTTTACGCAGCCATAAGTTATTGTTGAAAAGAGGAAAAGCTCGTCTACTCTTGGTGTTGTTTTGTGCTCCACTTTGTTTGTAGCCTCGTCTGCAGAGAGGAGAAGAAGGATTGCCTTTGAGGAAGCCAAGTCGTTACATTTGTTACATTTCAGACGTTAATGGCCCGGCCTGTGAGTGTTGCCCACAAACTCTCCCACGAGGAGCTGCTTCTTCCTCGGGGCAGGAACTGTTGCCAACTACAAATGGTGTTTGCGGTTTTCGTCGGTTCAAGTAATGATGGTGGTTTCACCTCTGGTGGAAAAGGACGAATTGGATGATTATCGTCCTCTCTTGGTGGACAAAGGATTATTTTAAACTTTTGCTCGCGTTCGTACTTTTTCTTTTCATTTGTCGTCTTTCTCTCTGAAGACATTCAATATTTTTACTCTGTTTTGAGAGATAACGAAAAATTCCTTTTTAGATGGATAGATACTAATGAAGTACAATTTTTGTATAAAAGATTCATTAAAAAAAATACTTCAAAGTGCCCATTCTTCAAAGTGCTATGTTTTATTAAATAATTAAGGGTTTACCTCTGAGCGGCACTTTTTTTGCACACCATGGGCTAAATGGCCAGGTCACAAGGACCCCGAAGGCTCAGAGAAGGTTGGGAGAGGGGACCCACTGGAACAGCTGTTGGAAGACAGATGGTAGTCTCCCGTCAACATCATCCAGCGTGTTCTTTAACGTGCACAGGGTATGGCTCTCCAGCACACGGGACCACGGCTGAACGTCCCATCCGACGGACGGAGGCCTTCTCCAAGCCCACCGGTGTCCCCTACTGACCGTGGTCAGGGCGAGGAATTTTTGCGGAGATAAATCTCAACGCTGACCCAGCTGGGACTCGAACCTGGAAACTACAGCTTACGAGCCTGGCGTGCTACCGACTGAGCCACCCCCGAACCCTTAAATAATTAAGTAACAGAAGTAATTGTACGTACAAAACGTCAAGAAACTCTCAAAGTTTTGTGTTCAATAGATTTTAATGTGTGCTTCATTGGTGGCGTGATATTCAATTTCCCTCCATACTCGACTCAGTGTCTCTAGCTCTTCTTTCCCTTAAATGCGGTAAATTACGAATTTTTCCCAAATGAACTTTGTCTTTAATATATCCCCTAAAAGAAGGAATCCAATTGCATCAAATCGGGACTTTTTTCGAGGGTCATAAAATCAGTCCACCTCTACCAATCCAGAGGGGGCGGGGGTGGGGGTGGCTCAGTCGGTAGCGCGCCAGGCTCGTAATCTGTAGTTCCCAGGTTCGAGTCCCAGCTGGGTCAGCGTTGAGATTTATCTCCGCAAAATTCCCCGCCCTGCCCACGGTCAGTAGGGGACACCAATTGGCTTGGAAAGGCCGCCGTCCGTCGGATGGGACGTTAAGCCGTGGCCCCGTGTGCGGGAGAGCCATACCCTGTGCACGTTAAAGAACACGCTGGATGGCCTTGACGGGAGGCTACCATCTGTCTCCCAACAGCTGTTCCAGTGGGTCCCCTCCCCCAATCTTCTCTGAGCCTTTGGGGTCCATGTGACCTGGCCATTTAGCCCATGGTGTGCAAAAAAGTGCCGCTCAGAGGTAAAACAACCCAACCAATCCAGAGATTCGGAATTTCTCTTTTAAGACATTACGTGTGATACTAACTCCACGCCATCAAAACAAGGAAAAGTTGAGAATTTGTTTACATTTTCGACACACAGTTGTTTTTTTTACTCAATTACTTAATGAAATATACACTTTAAAATATGAGTAGCCGTCCCGTGGCCGAGTGGTTAGCCAAGGTCACCTAGATGGTGACCTTGCGTTGGCGCGCTTGGCTACTGATCAAAGGGACCTGGGTTCGAGCCCTGAGTACAAGCATGGATGATTGCGTCATTTTTCTGCTGAGGTCCTGCCATCCTCACAGACCTTCTACTACGGCATATAAACTGGCAAGCTCCTGCCAGACCTCTGTGGCAAGCAGCTGCTTGAGGGGGTATTTATTCTTTTATAATGACCCTGCATTACTATTTGTATTTCCTAAACCATCCTCTTATTCGAATATTCGCAATATCAGTTGTTTCGAATTTTTTCTAATGCATTTGATTGATTTCCGATTTTTTTTTAGAAGGATCTTAAAAATGTCTATTATATTGAGTGTCGAATTATTAAGAATATAGAGGGTTCTGGATATTCGTCAGAGGTGAGTATTTAATGCCCGTTTTCTATTCTCTATTTATATATTTTTTAGTCTTCTATTTTTTTACTATACTCTTCTACTTCTATATTATTCTTCTAGTTATTTTTTTTTTGGTTGCGCCGTATGGGAAGCTGCAGAGTGACATAGGCAGAAAAAGGGAAAATGGGAAGCTGCAGAGTGACTCAGCAGAAAAACGACACTTATACGTCTTGAAATAAAACTAAAATATAACTATATATTTATTTAATGTTTGCAGAAAATTTTCATTACCTTATTCTCTTCGTTGCAAATTACATTTTCAACATTTGAGAATCGACTTGTAAGTTAATTTAGAAATTTCATAGATTAGTTCGTTTTATTCCACAAGTAATTTTGATATAGAGTTTTGGTTTTATTTATTTTTTACTTAAATAACTAGGAATATTTCTTTAATCTTATGATCAATATTTAACGCAAAAATTTAATGCCTTGCAAGTTTTATTGAAGTTTGAAAAAACGATACACATATATCAAAAAATTTCTCTTTATATCATTGAATTATTCAGCGTTGGCTCAGTCGGTAGCGCGCCAGGCTCGTAATCTGTAGTTCCCAGGTTCGAGTCCCAGCTGGGTCAGCGTTGAGATTTATCTCCGCAAAATTCCCCGCCCTGCCCACGGTCAGTAGGGGACACCGATGGGCTTGGAAAGGCCGCCGTCCGTCGGATGGGACGTTAAGCCGTGGCTCCGTGTGCGAGAGAACCATACCCTGTGCACTTTAAAGAACACGCTGGTTGGCCCTGACGGGAGGCTACCATCTGTCTCCCAACAGCTGTTCCAGTGGGTCCCCTCCCCCAACCTTCTCTGAGCTTTCGGGGTCCATGTGACCTGGCCATTTAGCCCATGGTGTGCAAAAAAGTGCCGCTCAGAGGTAAAATAACCCAACCCAACCCCAGTTTCTATCCATCTTCCTAGACAGTATTAAAATTTCCAACATTTCACTCATTATTTTTTCCCTCCTGTTCTATCTTCCAGACTTTCATCACAATTCCAATCTTTTTCCCCCATTCCGAACAAAACTCTCCACCTCACTTTCCCCTTTCTTTTCTGTTTCACCCTTTCATTATCTCTCGTTGCGTCTAACAACCATTGACTTCCTGATAATTGCAACATCAATGCGCAACAATTGCAGCACACAGTAGGCGTCAACAAACCAGAGCGCCATTCCGTCGACTGTTGCACAACAAACTAGTCCCCCTCTCTTATCACTGTTGGCATCCGAGCCACGGATGATGCATTTAATTGCACTATCCCCTTTTTGAAATGAAATAATAAGACCGCAGATGTCTGCGGGCTTTTCCCTTTTTTTTTTCAGACAGAAAAAGGGACAACATGCCTCTGTGTGTGTTTGCATGTGCACTATCAGCAATAGCATCTTCTGAAATGTCAAGTGAGTCATTGTTTGTCCAGAACGCACATCAGAACTTCCTCACACAACCCAACATTAATTTGTTTCACAAATGATACGTGATGCTTTTCTTTTACACGATCTTCTTCGTTAATCGTAATTACAGAACAATGAATGTTCAAACTAGAAAGGGGGATTCGAAACAGACTTCATTAAGGTTCTTTTAAGATGTTTCCTTTTTTATTTAACTCTAAGTCTCGGTTGTATAATTATGATAACACTTCAGCATTAAATGAGTTGGGTTGGGTTGTTTTACCTCTGAGCGGCACTTTTTTGCACACCATGGGCTAAATGGCCAGGTCACATGGACCCCGAAGGCTCAGAGAAGGCTGGGGAAGGGGACCCACTGGAACAGCTGTTGGGAAACAGATGGTAGTCTCCCGTCAAGGCCATCCAGCGTGTTCTTTAACGTTGGGTTGTTTTACCTCTGAGCGGCACTTTTTTGCACACCATGGGCTAAATGGCCAGGTCACATGGACCCCGAAGCTCAAAGAAGGTTGGGGGAGGGGACCCACTGGAACAGCTGTTGGGAGACAGATGGTAGCCTCCCGTCAAGGCCATCCAGCGTGTTCTGTAACGTGCACAGGTTATGGCTCTCCCGCACACGGTGCCACGGCTTAACGTCCCATCCGACGGACGGCGGCCTTTCCAAGCCCATCGGTGTCCCCTACTGACCGTGGGCAGGGCGGGGAATTTTGCGGAGATAAATCTCAACGCTGACCAGCTGGGACTCGAACCTGGGAACTACAGATTACGAGCCTGGCGCGCTACCGACTGAGCCACCCCCGCCCCATTAAATGAGCTCATGAAGCGAAAAAAGAAGAGGTGCACGTAAAAGAAGAGAGCACGTAAGGTGCGTCTCTCGTAATTTCACGCTTCGTTCCAATTTCAGCATTTTTTTTAGATCGAATTTCAGTTTTGACGGATTTGAAGGTTTCAGTTTTTAATTGGGACAGGTGAACAAGTTTATTTTTATTATTTCAAATTCTTCTGTTCGAATCAAAATGGTAACAGGTACGCGGGTTCGAAGTTTAATTGCCAGAGATTCAAAGACTCCAATTTCAACTGCAACAGATTCTCAGGTTTCGATTTCGTTTATGACAGATGCTAACGTTTCAATTTCAACTGTGACAAGTTCTCAGATTTCAGTCTCAACCAAACCAGGTTCACAGTTTTACTATT
This sequence comes from Ryuthela nishihirai, assembly GCA_038380435.1. Lineage (NCBI taxonomy): Eukaryota > Metazoa > Arthropoda > Arachnida > Araneae > Heptathelidae > Ryuthela > Ryuthela nishihirai. The sequence continues at coordinate 13,018,796 of JAWZYU010000016.1, read as the reverse complement.
TCAGCTGTGACAGATTCGCAGTTCTAATTTAAACTTTCACCGCTTAGCGGTTTCGAATTACGACTGAGACAGTTCGCTAATTGGAATTCAAACTGTCAGAGGTTCAAAGATTACGATTTTTACTGCAGGATTTAATTTAAATGTCACAGATTCACAGGTTCTAATTTCAACTGTGACAGGTACACAGGTTGTAATTTTAACACCAGGACAGAGACAGGTACACAGAGACAGGTACACAGGTTCCAATTTATCCTGTGACAGGTTCCAGTTTCAGTTGTGATTTGACTCACAGGTTACAATTTCAGCTGTGACATATTCACAGGTTCCAGGGTTGTTTTACCTCTGAGCGGCACTTTTTTGCACACCATGGGCTAAATGGCCAGGTCACAAGGACCCCGAAGGCTCAGAGAAGGTTGGGGGAGGGGACCCACTGGAACAGCTGTTGGGAGACAGATGGTAGCCTTCCGTCAAGGCCATCCAGCGTGTTTTTTAACGTTCACAGGGTATGGCTCTCCCACACACGGGCCACGGCTTAACGTCCCATCCGACGGACGGCGACCTTTCCAAGCCCATCGGTGTCCCCTACTGACCGTGGGCAGGGCGGGGATTTTTGCGGAGATAAATCTCAACGCTGACCAAGCTGGGACTCGAACCTGGGAACTACAGATTACAAGCCTGGCGAGCTACCGACTAAGCCACCCCCGCCCCTCACAGGTTCCAATTTCAGCTGTAACATGTTCACAGGCTCTAGTTTCAGCTGTGACTGGTTCACAATTTCCAGTTTCAGCTGTGACAAGTTCTCAGATTCCAATTTCAACTGCGACATGTTTGCGGGTTTGAATTCAGACTGAGAAAAGTTTCCCTGTTTGAATTATGACCGTGATAAATTCAGAAATTTAGAATTCAAATTGTGGCAAGTTTCCGAGTTTGAATTTCGACTGTGACAGCTTTCAGATTTTCTCCTTTAGCCATGCCCTACCATTGGCAAGAAAGCGCACCGCGATTTGGCTTGGAAATATCTACGTACTTCTGATGATATATGTTGGTTGATATTTGGCAAAAAAGATGGGGGAGATGAGAAAAATGCTTCTGACATGAGGAGTCATTTCATTTGTCTCCTGACCTGATTCTCTTTCCATAACCTGGGGTGGGGGTGGCTCAGTCGGTAGCACGCCAGGCTCGTAATCTGTAGTTCCCAGGTTCGAGTCCCAGCTGGGTCAGCGTTGAGATTTATCTCCGCAAAATTCCCCGCCCTGCCCACGGTCAGTAGGGGACACCGATGGGCTTGGAAAGGCCGCCGTCCGTCGGATGGGACGTTAAGCCGTGGCCCCGTGTGCGGGAGAGCCATATCCTGTGCACGTTAAAGAACACGCTGGATGGCCTTGACGGGAGGCTACCATCTGTCTTCCAACAGCTGTTCCAGTGTGTCCCCTCCCCCAACCTTCTCTGAGCCTTCGGGGTCCATGTGACCTGGCCATTTAGCCCATGGTGTGCAAAAGAGTGCCGCTCAGAGGTAAAACAACCCAACCCAAGCCCCAGAAATAAATAAAAATAAATAAATACTCCCTCAAGCAGCTGCTTGCCACAGAGGTCTGACAGGAGCCTGTCAGTTTATATGCCATAGTAGAAGGTCTGTGAGGATGGCAGGACCTCAGCAGAAAAACAACACATACATCCATGCCTTACCCGGGGCTCGAACACAGATCCCTAAGAGGAATTAAAATCAATGGCGTTTGATCAAACTTGTTAACTTGTTGCTCTACACAGAGTTCAGACGAGTTACTTTTTGTGCAACGTGTATATGCACTAATTAGCATAATCAGCTATCCACCAAGTGGTCGGGGAAGGCAGTCTAGAGAGGTAGGAAATTCCTAATTGGGACATTCAACTGTCAGCGTAGAACAATGACAGGATCGATAAGTCGACCATTCCAGTGCTCACAGGCACGAGATGGCGACTGGCGATCACATCCAAAGCCAAGGTTAACAGTTAATTGGCTCGAAATCCAGTGCCTTGTTATGGAACTGAAATGGGACGTTTCGGAAAAATCACTCAGCCTGTGGGGGGAATTTCTGGGCTTAAAATATATCAGTTTCTTGTGATTCATATCTTCTCAAATGTCAAAGCTGTCAGAATTTAAAAAACAGCAGAAACTTGTAATATTTGTTTATTTTACTGTACGCGACAATTTAACGACTGCAAAGTATGAAATTTCAAGACATTTTCACTACTCGAAGTATGAAATTTCAAGACAATTTAACTACTGAAAAGTGTCAAATTTCATGACAATTTAACTATTGAAAAGTATTTAATTTTAAAACAATTTAACTATTCAGAAGTATGAAATTTCAAGACAATTTAACTTCTGAAAAATATGAAATTTCAAGACAATTTAACTATCGCAAAGCACCAAATTTCAAGACAATTTAACTACTGCAAAGTGCGAAATTTCGAGACAATTTAATTACTGAAAAGTATGATATTTCAAGACAATTTAATTACTGAAAAGTATGAAATTTCAATATAATTTAATTACTGAAAAGCATAAATTTTTAAGAAAATTTAAGTTCTGAAATTTTCTTAAAAAAGCATGAAATATCAAGACAATTTAACTACTGAAAAGCATGATATTTCACGAAAATTTAACGACTGCAAAGGACGATATTTCAAGACAATTTAACTACTGCAAAGTTATATTATATTTCAAGACATTTTCACTACTGCGAAGTATAAAACTTCAAAACAAATTAACTACTGAAAAATATGAAATTTCAAGATATTTTAACTATTGAAAAGTAGGAAATTTCAAGACAATTTAACTTTTGAAAAGTGTTAAATTTCAAGACAATTTAACTATTCAAAAGTATGAAATTTCGAGAAATTTTAACTATTAAATAGTATGAAATTTTAAAGCAGGTTTGTTGCTTTTCTTTTGCAACAAATTCTTAAAATGACATAATCATAATGTAACCTTTTTTTGGTATGTAATTTTCACCCGATAACGCCAATAAGAAGCAAAATCATTCACGATATATCGGGGTGGGGGTGGCTCAGTCGGTAGCGCGCCAGGCTCGTAATCTGTAGTTCCCAGGTTCGAGTCCCAGCTGGGTCAGCGTTGAGATTTATCTCCGCAAAATTCCCTGCCCACGGTCAGTAGGGAACACCGATGGGCTTGGAAAGGCCGCCGTCCGTCGGATGGGACGTTAAGCCGTGGCCCCCGTGTGCGGGAGAGCCACACCCTGTGCACGTTAAAGAACACGCTGGATGGCCTTGACGGGAGGCTACCATCTGTCTCCCAACAACTGTTCCAGTGGGTCCCCTTCGTCAACCTTTTCTGAGCCTTCGGGGTCCATGTGACCTGGCCATTTAGCCCATGGTGTGCAAAAAAGTGCCGCTCAGAGGTAAAACAACCCAACCGTTCACGAAATATGATCCCTCTGAAAAAGATATTGTTTTCCAGGGCTGCCTGCCCGCAGGAGATCCAGCGGATATGGGGGGATTAAGTTTATTGAATTTTCTATTGTAGTTTCATAATCAGCTATTTACAATTTGATTCTGCCTGGAATTAAAAAAAAAACAAAGAAATGTGTAATTAAAATATAGCACTTAACAAAAATGTTGAATTTTTCAACTATTGAAACAAATATTAAAACTAAAATTTTCATTTTCCAAAAACATAAACTGATGGAGTGCGAAGTTTCTATATATCTCTGCAAGGGGTATGGAAGCTGAAAAAATCTTAAGAATCCTTAATTTAAAAAACATAGTATAATTAATAATCTGCAAAACTTCTTTGGCACCGCGATGAAACTGACAAAGAATTAAAATATGCGTGGAAGATTTAAAGATCCTGAGGTCCTGCCATCCTCACAGATCTTTATACTTTGGCACATAAACTGACAGGCTTTTGGGTTGGGTTGTTTTACCTCTGAGCGGCACTTTTTTGCACACCATGGGCTAAATGGCCAGGTCACAAGGACCCCGAAGGCTCAGAGAAGGTTGGGGACCCACTGGAACAGCTGTTGGGAAACAGATGGTAGCCTCCCGTCAAGGCCATCCAGCGTGTTCTTTAACGTGCACAGGGTATGGCTCTCCCGCACACGGGGCCACGGCTTAACGTCCCATCCGACGGACGGCGACCTTTCCAAGCCCATCGGTGTCCCCTACTGACCGTGGGCAGGGCGGGGAATTTTGCGGAGATAAATCTCAACGCTGACCCAGCTGGGACTCGAACCTGGGAACTACAGATTACGAGCCTGGCGCGCTACCGACTAAGCCACCCCCGCCCCAAACTGACAGGCTCCTGTCAGACCTCTATGGCAAGCAGCTGCTTGAGGGGGGTATTTATTTATTATTTTATTTTATCGATATAGAATTTAGTACCTCTTCTGTAATATTGAATTAAGCTTAATTCATATGCAGCAATGATTATCGGGTCGTTAATTTTTATGTACGTATACTTATTAAAATAAAGTATCTACAACAAATAATCTTATTTTAAATGTATTTTTTTTAAAGTTGAGTTATACAATTTAAATGCATAATTCAACTCTATTTATATCAATACAATGTTCTGAAATCAACCTTTTTTTTTAATATGGTTCCGAAAAGAATTTTCTTAAATGTACTATTGTCATTGTTAAAACTGACATTTCGTCTTCACAGCTTATAATTGTTGCAACTATTTTCATTGTTTTTTTTTACACCGACTGAAACAGTCGGTTTGCTATTGTCGCTTCGCGATGACAATGTCGCCATTGTTCATGCATCACTCTTGTTAATGTTACTGACAGTGTTTCTGTTATTATCTGCTTGTTGTTATCTTTGATGCCCACTTACTGCTGTTATTATTGTCAATATACTGTTAAGTATTTTCTGTAATAGATTTTTTTTCATGTTGTTCCGACATATAATGATTTATTGATAACGTTTATTAAAAATTGCGACTTATACTTGATATCAGCGTTATCTGTACTAGAGTTAATGATAATAGGTCTTAAATTAAAAATTAATTTACCCCTCAAGCAGCTTCTTCCCACAAAATATTCTGACAGGAGCCTGTCATTGCATACGCCTCATAAACAAATATGTGAAGATGGCTAACATTCATCACATACTAAAAAGAAAACATCCATGCTTTATGCAGGACTCGAACCTGATCCCTAACATCAGTAGCGTTGGGTTGGGTTGTTTTACCTCTGAGCGGCATTTTTTTGCACACCATGGGCTAAATGGCCAGGTCACATGGACCCCGAAGGCTCAGAGAAGGTTGGGGGAGGGGACCCACTGGAACAGCTGTTGGGAGACAGATGATAACCTCCCGTCAAGGCCATCCAGCGTGTTCTTTAACGTGCACAGGGTATGGCTCTCCCACACACGGGGCCACGGCTTAACGTCCCATCCGACGGACGGCGGCCTTTCCAAACCCATCGGTGTCCCCTACTGACCGTGGGCAGGGCGGGGAATTTGGAGGATATAAATCTCAACGATGACCCAGCTGGGACTCGAACCTGGGAACTACAGATTACGAGCCTGGCGCGTTGGGTTGAGTGTTTTACATCTGAGCGGCACTTTTTTGCACACCATGGCTAAATGGCCAGGTCACATGGACCCCGAAGGCTCAGAGAAGGTTGGGGGAGGGGACCCACTGGAACAGCTGTTGGGAGACAGATGGTAGCCTCCCGTCAAGGCCATCCAGCGTGTTATTTAACGTGCACAGGGTACGGCTCGGCTTAACGGGACCATGACTTAACGTCCCATCGACGGACGGCGGCCTTTCCAAGCCATCGGTGTCCCCCTACTGACCGTGGGCAGGGCGGGGAATTTTGCGGAGATAAATCTCAACGCTGACCCAGCTGGGACTCGAACCTGGGAACTACAGTTACGAGCCTGGCGCGCTACCGACTGAGCCACCCCCGCCCCTCTGTTTGATCTGTAACCATGCACGCTAATCACTTGGTCACTATGCAATGCGAGGGGATCCACACCATCTCCGCCTCTTCCCGAATACTCATCCAATGCGATAGATATACAGTTTTTATTGGCACAAATTTAGCAATAGGATTGTTTTTCTTTTGCAAAAAGAAGATCAAAGCAATTCCTCCTCACTCTCAACTATCTCGAACTTCTGCCACGTGCGATTCCACCAACGCTCCTGACTTCTGAATCCATTGTTCTGTCGAACGTCGAACGCATTCAGGGTGCGTTGCGAATGGCACGCGTAACTGACACGTGGAGTGGTAGAGATTTGTTTGCGGATGTGTTCTAGAACAAAAGCTCGCGATTGAGGTCGTGTCTAATTTCTTCAGTGGCTGCTGGTGGAGTAAAGTGGGGGGGGGGAGTGTACAGGGGCCACCGAGACTGACCTCTATTTCGGGGGAGGTGAACGGAGTGGGGTAACCTTTTTATTTTCTTGAAGACTCGGGAACAGCCCATGACAGATCGATTCAGACTTCCTCTATTATCTGTAAGCGTGGAAATCGTATCAAGTTAGACTTTGAAAAGGAGATTTAGATCTGGGCCGATGCGAAAAGGGATTAATTTCAAAGCGAAAAAAGAAGAGGGAATTGGATTGCCTTTTTTGAAACTGGTTAAATGTGTAACTGCGACCTGGACATCTTGACAGAATAAGACGGGTACACAAGCGCTTGTGTCAGCACCGTCGAAACAACAGCACTTCGAAATCAGATGAAGAAGAAAGGGGAGGGGGGTGTAAGGGGAATGGCAACCTTTTACAAAGCGTGTGACGTATTTTGAAAAATTGAAAATATAGCACACTTACAATAGACTTTGGGTTCGGTTGGGTTGTTTTACCTCTGAGCGGCACTTTTTTTGCACACCATGGGCTAAATGGCCAGGTCACATGGACCCCGAAGGCTCAGAGAAGGTTGTGGAAAGGGACCCACTGGAACAGCTGTTGGGAGACAGATGGTAGTCTCCCTTCAAGGCCATCCAGCGTGTTCTTTAATGTGCACAGGGTATGGCGCTCCCACACACGGGGCCACGGCTTATCGTTTCATCTGATGGACGGCGGCCTTTCCAAGCCCATCGGTGTCCTCTACTGACTGTGGACAGGGCGAGGAATTTTGCGGAGATAAATCTCAACGCTAACCCAGCTGGGACTCGAACCTGGGAACTACAAATTACGAGCCAGGCGCGCTACCGACTGAGCCACCCCCGCCCCAATAGACTTTGGAATGATGCGACGAAAGATGAACTGAAACTCGGAGATTTTAATAACATAAGGGATTATTAAAGCTCTTTTAAACACTTACAAAGTGACTCGTAATAACGTTCATTCTGGAGGACAAACTATTGCAGGTTCGTGTTTTTTTTTTCTTGACAATGAACTCTGTGCACGTAAAGAATTATTTTTATCGTTATTGAAAAGTAAACTTAAAATTATTTTAAAAATATGTTGTAAAATCTAAATAAATATTCCCTCAAGCAGCTGATTGTCACAGAGGTCTGACGGGAGCATGTCAGCTTAAATACGCAATACAGAAGATATGTGAGGAAGACAACACCTCAGAAGAAACACAACGCAAACATCCATACTTACATGGGATAAGAATGAGACCTTGATCAGTAGTCATGCACGCTGACCACTATAGTAGTTATGTATACAAGAAGCCCGATCTCGAAGAAGATAAAAAAAAAAAGATAAATATCCCCTCAAGCAGCTGCTTGTCACAGATGTCTGACAGGAGCCTGTCAGTTTATATGCCATTGTAGAAGGTCTGAGAGGATGGCAGGACCTCAGCAGTGGAAGAAGATAGGGGAGGGAAAAGGTGTGAAAGAGTTGGGGGGGGGGGGGGCTTGAAGCATCGTTCCGGTATAAATTTCTCTCTTCATTTTGGTAGTCTTTAAAAAAAAGTGGGAAGGGGTGCTCAGTCGGTAGCGCGCCAGACTCGTAATCTGTAATTCCCAGGTTCGAGTCCCAGCTAGGTCAGCGTTGAGATTTATCTCCGCAAAACTCCCCGCCCTGTCCACGGTCAGTAGGGGACACCGATGGGCTTGGAAAGACCACCTTCCGTCGGATGGGACGTTAAGCCGTGTTCCCATGTGCGGGAAAGCCATACCCTGTGCACGTTAAAGACACGCTGGATGGCCTTGACGGGAGGCTACCATCTGTCTCCCAACAGTTGTTCCAGTGGGTCCCCTCCCCCAACTTTCACTGAGCTTTCGGGGTCCATGTGACCTGGCCATTTAGCCCATGGTGTGCAAAAAAGTGCCGCTCAGAGGTAAAACAACCCAACCCAATCTGAGATGAGTGTTGCTCAGAGGTAAAGCAACCCAAACTTTATTTGCATTCACATGTACAGAGATAGATATCAAAGAAGCTCTTGCAGCTTGTCCATAGGAACACTGTATGAAGTCCAGATGCTATAATGGGAGGGGATAACTCAGTCGGTAGCGTAGCAGGCTGGTAATCTGCAGTTCCCAGGTTCGAGTCCCACTTGAATCAGCTTTGAGATTTATATCCGCGAAACTCCCTGACTTGCCTTCGCTCAGAAAGGGGACATCTATGGGCTTGGAAAGGTCGTCTCCGTCGGATGAGACGTAAAGCCGTGGTGCTGTATGCGGAGAACCATAATCTGTGTACGTTAAAGAACACGCTGGATGGCCTTGACGGGAAGCTACCATTTGACTCTTAACAGCTGTACAGTGGGTACCCCCCATCCTTTTCTGAGCCCTCGGGGTCCTTGTGACGTGCCATTTAGTCCATTGTGTGCAAAAAAAGTGCCGCTCAGAAATAAAACAATCCATATGCTATATAAAAGCGCAAACCTGTTCAAAGATGTGGTTTTAATAAAATTAAGTTAAAATTTCTAAGAATAAATCATTTTTGTTTAAAAAGTTGAGAACTTTTTCCTCATATAAAGTTGGGTTGGTTGTTTTACCTCTGAGCGGCACTTTTTTGCACACCATGGGCTAAATGGCCAGGTCACAAGGACCCCGAAGGCTCAGAGAAGGTTGGGGGAGGGAACCCACTGGGTTGGGTTTGGGTTGTTTTACCTCTGAGCGGCACTTTTTTGCACACCATGTGCAAAATGGCCAGGTCACATGGACCCCGAATGCTCAGAGAAGTTTGGAGGAGGGGACCCACTGGAACAGCTGTTGGGAGACAGATGGTAGCCTCCCGTCAAGGCCATCCAGCATGTTCTTTAACGTGCACAGGGTATGGCTCTCCCGCACACGGGGCCACGGCTTAACGTCCCATCCGACGGACGGCTGCCTTTCCAAGCCCATCGGTGTCCCCTACTGACCGTGGGCAGACCGTGGGCAGAGCGGTGGCGCTACCGACTGAGCCACCCCCGCCCCAGGAACCCACTGGAACAGCTGTTGGGAGACAGATGGTGGTAGCCTCCCGTCAAGGCCATCCAGCGTGTTCTTTAACGGGCACAGAGTATGGCTCATTTGCACACGGGGTCACGGCTTAACGCCCCATCCGACGGACGGCGGCCTCAGGTGAAGATGTCAGTAGAAACATCTACACGAATAAAAAACATCTATCTAGCAGACTTTAGCATTCCACACGCCACAAGCTTTCGCATTATGATACACAAGTAGAACTCAATACTAATGACCTCCCGCAATTCGGGGAAACATGAATGTAGTGATTTGCGACAAACCCACAAACAACCCGCAGTGTAAAGTGACAGTTAACACCACGAAGGACAATAAAGAACACAAGTAAAAACAAGATTTTTTTTCCCCTTGTCGAATCTTTCCAAAGGCCAAGAAAACATTTCTTAAGACAGATGCGTGCGAAAAATGACTCTACACTTCAGACAGCGAGCAAAGTGGAAACCTTCTTCCTCGGGCTTCATTAGCAGCGTCGGGATGCCCAGCGCATGCCAAAAAACCATCCTTCAAAAGCACAGGAGGAGAAGAGAAGGAAAAAGTCCCTCGCTCGTCTCCTCCCTGTCAAAGAGAGTTAGGAGTTCTGTCACGATCGTAAGTCTCGATAGGGAACCAGTAGCTCGCTTTAACACTCCTCGGCTCTTTCCTTCCTCGTGCTGATAAGAGCGCAAGAATAACGACTTCTCCCGCCACTCTGTTTCGTGCACGGGAAAAGAAGTTGTGCAGTCCACTTCTTCTCCTCCTTGCTCCTCCTTCTCCTAATCATCGACTTTTGCCGTTTTAGAGACGAGAAGGAGATCGGCGGCGGCAGCGAGCCAGGTGGTGGCATCGCCGAAGTGCACAGACGAGGAAGTCGAACGAGTTAAGTAAGAGATTGGGAGGGGAGGGAGAAGAGGCGCGTGATAACTCTGAGCTTCATTGACGTGTGAAGGTGAACCACGATCGAGTTCATGACTAGTGGGACGAAATGGCTAAGATCAACACTAAACGTGTATGTAAATACATGCGCGTGTGGCTGGTCTCCAGACTACCGAAGTCTTTAGTCGGGAACGTAGGAAGAAAAGGCATTTCTGCTTCCGAAATTCAAGAGGAAAAAAACCTGACATCGAATCCAGACTAGATGGAAGTTGAACTTTAGGTTTGCTCAGATTTGTGTAATTGGAGATGGAGACCGAGTTTGAATTAAAGGTGAACGTCCTTTAAGAAGAGGAACGTACGTTTCGATTGTTTTCATATAACACAAACATATCTTGAATAAAAATTTTATGGGAACTCTCAATATCAAGGGGCGGGGGTGCTCAGTCGGTAGCGCGCCAGGCTCGTAATCGGTAGTTCCCAGGTTCGAGTCCCAGCTGGGTCAACGTTGAGATTTATCTCCGCAAAATTCCCCGCCCTGCCCACGGTCAGTAGGGGACACCAATGGGCTTGGAAAGGCCGCCGTCCGTCGGATGGGACGTTAAACCGTGGCCCCGTGTGCGGGAGAGCCATACCCTGTGCACGTTAAAGAACACGCTGGATGGCCTTAGCGGGAGGCTACCATCTGTCTCCCAACAGCTGTTCCAGTCCTCCCCCAACCTTCTCTGACCTTTCGGGGTCCATGTGACCTGGCCATTTAGCCCATGGTGTGCAAAAAAGTGCCGCTCAGAGGTAAAACAACCCAACCCAACTCAATATCACAACAAATAATAGTTGAACAATGATGTAGAGTGGCATCACATATGGCGTCATCACCACTGATGATGGTGGTGATGATGATGTTATATTTACTGTACAATTCCAGGTAATAATCATCTGCTAAGAAGAGTTGGGTTGTTTTAACCTCTGAGTGACATTTTTTGCACACCATGGGCTAAATGGCCAAGTCATAAGGACCTCGAAGGCTCAGAGAAGGTTGGAGGAGGGGACCCACTAGAACAGCTGTTGGGAGACAGGGGTAGTCTCATGTCAAGGCCATTCAGCGTGCTCTTTAACGTGCATAGGGTATGGCTCTCCCGCACACGGAACCACGGCTTAACGTCCCATCCGATGGACGTCGGCCTTTCCAAGCCCATCGATGTCCCCTACTGACCGTCGGTAAGGTGGCGAGAAATTCTCAACGCTGACCCAGCTGGGACTCGAAACTGAGAACTGCAGATTAAGAGCCTGGCGCGCTACCGACTGGGGCGGGGGTGGCTCAGTCGGTAGCGCGCCTGGTTCGAGTCCCAGTTGGGTCAGCGTTGAGATTTATCTCCGCAATATTCCCCGCCCTGCCACGCTCAGTAGGGGACACCGATGGACTTGGAAAAGATGCCATCCTTGGAAGGAACGTTAAGCCATGTCCCCGTGCGCAGGAGAGAGTCATACCATGTGCACATTAAAGAACACACTGGATAACCTTGACTGGGGGCTACCATCTGTCTCCTAACAGCTATTCCAGTGGGTCCCCTCTCCCAACTTTCTCTGAGCCTTCGGGATCCATGTGGCCTGGCCATTTAGCCCATGGTGTGCAAAAAAGTGCCGCTCAGAGGTAGAACAACCCAACCCAACCCAGCGCTACCGACTGAGCTAGCCCCGCCCTGCTAATAAGATGTATGATAATCTTCAATACAGAGGGAAAAAAATGTTTTGAGGTTAAAGATTGGAAATGATGGTTTCGAGATTAAGCAACTTTGGAATGACCTCCTTACAGGTGATTTACCTGCGATTTCTTAATATTAAAAGCATAATATCACTAATGATAGTTAAACTCATCATTTTAATGAAATGCCGACTGATTAATTGGCGAAAAAGCATACAGCTTGTTGAGAACGTTAAGATAGAAATAGCTGATCGTAGGATGGTAACTAGACTGTAGCGCATCCGAAAAAATATTGTCACGAATGTGTGGATAGTCAGATCCCACTCGCCTCAAAAAATTATTTTTGCTCTGTGCTGTCAATTTGATTATTTCGTTAAGAATAGTTTCTCAGCAGCACAGGAAGTGATCCTCCTCATTATTACACAAGGGCGGGGGTGGCTCAGTCGGTAGCGCGCCAGGCTTGTAATCTGAAGTTCCCAGGATCAAATCCCATCTGGGCCAGCTTTCAGATTTATCTCTGCAAAACTCCCCACCCGGCCATCGGTCAGTAGAGGACACCGAAAGGTCGCGTCCTGTCGGTTGGGGCGTAAAGCCGTGGCCGCGTATACGGGAAAGCCACATCTTGTGCACGTTAAAGAACACGCTGGATGGCTCTGACTGGAGGCTACCATCTGTCTCCTACAGATATACACTGGTCCGAACCTTCGAAGCCCTTGTGACCTAGCCATTTAACCCATTGTGTGCAAAACATAGTGCTCGTCAGAGGTAAAACAACCCAAAACACCGCATTATTACACAATCTTTTAACGTGAAGTGTTTTGCATATTAGAGGCAGTGCTGATATCCGAAAACAGAACTTGAGAGGGACAAATATGTAATATATAATATTTGATTTTGGTTTGTTTTACCTCTGAGCGGCACTTTTTTGCACACCATGGGCTAAATGGTCAGGTCACATGGACCCGAAGGCTCAGAGAAGGTTGGGGGAGGGGACCCACTGGAACAGCTGTTGGGAGACAGATGGTAGCCTCCCGCCAAGGCCATCCAGCGTGTTCTTTAACGTGCACAGGGTATGGCTCTCCCTCACACGGGGCCACGGTTTAACGTCCCATCCGACGGACGGCGTCCTTTCCAAGCCCATCGGTGTCCCCTACTGACCGTGGGCAGGGCGGGGAATTTTGCGGAGATAAATCTCAACGCTGACCCAGCTGGGACTCGAACCTGGGAACTACAGATTACGAGCCTGGCGCGCTACCGACTGAGCCACCCCCGCCCCTCATATTAGAGGCAGTGCTGATATCCGAAAACAGAACTTGAGAGGGACAAATATGTAATATATAATATACAAAGACAACTGTATAATATATAAATAATCACCCCACACCGAAAGCGATATGAATATATCAATAGATACTTTAAAAAACCATATTTCCTATCATTCATTAAAATAAATTTTAAATTACACAATAATTACGATTTACCCTGTTTCAGTTATTTACATTTGCTTAACATATGTATATTTTGGCAATGATACGTATATTTGGAAATCTTCTATAAGGCCACGGGCATTGCCAAAATGGAACTTAGAGATTCCACATGGAACTTAGAGATCAATATCAAAAAAACTTTTATTATTCCTTTTCACAAAAGAAGAAATTATAATCCTAAATTTAAATTATCCATAAATTCAGAAACTCTACTTCAGGTTAATAAATGCAAAATTTTAGGAGTGTATTTGGACACAAAACTAAATTGGCAACATCATCTTAATAAAAAATATAATTCTGGTTTGCAATTATTAAATTGTATCAAACACTTTGCTTTCAAAAATGAAGGCACACAACAACAGCAATTAATTACTGTTTATAAAAAATCTTATTAGACCTAAACTTGAATTTGGCCTTGAATTTATTTCTGGTGCACTTTTTACTAAATTTAGAAAACTTAATTCTTTACAAAACCAATGTCTGAAAATTGCCCTCGGGCTTGTAAAACGTTGCCCAACAATTTCTGTAATAGCAGAGCCAGCCATACCGCCATTTGAAATTCGACATAATATTTTACTAATTAAATACTTCTTTAAATTACATTATAAATTTCCGTCACACCCTTTTTATAAACATTTTTATCGACTACCATATATTAAAGTTATCTACAATAATGAATTCCTATCCAATCTTTACGATGACTATTTTAGCAGAACGCTCAAAGGGGGACATTCCTGCCATCATTGGGGCGGGGGCGGCTCAGTCGGTAGCGCGCCAGGCTCGTAATCTGCAGTTCCCAGGTTCGAGTCCCAGCTGAGTCAGCAAAACAACAGTCTCCGCAAAACTCCCCACCCTGCACACGGTCAGTAGGGGACACCGATGGGCTTGGAAAGGCCGCCGTCCGTCGGATGGGACGTTAAGCCGTGGCCCCGTGTGCGGGAGAGCCATACCCTGTGCACGTTAAAGAACACGCTGGATGGCCTTGACGGGAGGCTACCATCTGTCTCCCAACAGCTGTTCCAGTGGGTCCCCTTCCCCAACCTTCTCTGAGCTTTCGGGGTCCATGTGACCTGGCCATTTAGCCCATGGTGTGCAAAAAAGTGCCGCTCAGAGGTAAAACAACCCAACCCAACAACCTGACATCATTGCTGATTGGTGCTATCCTCCACCATTAATAATTACTGAAATTCCTTTAGTGCCTCAACAATACATTTCTGCGGGAACAACATTAATTCTATTTAAATCTTATTTTGCTGAAAATTTTAATAAAACACTTAACATATATACAGATGGCTCTGTCTTAAAAGAAACAGGATTCTCTGCTGTTGCATTTCATATCCCTTTACATAATGTTTCAAAAACTTTTAAATTCCCAAAGAATACAACTATCATTCAAGCTGAATTAATAGCTATTTGTGAATCTTTTAAATGGATATTAAATAATTTAGATAATCAGAACACAGTAATATTTTCTGATTCTAAAGGTGCTCTCCAAGTTCTTCAACAAGAAATTTATTTTACAAATTATAATTACTTCATTTCCAAAATTTATCAATTAAACTTGTCAAATATTACTCTCAAAAATAATAAAATCAGCTTACAATAGATCCCAAGCCATATTGGGATTCAAGAAAATGAATTGGTTGACACCCTAGCTAAAAATGCTCATAACTTAGAGGACATCACCCCAACATATAATTTTTTTTACACCTTTAAGCAAGAACTCACTAACATAGAATTTTCTCTCACTGAAAAACATTTTTCAGCACAAGCAATATGCAAAAACAATTTTAGATTTCATTTGTCCAATAAAATTTATTACACTGAAAAATTACCTTTTTCACGCAAAGAAAACTGATTAACATATAGATTAAAAAAAGACACTATAAATTTAAATAAACAAAAATTTCAAATGAGGCTCATAGACACTCCAAACTGCATTGACATACTTTTAAACTGTTGGGTTGTTTTACCTCTGAGCGGCGCTTTTTTGCACACCATGGGCTAAATGGCCAGGTCACAAGGACCCCGAAGGCTCAGAGAAGGTTGGGATAGGGGGCCCACTGGAACAGCTGTTGGGAGACAGATGGTAGCCTCCCGTCAAGGCCATCCAGCGTGTTCTTTAACGTGCACAAGGTATGGCTCTACCGCACACGGAGCCACGGCTTAACGTCCCATCCGACGGACGGCGGCCTTTCCAAACCCATCGGTGTCCCCTACTGACCGTGGGCATGGCGGGGAATTTTGCGGAGATAAATCTCAACGCTGACCCAGCTGGGACTCGAACCTGGGAACTGCATATTACTAGCCTGGCGCGCTACCGACTGAGCCACCCCCGCCCCTCTTTTAAACTCTATTTCATATACTAAACAGAGAGAAATTTTATTCACAGAATTAAACAAATTAGGAATTTCAGACTTTAATATACAAAACCTTTTAAACTATCCTATTTTTGCAATTAAAATTAAAATCTATAAATTAATTCTTGACTTCCTCATTTCCACTTCATTGTGGCATAAAATATATAAAAAAAGGCCCGAAACTTGAGAAATGTAAAATTGAAAATAATTGGGGAGAAAAAAAAAATCTTTGAAAAATCGAAGATTCGAAAAAAAAAAGAAAGAAAAATAGAAAATTGAAAAAACAAATATATAATTTTAGGTTTTTTCTTTTACTGAGTAACTATGCTCACTTTTGTTCAAAATTTTTATTGGGAAAGCCTGAGAAAGGACATCCCATTTATTCTGTAACGTTAAAAAGAAGAAGAATGTTACTGCCCCCCCCCCCCCCCTACGTATCTGAGTTTGTAAGAGGGTTGGGTTGTTTTACCTCTGAGCGGCACTTTTTTGCACACCATGGGCTAAATGGCCAGGTCACATGGATCCCGAAGGCTCAAAGAAGGTTGGGGACCCACTGGAACAGCTGTTGGGAGACAGATGGTATCCTCCCGTCAAGGCCATCCAGCGTGTTTTTTAACGGGCACAGCTCTTACACACACGGACCACGGCTTAACGTCCATTCCGACGGACGGCGGCCTTTCCAAGCCTATCGATGTCCCCTACTGACCGTGAGCAGGGCGGGGAATTTTTGCGGAGATAAATCTCAACGCTGACCCAGCTGGGACTCGAACCTGGGAACTACAGATTACGAGCCTGGCGCGCTACCGACTGAGCCACCCCCGGTTGTAAGAGGAATAAATAATCAGCGTGCTTTGTACACATATAAATGTATATACCAACAAATTAAAATGATTTGGTTGTGAATTTAATATGTTTGAAAATATTTTATCATCAACAATGACAAAATAGATATAATTTATGTGAACTTTTTTTTTTGAAACTAGAGAGCAAATATATGAGGGATTTAAACTCTTAGGGTGGTCCAATCAAGACATCAGATTAGACCCTGGGCGTTAGTTATGACATTTTCAGAAGACGGTTTTTGATCGAATAGTTTTTTTGCTTCCATTTATTAAAGAATTAACAGTATTAATTTAAATCTTTTATGTTGGTATAAAACTATGTTTTAAAAATATTTTCTGACATTTTCAAACCGTTTCGTGGCCGAGTGGTTAGCGCGCTTGGTTACTGATCTACGAGACCTGGGTTCGAGCCCCGGGTAAGGCATGGATGTTTGTGTCGTTTTTCTGCTGAGGTCCTGCCATCCTCTCAGATCTTCTACTGTGGCATATAAACTGACAGGCTCCTGTCAGACCTCTGTGGCAAGCAGCTGCTTGAGGGGGTATTTTTTTGTGTCGTTTTTCTGCTGTGGTCCGCCATCTTCTCAAACCTACTATGGCGTATAAACTGACAAGCTGCTGTCGGACCTCTGTGGCAAGCAGCTGCTTGAGGGGGTATTTTATCGAGTCCCGGGTAAAGCATGGATGTTTGTGTCGTTTTTCTGCTGAGGTCCTGCCATCCTCTCAGATCTTCTACTGTGCCATATAAACTGACAGGCTCCTGTCAGACCTCTGTGGCAAGCAGCTGCTTGAGGGGGTATTTTATCGAGTCCCGGGTAAAGCATGGATGTTTGTGTCGTTTTTCTGCTGAGGTCCTGCCATCCTCTCAGATCTCTACTGTGGCATATAAACTGACAGGCTCCTGTCAGACCTCTGTGGCAAGCAGCTGCTTGAGGGGGTGTTTATTTATTTATTTATTTACAATATCCCTTTTATATGGCACACTGCTTTGTACAGGTTCTATCCAGTTAATGCATAATTACGCTATTGTAGAAAAACGACCTTAGTGGAGACTTTGTTTGCACTCAGGCGTCCCACCCTTATTTCCTTGCCGGTCTATTTTGTTATTCAAATCTCTTCCCTCGCTGTTCTTTCATTATTGTGGACACTTTACAGGGACTGGACTTGACAATGCTTTCTCTCTTATTTTTGGAAAGTGACAATGGAAAAGACGTTAAATTCTCCTTGTGTGGCGGAATAAGTGATCTTGTCTCACAGCATCATTTCTGTGTTTCATTCGGATCATTGCACACATCACTTCGCAACATGAATCACTCAACCAGTAGCAAATTGTACCGACTCTCAAAACGGGTAATTATCGTCAGATGGCTTGTAAAGCAGCTTGCGTAACGAGGAAAAATGCAGCAGAAAGAATTAAACCAAAAAAAAACAACAACGAAAAAGCTGTTAATAAAATGATGATGAAACATTAATTGTTCCTTAGCTGACATTTTCCCTCAATGCTTCCTTACGATTTACCGACACAGCACGGAGTAAACGAAGCTCGTAAGTCTGTACTCCCCTAGTTCCGAAGGTAGGTTAGGGCCTCGAGGTGTTCATTCGGGTCGGTCGGTATACACAGGGCGTGGTCAGAGGGGGCGGGCGAAGACGGGGGGTGGAGGGGTTGGGGATGTGTAGGAGATATTAGCAGGTCAATGGTATGGATGTAGAGTGCACATGAATGACTATGCGGTGCACCTGCTGCCGTTGGCGGTCACGTGATAGTTCGTCCAGGTGAGGCTGCTAATGGGGGGCTGTCTCAGAATCAAATCTCACCGTTATATCACTTTTTATTTTAAATTTAATCCCTTTAAGGTGAGATTTAAGCTATTGCAATGCTTCTAATTTCTGCTGTTTCCTCTAAATATTGAGAATGTGAGCTGATATAGATTCGATGTAGAAGAATGTGAACCGATATAGATTCGATGTAGAAGAACGTGAACCGATATAGATTCGATGTAGAAGAACGTGAACCGATATAGATTCGATGTAGAAGAAGGTGAGCCGATATAGATTCGATGTAGAAGAATGTGAACCGATATAGATTCGATGTAGAAGAACGTGAACCGATATAGATTCGATGTAGAAGAAGGTGAGCCGATCTAGATTCGATGTAGAAGAATGTGAACCGATATAGATTCGATGTAGAAGAACGTGAACCGATATAGATTCGATGTAGAAGAACGTGAACCGATATAGATTCGATGTAGAAGAATGTGAGACGATATAGATTCAGTGTAGAAGAATGTGAGCCGATATAAATTCAATGTAGAAGAATGTGATATAGATTCGATGTAGAAGAATGTGAGCCGATATAGATTCAATGTAGGAGAATGTGAACCGATATAGATTCGATGTAGAAGAATGTGAGCCAATATAAATTCGATGTAGGAGAATGTGAACCAATATAGATTCGATGTAGAAGAATGTGAGCCGATATAAATTCGATGTAGATGAATGTGAGCCGATATAGATTCGATGCAGAAGAATGTGAGCCGATATAGATTCGATGTAGAAGAATGTGAGCCGATATAGATTCGATGTAGATGAATGTGAGCCGATATAGATTCGATGTAGGAGAATGTGAGCCGATATAGATTCGATGTAGGAGAATGTGAGCCGATATAGATTCAATGTAGGAGAATGTGAACCGATATAGATTCGATGTAGGAGAATGTGAGTCGATATAGATTCGATGTAGAAGAATGTGAGCCGATATAGATTCGATGTAGAAGAATGTGAGCCGATATAGATTCGGTGTAGGAGAATGTGAGCCGATATAGATTCGATGTAGAAGAATGTGAGCCGATAAAGATTCGATGTAGGAGAATGTGAGCCGATATAGATTCGATGTAGAAGAATGTGAGCCGATATAGATTCGATGTAGAAGAATGTGAGCCGATATAGATTCGATGTAGGAGAATGTGAATCACCGTAATTTTTAAAATGAAACGTTTTAAATCACTGATTTTTATATTTTTTCCCTTCGGCTAAAGAACATTAAATTTATAGCAATATGAACAACCCCTGCATCTCGGCACTTAAGTAAAAATTAGACATAAAGTGACTCTTCTAATATACTATTTATTACCAGAAATATTGAAACACTTCCACGAGTAGCCTCTTGCAGCTAAGATGAGTTGAAGCCCACTTTAAACTTTTGAGGTTCCCTAATTAAATAAATTTACAATTTTTTTTCTTCACGCTTTAAGACACTTATGATTCTGTTATTACACATAAAATTCTGTTATTACACATATTACACATTATATCTTCATATGAATGTGTAATAACATAAAATTCTGTTATTACACATTCTGTTATTACACATAAAATTCTGTTATTACACATATTACACATTATATCTTCATATGAATGTGTAATAACATAAAATTCTGTTATTACACATAAAATGACTCTTCTAATATACTATTTATTACCAGAAATATTGAAACACTTCCACGAGTTTTGAGGTTCCCTAATAAGAAAATTTACAATTTTTTTTTTCTTCACATTTTCAGACACTTATGATTCTGTTATTGCTTTTGCTATACTGTCAATTTTTCGTAAAGTGTGGCACAGGCTTCGTAGTCAGAAAATGTTTCGAGGGCCCCAAGCAAAAGCTCCACGGTTGGTGAAGGGGAGGGGTAAAAATTTTAAAAAACGATGAAAGGAAAATATTTTATATAACTGGAAAATCTTTTGCTGTTAGCAAAGGTTTAAAAAAAACTCTAAAATTCTAAAAAACTAAAAAAAAAAAATAAAAACTCTGAAAGTACTGATTTAAAATATTTGTTAAATTTTTTCCCCAAAAATTAATATACGGACAAATACGGTATATTCATTTTTGCCCATATATTCATATTTTCCCGTATATTCATTTTTGGAGAAAGAGTTTAACAAATATTTTAAATCTGTACTTTCAAAAAATATAAAGCAGCGTTGCCAAACGACTGTAAAAGATCTACTGTAAAACATTTTTGAGTCTAATGTAATAAAAATATGAAGGTCAATAAAATTACTGTCTATTATCTGAAGAAGGTTAAATTAGTGACCCAATGCCTGCTTTAATGATCTCACCCTCAACAGTATTTTCATTTTACTGATAAATTGGGACCGGATCTGGGAGGAAGGAATTCCGAACACTATGGTTTATTACAGAATTCGGGAAAAATATCTGGCAACGATTTTTTTTTAGAATTAGTGATCTGACAACCTTCGTGTCACGTGACACGAAGGTTGTCAGATCACTGATTTCTAAAAAAAATCGTTGCCAGATATTTTTTCTGAATTCTGTAATCAGCCATAGTGTTCGGATACTTTTTTGAGCGACTGTAGGTGGTCATATTATTTTGATACTAGATCGTGTGGGCTCACTCACGGAAATATTGAGCGTGTGCAGTTACCGTTCACAGCAAACTGGAGCGTGTGCAGTAACTGCACACGCTCCAGTTTGCTGTGAACGGTAACTGGAGCGTGTACAGTTGCTGTACACGCTCCAGATATTTTTCCTGAATTCTGTAATCACGTGAGACGAAGGTTGCCAGATCACTAATTTCTAAAAAAAATCGTTGCCAGATATTTTTTCTGAATTCTGTAATCAACCATAATGTTCGGATACTTTTTTGAGCGAGTGTACAACAACCCAACGTCCATCCTACCCGGGTCAGAAAGGGGACAATAATGGGCTTGGAAAGGTCTTCCTTCCGTCGGATGTGACTTTTAAGCCGTGATCCCATGTGCACGTTAAAGAACACGCTGGATGGCTTTGACAAGAGGTTATCATCTGTCTCCCAACTGTTGTCCACCGAATTTCCTTCCCCCCAACTTTCTCTGAACCTTTGTTGTCCTTGTGGTCTGGTGATTTTTTCCATTGTGTGCAAAAAAAAAACCTAAAACAATTCGTCTTTTCACCATTCTTGGGCAACAAAAAAAATAATTTCCAAAAAAAAAAGAGAACTGAAGTGAAGAGTCCAAAGATATGACTCATTGCATTTCACCTTCTCGATATCTGGAATCAGTTTTCGAAGCAAATGTCCGGCAGATGAGGAAGACGAAATGATGGTGATGTGCCATCAATGCGGAATTCATTCACCTTTTAGGGTGAGATGCCTTCGACTCTAAAGGGTAGTCAGCAGATGACAAATACGACACCCAAAGGCGTTTCGGGTCATCCTCCCGAAAGCGAGCAGGAGGGGACGAGGGAAGGGGGGGGGGGGTTGACAGAAAGTTAAAAGTTCTCCTCGTTAACAAAAGGCTCTATCCGTCTTTGTCCGCTGACTCCATTACCAAAAATTTCTGGCTTGCATTTTCATAGATTGTGAGATATATCGCTCCACACTTGAATGGGGTGGAGTCTTATCTATTAGTCAAATCGAGACAACCAACGCCACACAACCTTTAAAAATTTAATCTCGGCCACACCTCTTCTACAACGCTGCTGACATTGCTAGATTGAGCTTAAAGATCTCCTCTTCGCGAAGAAACTCATCTGGTGTTGAATTTCCACCTCTGCAGGTTATTGCACGAAAAGAGAGCGAGTTTTTTTTTTTAAGAAAGAGGGATTGTCGTAACATTTCGTCTAACGATCAGTCTTGACGATAATCAATAAATCGATTTTTCGAGACGATGTGTCTAGTGCAAAAAAAAAATGTTTCACGTCCAGGATCTTTTTTAACACCCTGGTATGTGTTTACTGATAGATCGTTGCCTTGCAACAGAAACTTTGGGGGGTGTTGAACACACAATTGAGCTACACGTTCGAATCAAGGAGACAGATTCTGTGTTGTAGCAACACCTGGAAACTGTTTCGTGAACAGTGGGAGTTAACTTGTGCGCATAACAATGCTTCTCGGGTGAAAAGTGTGGAAACAATTTGTTTAGATAAGACTGACCGATAGCATCAGACGATGATTTTAAGATAGCAGAAAACAAATGCGATGATGAAAAGTAATTAATATTGTTTTAATTTAGAGGCAACTTCGTTTCATTACTGTACTAAAAAAAAGTTGTTTTTTTTTTGTGATGGATCTTTTAATTTAATCTCAGAGTGCATAATTAGTAGGGTAGTTTTGTCTGTTTTTCTCTCGTATTTGAAAAGAATACCGTGGCCGAGTGGTTGGCACGCTTGGCTACTGATCTAAGGGACCTGGGTTCGAGCCCCGGATTAGGCATGGATGTGTGTGTCGTTTTTCTGCTGAGGTCCTGCCATCCTCTCAGCTCTCCTACTGTGGCATATAAACTGGCAAGCAGCTGCTTGAGGGAGTATTTATATTTTTATTATTTATAATTAGTAGGGTAGTTTTGTCTGTTTTTCTCTCGTATTTGAAAAGAATACCGTGGCCGAGTGGTTGGCACGCTTGGCTACTGATCTAAGGGACCTGGGTTCGAGCCCCGGAATTAGGCATGGCTGTTTGTGTCGCTTTTCTGCTGAGGTCCTGCCATCCTCTCAGCTCTCCTACTGTGGCATATAAACTGACAGGCTCCTGGCAAGCAGCTGCTTGAGGGAATATTTATATTTTTATTATTTATAATTAGTAGGGTAGTTTTGTCTGTTTTTCTCTCGTATTTGAAAAGAATACCGTGGCCGAGTGGTTGGCACGCTTGGCTACTGATCTAAGGGACCTGGGTTCGAGCCCCGGATTAGGCATGGATGTGTGTGTCGTTTTTCTGCTGAGGTCCTGCCATCCTCTCAGATCTCCTACTGTGGCATATAAGCTGACAGGCTCCTGGCAAGCAGCTGCTTGAGGGAGTATTTATATTTTTATTATTTATAATTAGTAGGGTAGTTTTGTCTGTTTTTCTCTCGTATTTGAAAAGAATAAGACGGAAAATTAATCACTTTTGGCCCTAAACCCAAATTAATGGAAAAATTGTCAGATCTAATTTTGTGGGGAAAATGATTCGTTGATGAGTGCGATTTTTACGCAAAATTATTTCTTGAATTATATGTCAACGGGTATTTTCTGAAATTATTATTGGTTAATTCTTGTTTGATCTATTTATTAGTAAAATCGGCTTTGAGCAACTTTTTTTTTTCATGAATCCAAAATTATTTTTCGTTTAAGAACTGATACCATATTTTTAAATAAATCAAAATTTTTACTTAATTTAAGCAACTCCCCTAACTGTTCAAAATGTAATTTAATTGAAAATTCTTCCCACATAATTTTAAATTGTGAAAAATGTAATACTCAAAGGAAAAAAAAATTTTGAAAATCTTAAAAGTATAGATATTAATGATTTTACTTTAAACTCAATTTCAAATTATCCTATCTTAACAACTCAAATTAAAATATTTGGCCTCTTACTGGACTTCCTCCAAAAAACAACTGTAATCTATAAAAGAAAAAAAATAAATACATATTCAGAAAAAAATATGAAATATGAAAAAAATATATATATAAAAAAAATTTAAAAATTACTATCTTAAAGATTAAGAGAGAAAAGAAAAAAACCCTTTGGAAAAAAAACATTTGGAAAAAAACCCTTTGGAAAAAAAAAACCATTTGGAAAAAAAAAACACATATATATAACCTATATGAAAACAAAATATTACATGGGAAAGTCTGAAGAAGGACCTCCCAATCCCCGTGGTGGCTCAGTCGGTAGCGCGCCAGGCTCGTAATCTGTAGCTCCCAGGTTCGAGTCCCAGCTGGGTCACCGTTGAGACTAATCTCCGCAAAAATTCCCCGCCATGCCCGCGGTTAGTAGGGGACACCGATGGGCTTGGAAAGGCCGACGTCCGTCGGATGGGACTTTAAGCCGTGGCCCCGTGTGCGGGAGAGCCATACCCTGTGCACGTTAAAGAACACACTGGATGGCCTTGACGGGAGGCTACCATCTGTCTCCCAACAGCTGTTCCAGTGGGTCCCCTCCCCCAACCTTCTCTGAGCCTGCGGGGTCCAAGTGACCTGGCCATTTAGCCCACGGTGTGCAAAAAAGTGCCGCTCAGAGGTAAAACAACACAACACAATCCCCGTGAAGTTTTTGAATTGAATTGAGCAACTTTTAATCGAAAACAGTCGAAGTCAGATGAAAGTAACTCCTTAGATAAACGTTTTATGGATAAATGTGACTAAAGTTTAATTACAGATCACAAACAAATCTATCCAGATCTCTATTTACAACAATATTCGTTCAGTGTTTAAGTAAGAGACGTCTCATGGCTGAGTGGTTAGCACGCTTGACTTCTGATGAAAGGGAAGTGGGATTGAGCCTCAGGTAAGTCATGCATGTTGTTTTTCTGCTGAGGTCCTGCCATCCTCACAGACCTTCAACTATGGCATATAAACTGACAGGCTACTGTCAAACCTCTGTGGCAAGTAGCTGCTTGAGGGGTATTTTTTTTTTAATCAGGGATGAGCAAACTTTTTCTCATCTGTAGGACGCTTGAGGATTTTTTTACAATCTCATGGATCAGAAGCTCAGTTATTGCATTAAAATTCTAATCTTACACACAAAGATCCCTCACACGCTTCCAGTGCCTGAGTAGACTATATATACTGCTAACAAAAATTAGGGGATATTTCAAAATGAATATGAAGCGATAATATATTCCCTAATTTTTGTGAGCAGTATACTTTTACAATCAATCAAATTGCTCGTAAAATAGGTAATTCTTTGAAGACCAAATTAAAATCTTAAAGTTTTTCAAAACGAAAAAGATTAGAAATAATTCTTCAGACTGAAAATGGGGGTGTCTCAGTCGGTAGCGCGCCAGGCTCGTAATCTGTAGTTCCCAGGTTCGAGTCCCAGCTGGGTCAGGGTTGAGATTTATCTCCGCAAAATTCCCCGCCCTGCCCACGGTCAGTAGGGGACACCGATGGGCTTGGAAAGGCCGCCGTCCGTCGGATGGGACGTTAAGCCGTGGCCCCGTGTGCGGGAGAGCCATACCCTGTGCACGTTAAAGAACACGCTGAGTGGCCTTGAGGGGAGGCTAACGTCTGTCTCCCAACAGCTTTTCCAGTGGGTCCCCTCCCCCAACCTTCTCTGAGCTTTCGGGGTCCATGTGACCTGGCCATTTAGCCCATGGTGTGCAAAAAAAGTGCAGCTCAGAGGTAAAACAATCCAATCAGACTGAAAATTCTTGAGTAGCATTGTTATAAATGCTAAGAGCAATTCATTAACGAAACAGTGAAAATGTCTAAAAAAACCAACAACAAAGGTTCGATGGTTCTCATCTTTATTTACTGAAGACTGATTACAGGTTTAATGATTTTGTTAATTCTTTCGCACAATTTGAAAAAAAATTTAAATTTAAATTATAACTGGCCCGAACTCATTACTAGTCTACATGTTAAAAACAAAATCTTTCATGATTCTAATGCCATAAGACGAAGGTGTGCTTCCCTGTAACAAAGGAGAGTCTTTGATGTTTCTTGTGTCCTCCTTTTATTAGCAAACCTGATCAAATTATTATTAAATAGATTGACTCTGAGCGACACTTTTTTGCACACAATGAGTAAAATGGGGCGGTCGGTAGCGCGCCAGGCTCGTAATCTGTAGTTCCCAGGTTCGAGTCCCAGCTGGGTCAGCGTTGAGATTTATCTCCGCAAAATTCCCCGCCCTGCCCACGGTTAGTAGGGGACGCCAATGGGCTTGGAAAAGCCGCCGTCCGTCGGATGGGACGTTAAGCCGTGGCCCCGTGTGGGGAGAACCATACCCTGTGCACTTTAAAGAACACGCTGGATGGCCTTGACGGGAGGCTACCATCTGTTTCCCAACAGCTGTTCTAGTGGGTCCCCTCCCCCAACCTTTTCTGAGCCTTCGGGGTCCATGTGACCTGGCCATTTAGCCCATGGTGTGCAAAAAAGTGCCGCTCAGAGGTAAAACAACCCAACAACTTTGAATGGGACATTAAGCTCATTTATCTCCTGATAATTCTCATGTGATGTTTATTTTTCTTCTTAATTTTCACCCTGGGTTCCTTGTCACCTGTTCAATAATTTCAAAACCAAAAATAAATAAAAAAAACTTTTAAATTACGTCATGCAATCGACTAGATTCCTGTTCTCAAAAGGCGCTTAACCCAGTTCCCCACTCAAAGCATCTATAAAGCACCAAAAGTTACATAAACCTGACTGAAAAATCCGCAATCGTTATTTATTACAGAATTATATACGGATAAAAATCCCTTGAAACTTCAATCACCCAAAGCCTTTCCCTCAAAAAAAAACAAATTGATTTTACTATTTCATCCACAACATCACACCATTTTCTCACAGACGGTTTCAAACGAGTTTTTCTCTCAATCTCAAACAGTAATGTGACGGGGGGGTGGAAGCAAAAAAAAAAGGTCGTAATTCACGAATGATGAAACTAATACCACCGTGTCTCTTTACCGTAAAACGCGGTCGTCTTCCAAATGACCTTCTGTTTTCGCACGGGCTTCGGATCTATCAGAAAGTGAGGAAATGTCGTCCTAGAGTCATCTGATCACTTATACATTTTGGGCGGAGCCGAGCTTCAGGCAAGGTCGCCGGAAAACATGTCCCTGCAAACATCAAGAAAGAAAAATAGCGCCAGTGATACTTACACCAACTGCCAATATTCAACATGCGATTGTGCTGTCGATCCTCGTCTTCTTCTTTATCGAAAAACAGCAAAAGAAAACGGCGAGTAATAATGTGCTTGAACGCGCCCGCGTGTCATTTGTCATATCGCTAGATGCATTTTTTTTTTCTCCTTCGGTTTTAATTCATTGGTCGCAATGAAGAGAAGTCAATAACAAAAGAAGAAGAAAAAGAAGGCGACACTGTTTTCATTTGCAATCATTAATATTTAATGTTAATCAATACATCGGATCACTTCCGCGATTCTCTGCTTAAGAAGAAGGTCGACAGCTTGTTTGTTTTGTTTTGTATTTTTCCTTCTCGGAGTGTTATTTTTAGAGTGACAATTTTTTGTTTGTGCATAACAATGAATGGGATTTAATCGCAACAACGCAATTGGACATTCCAGAAACAAGTTAGCAGAATTATTCAAAATTTGTATAACGGGGAGGTGCATTTTTTTCTCATGATTTTTTGCTGTGGAATATTTTCCTGTCTGATCCTTTGCTATGGAATATTTTCCTGTCTGATCCTTTGCTATGGAATATTTTCCTGTCTGATCCTTTGCTATGGAATATTTTCCTGCCTGATCCTTTTGCTATGGAATATTTTCCTGCCTGATCCTCTGCTATGAAATATTTTCCTGTCTGATCTTTTTGCTATGGAATATTTTCCTGTCTGATCTTTTTGCTATGGAATATTTTCCTGTCTGATCCTTTGCTATGGAATATTTTCCTGTCTGATCCTTTGCTATGGAATATTTTCCTGTCTGATCCTTTGCTATGGAATATTTTCCTGTCTGATATTTTGCTATGGAATATTTTCCTGCCTGATCCTCTGCTATGGAATATTTTCCTGTCTGATCCTTTCCTATGGAATATTTTCCTGTCTGATCCTTTGCTATGAAATATTTTCCTGTCTGACCCTTTGCTATGGGATATTTTCCTGTCTGATCCTTTGCTATGGAATATTTTCCTGCCTGATCATTTTGCTATGGAATATTTTCCTGCCTGATCCTCTGCTATGAAATATTTTCCTGTCTGATCTTTTTGCTATGGAATATTTTCCTGTCTGATCTTTTTGCTATGGAATATTTTCCTGTCTGATCCTTTGCTATGGAATATTTTCCTGTCTGATCCTTTGCTATGGAATATTTTCCTGTCTGATCCTTTGCTGTGGAATATTTTCCTGCCTGATCCTTTTGCTATGGAATATTTTGCTGTCTGATCTTTTTGCTATGGAATATTTTCCTGCCTGATCCTTTTGCTATGGAATATTTTCCTGTCTGATCCTTTTGCTATGGAAAATTTTCCTGCCTGATCCTTTTGCTATCGAATATTTTCCTATCTGATCCTTTGCTATGGAATATTTTCCTGCCTGATCCTTTCCTATGGAATATTTTCCTGTCTGATCCTTTGCTATGGAATATTTTCCTGTCTGATCCTTTGCTATGGGATATTTTCCTGTCTGATCCTTTGCTATGGAATATTTTCCTGCCTGATCCTTTTGCTATGGAATATTTTCCTCTCTGATCCTTTGTTATGGAATATTTTCCTGTCTGATCCTTTGCTATGGGATATTTTCCTGTCTGATCCTTTGCTATGGAATATTTTCCTGCCTGATCCTTTTGCTATGGAATATTTTCCTGTCTGATCCTTTGCTATGGAATATTTTCCTGCCTGATCCTTTTGCTATGGAATATTTTCCTGCCTGATCCTTTTGCTATGGAATATTTTCCTGTTCTGATCCTTTTGCTATGGAATATTTTCCTGCCTGATCCTTTTGCTATGGAATATTTTCCTGCCTGATCCTTTTGCTATGGAATATTTTCCTGCCTGATCCTCTGCTATGGAATATTTTCCTGTCTGATCCTTTCCTATGGAATATTTTCCTGTCTGATCCTTTGCTGTGGAATATTTTCCTGCCTCATCCTTTTGCTATGGAATATTTTCCTGTCTGATCCTTTGCTGTGGAATATTTTCCTCTCTGATCCTTTGTTATGGAATATTTTCCTGCCTGATCCTTTTGCTATGGAATATTTTCCTGCCTGATCCTTTTGCTATCGAATATTTTCCTATCTGATCCTTTGTTATGGAATATTTTCCTGTCTGATCCTTTGCTATGGGATATTTTCCTGTCTGATCCTTTGCTATGGAATATTTTCCTGCCTGATCCTTTTGCTATGGAATATTTTCCTGTCTGATCCTTTGCTATGGAATATTTTCCTGCCTGATCCTTTTGCTATGGAATATTTTCCTGCCTGATCCTTTTGCTATGGAATATTTTCCTGTTCTGATCCTTTTGCTATGGAATATTTTCCTGTTTGATCCTTTGCTATGGAATATTTTCCTGCCTGATCCTTTTGCTATGAAATATTTTCCTGTCTGATCTTTTTGCTATGGAATATTTTCCTGTCTGATCTTTTTGCTATGGAATATTTTCCTGTCTGATCCTTTGCTATGGAATATTTTCCTGTCTGATCCTTTGCTATGGAATATTTTCCTGTCTGATCCTTTGCTGTGGAATATTTTCCTGCCTGATCCTTTTGCTATGGAATATTTTGCTGTCTGATCTTTTTGCTATGGAATATTTTCCTGCCTGATCCTTTTGCTATGGAATATTTTCCTGTCTGATCCTTTTGCTATGGAAAATTTTCCTGCCTGATCCTTTTGCTATCGAATATTTTCCTATCTGATCCTTTGCTATGGAATATTTTCCTGCCTGATCCTTTCCTATGGAATATTTTCCTGTCTGATCCTTTGCTATGGAATATTTTCCTGTCTGATCCTTTGCTATGGGATATTTTCCTGTCTGACCCTTTGCTATGGGATATTTTCCTGTCTGATCCTTTGCTATGGAATATTTTCCTGCCTGATCATTTTGCTATGGAATATTTTCCTGCCTGATCCTCTGCTATGAAATATTTTCCTGTCTGATCTTTTTGCTATGGAATATTTTCCTGTCTGATCTTTTTGCTATGGAATATTTTCCTGTCTGATCCTTTGCTATGGAATATTTTCCTGTCTGATCCTTTGCTATGGAATATTTTCCTGTCTGATCCTTTGCTGTGGAATATTTTCCTGCCTGATCCTTTTGCTATGGAATATTTTGCTGTCTGATCTTTTTGCTATGGAATATTTTCCTGTCTGATCCTTTGCTATGGAATATTTTCCTGTCTGATCCTTTGCTATGGAATATTTTCCTGTCTGATCCTTTGCTATGGAATATTTTCCTGTCTGATATTTTGCTATGGAATATTTTCCTGCCTGATCCTCTGCTATGGAATATTTTCCTGCCTGATCCTCTGCTATGGAATATTTTCCTGTCTGATCCTTTCCTATGGAATATTTTCCTGTCTGATCTTTTTGCTATGGAATATTTTCCTGTCTGATCCTTTGCTATGGAATATTTTCCTGTCTGATCCTTTGCTATGGAATATTTTCCTGTCTGATCCTTTGCTATGGAATATTTTCCTGTCTGATATTTTGCTATGGAATATTTTCCTGCCTGATCCTCTGCTATGGAATATTTTCCTGTCTGATCCTTTCCTATGGAATATTTTCCTGTCTGATCCTTTGCTATGAAATATTTTCCTGTCTGACCCTTTGCTATGGGATATTTTCCTGTCTGATCCTTTGCTATGGAATATTTTCCTGCCTGATCATTTTGCTATGGAATATTTTCCTGCCTGATCCTCTGCTATGAAATATTTTCCTGTCTGATCTTTTTGCTATGGAATATTTTCCTGTCTGATCTTTTTGCTATGGAATATTTTCCTGTCTGATCCTTTGCTATGGAATATTTTCCTGTCTGATCCTTTGCTATGGAATATTTTCCTGTCTGATCCTTTGCTGTGGAATATTTTCCTGCCTGATCCTTTTGCTATGGAATATTTTGCTGTCTGATCTTTTTGCTATGGAATATTTTCCTGCCTGATCCTTTTGCTATGGAATATTTTCCTGTCTGATCCTTTTGCTATGGAAAATTTTCCTGCCTGATCCTTTTGCTATCGAATATTTTCCTATCTGATCCTTTGCTATGGAATATTTTCCTGCCTGATCCTTTCCTATGGAATATTTTCCTGTCTGATCCTTTGCTATGGAATATTTTCCTGTCTGATCCTTTGCTATGGGATATTTTCCTGTCTGACCCTTTGCTATGGGATATTTTCCTGTCTGATCCTTTGCTATGGAATATTTTCCTGCCTGATCATTTTGCTATGGAATATTTTCCTGCCTGATCCTCTGCTATGAAATATTTTCCTGTCTGATCTTTTTGCTATGGAATATTTTCCTGTCTGATCTTTTTGCTATGGAATATTTTCCTGTCTGATCCTTTGCTATGGAATATTTTCCTGTCTGATCCTTTGCTATGGAATATTTTCCTGTCTGATCCTTTGCTGTGGAATATTTTCCTGCCTGATCCTTTTGCTATGGAATATTTTGCTGTCTGATCTTTTTGCTATGGAATATTTTCCTGTCTGATCCTTTGCTATGGAATATTTTCCTGTCTGATCCTTTGCTATGGAATATTTTCCTGTCTGATCCTTTGCTATGGAATATTTTCCTGTCTGATATTTTGCTATGGAATATTTTCCTGCCTGATCCTCTGCTATGGAATATTTTCCTGTCTGATCCTTTCCTATGGAATATTTTCCTGTCTGATCCTTTGCTATGAAATATTTTCCTGTCTGACCCTTTGCTATGGGAAATTTTCCTGTCTGATCCTTTGCTATGGAATATTTTCCTGCCTGATCATTTTGCTATGGAATATTTTCCTGCCTGATCCTCTGCTATGAAATATTTTCCTGTCTGATCTTTTTGCTATGGAATATTTTCCTGTCTGATCTTTTTG
The DNA here is from genome assembly GCA_038380435.1 of Ryuthela nishihirai. Classification (NCBI taxonomy): domain Eukaryota; kingdom Metazoa; phylum Arthropoda; class Arachnida; order Araneae; family Heptathelidae; genus Ryuthela; species Ryuthela nishihirai. The sequence continues at coordinate 12,986,741 of JAWZYU010000016.1, read as the reverse complement.
CTATGGAATATTTTCCTGTCTGATCCTTTGCTATGGAATATTTTCCTGTCTGATCCTTTGCTATGGAATATTTTCCTGTCTGATCCTTTGCTGTGGAATATTTTCCTGCCTGATCCTTTTGCTATGGAATATTTTGCTGTCTGATCTTGTTGCTATGGAATATTTTCCTGCCTGATCCTTTTGCTATGGAATATTTTCCTGTCTGATCCTTTTGCTATGGAAAATTTTCCTGCCTGATCCTTTTGCTATCGAATATTTTCCTATCTGATCCTTTGCTATGGAATATTTTCCTGCCTGATCCTTTCCTATGGAATATTTTCCTGTCTGATCCTTTGCTATGGAATATTTTCCTGTCTGATCCTTTGCTATGGGATATTTTCCTGTCTGATCCTTTGCTATGGAATATTTTCCTGCCTGATCCTTTTGCTATGGAATATTTTCCTCTCTGATCCTTTGTTATGGAATATTTTCCTGTCTGATCCTTTGCTATGGGATATTTTCCTGTCTGATCCTTTGCTATGGAATATTTTCCTGCCTGATCCTTTTGCTATGGAATATTTTCCTGTCTGATCCTTTGCTATGAAATATTTTCCTGTCTGATCTTTTTGCTATGGAATATTTTCCTGTCTGACCTTTTTGCTATGGAATATTTTCCTGTCTGATCCTTTGCTATGGAATATTTTCCTGTCTGATCCTTTGCTATGGAATATTTTCCTGTCTGATCCTTTGCTATGGAATATTTTCCTGTCTGATATTTTGCTATGGAATATTTTCCTGCCTGATCCTCTGCTATGGAATATTTTCCTGTCTGATCCTTTCCTATGGAATATTTTCCTGTCTGATCCTTTGCTGTGGAATATTTTCCTGCCTCATCCTTTTGCTATGGAATATTTTCCTGTCTGATCCTTTGCTGTGGAATATTTTCCTCTCTGATCCTTTGTTATGGAATATTTTCTTGTCTGATCCTTTGCTATGGAATATTTTCCTGTCTGATCCTTTGCTATGGAATATTTTCCTGTCTGATCTTTTTGCTATGGAATATTTTCCTCTCTGATCCTTTGTTATGGAATATTTTCCTGTCTGATCCTTTGCTATGGGATATTTTCCTGTCTGATCCTTTGCTATGGAATATTTTCCTGCCTGATCCTTTTGCTATGGAATATTTTGCTGTCTGATCTTTTTGCTATGGAATATTTTCCTGCCTGATCCTTTTGCTATGGAAAATTTTCCTGCCTGATCCTTTTGCTATCGAATATTTTCCTATCTGATCCTTTGCTATGGAATATTTTCCTGCCTGATCCTTTCCTATGGAATATTTTCCTGTCTGATCTTTTGCTATGGAATATTTTCCTGCCTGATCTTTTTTGCTATGGAATATTTTCCTGTCTGATCCTTTTGCCATGGAATATTTTCCTGTCTGATCCTTTGCTATGGAATATTTTCCTGTCTGATCCTTTTGCTATGGAATACTTTCCTGTCTGATCCTTTTGCTATGAATATTTTCCTGCCTGATCCTTTTGCTATGGAATATTTTGCTGCCTGATCCTTTTGCTATGGAATATTTTCCTGTCTGATCCTTTGCTATGGAATATTTTCCTGTCTGATCCTTTGCTATGGAATATTTTCCTGCCTGATCCTTTTGCTATGGAATATTTTCCTGCCTGATCCTTTTGCTATGGAATATTTTCCTGTTCTGATCCTTTTGCTATGGAATATTTTCCTGTTTGATCCTTTGCTATGGAATATTTTCCTGCCTGATCCTTTTGCTATGGAATATTTTCCTGCCTGATCCTTTTGCTATGGAATATTTTCCTGTTCTGATCCTTTTGCTATGGAATATTTTCCTGCCTGATCCTTTTGCTATGGAATATTTTCCTGCCTGATCCTTTTGCTATGGAATATTTTCTTGTCTGATCCTTTGCTATGGAATATTTTCCTGCCTGATCCTTTGCTATGGAATATTTTCCTGCCTGATCTTTTTTGCTATGGAATGTTTTCTTGTCTGATCCTTTGCTATGGAATATTTTCCTGTCTGATCCTTTGCTATGGAATATTTTCCTGCCTGATCTTTTTTGCTATGGAATATTTTCCTGCCTGATCCTTTGCTATGGAATATTTTCCTGCCTGATCCTTTGCTATGGAATATTTTCCTGTCTGATCCTTTGCTATGGAATATTTTCCTGTCTGATCCTTTGCTATGGAATATTTTCCTTCTGATCCTTTGCTATGGAATATTTTCCTGTCTGATTCTTTGCTACTCTGATGGCACCCATTTAGACCAGAGATTGCCAACTCATGGTTTTGATTGTTTTACCTCTGAGCAGCACTTTTGGGCATAGAGTGGTCTAAATGGGCAGGTCACAAAACCCCCAAGGGCTCATAGAAGGTTGAAGGAAGGGGACCCATTGGACACCTGTTAGGGTACAGAGATAAGATTCCCGTCAGCGCCATCCAGCGTGTTCTTTCAACATGATGGCTCTCCAAACATTGAGATAAATAACGTGTGTTATTTTGATTGTGTGTTATTTTGATTGTGATATATATCCGTTGTGATATATATCCGAACACGCTGGCTCTCCTCCGTTTCTCGGCAGAGAGGCACGACTCCATTCAATGCACAGGGGACCTTTCCAAACACAGTCTCTTACTGAGGGCACGGTGGGAAGGTTAGAAGAGATACATCCCAACTCTGGCTCAGTTGGGACTCGAACCTGGGAATTGTAGATTACGTGTCTGGCCCACTACCTACAAAGCCAATCCACGTCCCCCACCTCGAAGACTGAGAAAATATTTTGATAGCCTACTGAGTTACACAAAAAATGATACATCTTTTGAATGAGGTAATAAAATTTACTCAAAAACAAAATTAGATTTAGTAAAATAATAACAGAAGACAAATTCGACACGGATATATATCACAATCAAAATAACACACGTTATTTATCTCAATGTTTGCCTTGGACACATTATTAGTTAAGTCTGAAAGGTGCAAGATGCATTTTAGATTCTGAACCCAGCATAAAATGGATTCAACACCTGTTTAGGCTGAGGATTTTTTATGGTTCTAACGTAACCGAATATGCGCCTGATCAGGTTCAGGATCAGGTACAGGTCGCATATTCGGATAACAGGTGTCCCATAAGTTCGCAATTCGGATAACAGGTGTCCCATAAGTTCGCAATTCGGATCAGGTGAATAATAATTATATTACGCTTGTTTGTGTAAGAGGTGTGCTATCACCTTTACCAGATAACGTGTGATCGAAAGCAACGTGTTTATCACTACAACGCCTTTCTCATTCAGCGTTATCAGTGAAGCGTTTTTGTCCTAAAACCAAATCACAACGATGGAACGCGTGGTTTCGTGAATGGGATCCATTTTGACGACGTGGAACACATAAAGGGGTGTACAGTCGCTCAAAAAAGTATCCGAACACTATGGTTGATTACAGAATTCAGAAAAAATATCTGGCAACGTTTTTTTAGAAATTAGTGATCTGACAACCTTCGTGTCACGTGATTACAGAATTCAGGAAAAATATCTGGAGCGTGTACAGCAACTGTACACGCTCCAGTTACCGTTCACAGCAAACTGGAGCGTGTGCAGTAACTGCACACGCTCCAGTTTGCTGTGAACGGTAACTGCACACGCTCAATATTTCCGTGAGTGAGCCCACACGATCTAGTATCAAAATAATATGACCACCTACAGTCGCTCAAAAAAGTATCCGAACATCATGGTTGATTACAGAATTCAGAAAAAAATATCTGGCAACGATATTTTTAGAAATTAGTGATCTGGCAACCTTCGTGTCACGTGACACGAAGGTTGCCAGATCACTAAATTTGTTGTAATTGGTGATTTAAATATAGATATACTAGGAAATGATCACTACACAAATGAATATCTAAATTTGTTGCCATCAAATGGCTTTCAAAGTTTCATAAATTCACCGACCAGAGAAAGTATGATATCCTCTACTTGTTTAGATCACATTTTTGTTAAAAGCAAAATCGAAAGTTCATTCAAGAGTAGTATTGTTAAATTAGCAGTGACTGATCATTATCCCATTGCCTTAACAGTTAATTTTAACAATAATATGAATATTCAGTGTGATAATTATACAGAGCCTATTCCTTTATCACTACATAGACTATACTTTATTGAACAGGCTTTTAAGTGAATGTTCCTGGGACGAGGTATTAACTCTTAATGATGCCAATGAAGCTTATAATAAATTTTTAACCACATTTAATCTCATAATTAAAGATTCAACTAGAGAAAGAAAAATTCAAAATAAATCACAATCAACAAAGCCATGGATTACTTCCGAAATTCTGAACTTAAAAAAAAGAGATAAGCTACATAAAAAGCACAAAAAATACCCTTTAAATGAAACTTACGAAAGTAGCTTTAAAAACTTTAGAAATCAAATAAATTATAAAATACGAGATGCAAAAAAACAGTTTCCTTGCAACTCAGTTTCAAAATTGTGATGGAAATATATCAAAGCAGTGGAAATTGATAAGAGAGATAATAAATCAGAAGAAGGTAGAAAATAAATATCCAGAATTAGAAAGTGGTTCTGATTCAACTGAAAATGTTAAGTTATTGGCAAACCTATTTAATGAATACTTTGTAAATATAGCAGTAAATCTGTCAAAGAATAGGATTGTAAGAAATCAAAATAGCCATATGAGTAAAAATGTCAAATCCATGTTTTTAGCTCCAACTTGTAGAAAGGAATTGACTGACATTATAAAAGGATTTAAAAATAAAAAATCTGCTGGGTATGACAATATTTCCATTATTGCTGTTAAAAAATGTTCTTTTAACTTGATTCAACCATTGGTTCACATTTGTAATTTATCCTTCGAAACTGGCACTTTTCCAGATTTAATGAAGAAAGCCATTGTAATTCCAGTTTACAAAAAGGGAAATAAAAATGATTTTAAGAATTATCGACCGATATCTCTTCTCCCAGTATTTTCAAAAATATTAGAAAAACTAGTTAATAATAAACTGATAAATTTTTTAGACAGTTTTAATTTTCTCTCTGAAAACCAATTTGGGTTTAGGAAGGGTAGAGGTACAGAAACTGCATTGTTGAATTATACGTCAAAGGTGTTTCATTCCATGGACAATAATCAATTTACTCTATCCGTATTTATGGACTTGGAGAAAGCTTTTGACACCGTTGATCACGAAATTTTAATTAGCAAACTAAAAATTATTGGCATTCGTGGTGTTGTATTAAAATGGTTTAAAGACTACTTACAACACAGAACGCAATGTGTTAGTCTTTTTAATACACTTAGTAATCCAAAACATATTTCATGAGGCGTACCACAAGGTTCAGTCCTGGGACCAACCTTGTTTCTGATATTCATAAATGATCTGTGTAAATTAAAAATAAATAGCTATATTAACACTTTTGCAGATGATACATCATTAACTTTATGTGCTGATTCTCTGGAAAATCTCCTTTATAACATGAACACTGATCTAAAATGTGTGATGAAATGGTTGGATTTAAATGGATTACATTTAAATACGAAAAAGACTAAGTATATTCTATTTAACCTAAAAAAGAAATCATACAATCCAAATTTGATTAAATTAAAATTGCATACATTTTCATGCAATAATTACTCAGCTTGTTGCTGTGAAGAAATTGAACAGGTTCAAAGTCTACTCTACCTAGGCGTTTATATTGATAGCTCCCTAAGTTGGAAAATGCATATTGGAAAACTAACAAACACACTTAGACAGATGTTATATAAATTTTATTATTTAAAAAAAATCCTCAGTAATAAAATGTTAATAATGTTATACAAATCTTGGGTCCAGTCTGCTATACAGTATGGTATTACAAGTTGGGGAGGAACATACATTTCATCATTCAGTAGTCTAATCTCAATGCAAAATAAATTTATATTCCAAATTTTACCAAATTAATATAAAACTGTTACCATCTTTTGTAAGTATACCATTTCAGGTGTATTTCCACTGAGACATTTATTTGTTTATAGAACATTAAATTACTTCTTTAAAAGCAATAATGCAGTGCTGCATTATACAAATTATTCTATGCGAGATATTGGGAAAAGGTTTCTGTTACCACTTGCAAATAAAGAAATTATGCACAAACACTTTGATTATTTGGCCCCTAAAATTTTTAATTCTTTACCGATTATAATTCGAAATGAAACTAATTTTATGCATTTCAGATCTCTCACTGCTAATTATCTAATGACCATTACAAATGCTGACAGCCTGTTTTCAGTGTTAAAGTAAAAAAAATTAATTCGTTTTTAAAAATTCTGTGTTGTTTTTGTATATATATTTTTTCTTTATGTAAAGTTGAGTGTCAGTGTTGCCAAAATTATGTATTTAAATAATTTGTAAATTAACCTACATGAGCTTAGATGCTCTTGGGTTAATAAGATTATTACAAATATATGTTGTTTGTAACCTTATTATTATAATAAAACTGAAACTGAACTGAACTAATGTCTGAAAAAACGTTGCCAGATATTTTTTCTCAATTCTGTAATCAACCCTAGTGTTCGGATACTTTTTTGAGCGACTGTACAACAGAACAGCTGAAAAGCATTCCCTAAGAGGACTTCCAAAAATGCTTCGAAGTATGGAAGAAGAGAACGGAGAGATGGAGTAGGGCCAATGGGAAATGCTTTGACGGGGACAACTTTCGATTTCGGTAATATTTCAATAATTAAAAGTATTAATGACGTGGCCTGACTGACGACTGAAAGGTCTTCTGATGATTGTAAATGCAAAAAAACGTGAGATCAAAGCAGTTGCGTCGCAAAATCTTCCCAAAGCAGGAGAGATTAAATGAAAGGAACTTTTTCTTTCTATCGATACTACCAAGATGGTGCTATTTATTTCGTTTTCAAAGAAAACAAGATTTCGCTTTCAAAGAAAACAAGATTTCGCTTTGTCATCTGTCTGTCTGTCCGTCTGTAGACATCGAACTTTTTTTGTTTACAGAGATAAATTAAAAATTTCTTTTTGTGTTGGAATATTACGATATGCACTTTTCGAATCTCTCTAAAGCTATAATTATGCCCTCTAGCGGTAGAAATTTTTGAAAATTCCAAAATTTCAAACAAATATTGCAAACGACGAATTTAAGCTAGAAATTTTAAATTTTGGTGGTGGAATGTGAACGTCATGATGTTTCCATTGGCAACAATGAATGGACCTCAGACCCAGAGGGGAGGGGGAAACACAATTTTTTGTTTTAGCAGATAATTGTTTGTATTTTGAGATAAATGAAAAACACTTTTTAGGGGTAGATAGGAATTGATAAAATATTATGATTCGCACTTTCAGAATCTTTCAAACACCATAATTTTGCCCTCTACCGGTGAAAAAGAGGGGCGGAGGTGGCTCAGTCGGTAGCGCGCCAGGCTCGTAATCTGCAGTACTCAGGTTCGAGTTTCACCTGATCAAGTCGTTAAGATTTATCTCTCTGCAAAAACCCTGCCCTCAATCAATAAGAGGACACGATAGGCTTGAAAATGCCGCCGTCCGTCGAATCGGACGTAAAGCCGTGGCCCGGTCTATGTGCAAGAGACTTATACCCTTGTACGTTAAAGGACATTCTGGATGGCCTTGAAGGGCGGCTATCACATGTCTTCTAACAGCTCTCCAGTGATGATAAAAATAGTGGCTCCATTTCCTCAAACTTTCCTGAGCCATTGAGGTCCTTGTGGCCTGGCCATTTAACCCATTGTGTGCAGAAAAATGCTGCTTAGATGCAAAATAATCCAAATTGTGACTGATTTTGCGCCTTATACTTTTATCAAACAATATATACAGCTTTGAGAAAACCAGTTTTCCGGGTTCTAATGACCTTGAAACGTATTTCAAATTAAAACATTTAGAAATTTATTATTTACGATAATATTATTTTTCCCAAATATTCATGTGAGATTTTAAGAAAGTCTCTCATTTTGAAAGGATTAATATTCATATATATTTGCTAAATCTTGGTGTAGTCGACCATAGTATAAGATATATTACCTTTAAAGAGATTTTCTCTCTGTTTAGATATTTGTATGAAAATTTATAATCAAAAACTCTTCTGTAATTGAATTACTTCCTTAGTCTTGTCCAGTTTGATAAAGAATAACTAGGTCGTCAAGAACTCTCTCAGATAACTTTTTTTTAAAACCAATGTCAGTTCTAACACGAAAACAGAAATTAATGATCAGCAAAATAAACATCGATCATTGCCACTGACATTATACGGGCCATAACCAATAAAAACGATCATCATAATTATGCATCGGGATAGATAAATACAAACCGCCATCTTAATTGTTCAGAGAACCCAAACGACTTTCAACTCGGGACCTATTCCATCGTTGGACAATAAAAAAAGCCACACACATTCACAAACTGAATCCATTCGTCCCTGGCATTATATGGCGAGTGCAAACTTACCTTTCTGTAATGTAACGTTTTTGTGGTACGGAAAAAAAAAACGCACGCTATCGAGTCATAAAGTTGACGATGGACTTCCCCCTTTATGGTCCGTAATAATGGAGACTAATTATTAGATTAAATTTTATTACAATGAAGCAGATAAGAGAGACTTCGGCGATTATGAGGTGGGCCATCCAAAACGGATATGGCCTGAAGTGGTGTAATTAGTTAATGCCAGACCAGAGAGATGGTTTCTTGACATGGGAGAATTCCTTTTCCCAATGGCTAACAGAAAGAGATTCTTGCATCAATAACTGTAACGGACAGGAGACATCGAAATGTGTAGGGCGGGAAGAAAGGCCCTCGGGTAGCTAAGTGACGATGACACGTTGACAGCCACTTTCGTGTTATGGCCAGAAGAATGGGAGAGACAAGAACTGGCCGTAAAAGAGGACAAAGATATTGTGAATGGGAGATAACGAGAAGTTGAAAAAAAAGTGCTGCTTGAAAAAAGGAAGAAATGTAGAATAAAAAAAGGGCTATTTCTGCATTAAAAGAGTGGGTTGGGTTGTTTTACCTCTGAGCGGCACTTTTTTGCACACCATGAGCTAAATGGCCAGGTCACATGGACCCCGAAGGCTCAGAGAAGGTTGGGGGAGGGGACCCACTGGAACAGCTGTTGAGAGACAGATGGTAGCCTCCCGTCAAGGCCATCCATCGTGTTCTTTAACGTGCACAGGGTATGGCTCTCCCGCACACGGGGTCACGGCTTAACGTCCCATCCGACGGACGGCGGCCTTTCCAAGCCCATCGGTGTTTCCTACTGACCGTGGGCAGGGCGGGGAATTTTGCGGAGATAAATCTCAAAGCTGACCCAGCTGGGACTCGAACCTGGAAACTACAGATTACGAGCCTGGCGCGCTACCAACTGAGCCACCCCCGCCCCAAATTCTGATGTAAATTCTTATGACATAACACTTTAAATGTGCACGAATATTATCAAAATTCAGAATTTAAATAGAAGCTTACTTCTTATATCTAATGTTAGGAACATGTAATCGTTTTTCTTTTCTACAACAAGTATTCCTCGATATTTTATTGATATTATAAACCTTTAATAAAGAATTACACTAACGGAAGTGATAGGGTTTATTTTTTCCATAAATCGCATTCAAAGGAAGATTTATCTCTTCCTCATAATATGAAATTTTGAACAGTGTGCTGGAAGGGTCCCAAACTCTAACAAGAATCATTCTTTAAACACATCTCACAAATCTTATTTTTTTTAAATGAATTTAAAAGGTGACTTTAACAAGAGTAAGGCCTCGAATAAAAAGAAAACTACTGCTGATTATGACTATATTAATTGAATTTTCAGAAGACTTTCCTGGTTTAAATGGGGCGGCGGTGGCTCAGTCTCGTAGCGCGCCAGGTTCGTAATCTGTATTTCCCAGGTTCGAGTCCCATCTGGGTCAGCGTTGAGATTTATCTCCACAAAATTCCCCGCCCTGCCCACGGTCAGTAGGGGACACCGATGGGCTTGGAAAGGACGCCGTCCGTCGGATGGGACGTTAAGCCGTTGCCCCGTGTGCGGGAGAGTCATACCCTGTGCACGTTAAAGAACACGATGGATGGCCTTGACGGGAGGCTACCATCTGTCTCCCAACAGCTCTTCCAGTGGGTCCCCTCCCCCAACCTTCTCTGAGCCTTCGGGGTCCATGTGACCTGGCCATTTAGCCCATGGTGTGCAAAAAAGTGCCGCTCAGAGGTAAAACAACCCAACAACCTGGTTTAAATAATATTAATGATACTCTTACCAACGGAAATGCTGATTCTACATTTGGTCTTGATTGTAATTTAACTTCAAATTAATCTGATATCTCATCAGATTTACATTCTGATTCAAATGTTTTGCATATTGAGGAGGAGACAATTGATTCCTCCAAAGTTTGATCAATTGTATTATATAATGACACAATCAAACTAAAGTCACTTAGAACTAAAAACATCACAGATTATCTTGGAGAATTCCAAGCTTTTGAAGTTAATGGTAAATTTACCCAGAATGGTCATTTACTACTTAGACTAAATACTCTTAAAGAACTGAAAAAATTAAAAACTATAAAGGAATTTTAAACATAGAGGTTTAGTACAGGATTGTTGATTCTGATTACAAACGTGGTATTATCACAGTATCCTAATATGGATGAGAAGGAATTGATGTATATCTCAGTAAGTATAATATGTCTAAAATACGAAAAATGTGTAGATATACATCGAATTCTAATATACAATCAATTCTCAAAACAATTACAGATAAAGTGGTTCTACATTTTAATTCCATGGAAATATCTGAAAAGGTAAAAATTGGTTTCACTGTTCACAAGGTTAAGGAATAACAGGTCACCGGTATCATGTCTGAAATGTAGCAAATTTGGTCACTGTTATTCAATGCAGAAGTGAAATTACCTGTAAAAAATGTGCTGGAATGCATTCTTACAAAGAATATAACGCAAAAGAATATAATTGCCCTAATTACGCAGACAATCATCCGAGTACTTATACAGCTTGTCCTTGGGTTGGGTTGTTTTACCTCTGAGCGGCACTTTTTTGCACACCATGGGCTAAATGGCCAGGTCACATGGCCATTTAGCCATGGTGTGACCCCGAAGGACCCCGAAGGCTCAGAGAAGGTTGGGGGAGGGGACCCACTGGAACAGCTGTTGGGAGACAGATGGTAGCCTCCCGTCAAGGCCATCTAGCGTGTTCTTTAACGTGCACAGGGTATGGCTCTCCCGCACACGGGGCCACGGCTTAACGTCCCATCGGACGGATGGCGGCCTCTCCAAGCCCATCGGTGTCCCCTACTGACGGTGGGCAGGGTGGGGAATTTTGCGGAGATAAATCTCAACACTGACCCAGCTGGGACTCGAACCTGGGAACTACAGATTACGAGCCTGGCGCGCTACCGACTGAGCCACCCCCCGCCCCTTTGCTGCACTGTTGCACGTCGATTGCCCTTTACCAATCGACGGAGGCGACGTTCTCCTCTGGGGTCGATGGCCTTTGGGACTCCACAGTTATGACGTCTGGAGGTACTCGGTGTGCCAGCGGTCCATTCTTGGTACACCCTTACTACATCATCTCACGAAACAACCAACGAAGTCTACTCTTTCTGAGATGCTTCCACCTTTGGCGCGGTAGCCGATGATCATTCCTTTTTAAACGTCCATCAAATCAAAACCTCTGTCCATTGTGCTCACTTATGCACTATGGCTCATCTGTCCTAGCCGACCGCTTATACCTCCGTGTGGTCGACCTTGTCATGTGCACTCTGTGACGCGCCTGGGCGGGTGCACTGTGATTCCATGGGTGGTCATATTATTCTGATACGACTGTGTATATATCAGTAAAATCCGTAAAAATACGTTTCTAAATTCTTGCTCATTCTTCCGAGAACCTTCGCTTCTACAAAATGATCATCGTTTTATAAATATTCCCTTTAATGAATCGATATAATCTCTCGTTTCGGAAAAAAAATAAAGTCAACTTTCTACAACTAATGCATGTCTAACAAAGCATCATTACTCACCAACACATAAAGCATTAAATTCCCAACACACCAAGCAATCATCGCTCTTCACAAAACATCCCATTCTCATCAAGCACAAAGACCAGAAAAAGATGAGCCCAAAAAGCGATCACTTCAGGCTGTTGTGCAGAAGAGCGTCAACTTAATCTCCCTTATTATTCGCTCCGTCTTCCTCTCACTTTCCATAATTGCTTGAAATTCCTCTTTAGCAATCATTAATGCCCGAAGAGGTTCCACCATCCGAAAAAGGTGATTTCTATCCTTCTAATTTAAAGAGGCTAATCATGGGAGGGAGAGAAAGCGGGAAAAAAAAAACAAAAAAAAAAGAATCACTTGATCCATCTCGTTGAGACAGAAACTCGATTTCTGCTCTCGACACATGAGCATAGCCCCGTCACGCCTGGCCCCAGGGTGTGGCACGTCTTCGTTATCTACCGACCACGTGGTTTGCTGAGGCCACCTTGGGCCACTTGTTCAATATTTTCGGCGTCTCAGCCCCCCCCCCCCCCCCCCCCCTCCCCATCCTCGGGTCGTGACGAGAATTCTATCGAACAGTTGCTATCATCTTCACGTGGACGATAATAACGACGCTTAATTTATTCTGGGTGAAACTAAAATGCTTCAGACTGACATTTCCGAATTCGTACATTCGAATGGCAACTTTTAAGATTTCGGTTGTTTTACTTCTGATTGGCACGCCGTGGGCTAAATGACTAGGTCACAAGGATCCCAGAGACTCAGGGCTGGACAGAAGATATCCTTGGAGGATCTGCCGGGTAGTTGTTAGGAGACAGATGAAAACCCGGTATAGATATTCAATGTGCCCTTTAACGAACACTTAGGACCACGACTTAAACCCCATCAGACAAAAGGGGATGCGACATTTCAAATCAGCATCACTTTTCTCAGCGAGAACAGAGCGAGTATTAAAGAGGGAAAAAATCTCAATGCAGACACAGTGGGAACTTGAACCTCGATGTATAGGTGGCCGCGTGGTTAGCTCACTTCGCATCTGATGAAAGGAACATTGGTTCGAGCTATGGATACGATATGATTGTTTGTTTTCTTTCTGTCGAGGTCTCGCCATCCTCACAGATCTTCTTTTTTGAGTATTTCTGCTCTTGCCTCGCCTTTGTCCTCCATGGCACAAATATGGTTGGTTAGCTCTGGCTTGGAAATCTCGCTATCAGCAACGAATCGCAATTGCACGTGTCATTTCTACGAAGGGGTATCGAAATACCAATTAGATTTAGTTTAGTGATGACAAAAACTCCTCTTTGTCCAGGGGCGGGGGTGGCTCAGTCGGTAGCGCGCCAGGCTCGTAATCTGTACTTCCCAGGTTCGAGTCCCAGCTGGGTCAGCGTTGAGATTTATCTCCGCAAAATTCCCCGCCCTGTCCACGGTCAGTAGGGGACACCGATGGGCTTGAAAAGGCCGCCGTCCGTTGGATGGGACGTTAAGCCGTGACTCCGTGTGCGGGAGAGAGCCATATCCTGTGCACGTTAAAGAACACGCTGGATGGCCTTGACGGGAGGCTACCATCTGTCTCCCAACAGCTGTTCCAGTGGGTCCCCTCCCCCAACCTTCCCTGAGCCTTCGGGGTCCATGTGACCTGGCCATTTAGCCCATAGTGTGCAAAAAAGTGCCGCTCAGAGGTAAAACAACCCAACCCTCTTTGTCCATTCCAACAAACGGTCTTGTTCAGATTTACCTGCTTGGATTATAACTTTCAGCAGCTTTCAATCAATACACGAACAAGTCCTTACGAAAGTATAATATAGATGATAACACGAAGAGCTGGGTTGTTTTACCCCTGAGCGGCGTTTTTTTTTTTCTTTTGCACACAACGGCCAAAATGGCCAGGTCAGAAGAACCCTAGGACTCAGAGAAGGTTGGGTACCCACTGGACAGCTGTTAGGAGATGGTAGCATCCCGTCAAGACCATTCCAGCGCGTTCTTTAACGTGCACAGGGTATGGTTCTCCTTCACGCAGGACCACGGTTTTACATGCCATCAGTCGGACGGCGGTCTTTCCAAGCCCGTTGGTGTCCTCTTTCTCAACAAAGGCAGGGTTCGGAATCGAACATGGGACTGAAGATTACGAGCCTGGCGGGCTACCGACTGATAATAATCATGGAGATAACTAAAGCGTATATGATTTTAGGATATGGTTAGTACAATGAGAATGTCCCCTTTGGTGTCATATGCATCAGATGACAGAACCTTTGAAAGCATTAAAGAGTGTGTGAATATTAAAATCCCGAATCTTTTAAACCTTATCGATAGTTCAGTTGTCACTTCCCTACTTTTGAACTTCCAAAGACAAAGGAAAGGCTGCGAAGAACCGCTGATTTTGGAATCAAGGATGCTTAATGTTCTCTTGTTAAATACCAGTTTTGCAGTAGGTGCTGAGAAAAAAACGGAGGACATAATACGTACATTTTTCGTACATTTTGTGTACATTAAACTACTCAAAATGTACGAAATTAAATTTATTCAATGTGTTGTTGTTGAGTTCGGTTGATTTTCCACTGAGCGGCATTTTTTTTTTTTTTGCGTACAATGGGCTAAATGTCCAGGTCACAAGGACCCCAAGGGATCAAGCGGCGAGCGGAAAAGGGTTGAGTTGGGTTGTTTTTACCTCTGAGCGGCACTTTTTTGCACACCATGGGCTAAATGGCCAGGTCACATTGACCCCGAAGGCTCAGAGAAGGTTGGGGACCCACTGGAATAGCTGTTGGGAGACAGATGGTAGCCTCCCGTCAAGGCCATCCAGCGTGTTCTTTAACGTGCACAGAGTATGTCTCTCCCGTACACGGGGCCCCGGCTTAACGTCCCATCCGACGGACGGCGGCCTTTCCAAGCCCATCGGTGTCCCCTACTGACCGTGGGCAGGGCGGGGAATTTTGCGGAGATAAATCTCAGCGCTGACCCAGCTGGGACTCGAACCTGGGAACTACAGATTACGAGCCTGGCAGAAAAGGGAACCACTTTATAGAGGCCAATTGTCAAGGCCATCCAGTGTGTTTAACGTGCTAAGCTATACTTCTCTTTCAAATTCAACTTCGACGGAAGGCATCATTTCCAAATTCCTCTTTTGTCTTTCCCCCTCCTCAGTGAGGAAGAGCAAGAGTTATCGGGGAAAATCTTCTCACAGAGCAGAGAGAATTCTGGGTAGGATGAATGGAAACAATGCTTCTTGGGAACCAGAGAGGAAGTCGGAAAGATTCTCCTTCTGCTCACTGCTTCAACATCGGATTTTAAAGTCAAGTGAAATGGAGATACAGTTCTTCATTTTTCCCAAACGTCGTGAACAGCTGCATCAGTGACGTCGAGGGATATGAACCTAAAGAAGCTCAACCCGATGGATGGACGAGGACGCCTTCGAAAACCTGCTCCCAGTCAGGGGTGGGTAGGACAAGCGAACACTACGTGCTCGGAAACGCAGAGGTAGAGTGCATGAGAAAAACGCTCTTCATCAAAGAGAGCGAGGTCATCCGAAGGTCACGGGTGACGAGAAACCCGTCGCTACCGTTTTGGGCGTTGGTGACGACGCCTTCGTCTTCTTCTTCTCCTCCTCGACAGAAATCCCGCTTCTTCCATCTCGACTTCTCCTCTGCTATCTGAGCCACTTATCACAGAGAAGGGCGCTCGTTGATGCAACAGCGGCTTTGCCTGAATTGAGTCGCTGTCGGGGAATTTATCGCGAGCATTATTCACGTTACCTCACGGAGTCCTTTGGAGGGGAGGGATTCAACTGGTGGCAGGTAGTTGTGGATGACATTTTATGGGGCTTTTCTTTATATACGTTTCGTTGCTGCATAGTTCATGCATCACTGGTTCAAAACGGCCGGTAGTTGGGTTATTTTACCTCTGAGCGGCACTTTTTTGCACAGCATGGGCTAAATGGTCAGGTCACATGGACCCCGAAGGCTCAGAGAAGGTTGGAAGAGGGGACCCACTGAAACAGCTGTTGGGAGACAGATGGTAGCTTCCCGTCAAGGCCATCCAACGTGTTCTTTAATGTGCACAGGGTATGACTCTCCCGCACACGGGGCCACGGCTTAACGTCCCATCCGACGGAAGGCGGCCTTTCCAAACCCATCGGTGTCCCCTACTGACCGTGGGCAGGGCGGGGAAATTTGCGGAGATAAATCTCGATCCTGGCACAGGCGGGACTCGAACCTGGGAACTGCAGATTACGAGCCTGGCGCGCTACCGACTAAAAGTAAGATTCAGAAGCGTGATAACAACCCAAAGGAAGCCCATTGTTAATGAATTTTTAATTTGATTTTCTTAAGTTTTTGCAAATTTTCAAATTATCATTTTTTTTTTCATTTAAGGGAAAAGACTCCCTTAGACAAAGAACAGAGATCACCTTGAAACTCTATTGAGCTTGTCCTGGTTTCGCATGCACCACATACACAAGTATAGTCGCTCAAAAAAATATCCGAACGCTATGGTTGATTTCAGAATTCAGAAAAAGCATCTGGCAATGATTTTTTTTTCTTTAAATTAGTGATCTGGCAACCTTCGTGTCACGTGACACAAACTGTAGCACAGAGTTTGACTGCTACGTCAGTTGGTATGGGTTAGATTTCCGCCAATATCATGGATTTTTTTTTTCTTTTATCTTCATGTCGCATACACTAGGATTCAAAAATTAAGGGGGGCAGGGGTGCTCAGTCGGTAGCGCGCCAGGCTCGTAATCTGTAGTTCCCAGGTTCGAGTCCCAGCTGGATCAGCGTTGAGATTTATCTCCGCAAAATTCCCCGCCCTGCCCACGGTCAGTAGGAGACACCGATGGGCTTGGAAAGGCCGCCGTCCGTCTGATGGGACGTTAAGCCGTGGCCCTGTGTGCGGGAGAGCCATACCCTGTGCACGTTAAAGAACACGCTGGATGGCCTTGACGGGAGGCTACCATCTGTCTCCTAACAGCTGTTCCAGTGGGTCCCCTCCCCCAACCTTCTCTGAGCCTTTGGGGCCCTTGTGACCTGGCCATTTAGCCCATTGTGTGCAAAAAAGTGCCGCTCAGAGGTAAAACAACCCATCCCAATTCAAAAATTAAGGTATCCCCATGTTAAATCAATGGGAAGGAACCTCGGAAATTTTATAACTTCAAAAGCAAAGTTTTCGTGGGAAAATATGCTGGAAATGAACTAAAGATTCTAGATTTTTTTTCGCTATTAGTTTTTATTAGTTTAAAGAGTTTTTTAAGAGAGAAAACAATTGACGAATAGTGAAAGAATTTGCCTAAAATTTTGATATTTTATTAAATAGTTTGAATATCACTTATTAAATTTTAATTGAATTCTGATGTAAATTGTTGTGACTGGCATTTCTGATTTTATATAGTCTAACTATAATAATTATTTAAATTCTGAACTAATACTGCTGAAAATCAAGATTTATAAGGATTTAATTGGAATCTTTAATTTATTTTTCAGTCACGTTTTCCCATAAAAATCATTTAAGAAGTTGTGATGTTCTAATTTATCTCACCATTGAATATAATTTGACCAGAAATGTTAGTGATTATTCTTATTTGAATTGATAAAGTCTGTATTATGACAGAAAAAATAGTATATTGGGAGTTTTTTATTTTTTTATTCTTTCAATACACAAAAATATTATCATTATGTTAGTCCACTTTTTTGAATTGTTAAACGACTAACATGAACCGTGTTCTAAAATCTACTTAGTATGTATCCACAGTCAAAATCCATATTGATAATAGTCGTAATTTCGGACGAAAGAACGCGTGGAGTCCAAAATTTCTGGTTGCGTTTGGGTTGTTTTACCTCTGAGCGGCACTTTTTTGCACACCATGGGCTAAATGGCCAGGTCACATGGACCCCGAAGGCTCAGAGAAGGTTGGGGGAGGGGACCCACTGGAACAGCTGTTGGGAGACAGATGGTAGCCTCCCGTCAAGGCCATCCAGCGTGTTCTTTAACGTGCACTGGGTATGGCTCTCCCGCACACGGAACCACGTCTAAACGTCCCATCCGACGGACGGCGGCCTTTCCAAGCCCATCGGTGTCTCCTACTGACCGTGGGCAGGGCGGGAATTTTGCGGAGATAAATCTCAACGCTGACCCAGCTGGGACTCGAACCTGGGAACTAACAGATTACGAGCCTGGCGCGCTACCGACTGAGCCACCCCCGCCCCACCTTTAACGGTGTCAATGAACTTATCGGTGGGTAGAGTTGTCAATGAAGATACCTTTCGCTCCCATACTTTGGGAGTGTTTTTAACTAGTAATAAATATTGAATATCACTACAAACGTTATGTGACATTCGGAGGAATAAATTTATGTTTTTAGAAGTTTTTTCTGCATTTTATAAGGTTAGAATCGCAACTGAACTTGGGTTGAGAATTTTCTCCCCTTGCGCTCTCGGTGAGAAAGAGGGACACCTTTGAATGATGAACTTGGAAAGGCCGCCGTCCATTGGATGGGATGTTAAGCCATGAGTCCGTGTGCAAGACATCCATATTTTCTTTACGTTAAGGAACATGCTGGTTGACATTTTCGGACTGTCTCCGAGCAGCTGTTCAATGAGTCTTATTCTCAAATTTTCTCTAAGCATTTAGGGGTCCTTGTCAACTGGCCATTTAGTCCATTGTGTGTAAAAAGAAAATGTCCCATTCAGTGTCCAGCATATTCAAGGCATCCCCACAGCGATTATTGATAAAACGCGATACTTGTCCGGATTGGCTTCCATCAGATGATTTCCGACAGGACTGAAAACCCTTCCGCAAAATTCCCGCCCTGCCCACGGTCAGTAGGGGACACCGATGGGCTTGGAAAGGCCGCCGTCCGTCGGATGGGACGTTAAGCCGTGACCCCGTGTGCGGAAGAGCCATACCCTGTGCACGTTAAAGAACACGCTGGATGGCCTTGACGGGAGGCTACCATCTGTCTCCCAACAGCTGTTGCAGTGGGTCCCCTCCCACAACCTTCTCTGAGCCTTCGGGGTCCATGTGACCTGGCCATTTAGCTCATGGTGTGCAAAAAAGTGCCGCTCAGAGGTAAAACAACCCAACCCAATTGAAAACCCTGAATTGAGATTGTTATGCCCGATCATAATGTATTCCAGGTGATACCTCTTTCAGGTGCTGCGAATCAAGAGACATGGAAACCCATAAAAAGAATCGCATCCCACCTGAGCCAGGATTGAGATTTATCTCCGCAAAACTCCCCGCCCTCCCCTCGTTCGGTAAGGTACAGTCGCTCAAAAAAGTATCCGAACACTTTTTCTGAATTCTGTAATCAACCATGGTGTTCGGATACTTTTTTGAGCGACTGTAGGTGATCATATTATTTTGATACTAGATCGTGTGGGCTCACTCACGGAAATATTGAGCGTGTGCAGTTATCGTTCACAGCAAACTGGAGCGTGTGCAGTAACTGCACACGCTCCAGTTTGCTGTGAACGGTAACTGGAGCGTGTACAGCTGCTGTACGCGCTCCAGATATTTTTCCTGAATTCTGTAATCACGTGACACGAAGGTTGCCAGATCACTAATTTCTAAAAAAATCGCTGCCAGATATTTTTTCTCAATTCTGTAATCAACCCTAGTGTTCGGATACTTTTTTGAGCGACTGTACAAAAATCTGTTTCAAGCTTAGGTGTTTACTTTTTTTAGTTTTATTTGTTGAATACGGTGACCAGCATCATGCTTCACCTACTGAACTCGAAGGTCATAAATCAAAGAGAAAATTCATCGTTTGGCAGTTTGGAAAGCCTTGACATGTTCAAATGTAAGTCTTTTTTTTGTTTTACAGATGTTTCAACCAAGCGCTTCGCTGATGATTGATAACCATCTTCCATTGTTTTAGTGACATCATCGGACTTTCACAGCAAATGGGCCAAATGAAAAAATAAAAACCTTCAAAACTCAGAAACGACATTCCTCTCTTGAAAATAACAAACGTAATATACATATGATGCGTGATTCTCAAAACGCACATTTTGCATTTTTAGCTGAGGTAAAATTGCACGTGATTCTGCTGTGCACAAAAACGTCTTTCATTTGCTTAGTGAGAAAAACCATTCTTGTTAAATTATCACCGCAGGAAAGCGCGATTTCTGCAAGACACTGGCACGCAGAGGTCAACAGGGAAGTACGGGGGTAGGGCATGGGCGTCCGTAGAGGGGGGTAAACGGGGCACTTGCCCCCCCCCCCCCCCTGGTATCGAAAATAATTCCACAAATATATAATCGTAAAAAAAGCGATTATATATTTGTGGAATTTATATTTATATTGTTACGATTATAATTGTGAAATTTATATTATATTGTTACGATTATAATTGTGAAATTTATATTATATTGTTACGATTATAATTTGTGGAATAAGTAAAAAATTCCACAACTTATAATCGTAACAATTTAAACATAATTAATTTATACACATTATGTATGTGTTTTTGTATTGATGCAATATTGTATTCTATAATCTATAAAAAATAATAAATAAATACCCCTCAAGCAGCTGCTTGCCACAGAGGTCTGACAGGTTGTGAAAAAAAAACCTAAAAAATTAAATAATTAAATAAAAATTTATTGATGTAATTATTTGTCTCCAAGCTTGCCCCCCCCCCCCCCCACCTTCCTGGAAAATTTTCTGCGGACCCTCATGGTATAGGGAGTACTAAAATAAAAGCTGGATGGTACACGCATTAACTATAGAATCGTCAAAAGCATCCAATCTTAAATAAAAGTTCGGAATTTAAACATAAAAGATAACGTAAATTGCAACTTTGGAAACTATGAGACTGCACATTGAAGCTTTCGATAGTTCTCACAGATCACTGGTTGCTTGACACGTGAATGATACGTCACTGATTATGAGAATGACTATGATCACTGACTGTGTGTGATCTATGAGATTTGTCGAATCTTAGGCACCCAATTATTATTCATGTTACGTCTCTGACAGATAAGAGAATAAATATAAATGATATCATCTATTCCTATTCCCCAAGTAGTTTCCTTACGAATAAGGGGCGGGAGTGGCTCAGTCGGTAGCCCGCCAGGCTCGTAATCTGTAGTTCCTAGGTTCGAGTCCCAGCTAGGTCAGCGTTGAGATTTATCTCCGCAAAATTCCCCGCCCTGCCCGCGGTCAGTAGGGGACACCGATGTTCTTGGAAAGGCCGCCGTCCGTCGGTTGGGACGTTAAGCCGTGGCCCCGTGTGCGGGAGAGAGCCATATCCTGTACACGTTAAAGAACACGCTGGATGGCCTTGACGGGAGGCTACCATCTGTCTCCCAACAGCTGCTCCAGTGGGTCCCCTCCCCCAACCTTCTTCTGAGCCATCGGGGTCCATGTGACCTGGCCATTTAGCCCATGGTGTGCAAAAAAAGTGCCGCTCAGAGGTAAAACAACCCAAACTTACGAATAAATAAAAAAATTAAATTCTGATAACAAATATATTTATAATAAATTAAGGGTGCTTAATTTTTAAAGGGTGTGAAATGAGAGTCAAAGAGGACAAATAGCAACACTGACAATTAGCAAGATCCGGTCTTTTTTATTTCCACTGCTTAATGACCTCCAAAATCGTATTGAGACTCCAAACTCTTTAAATTTTACTGAATAGTAAAGATCTGATGAAAGCAGGGCACCTAGTTTGTAACTGGCAAATTAGCAACCCAAGCCATCATTTTTTTAACGCTATAGGATTATTCGTAGTCTTTATCTGAAGAGTAGCCGTCCCGTGGCCGAGTGGTTAGCGCGTTGGCTACTGATCTACGGAACCTGGGTTCGAGCCCCGGGTAACTCATGGATGTTCGTGTTGTTTTCTGCTGAGGTCCTGCCATCCTCACAGACCTTCTACTATGACATATAAACTGACAGGCTCCTGTTAGACCTCTGTGGCAAGCAGCTGCTTGAGGGGGTATTTGTTTATTTATATCTGAAGATTCAAACTGTTAACACTGTTTTAACGCTTTCAGGACCATAAGGTTTCTAAGAGTAAATATTAGTATGTAACTGTTTATTTTAGTTTGTTTAGACGTAAAATAAATAAAAATCACAAGAAAAATACATAACAATGTGTAGCTTTTTTGAAATTTTATGGGAAATATTTTTCCCAATGGACTATAAAGGTAACAAAAATTATAGTTAGGCTTATTATGCAATGTCTTCTATTTATTGGTTTATTAGAACAAAATGTTACCTAAAATAATACAAAATTATGAAATAAAAATACTATAAAAAATGATGTGCTAATTATGATATTCTGCGAAGCAATTTCTTTTGGTAGTGAGGCAAAGATGGACATTGCACATAGTACATATATTATGCGTCCTGACAGTTTTTTTTTTTTTCTAAACGTTCCCGTTTACGTAATTGCGTTCGGCATACGTTCTATTTTGACATTCTGTATAAAAAATGCAGATAAGGATATAATTAAATACGACAATCACCAATTTTAAAATGGGAAAAATGTTTCCCTTAGTCGTGAAAGGGTTAAGCAAAATATTTCAGTCAGAAAATATTTTCCATGATGCCACAAGCAAATTTTGGGAGTATAACCCTGGAAAAAAGGTGATGGATTAAAAAAATCGATATAAGTGCAATATCTTTTATTTATTGCTGATTAACTATATAATCGCACGTGATACATAAGTGAATGTCTTAAAAACTGTTAAATATAGACAAAAAAAATCGTTTCTTAAATCTTAATGTTCTAATTTTTTTACCGTATTAGAATTTTGTGAGGGAGAAACACGGGACCAAGACCCTGGATACGTGCAGGTGATCGACTGACAGTAGAAACTAAAAAAAAAAACATGTTTTTTTTTTAATTAGGCTTTTTTTTTTCCTAAATCCAATGAAACTAAAAAAGAACACAATCTTCAGGGCAAATTTACGATTTTGTTATTAAGTGCAAAGAGGTTGGGTTGTTTCACCTCTGAGCGGCACTTTTTTGCACACCATGGGCTAAATGGCCAGGTCACATGGACCCCGAAGGCTCAGAGAAGGTTGGGGGAGGGGACCCACTGGAACAGCTGTTGGGAGACAGATGGTAACCTCCCGTCAAGGCCATCCAGCGTGTTCTTTAACGTTCACAGGGTATGGCTCTCCCACACACGGGGCCACGGCTTAACGACCCATCCGACGGACGGCGGTCTTTCCAAGCCCATCGGTGTCCCCTACTGACCGTGGGCAAGGCGGGGAATTTTGCGGAGATAAATCTCAACGCTGACCCAGCTGGGACTCGAACCTGGGAACTACAGATTACGAGCCTGGTGCGCTACCGACTGAGCCACCCCGGCCCCAAGTGCAAAGAGAGAATGATTTTAAGAATCAGGACAAGAGATACGGTCACTCCAGGATAGTCGAAATTTTGTGGATTTTAAGAATCAGGACAAGAGATACGGTCACTCCAGGATAGTCGAAATTTTGTGGATTTTTAGCATCGATTTGCCAAAAATAAGTCTTTTTTTTAAATAAATAATGATCGTTCGTTGTTTCAGTGTCATCATCGGACTTTCACCGTAATGGGCCAAAGAAAATGAACACTTCAAAACTCAGAAACAGAATTTCTGTCTCCGAAATAATAAACTTAATATATATATGATTCGTAATTCCTAAAATACTTTTCATACATACGTATCATTCACGATCCCTCACATGCATTTCGCAAATCATTTGTGATAAGTAATGTCATTTTTTCCTGTGCTTGAAACTCTACGGTCTACTCATAGTACTACTACAAACTCTGAGAGTGTGGAATTCCTTTAAAAAAATAACAGTCTGCTAAAAATCATTTAAGTCAAACGATACGATACCTTGAAGACTTCAAGTAAAATTTCGAAACTAGACTCATTGTCGAATTCAGACAATCATTAGATTGTTATGAATGATGTCCCAAAACTTACGACTGTCAGGTGAATGTGACCTCCCCGTCCAAAACCGCCCTGTACCCGAAAACGTCCCTCACCACAGAAGGGCCCCTGGTTTTACACTGATAAGAAGAGGCGCTCACATTCCACGCTCTTTACCACAACCTCACGCAAATCCCATAAATTGAGGTTTATTCTCCCTCGAACGCTTGTTTTTCTGTTCCGAGTGAATGCATCTGACCTGCTCTGGGCATTGGACTTCATTAAGCCGCTATTTAAAGCTCTGCGGTGAGTTACTTTAGGGACGGATGAATTATATTTCGTTAGTATGGGAGTGTGCAGAGAGAGACTCCGTTGGTTTGGCCATGTTGCCCGTATGAATAATTATAGATTGGCGAATAGGGTTATGAACAGTGTGTCTAGAGGCCTCAGAAGGAAGGGGAGACCTAGGATGCGGTGGGCAGACAATGTCAAACAGGACCTTGTTAGAATTGGTGTGCAGTGGCCAGATGCAGTAGATGTAGCTCAGGACAGACTTGCTTGGAGAACTAAATTGCACGGTCTGGTTGGACCTCCGTAGCCCATGGCTGCTTGAGGATCATGATGAGTATGGATATCGGTACTGGATTGTTTTATGCCAATGAGGGAGGTTTTTTTTTTGGAGGGAAAAAGACGAAACGTCGAGGTTATGGGGTTCCCAAGTCCGAAGGAGCTTTCCGAACATGGTTCGAATCTCTTGTAAATGGACCACGGTGTAATGATCCTTTAAACAGATGACGGCTGCCGCTAGTCCACAATGATTTGTTTGAAAATGGATTCAGATACTGAGGGGAGGAGAGAGAATAAAATTCTAGTTTCGTGGAGCCAATGGCCAATTCTACTTAAAAGTGTTCTCTTGTACAGTCGCTCGAAAAAATATCCGAACACTATGGCTGATTACAGAATTCAGAAAAAATATCTGGCAACGATTTTTTTAGAAATTAGTGATCTGGCAACCTTCGTGTCACGTGACACGAAGGTTGCCAGATCACTAATTTCTATAAAAATCGTTGCCAGATATTTTTTCTGAATTCTCTAATCAACCATAGTGTTCGGATACTTTTTCGAGCGACTGTACATGCTGCAGCCTATCTCTTCTTTAGTTCCTCAGTTGCTGCTCTTATTTTGACTTTCAAATGATCCAGGTCTCGAATTTTGTGCTTATGAACATAATTACAAAACCCACAAATAAAAAATCAAGGGGTGTCAAATCAAGGATCTTTGGTAGCCATAGATTCGGCCCTCCCTGCCAATCCATCTGTCATGAAATGTTGCCCTTATAACTTCCTTAACTTAACTTCTGTTGAGAAATGTGGTTGTGCGTCGTCTTGTGAATGGTCGCCCATGAATTTGTTTGAGTAAGGGAATGTCAGATGGTACAATATTCAATGTAATGCCGTTTGTGTACAGTGGGAACAGTGCTTCCTTAAATCCAACCATTATTTGTACATCACCCTGTATTCAAATTTTTTGCGTTGACTCTTTTACCGCATGGGGCGGGGGTGACTCAGTCGGTAGCGCGCCAGGCTCGTAATCTGTAGTTCCCGGGTTCGAGACCCAGCTGGGTCAGCGTTGAGATTTATCTCCGCAAAATTTCCCCGCCCTGCCCACGGTCAGTAGGGGACACCGATGGGCTTGAAAAGGTCGCCGTCCGTCGGATGGGACGTTAAGCCGTGGTCCGTGTGCGGGAGAGCCATACCCTGTGCACGTTAAAGAACACACTAGATGGCCTTGACGGGAGGCTACCATCTGTCTCCCAACAGCTATTCCAGTGGGTCCCCTCCCCCAACCTTCTCTGAGCCTTCGGGGTCCATGTGACCTGGCCATTTAGCCCATGGTGTGCAAAAAAGTGCCACTCAGAGGTAAAACAACCCAACTCTTTTACCACACGACTGAAAAAATGGATTTTTTGAATTAATTAACACGATAAATTCTTTT
This sequence comes from Ryuthela nishihirai, assembly GCA_038380435.1. Lineage (NCBI taxonomy): Eukaryota > Metazoa > Arthropoda > Arachnida > Araneae > Heptathelidae > Ryuthela > Ryuthela nishihirai. The sequence goes on along the minus strand of JAWZYU010000016.1, from coordinate 12,960,857 downwards.
GGCGATGTCTCTGTTGATGAAGTTTCATTAATTTCCAACTATCGCCCTAACAATTGAATCTAATTCTTATGTAGCGAATGTTTGTCAACTATCAAAAATATCTCGAATTTTTTCAGTATTTAGAGAACAACTCACTTGTAATGTCATCTCTTTGGCGACATTCTAACGAAATAAAGAGAGCTACCAAACTTTAAAAAAGTAATTCCTTCAGTCTCAGAAGAGCTGTCAAAACATCAACTGCACAATCTCAAAGTTTCTCCGCTGATAATTATAGAGTTTTCTTTTATTGCTATTATTTGTTTATATTCATTCGTGGTATAGATTTTGCAAATAGTTTATTTATATCTGACCCGCAAAGCTATAAACTTAAATTCAAGATTAGTGAATAGAAATATGTTCGAACTCAAATTTCTGATCCTGAAATGAGTGAGACCGTGATCAAATAATTTATTATATTATAAATTAATTGAAACTTAAAAATTATGAGTATTATTTCAAATCATATTATATAAATAAATAAATATCCCCTCAAGCAGCTGCTTGCCACAGAAGTCTGATAGGAACCTGTCAGTTTATATGCCATAGTAGGTCTATGAGGATGGCGGGGGATAAAATAATTATATTTTAGAAGCTTTTGGAAATAATATTTTCAATATTCGTCATATTCTTTTACTTTTTTAAATCGGCCGTTTAAATATTCCAACTTTCATAACCTCTTTAAATACTGACCGATTTTTTTTATTTATTTACAGTGTATACAGACTAGATTTTGCAAGTTTTTATTTCATTTCAAATAACCCTTTAAGAGCTGCTTGTTGTAGAGATTTGACAGGAGAAAAACCGAACTTAAAAGTATGTTGTAGTTTTTTGCCGAACACATGATAAATATTTTCTCAAAAAAATATCTTAAACGACTGCAACGTTCGTTTTTTTTTTGTACATGTGTTACCGCTGAAGTGCAGAAATCAGTTATTCTACAGATTATCTAGGTATTGTGCAGATTAACTAGGGTGATCCGTTAACGTGCGGAAAATTGTTTCATTTCTCAAATTACCTAGGTAATCTGCAAATTACCTGGATAATCTGCACATTACCTACTAGGCACTCGTTAAAGTGAAAATAAGATCTTTGCTGGAACAACAGGAACGTTTCTGTACGCTTAAATTAACATAATGTTATTTATCTAGTGTCCGAGAGTAGAGTTGAAACCAGGGTCATCCCTCTGTCAACATGAATCAGTCGTCCGAATTATAAAAAACGCCCCCAAAATGAGCAGGCCAAGTGAGAACGAATCATTTTAGTGATTCGTTATCAAGAATGAATCACTTTACCGATTCGTTCTCACTTGGCCTCCGCTCATCAGGGGCGTTTTTTATAATGCGGACGAGTGAATCACGTGACACGAAGATTCATATTCAAGAGATTCACCACTATGAGAGAAACAAACTTTTGAACTTTAACGATACGGAAGCCGTTAATGTGCACATTACCTAGGTAAAATGCGGAAAACTCTTGATTCCGCACGTTAACGGAGCAAATCAGTTAATCTGCAGATTAGCTAGGTAATGTGCACATTAACGGCTTTCGAGCTTTAGCGGTAACATATGCATAAAACCATGTAATATGCATATGCAAATATTCCCTCGAAACGATTAAGGAAACAAAATTGAATGCAATTTTACAGGAATATAACAAGAGTTAATTTCTAAAAAGATATGTGCATAATGATTTTGAACACAGCTTAAAATTTAAAATAATACTCCAAGTAAAAACTGAATTTTGTGTAACAGAGTTCATCTATTTCTGCAGATTTGCGAAACACCTTCTTTATGTTCATGAAACACAGGCTAAGGATAATGAGAGAATATTCCTCAAAAAGGTTTCTCTCATGAAATTCGAAACTAGAGGAATTTTCATTTAACAACCGGTTAAATTCAGAGTCTCATCAGATTCCTAGATTACATAAGTGAGCTCGAGACATTCGTATGCAAAGCAGTTAATGACAAACAAAAATTTTACCGTGCACAGAAATGAGAATAAAAAGCACTTAAATTTACTCGTGTTATTTGACGAGCGACATTCTTTAGTAAGACAATTTCTGATCTAAACGAAATATTAGAACGCTTGCCCTGATAGAAATAATAAAATCCATAAGATACTCCAACCTATTCCGAGACTGAGAAACTACAATTTGTTTTTTAGCTGTAGATAATGAGATTTATTTCCCTGCGTTTACTTACGTCAGAAGGCAGAAGTAAACGAATGATTATCGGTTTCTGAGAATTTTGAGCGTGAAGACCCATTTTCCAATATTTTAACCAGGCCTATAGGTTGGGTTGTTTTACCTCTGAACGGCACTTTTTTGCACACCATGGGCTAAATGTCCAGGTCACATGGACCCCGAAGGCTCAGAGAAGGTTGGGGGAGGGGACCCACTGGAACAGATGTTGGAAGACAGATGGTAGCCTCCCGTCAAGGCCATCCAGCGTGTTCTTTAACGTGCACAGAGTATGGCTCTTACACACACGGGAACACGGCTTAACGTCCCATCCGACGGACGGTGGCCTTTCCAAGCCCATCGGTGTCCCCTACTGACCGTGGGCAGGGCTGGGAATTTTACGGAGATAAATCTCAACGCTGACCCAGCTGGGACTCGAACCTGAGAACTACAGATTACGAGCCTGGCGCGCTACCGACTGAGCCACCCCCGCCCCTACAGAGCAAAGGAATCCGGGTTCAACTCCCAGGTAAAGGTGTGAATATTTCTATTGTAATTCTTTTGTGGTCTAGAGTAGGGGTTCTCAACGTGGAGTAGGCGGTAAAATTTTTTGGGGTTCGCCGTGAGATTTCAAAAGTCGCTAGATATATGTTATATATATGTTTTATTTTATTTTCATTGTTATACTAAAACTATGGTTTTATCTATCTATGCACGGGGTACACAAGTTACATACACATTTCCAGGGGGTACGTGAAGCATAAAAGGTTGAGAACCACTGCTCTACGGCATATTATCGACTGCTGTCAGATCTCGTGGCATGTTCCTGAGATCATATCTTTCATTCGTTTTTTTAAAGTCTTTTTTCGTTAATAATTCTTGATATGTTAGTTTGAAACAACGCCGTTTTTTTTTTAAGGTATACTACGAACTAAAACGAATATCAACCAAGGAAAAGCCATCTGAGTTTCCAAAGACTTTTATTTTCCATTAAGCAATATATAGAAGTTATTTAACAAGTGAACAGCACTTTTTTTATACACAATGGGATAAGTTACCAAGTCACAAAGACTCCAAGACTCAGAGATGGTTTGGGAAGGCCCTGAACTCAGGACAGTGCATGTGTCGGAGGGGAGAGGGGTTAGCGGAGAGACTCTCAGCGCAAGCGCAGTAGGAAGGAAGGAACACAAAAATTCGAGAACAATCAAAGCAAGTTTGCTCAGGCAACGAAAAGATAAACATTAATTTCGAAAGAAAAAAACAGATCCACAAGACATGAAAAAGAGAACAATAGTCTCTAATCTCGTCTTAAAAAAAACAACAGACAGACGTTTCCAATCACTACAACCCCCTCTCTTTGTCTACTTCTTACTCCCTCCCCCCCCTTTCACGCCATGCACACTTCGCTTTCACCGATTCTCTCCCCCCCTCCTCATTGTTTCCAGATCGACGATCACCTCAGTTGACATCAGCGAATGTTTCCTAGCAACGAGACGGCAAAAGAAACGCACCCAGCACGAGACTGCAGTTCACGATGGAGATTGGCATCAAGAGAGAAGATTGGCGGAGGATGCTCACGTGCTGGGATGCAGCGTTGGGAGGTGGAGCTTCGAGCATCTGCAACCAACCGTATCAAATATGTACCCGAAGTAATCTCTGAGTGGCCATCTCCAATCAGCCTGCTCCTCGTGCGGGGACACGCCATTGCCCGATGCGCAACAGGTTACTTAATACATCATCATAATGATTCGCTCGTTACAGTCGCCACATCTCGCAGTCACGTGGGGATGGTTGTTGCGCTATAATGGAGTGTTTATGGGCTCGTGAGAAGGCCACGCTTCAGATGCTGGGTTAATTATTTAAGGGACACATGCTTGCCTGGTCTGCTGAACACAAAGTCACGTGTTGATATTCGGAAGAGTTCCACTTTCTCCACGGTTCAGGGATGAGCTAATGCAATTAAAAAGAAATTATTTAAATGGAGAGATCGAAATCTGAGAGAAAATTTTAATGAGAAAAGGGGTGGGGAGAGAAATCGCGAATTGGAGAGTGTTTTTCTGGAGAAAAACTGGTTTTTGCACGTTCTGTTCTTCTATCACGTTCTCTGTTGTTACAAAATAATCGATCCTCATCTTCCCCGATTGTCGAATTTATCAGCAGCTGTTGGCTAAGCTCTCGGAAGTAGTTTGGTGAAGACACACGCTGAAAAAAGGCATTGTTCCCTCTTTCGTCGAAAATTATGAAAAAAATCAATCAAAAAGTTTTACGAAACGTGATGAAATCAATATTTTAAAATGAATATGTTTTGTATGAATGTTTTAGGTATTTTTCTTTAATTTGATATTTAGGAAAATTTCCCGTTATTTCGCTGATTGCTTTCATTAAAGACCATAAAATCTTTTACCGTACAAAGATATTTCAAAAAATAAATACCCCCTCAAGCAGCTGCTTGCCACAGAGGTCTGACAGGAGCCTGTCAGTTTATATGCCACAGTAGGAGATCTGAGAGGATGGCAGGACCTCAGCAGAAAAACGACACACACATCCATGCCTAATCCGGGGCTCGAACCCAGGTCCCTTAGATCAGTAGCCAAGCGTGCTAACCACTCGGCAAAAGTAGTTAAAATTAAGTTCTTCACAAAACAAAGTTTAATTAACATCAACTCTGTTCTGAAAGTTTCTATGCGAAGAGAATTGATGTTTGAGAAAATCCACTGCGATGACTAGCAAATGAAAACCTTTGATTAGTGAAGTTTCCACCGAAGAAGTTTCCTGATATTTTCCTCAACCGATATCTCCTCCCTGCAAAAATTTACATAAAAATAGAATCTTTATTCAGAAAGGAAATGAGAAATAATTATTTGAAACAAGAACTATTTGAACAACCATGAACAAATAAATTATTCTTTGCAATTTCAAAAAAAAATTATAAGTTAATTTTAATGCAATGTATTCTGCAAACATAAGAAAATTGCATTCCTGCATTAAAAGGCATTCTGTATTTTCAATAATAATTAAAATTTTAATTTATACTTCAATAAACAATTCACTTTTTTTTAATACAATCCAAACTGTTATTGACGTTCAATTATTGAAACATTTTAGGAATAACTGACTTCCTCAATTTGAAAAAATATTAAATATAAACCCAACAATGGCATGCCTGTAATGCATCTGTGGGTTGGGTTGTTTTACCTCTGAGCGGCACTTTTTTGCACACATGGACTAAATGGCCAGGTCACAAGGACCCCGAAGGCTCAGAGAAGGTTGGGGGAGGAGACCCACTGGAACAGCTGTTGGGAGACAGATGGTAGCCTCCCGTCAAGGCCATCCAGCGTGTTCTTTAACGTGCACAGGGTATGGCTTTCCCGCACACGGGGCCACGGCTTAACGCCCCATCCGACGGACGGCGGCCTTTCCAAGCCCATCGGTGTCCCCTACTGACCGTGGGCAGGGTGGGGGATTTTGCGGAGATAAATCTCAACGCTGACCCAGCTGGGACTCGAACCTGGGAACTACAGATTACGAGCCTGGCGCGCTACCGACTGAGCAACCCCCTTCCCCTTGTCTAGGGTAATCAAAATGGTTACAAGTTTGAAGCGTAAGGCACCTTTCTGTAGCAAAGTTGATTGGCGCTCTGGGCTCGAAAGACCACAAAGCGTTCGTATTCTGACTCTATAAGCTCTTCCATTGAAGCCAAGATACTTGTAACTGCTTTAGGGTAGATCACACCATTAGGTTCGTTCTGCACATGATCCAGTGATCCACCAATCCTAAAAGGAGAAAAGATAAACCTTATTGAAATGGAGTCGGAAAAGGTTCAGAGGAAAATTTGCAGAGGTAGTGACCCCGCCAAAATGATTCACAGCAAGTGATTGGCAGATGTCTTTAGGATGAAGGAATAGAGCTTGGCACTGATTGAGGAGTAATAATATAAACTGTGGTAGATATGCAAATACCTCAAGAGCTGTCTTACACGACCTCACACGGTATAAAGAAATTTGCATTGAAAGAAAGAAGGTTGGTTCATAAAATTCGTAACTCGATCCTTTCTCCCCTATAGTGGGGAAGCACAGTCGCTCAAAAAAGTATCCGAACACTATGGTTGATTACAGAATTCAGAAAAAATATCTGGCAACGATTTTTTTTAGAAGTTAGTGATCTGGCAACCTTCGTGTCACGTGACACGAAGGTTGCCAGATCACTAATTTCTAAAAACAATCGTTGCCACATATTTTTTCTGAATTCTGCAATCAACCATGGTGTTCGTATATTTTTTGAGCGACTGTACACAGTCTCATACATTCTCCCCTTGTTACCAATCACGCTAAAGCAGTCTTGTGAACAAAGAACCCCAACAAAAATACATTTCTCTAGCACTGCGTATTTCCTTCTGCAATCAGATTTCCTCAACATTTCCTATTAAAATGGAAAAAAAAAAGAAAGGAAGTTGCCCTCACTGGGGAGGAAGAACAAAGATCCGGAAGTGAGGCTGTTGATCTCAGTGAGCATCTGCTCTTCTCGAATGCCGTGAGGGATGAGGATAACACGGACAGAAAGAGATATATAATGTACACACAGAGAGATGGAGAGAAGAAGAAAAACTCACTCTGCGCTGAGAGTCAATATGGCGAGTGAGAAAAGGAGGAGGAGGAAAAGAGGAGGGAACTCATATCCATCACGCGATTCAGCTGACAGAGAGAGAGAAGAGTGCGTCACCGCCGACAAGTCGACGTTCCGCAGCGACACATCTGGTGGCTCCTCTTTAACGAGGAGGTGGCAGAGGATACGAATGAGATGCCCTGGGGGAATGATGTCTGCTTCTCCGCCCCCTATAACAGAGCAGGTGGGTGGCGGGCCATTAACTTACTAACTCAATTGCCCACACCTTTTTTTCTCTCTTCCCCCATTCCCCATCCTCCCTCCCTCTCTACTAAGAAAAGCATTAACAACAAAAATTGCATCCACCATATTAGCATTTACTGGACCAGAAACTGAGGAAGTACTTTCGGGTCTAGATGATTGCCCTTATTTTGACAGTCATTAAATTATTTTGTGGAATAACTTTACTCTGATTTTTCATAACAATTAAAGAGAAGTTTTTTAAACAATATTTTCATCTTTACTTCATCACTAAATGAAATGCGTTTTATTTATTTCGTCGATGGAAATTCAACCATTTCTGTACCTCTGGATTTCCCATTAGTTTCGATGGCCTCTGTTGCTCTGCCTTTAGACTTACCCTCTTGTTTCAACGCCATTTGCTGCTTTCTCTTTAGACTTATTAAATTGTCCTTTCGGATGCCCCTGCTCTCTTAGATTTATCCAGTTGCCCTTTCGGAGGCCCCTGATATTCCTTCTTTAGACTTATCCATTTATCTTTTAGGTAGCCCCTGCTGCTCCTTATTAGACTTACCCAGAATTCTTTGGGAGGCCCTTGCTGCCTTAGACATACCCAATTGTCTTTTCGAAAGCTCTTGGCATTCCTCATTTACTTACCCAGTTGTCCTTTCGGAAGCTCCTGGCGTTCCTTCTTTAGACTTACCCAGTTGTCCTTTTGGAAGCCCCTCACTTCCCTTCTTTAGACTTACCCAGTTCCAGTTGTTCTTCCTCGATGCCCCTGGCGTTCCTTCTTTAGACTTACCCAGTTGTCCTTTTGGAAGTCCCTCAAGTCCCTTCTTTAGACTTACCCAGTTGTTTTTTTCGGAAGTTCCTGGAGGTCCTTCTTCAGACTTATCTAGTTTTTCTTTCGGAAGCTTCCGGTGTTCCTTCTTTAGACTTACCTAGTTGTCCTTTCGGAAGTCCCTGGTGTTCCTTCTTTAGACTTACCCAATTTTTCTTTCGGAAGTTCCTGGTGTTCCTTCTTTAGACTTACGCAGTTGTCCTTTTGGAAGCCCATTACATTCCTTCTTTAGACTTACCCAGTTGTCCTTTTGAAAGCCCATTACATTCCTTCTTTAGACTTACCCAGTTGTCCTTTTCGAAGCCCATTACATTCCTTCTTTAAACTTACCCAGTTGTCCTTTTGGAAGCCCATTACATTCCTTCTTTAGACTTATCCAGTTGTCCTTTTGGAAGCCCATTACATTCCTTCTTTAGACTTACCCAGTTGTTCTTCCTCGATGCCCCTGGCGTTCCTTCTTTAGACTTACCAAGTAGTTCTTTCGTAAGTCTCTGGTATTCCTTCTTTAGACTTACCCAGTTGTCCTTTCGAAAGTCCCTGCCACTCCTTCTTTAGACTTACCAAGTTGTTTGAATGTTCTAGCTATCTCGTCTCTTAAACCTCCAAAATTCCTCCACCGATGATCGTGTGTGGTATTCCTGTATTATCGGTTGTACTTTCAAACAGCCGAGTGCTATTGCCGACTGTTGCTGCATCAAAATTGCTGCGATTCAAGAAAGGTTTGATGAATATCGTTCACATTTTTTGCTTTCTTAAACTATTAATTACCATTTTTCTGATGAAATGTTTTTTCTTGTGGCCATTGCTTCCAAAATTAAATCTCCCAGCCCAATGGATAATCTCTATCTCTTTTCAATCAAAAGCTAAAGAGATAAAAATGAATTTAACCAGTTTTAAATGTCGTTTTTTTCTTTGACTGTTTTTTTTAGGGACAGAAGTGTCTAGGGCTACCCGATGCACTTTTAGGGACAGAAGTGTCTAGGGCTACCCGATGCACTGGGCCAAGGCAGAAAAAAAAAAGAGATTTTTGTGTTGGGTTGGGTTGTTTTACCTCTGAGCGGCACTTTTTTTTTTGCACACCATGGGCTAAATGGCCAGGTCACAAGGACCCCGAAGGCTCAGAGAATGTTGGGGGGAGAGGACCCACTGGAACAGCTGTTGGGAGACAGAGGGTAGCCTCCCGTCAAGACCATCCAGTGTGTTCTTTAACGTGCACAGAGTATGGCTCTCCCGCACACGGGGCCACGGCTTAACGTCCCATCCGACGGACGGCGGCCTTTCGAAGCCCATCGGTGTTCCTTACTGACCGTGGGCAGGGCGGGGAATTTTGCGGAGATAAATCTCAACGCTGACCCAGCTGGGACTCGAACCTGGGAACCTGGGAACTACAGATTACGAGCCTGGCGCGCAACCGACTAACCCCCCCCCCCCCCAAAAAAAAAGAGAGAGAATAAATAGAAAGAAAACTAAATAAGAGCAAAGATTTAAGTGAGTCAATTTGTCTAAAAATACTCCTCAAACTATTTTTATGGCATAAAAATGATTTATTTCATTATGAATTTATTAAAATATTTATTTTAAACTTAATTACAAAATTTAAAAAATAAATAACTACCAGGTATTTTTAAAAGAAGGAAATATAATTAAAACACTTACGTATTTAAAAATTAATTCTTCTTTCAATGTGGTGCAACGATGGACTTTGAAAGACTTCCATCTGTCGTATGACATGTTAAGCCGTGGTCCATGTGTAGGAGAGAAATATTTTGTACACGTTAAGGAACACTCTTGGTGGTCTTATCGACTCCCCCAAACTGCGAGCCTGCTCCCCCCCCCCCTCTAAAAAACGATTCGAATGAAATCTATTTAATAAAATTTGTTTTCGAGAGTAATAGTAAATCCCGATAATAATATAGAAAGTTTGTCAGGTAGAGTAAAAGACTAAATATTAATCTTAGAAAAAATAATTAGCTCTAATATTATCTTTTCGATGAAAACCTAGTAAAGTAAACGTTGTGACGGAACGAGGAAGAAATGAGACTAAAGCACTCCAGTCTCAGAGAAGAACTGTCGAAGCATCAACTGCGCAGTCTCCCGTAGCCTTCCCAGTTTCTTTTTATTCTATGCTATCGAGCCCCGTGCCGTCCCATGGCCGAGTGGTTAGCGCGCTTACCTACTGATCTAAGGGACCTGGGCTCGAGCCCCGGGTAAGGCATGGATGTGTGTGTCGTTTTTCTGCTGAGGTCCTGCCATCCTCTAAGACCTTCTACTCTGGCATATAAACTGACAGGCTCATGTCAGACCTCTGTGGCAAGCAGATGCTTGAGGGAGTATTTATTAGTAGAAAATATGATGTCAGGATTGGATTAATTGGTAGTTCGACAAGCTCGTTGGTTGGGTTTTTTTACCTCTGAGCGGCACTTTTTTTGCACACAATGGGCTAAATGGCAGGCCACAAGGACCCCGAAGGCTCAGAGAAGGTTGGGGTAGGAGACTCACTGGAATAGCTGTTGGGAGACAGATGGTAGCCTCCCGTCAAGGCCAACCAGCGTGTTCTTTAACGTGCACAGGGTATGGTTCTCCCGCACACGGGATCACGGTTTAACGTCTCATCCGACGGGCGGCGGCCTTTACAAGCCTTTCGATGTCCCCTACTGACCGTGGGCAGGGCGGGGAGTTTTTCGGAGATCGCCAAACTCGTAATCTGAAGTTCATAAGTTCAAGTCCTAACTGTGCAAAAGTTGAAATTTATTTCTGATAAATACCCGCTGTGTCCTGGTTCAGTAGGGGCCATCAGTGGGCTTGGAAAGCCCTTCGTCCGTTGGATGGAATGTTAAGCCGTGGCCGCGTATGCACTGTGCACGTTAAAGAAACTGCTGCATAGCTTTGATGGGAGGATAGCATCTGTCTTTCAATAGCTGTCAGGTGGGTCCTCTCCTCCAAACCCCCTCTGAGTCCTCGGAGTCCTTGTGACCTGGCCACTTAGCCCATTGTGTGCAAAAAAAGTGCCACTCAGGGATAAAACAACCCAACTGGAAATAAATTAGAAAACAAATTACATCTGCTGGTAAACGCAAGTATATCCATCTTCCCACATGACATGTCAAGTCTGTTTTTCTTCCCAAACCCACTCTGAGTCCTCGGAGTCATTGTGGCCTCACCATTTAGCCCATTGTGTGCACAAAAGTGCCCCTCAGGGGTAAAACAACCCAACTGGAAAGAAATGGGAAATCAAATTATATCTGCTGGTAAACACAAGCATCTCCATCTTCCCACATGGCATGTCAAATCTGTTTTTCTTTCCTGTTACGATGAAGACATCCCCAAGTTTCCTCTCAACCCAATCTGAGACTTTTCCTGAGATAATCAAAGACGCATCTGTCTCATCACTTCTTCGTACGACACTAATATCACAGATTAATTTAACCTTGCCTGGATCAGATGGTTGACGACAGAACCTTATTGAACCGCCCGAAAAGAAGATAACGTCAGTTGCTACCGTCGAAAACGGGGGTTGTGGATAGAAGAAGCGGGGAGGGATACCTCACGTGGCTTTATCCGCGTTTCCTGACTCCCGACGAGCGTAATGGCATCATTTCCGGAATGGAAATGATGTTCCGGTGGAAAAGATGAAAACTCTGAAGTCGGCAGCAAGGGGAGAAACGGAGAAGACGAATTAATAAAAATCAGAAGCCGATGTGACATAAAAGCAACTTCTGGAGGAGATATACCGGGACAATCAAATGGAGTCGAAGCAGTGAGAAACACGGAAGAACATCTGTCAGCGCATTTACCATGCAATGGAGTGGGTTTTTTTTTCTCTTAGCTCTCTTTAATTTCACTCTTCGATAGACACGGAATGGCGACATCACACGATTCGCATCTGGCGTGATCTCCAGAACACATGCGCACACACTCACAGACAACATAAGCAACCACGCAGATTGTATTCATGCCGAGTGAGAGTTGGGAGATGGGGGGAAAAAACAACACTCCCTCCTTATTCAGGAAGTTAGAGCCAGGTGCAAGCGAGGATTCTTTCCTCTCCCTCCCCCCATACGTCTCCTGCCTCTTCTCTTACTACCTCCCTGATGATGATGATGATGCCTTTGGTCGAGAGGAGGAGGATGAACAGAGTGATCAGAGGGAGAATGATGTGGTGCGTGCATTATTTTTTTTCAACTTCTTTTGCTCTGATTTTTCACAAATTTAGAATATACTATTGGATGACTTGACTTTTCCAATAGTATATTCTAATTTTGGGTTAATTTCCCATGACCGAGTGGTTAGCACACTTGGCTACTGATCTAAGGGACCTGGGTTCGAGCCCCGGGTAAGGTCATAGATGTATGTGTCGTTTTTCTGCTGAGGTCCTGCCATCCTCTCAGATCTTCTACTATGGCATATAAACTGACAGCCTCCTGTCAGACCTATGTGGCAAGCAGCTGCTTATGGGGTATTTATTTTTTTATTTATTTTCTATTACTAAGGTCTAATTATAGGTTAAAAAGATGACCAGATTTTGAAAATGAGATCTTAATTTTTTTTTAAATAGCAAAAATGAAAATTTCGAGCAAACTGAAATATTGCTTTTGAAAGACACCTTTTTTTTCACGTGCATTGTGGTAAATGGTCAGGTTACAAGGGCCAAAAGGTTTCAGAGCCTATAGAGGAAATAGATTTACTAGGCAGCTGTTAGGAGAGACAGTAGACTCCATGTAAAGGTTATCCAGCATGTTTTTTTAGCATGCACAGCATATGTCTTTTGTTAGAATTGGTGTGCAGTGGCCAAATGCAGCAGATGTAGCTCAGGACAGATATGCTTGGAGAACTAAATAGCACAGTCTGGTTGGACCTCCGTAGCCCATGGCTGCTTGAGGATGATGATGATGTACAGTCGCTCAAAAAAGTATCCGAACACTACGGTTGATTACAGAATTCAGAAAAAATATCTGGCAGCGATTTCTTTGGAAATTAGTGATCTGGCAACCTTCCGTGTGACGTCACACGAAGGTTGCCAGATCACTAGTTTCCAAAAAAATCGCTTCCAGATATTTTTTCTGAATTCTGTAATCAACCGTAGTGTTCAGATACTTTTTTGAGCGACTGTACATGGAGGTTGGAGCTGGTTACGGCCTAAAGTATCATCTGACGTACGGCGATCTTCTCGTTGGAAATATTATTAACCAATAAAAAAAATACAGTCTTTATCCGTAGTAAAATTTTTTATTAATCTCTCGTACTGAGGGAGCTCTTAACAATTTAAATTCAGCTTTAATGTAAGACTCCGTAAAATGAATCATTGCAAGGAAGATTCTCTTAGGGAACATTGATTGGAATACATGATATTAACTCCCTGTGGTAGTATGCCAAGCTCACAATAAGAAAGCTTTGATAGACTTAAATGATAGACTTACGATTTTGATAGACTTTGATGTATGATTTAGTTCTCAAATCTACGAATTTTTTTTAAACACTAAACAGTTTTATCCCGAGATTTCGTGTTTATAAGTGTGTTTTCGGAATTATTCCTCTACATAGCGAATTCAGTGCTGTATTTGGGATATTCCTGTAACGTTTGTGTTTGCAGCAGGCTAGCTTCAAACACAAACATTACAGGAATATATTTGTGGATGTTAAGATAAGAATTAACGTGTTAATTATTGTAAGCATTTTTGAAGATTCCTATGAATATCAATTGTAAAATTTTTCTAATCGGTTCTGTACTGGAATGTAAACATTATTAGTTTAAGTTGTTTCATGTGAGTTAATTTTGTGCAATAGAAGTCTTCTACTCGCCTTCACATATACACTCTTTGCAAACACACGAAATTAGCACTTCAAACTGGCCCCCTTAGAAAATTCCCTTTCGAAGATAGAACAGAAACATTGTTCTTACTTCTGTGTGGTAATTTGTCTTCCGGCCAAGAACACGAACAAAATAATGCAACTACTTCTTAGACCAAGGGTTCTCAACGTGGAGTACGCGTACCCCTTGGGGGTCACGGTAAAATTTTTTGGGGTACGCCGTGAAAGCTCATAAGTCGCCAGATCTAGTAACAAAGTCGCTAAGTTGGCAACACTTCTGTGTAGAAATATCATTTTTCGTGTTTATCGATAAATGCAATTTATGAATGCAAAATTTAATATGTATATATATATGTTTTATTTTATTTCCATTGTTATACTATAACTATAGTTTTATCTATCTATACAAGGGGTACTCCTGTTGCATACACATTTCCAGGGGGTGCGTGAAGCATAAAAGGTTGAGAACCACTGATATATATGTTATATTTTATTCCCATTGTTATACTATAACTATAGTTTTATCTATCTATACAAGGGGTACGCCAGTTACATACTCATTTCCAGGGGGGTACGTGAAGCATAAAAGATTGAGAACCACTGATATATATGTTTTATTTTATTCCCATTGTTATACTATAACTATAGTTTTATCTCTCTATACAAGGGGTACGCCAGTTACATACACATCTCTAGGGGGTACGTGAAGCATAAAAGGTTGAGAACCACTGATATATATATGTTTTATTTTATGCCCATTGTTATATTATAACTATAGTTTTATCTATCTATACAAGGGGTACGCCAGTTACATACACATTTCCAGGGGGTACGTGAAGCATAAAAGGTTGAGAACCACTGATATATATGTTTTATTTTATTCCCATTGTTATACTATAACTATAGTTTTATCTATCTATACAAGGGGTACGCCAGTTACATACACATTTCCAGGGGGTACGTGAAGCATAAAAGGTTGAGAACCACTGATACATATGTTTTATTTTATTCCCATTGTTATACTATAACTATAGTTTTATCTATCTATACAAGGGGTACGCCAGTTACATACACATTTCCAGGGGGGTACGTGAAGCATAAAAAGTTGAGAACCACTGATATACATGTTTTATTTTATTCCCATTGTTATACTATAACTATAGTTTTATCTATCTATACAAGGGGTACGCCAGTTACATACACATTTCCAGATGGTACGTGAAGCATAAAAGGTTGAGAACCACTGATATATAAGTTTTATTTTATTACCATTGTTATACTATAACTATAGTTTTATCTATCTATACAAGGGGTACGCCAGTTACATACTCATTTCCAGGGGGTACGCGAAGCATAAAAGATTGAGAACCACTGATATATATGTTTTATTTTATTCCCATTGTTATACTATAACTATAGTTTTATCTATCTATACAAGGGGTACGCCAGTTACATACACATTTCCAGATGGTACGTGAAGCATAAAAGGTTGAGAACCACTGATATATAAGTTTTATTTTATTACCATTGTTATACTATAACTATAGTTTTATCTATCTATACAAGGGGTACGCCAGTTACATACACATTTCCAAGGGGTACGTGAAGCATAAAAGGTTGAGAACCACTGATACATATGTTTTATTTTATTCCCATTGTTATACTATAACTATAGTTTTATCTATCTATACAAGGGGTACGCCAGTTACATACACATTTCCAGGGGGTACGTGAAGCATAAAAGGTTGAGAACCACTGATATATAAGTTTTATTTTATTCCCATTGTTATACTATAACTATAGTTTTATCTATCTATACAAGGGGTACGCCAGTTACATACACATTTCCAAGGGGTACGTGAAGCATAAAAGGTTGAGAACCACTGATACATATGTTTTATTTTATTACCATTGTTATACTATAACTATAGTTTTATCTATCTATACAAGGGGTACGCCAGTTACATACACATTTCCAGGGGGTACGTGAAGCATAAAAGGTTGAGAACCACTGATATATAAGTTTTATTTTATTCCCATTGTTATACTATAACTATAGTTTTATCTATCTATACAAGGGGTACGCCAGTTACATACACATTTCCAAGGGGTACGTGAAGCATAAAAGGTTGAGAACCACTGATACATATGTTTTATTTTATTCCCATTGTTATACTATAACTATAGTTTTATCTATCTATACAAGGGGTACGCCAGTTACATACACATTTCCAGATGGTACGTGAAGCATAAAAGGTTGAGAACCGCTGATATATAAGTTTTATTTTATTACCATTGTTATACTATAACTATAGTTTTATCTATCTATACAAGGGGTACGCCAGTTACATACTCATTTCCAGGGGGTACGCGAAGCATAAAAGATTGAGAACCACTGATATATATGTTTTATTTTATTCCCATTGTTATACTATAACTATAGTTTTATCTATCTATACAAGGGGTACGCCAGTTACATACACATTTCCAGATGGTACGTGAAGCATAAAAGGTTGAGAACCACTGATATATAAGTTTTATTTTATTACCATTGTTATACTATAACTATAGTTTTATCTATCTATACAAGGGGTACGCCAGTTACATACTCATTTCCAGGGGGTACGCGAAGCATAAAAGATTGAGAACCACTGATATATATGTTTTATTTTATTCCCATTGTTATACTATAACTATAGTTTTATCTATCTATACAAGGGGTACGCCAGTTACATACACTTTTCCAGGGGGTACGTAAAGCATAAAACTTAGAGAACCACTGATATATATGTTTTATTTTATTCCCTTTCTTATACTATAACTATAGTTTTATCTCTCTATACGAGGGGTACGCCAGTTACATACACATCTCTAGGGGGTACGTGAAGCATAAAAGGTTGAGAACCACTGATATATATATATGTTTTATTTTATTCCCATTGTTATATTATAACTATAGTTTTATCTATCTATACAACGGGTACGCCAGTTACATACACATTTCCAGGGGGTACGTGAAGCATAAAAGGTTGAGAACCACTGATATATATGTTTTATTTTATTCCCATTGTTATACTATAACTATAGTTTTATCTATCTATACAAAGGGTACGCCAGTTACATACACATTTCCAGGGGGTACGTGAAGCATAAAAGGTTGAGAACCACTGATATATATGTTTTATTTTATTCCCATTGTTATACTATAACTATAGTTTTATCTATCTATACAAGGGGTACGCCAGTTACATACACATTTCCAGGGGGTACGTGAAGCATAAAAGGTTGAGAACCACTGATATATATGTTTTATTTTATTCCCATTGTTATACTATAACTATAGTTTTATCTATCTATACAAGGGGTACGCCAGTTACATACACATTTCCAGTGGGTATGATGCATAAAAGATTGAGAACCACTGCCTTAAACTACTACTCACAAAGATGGCTGATGACTTCTTCGTCGCGCCTCATCATTATTCACAAAACCGAACCAACTAATACCGAAGATACATCTCAAACATCCCGAGTCAAAAATTTGCATCACGCAAACCTATTCAGCTTTTAAAAGACTTAACCCTGACCACAGCTTATTAATACTCGCCCACCAATCACTCGAGGACTTCGAACTATGCACAAAAAATAAAGAGAGGAGGGAGAAGTAGTTTCAACCCCTCCAGTATGCCCCAAAGCCACCTCGTCTCAATCTAAACAGCAGTCACAGATGCCACCACACACACAACGGCCTAACCCACACTCTAGTCACTAGTTACGACGGGGGAGCGAAAAAATAAGGAGCTTGGAACACATCAGTCGGCACATCAGTTAGGCACAGAGTCCGATAGTCATGCCGTCTTGATTTGTCACGAAGGGCTTTAATCAATGGTCGCATCAGGAGGCTCTTGGTTATCAACTCCGTGGTCCAGCCACCGACCCTGATAACTATCTGGGGAATGTTAATTGACAAAGCGGCGGAAGCGGGCGCCACCTGGCGGTCAGTAATCACCTGTCTGGGTAATGGCTGGCTACTGGATCTACGCTGGGGCAAAGAGGCAAAGGGGGGGTCATAAAAAAGAGAGGGGATAGCAGAGAAGAAAGGCGATCACGTACGCTGGGTTTCACGCTATGACCTGGAGATGTTTTAATGAAAACCCAACTATTTTTTTTTCTTTCTACTCTTGTTTTTTCTGGGTTTTTTAGTGTCTTGGCATAAGGGTGCAAGTAGTCAATGAAATGTAAGCTTAATGAACTAGTTTTCAGCTTATTAATGTTATTGTCGAGACAGACTTGCATCTGAAAAGGGAGAGTCCTCGCTTTACTTATCGGTGGATAATGGGACATGAAAATTGTCTTTTATTGCTTTTACGATACTTAAAAGGGCTAGTCTTTTTTCATGTCAAAACCCATTACAATTAACTGCAAATAATATGGCTTTTGGGTGTTTTTATTTTTTTTCGCGACAGAACTCAGACTGTAGGCGCCTGTTCATCTTTGAAGGATGCGATGGGAACTATGCAAGAAATATGCCAAAGTTGATCTTTGTGCATTTGTGCCTTGGGCATGTGCAAAGGGCACATATAAGAGAGATGTAGCCAAAACCTCTCCATCCTCCGAAAATCAAGAAAGGTAAAAGTGTTTAGAATAATAAGATTTCTGAAGCAATTTTTTTGTGCATTAAATTGTCACAATCCCGTTCACTACTTTACATGAGTGAGCATTGGTGAGAGTAGGGGGGGAAGTGGAGTATTTTTCTCTCTCCCTGGATCGTAAAAGTCCTAGAATTTTATGTATATCATCTTCGAACAAAATGCGCTATTGCTTTTATCATCTTCAAACAAAATGCGCTATTGTTTTTATCATCTTCAAACAAAATGCGCTGTTGCTTTTTATCATTTTCAAACAAAATGCGCTGTTGCTTTTTATCATCTTCAAACAAAATGCGCTGTTGTTTTTATCATTTTCAAACAAAATGCGCTGTTGCTTTTATCATCTTCAAACAAAATGCGCTGTTGGTTTTTATCATCTTCAAACAAAATGCGCTATTGCTTTTATCATCTTCAAACAAAATGCGCTATTTTTTTATCATCTTCAAACAAAATGCGCTATTGTTTTTATCATCTTCAAACAAAATGCGCTGTTGCTTTTTATCATCTTCAAACAAAATGCGCTGTTGCTTTTTATCATCTTCAAACAAAATGCGCTGTTGTTTTTATCATTTTCAAACAAAATGCGCTGTTGTTTTTATCATCTTCAAACAAAATGCGCTGTTGGTTTTTATCATCTTCAAACAAAATGCGCTATTGTTTTTATCATCTTCAAACAAAATGCGCTATTTTTTTATCATCTTCAAACAAAATGCGCTATTGTTTTTATCATCTTCAAACAAAATGCGCTGTTGTTTTCCTATCATCTATCGGTCTGTAAACATTCGACCTTTTTAGTTTCAAGAAATAATTGAAAAATTGTTTTTCTCTTGGATGTGTGCCATTAAAAGATTAAGATTCGCATTTTTAGAATCTTTGTTTAGTTTGAATTTCAGTCTTCTAGAGGGTGCTCTAGTTACAAAAGGAAAAAAAAACTTTTTCACTCTGAAAACGAGCATTCCGTATTCTTTACGAGCGTCTGAAACCTTCTTGCATTCTAATTGTCCCAAAATAAAATAACCGTAACTTATTAATCAGAGAGGCAAGCACAAAAAACAAAGCACACGTGGTTATGCGCCATTTCCTCTGGCTCTCCTCGTGTTCAAATCCGGAAGATGGCTGGTGTGTTTTGGTTTTAGGATTGCCTATCTTTGATTCATATTCAGGATTCACAAATGTAAGTTTCTTCTCTGTGATCATAAAAGTATGTCTTGTACCATCCCACAACCAGCTGGGTCAGCGTTGAGACTTATCTCCGCAAAACTCCCCGTCCTGCCCACCGTCAGTAGGGGACACCGATGGACTTGGAAAGGCCACCGTCCGTCGGATGGGATGTTAAACCGTGGCGCCGCATGCAGGAGAGTCATACATACCCTGTGCACGTTAAAGAACACGCTGGGTGGCCTTGACGGGAGGCTACCATCTGTCTCCCAACAGTTGTTCCAGTGGGTCTCCTCCCCCAACCTTCTCTGAGCCCTCAGGGTCCATGTGACCTGGCCATTTAGCTCATGGTGTGCAAAAAAAGTGCCGCTCAGAGTAAAACAACCCAACCCACCATCTCAGGAAGCATTAAATAAAAATGGAAACGTGAGGCGAATATTATCAACTATTCATACTGTGTTCTGTGCAGGGCCATATCTAAGAATAGGGGGCACCCTCCCTTCTTAGATATGGCCCTGCAACCCTCCCCTTGAAATTGCTAGTAAGGGTAATGGAAGCCAAAATTTATTAAATTTGTCATATTTCATAGTTTCATGATTTTTTTTTAAACCTCTAAAACGTTGGGTTGTGTTGTTTTACCTCTGAGCGGCACTTTTTTGCACACCATGGGCTAAATGGCCAGGTCACATGGACTCCCCAAAGGCTCAGAGAAGGTTGGGGGAGGGGACCCACTGGAACAGCTGTTGGGAGACAGATGGTAGCCTCCGTCAAGGCCGTCAAGGCAGCGTGTTCTTTAACGTGCACAGGGAACCGCTCTCCCGCACACAGGGCCACGGCTTAACGTCCCATCCGACGGACGGCGGCCTTTCCAAGCCCATCGGTATCCCCTACTGACCGTGGGCAGGGCGGGGAATTTTACCCTCTAAAACGAAGGAGGTAATTCAGTAATAAAGTATCACAGGAAATGTCCTGTTGACAAGAAACACTTGAAATAATTTGATTTTGTCTTGAATGGGATTCGAACCCACGTCTCCCAGAAGCATGCCAGGCGACAAAACCGTTATCTTTCATAATGTGACGTATAAGCCTTCCCGCATATTTTGTTCAGTGTTGCCAGTGGGGAATCAACAAAATATGCGGGTTGGGCTGTTTTACCTCTGAGCGGCACTTTTTTGCACACCATGGGCTAAATGGCCAGGTCACATGGCATCCGAAGGCTCAGAGAAGGTTGGGGGAGGGTACCCACTGGAAGAGATGTTGGGAGACAGATGGTAGCCTCCCGTCAAGGCCATCCAGCGTGTTCTTTAATGTGCACAGAGTATGGCTCACCCGCACACGGGGCCACGGCTTAACGTCCCATCCGACGGACGGTGGCCTTTCCAAGCCCATCGGTGTCCCCTACTGACCGTGGGCAGGGCGGGGAATTTTGCAGAGATAAATCTCAACGCTGACCCAGCTAGGACTCGAACCTGGGAACTACAGATTACGAGCCTGGCGCGCTACCGACTGAGCCAGCCCCGCCCCAAAATATGCGGGAAAACTTGCTCACACATCATCAGATTGTTGAATAAAAACGCCTAATCTCTGGTGGTCCAGCGGTTATGATGCTTCGGGGAGACGTGGGTTCGAATCCCACGAAACCAAACTTTTATTTCAGCAAATTATTTCAAGGGGATAATGTTACATTGCAATGGAAATCCAGTCTCTTGCGCCCCCCTCCCCCTCCTCCTTTATTTCTTTCTAGATCTGAGCATGGCTGTGTGTAATTCTTTACTTATTAATTAGCACGTAGTATATTATTCTGCCGTCCCGTGGCCGAGTGGTTAGCACGCTTGGCTACTGATCTAAGGGACCTGGGTTCGAGCCCCGGATTAGGCATGGATGTGTGTGTGGTTTTTCTGCTGAGGTCCTGCCATTCTCTCAGACCTTCTACTGTGGCATATAAACTGACAGGCTCCTGTCAGACCTCTGTGGCAAGCAGCTGCTTGAGGGGGTATTTATTTTGTCGTCCCGTGGCCGAGTAGTTAGCACGCTTGGCTACTGATCTAAGGGACCTGGGTTCGAGCCCCGGGTAAGGCATGGATGTATGTTTCGTTTTTCTGCTGAGGTCCTGCCATCCTCTCAGACCTTCTACTGTGGCATATAAACTGACAGGCTCCTGTCAGACCTCTGTGGCAAGCAGCTGCTTGAGGGGGTATTTATTTATTTATTTATATTATTTGCTTTATCAAAATCCAACATTTATTTATTTCAATTATTAAAATCAAGGCCGTCCCGTGGTCGAAAGGTTAGTCGTCCCAAGGTTAGCACGCTTGGCTACTGATCTACGGGACCTGGGTTCGAGCCCCGGATAAGGCATGGGTGTATGTGTCGTTTTTCTGCTGAGGGCCTGCCATCCTCTCAGACCTTCTACTATGGCATATAAACTGGCAGTCTCCTGTCAGACCCTCTGTGGCAAGCAGCTGCTTGAGGGGGTATTTATTTATTTATTTATTAAAATCAATTGCAATATAAATTATATATATTGGTTACACTGCAATACGCATTACATAATTACAATATATTAGATCGTAATAATTAGGTGTAAAAAAACAGAAAGCTTGATCTTAGACGAGGTATTTAAAACTTTAGGCAGTGTGCTTGTACTGATTATGTATGTTAATACAATCTGGGGTGGGGATAAAATACTGATTTTTTTTTTGTTTTTGTTGTTGTTGTTCCGTGGCCGAGTGGTTAGCACTCTTGGCTATTGATCGAAGGGATCTGGGTTCGAGCCCCGGTAAGACATGGATGTATGTGTCGTTTTTCTACTGGGGTTCCGCCAACCTCAGAGACCTTCTACTGTAGCATATAAACTGACAGGCTCCTGTCAGACCTCTGTGGCAAGCAGCTGCTTGAAGGGATATTTATTTTTTTTTTATTATTATTAAAGTATAGGAGAAAAATCTGTGATTTCAATTAAAAATACATTCGTTTAAAATTTTTATAATTCGAACAATGTTGAATTACGACACTTTACAGTTGTTGATATTAAGGAAAACAGGCTCCGTATTAAAATAGATTGACCTTCATAAATACTACCACAACTAAATGTGAATAAATGTTTTTAAATGTCTACTGCAAAATGTCATGTGCAAAGAAGATGTTATTACGAAGGGGATTTCGAAAGTGAATTCAGTTCTCTCTAAACCGACCAATCAGGGAGAACAATTAAACGAACGTGACGTCAGAACGGTATTACGTACCAATGAGAGAAACGTGATTTGATTTAATGAGCATGTTGACTTTGCAAAGTCGAAGAAGGAAAACAGCGAGCTTTGAATAACAGCAATTAAGTCCAATAGCTCTAAATGGCGATAAGTGGCAGTACTTAAAGGTTATGGAGGCAATTAACACAGTTCTCGAGCTAGGCTGCTAATATCTACTAGTTGTGTTAACTAAGAAGCAAGCGATTAGCCTTTTTATAAGGTAATCTTTTGAATAATCAAAGTTACCCCTAGATCTCGATTTAAAGTGTTGATTTCAACTCGTTTAACAAAATGAGCTTTGCTTCTTCTTCATTTTGTCGTTTGTACAGTCGCTCAAAAAAGTATCCGAACACTATGGTTGATTACAGAATTCAGGAAAAATATCTGGCGACGATTTTTTTTTTAGAAATTAGTGATCTGGCAACCTGCGTGTCACGTGATTACAGAATTCAGGAAAAATATCTGGGGCGTGTACAGCAACTGTACACGCTCAATATTTCCGTGAGTGAGCCCACACGATCCAGGTCTTTGTGAGCTCATACGATCCAGTGTGCTGTGAACATTAACCGCAACCGCTCCAGTTTGCTGTGAACGGTAACTGCACACGCTCCATATTCATTGCATTATATATTAATACGCATTATATATATTAAAAAGTATCCGAACACTATGGTTGATTACAGAATTCAGGAAAAATATCTGCCAACGATTATTTTTAGAAATTAGTGATCTGGCAACCTTCGTGTCACGTGACACGAAGGTTGCCAGATCACTAATTTCTAAAATAAATCGTTGTCAGATATTTTTCCTGAATTCTGTAATCAACCATAGTGTTCGGATACTTTTTTGAGCGACTGTAGGGGGTCATATTATTTTGATACTAGATCGTGTGGGCTCACTCACGGAAATATTGAGCGTGTGCAGTTACCGTTCACAGCAAACTGGAGCGTGTGCAGTTACTGCACACGCTCCAGTTTGCTGTGAACGGCAACTGGAGCGTGTACAGTTGCTGTACACGCTCCAGATATTTTTCCTGAATTCTGTAATCACGTGACACGAAGGTTGCCAGATCACTAATTTCTAAAAAAAATCGTTGTCAGATATTTTTTCTGAATTCTGTAATCAACCATAGTGTTCGGATATTTTTTTGAGCGACTGCACATCCGCAAGCAGTCAACTTTGTTTTGTTTCAAAAATATTTTTTTCCTTTTCGGGTAGATTAGGTACTAAAAGAACATTATTATTCTTATTGTCTGATTCTTCTACTAGTTTGAATTTCCATACGTTGAATTTGACAAAACTTTAAAATATTATTCTATTCCTTTCATTCTTTTATTTTCTGATTTATGTATAGAATAAAAACATTCTGCTACAAAAAAGTTTTATAATTTTTCGCTAAAAACTTTAATTGTACTTATGTTTCATTTTACTTTTTTTATGAAATTTTACAAAATGTCTTATAACTTTACATCATTTGTATTTTTCAAAAGAAAAAGAGTTTTTGTTTCTCCATTTTGTCGTCCCTCTGTACACATTCAAGAATTTTGTATGAGATGGAAAAAATTCCTTTTGATTTCGACAAGCACTCTCTCTCTCTTTTTCTGGATCTGTCTCTCATTTTCCGAATTTTCTAAAGTTTCAATTTCTCCTGTTGGAAGACACTAAAGCTGGAAAGCGACAAAACCACTGCAAGCGATCGATTAGTGCTCGAAATTTGAAAATTTATTAGAAAAATGTTGTGGTCAAGTGGTCTATTCTACAGCAGCGAGACCTGGGGTGGCTCAGTCGGTAGCGCGCCAGGCTCGTAATCTGTAGTTCCCAGGTTCCAGTCCCAGCTGGGTCAGCGTTGAGACTTATCTCCGCAAAACTCCCCGCCCTTCCCACGGTCAGTAGGGGTCACCGATGGGCTTGAAAAGGTCGCCGTCCGTCGGATGGGACGTTAAGCCGTGGCTCCGTGTGCGGGAGAGTCATACTCTGTTCACGTTAAAGAACACGCTGGATGGCCTTGACGGGAGGCTACCATCTGTCTCCCAACAGCTGTTCCAGTGGGTCTCCTCCCCCAACCTTCTCTGAGACTTCGGGGTCCTTGTGACCTGGACATTTAGCCCATGGTGTACAAAAATATGCAGCTCAGAGGTAAAACAACCCAGCCCTTATTAACACCAATGGTTGTTTTTAAGAGGGGGGGGGGGAGTTTGGATTGGATTGGATTGTTTTACCTCTGAGCGGCACTTTTTTGCACACCATGGGCTAAATGGCCAAGTCACATGGACCCCGAAGGCTCAGAGAAGGTTGGAGGAGGGGACCCACTGGAACAGCTGTTGGGAGACAGATGGTAGCCTCCCGTCAAGCCCATCCAGCGTGTTCTTTAACGTGCACAGGGTATGGCTCTCCCGCACACGGGGCCACGGCTTAACGTCCCATCCGACGGACGGCGGCCTTTCCAAGCCCATCGGTGTCTAGGGGGGGGGGAGTAGCAGAGAGGGTGGTGACGTTGAGATTAATGGTATCGATATTTGTCATTTTTTCTCCGCAAGAGTAGAAAATAGTTGAAATTTGAAACACATTAATTACTTAAAATATTGTTTTCCTCTTTATGAATAACATCTGGATCTTCCTACTAGATCTCGCTCTTTCTTCTTCAATAGATTCAAAACCACAATATTCTGTTCTTGGATACAGATCATGTATTCTGTATTCAATAACTACTCTTCGTGTAGTTCGTTCAATTACGTGTACAACACGTAATTGAACCACTTAGTTTTTTCACTTTTTTCTTTCACGATAAGATCAATTCACATAAAAGCATCCCAGTGCATTGATTATGCTAAAAATAATCACCATCTTCCTCTCACGCACAAACAGCAAACACACTTTCCCGCAACACACTACTCACTTGCAGTACACTACACACACCATTTGGCCAGTCCAAAATTTCCTCAGCCAGCATCTCGAAGCACCCTAATCAGTGTACAGGTGAACTGCCTCGGGCCTGGTCGGGGACGTTCTGGTGGGAGGGTCGGTTGTTCCCTCATCGAAGCTTGCGTGTGTACCTGCGCCCTTGGCAGCCAAACATTAGCCACAGCTGCCCAGGGAAAGAGAGAACCAAACCAAAAAAGGAAAAAAAAAAGAGGGTGCTTATCGGCTGTCTGGGTAATGAGCGGCTATCCTCGCTGTCCGTAGGCGCGTGACAGGAAGGCTTGTCACAAGACAGCAGAGAAAACGCCTCGGTAGCGGCCGACGACAGCGACCGAGGCTCCACCTGCTGATCTATGCCGCCTCCTTGTGTTGCTGCTCCCGTCAGGAGCAGTCTCTTCCACCTGTCTCATAGGGCCCCTGTCTCCAAATGTTTTCTCAGAAGCCATAAAAATAGCTTGCTCCCTTTTTTTTTTTATGGGAGATTTTTGGATGTATTAAAATGGGGCAGCTGATAAAAATAATTGTCGATAGAAGTATCTCTTTCTAATGATGATTCTGGATGAGGGGATGCAGAAATGAGCGTCGCGCAGAGTAATCACGAAGAGTAGTTCCTATATTTTTATTATTTATTAAATCGGGAGCCGACTGGTGGTTTTGTTTTTAAGTATCACGTGGTGCCACACCTGGGATTATGGAGAAAATTACGGATTTTTTTTTCTTCCTTATAATGGTATTCAACTTAAAGTCAAACATTAGATGGGGCGGGGGTGGCTTAGTCGGTAGCGCGTCAGGCTCGTAATCTACAGTTTCCATGTTCGAGTCCCAGTTGGGTCAGCGTCGCGTTTTATCTCCGCAAAATTCCACGCCCTGCCCACGGTGGGACACCGCTGGGCTTCGAAAGGCCGCCGTCCGTCGGATGGGACGTTAAGCCGTGGCTCCGTATCCGGGAGAGCCATACCCTGTGCACGTTAAAGAATACGCTGGATGCCCTTGACGGGAGGCTACCATCTGCCTCCAAACAGCTGTTCCAGTGGGTCTCCTCCCCCAACCTTCTCTGAGCCTTCGGGGTCCTTGTGACCTGGCCATTTACCCATTGTGTGCAAAAAAAGTGCCGCTCAGAGGTAAAACAACCCAACCCAAATATTAGATTCCACAGGGAAATTTAAGAAAGAGATTTAATTGCTTACAAAACAATCCTTTTCCTTAGGACAACTTTCATGACAACTTTTAAATGAGCCAAAATGTAAATCATCTTCCTGTTAATCATTTTTGAAGCAACGAGGTACATCTTACCATAGATTTCCCAGGTTCGAGTCCTCCCACAGAACTTACATTGAAAGTTTCCTCCCTAGTTCCGATTCTGTTCTCAATGAGAAAGAGGATACTGATGGGTTTGTTATGATGGGGTTGTTATCCGTCTGATTGCACGTTACGGCGTGATCCCGTTAAAAAACACGCTGAAATGCCTTGACGGGAAAAAGTTATCTGTTTCTTAACACCTGAGAGGAGAGGTTGGTTCAGTCAGTAATGCGCTAGGTCTGTAATCTGCAGTTACCACGTGGACCGGCGTTGAACTTATCTCTGCTGAACCCCCACCGTGCTCTCTGGTATAATGGAATCCAACTTAAAGACAAACATTAGATGGGGCGGGGGTGGCCAGTCGGTAGCGCGCCAGGCTCGTAATCTGCAGTTCCCAGGTTCGAGTCCCAACTGAAGATTGAACTTATCTCTGCTGAACCCCACCGTGCCTCGGTGAGAAAGGAGTCACCAATAGCTACAAAAGGCCGCCTTCCGTTTGATGGAAAGTTAAGCTCTGGCCCGTATGCAGGAGAGCCATACTCTGCGTACGTTAAAGAACATGCTGGATGGCTTTGACTGGAGGCTTCCATCTGTCTCCTAAGGGGCGGGGGTGGCTCAGTCGGTAGCGCGCCAGGCTCGTAATCTGTAATTCCCAGGTTCGAGTCCCAACTGGGTTAGCGTTGAGATTTATCTCCGCAAAATTCCCCGCCCTGCCCACTGTCAGTAGGGGACACCGATGGGCTTGGAAAGGCCGCCGTCCGTCGGATGGGACGTTAAGCCGTGTCCCCGTGTGCGGGAGAGCCATACCCTGTGCACGTTAAAGAACACGGTGGATGGCCTTGACGGGAGGCTACCATCTGTCTTCCAACAGCTGTTCCAGTGGGTCCCCTCCCCCAACCTTCTCTGAGCCTTCGGGGTCCTTGTGACCTGGACATTTAGCCCATGGTGTACAAAAATATGCCGCTCAGAGGTAAAACAACCCAACCCAGTCTCCTAAAAGCTGTCCAGTGGGTTCCCTTCGTCCAGCCTTTTATAAGCCATTGAAGTCCTTGTGATTTGGCCATTTAGCCCATTGTGTGCAAAAGAGTGCCGTTCAGAGGTAAACTCTTTACAACTGCCTGCCCAGTTTATTCCCAAACCCAACTTGAGCACATTTTGTGCTGCAGAGAGATGAAAACCACCCAAGTATTTGCATCTCTCGTTTCATTTCCTAATAATACAATGCCCTCCCCCTTCAAATATTTAATAACACCCTTAAGATTGACTCTCCACCTCCATTTAATTCGTGAGGGAAAACGTTCGTCTTACTTTGATATTTTATCTGGATGTTTTCAGCATTTAATTCTTTTAATCCCCATACGTCCATATTGGAATGCTAACTATAAGACATTTTTTAATTAATGTAAAACTATTAATTAAAGAAAGTTTAACAGATCTGTTTACCATGCGAGAATATGTAATAATATATACACCATTAATAAAGATTTGTTTTTTTATATTTTAGTTTTACTTTCTGTATTCTTTTTTCCATTAGTATTATTATTATATTTTGACAAAAAAAGATGTTTATTTGAAACCAAATAACAATAATATTGTGCTCAAAATATTATTAGTTCAACCGAATTAATTTGGAACCGAAAGGTTGTTGGGTTGTTTTACCTCTGAGCGGCACTTTTTTGCACACCATGGGCTAAATGGCCAGGTCACATGGACCCCGAAGGCTCAGAGAAGGTTGGGGGAGGAGACCCACTGGAACAGCTGTTGGGAGACAGATGGTAGTCTCCCGTCAAGGCCATCCACCGTGTTCTCTAACGTGCACAGGGTATGGCTCTCCCGCACACGGGGCCACGGCTTAACGTCCCATCCGACGGACGGCGGTCTTTCCATACTGACCATCGGTGTCCCCTACTGACCGTGGGCAGGGCGGGGGAATTTTGCGGAGATAAATCTCAACGCTGACCCAGCTGGGACTCGAACCTGGGAACTATAGATTACGAGCCTGACGCGCTACCGACTGAGCCACCCCCAGGAACCGAAAGGACTAAAGAGCTATAATTAAATTAAGCACATAAAACTATAAGGAATTTTTTACATAATCTTTTTGACACTGAAAAATAGTTAGCTGAAAAAAATAATTTTGTCCTGAGTGGCGAAGCTAATTTTCCAGCTAACTATTTTCACGAGTTCTACGTCTACAGGACATCTCCTGTGTTACTTTACCACTGTAAATTATCTCACAATAATCTGGGATTGGGGCTCAGTCGGTAGCGCTCCAAGGTTCGTAATCTGCAATCCCAGGTTCGAGTCCCGCCCGGGCCAGCGTTGAGCTTTATCTCCACAAAATTTCTCGGTCAGTAGGGGACACCGATGGGCTTGGAAAGGCCGCCGTTCATCCGATGTGACGTTAAGCCGTGGTTCCGTGTGCGGAAGAACCATACCCTGTGCACTTTAAAGAACACGCTGGATGCCTTGACTGCAGGCTACCATCTGTCTCCTAACAGCTGTACACTGCATCCCCTTCCTCCAATCTTCTCTGAACCTTCGGGGTCCTTGTGACTTGGCCATTTAGTCCATTGTGCGCAAAAAAAGGCCGCTCAGAGGTAAACAGCCCAATTCACAATAATCTTGAATACGTGAAGATGTTTTCATGATATAGTAGCAGCTGAAAAAGGCATTTTTTTTTTGTTATTGTAATGCGTTTAGTTTCTACGTAGAGGTTTGTTAGTTTCGGTTAATTCTTTTCTTTCTCTCAATTTGTCCTCGGATTTATCTCTAGCCACTAGGCGTGGCTAACAAACCCATAAATGTAGCAGTTAGAAGTCCACACAGAGCGTTGAGATTTATCTTCGCAATAATTCCCCGCCCTGCCCACGGTCAGTAGGGGACACCGATGGGCTTGGAAAGGCCGCCGTCCGTCGGATGGGACGTTAATCCGTGGCCCCGTGTGCGGAAGAGCCATACTCTGTGCACGTTAAAGAACACGCTGGATGGCCTTGACGGGAGGCTACCATCTGTCTCCCAACAGCTGTTCCAGTGGGCCTCCTTCCCCAACCTTCTCTGAGCCTTCGGGGTCCTTGTGACCTGGATATTTAGTCCATGGTGTACAAAAATATGCCGCTCAGAGGTAAAACAACCCAACCCACACAGAGCGATATGAGGATGGTTGAAGGCTTGATCGAAAGGTATGGGATATAAGAGAAGTTGAGGAAGGATCATTTGGTATGTCAATTCCTTCGTCATCTTTAGAGAATATTTTATCCTATAGATCAGCGGTCCCTAAAAAGGTTTTGATTAGTGAATCACATTGACAATTGTATTTTGGCTCGAGAGACAAAATGTTATTTTGTAGAATTTCTTTCGTTTAAACCAGAGGATCCCAAACTTTTTGTCCTACCGCCCCCTTTTCAGAAAACAAATTACTCAGCGCCCCCCTGGAAATCTACCTTCTTTAAGCGAACAAACAAAAAGATGCAGTGACAAATTTGCGTTCTTTTATGTATCTATATTTCTATCTACGTCCTACAACATAGTAAAGAAAGATGTTGTTGTAAATAAGACACCTTGAAGGTTGAAATTATAAAATTATTTATTAAAATCAACCATACACACAGAATTACACACAGATTATTCTCATTACACACAGAAATTCTCATTACACACAGAAAATTAAGATAACGAAGGATAATTTTATGTGTTTATTTAGAAAATAAAGTAATCACTACGATTTTAACTCTATGTTACACAACAGATGAAACATGTACGAACGGTTTCTCAAATTTTCTTATCTTCCCTTCTTTCTTTGGAGCGGGGGTGGCTCAGTCGGTAGCGCGCCAGGCTCGTAATCTGCAGTTCGCAGGTTCGAGTCCCAGCTGGGTCAGCGTTGAGATTTATCTCCGCAAAATCCTCGCCCTGCCCACGGTCAGTAGGGGACACCGATGGGCTTGGAAAGGCCACCGTCCGTCGGATGGGACGTTAAGCCGTGGCCCCGTGTGCGGGAGAGCCATACCCAGTGCACGTTAAAGAACACGCTGGATGGCCTTGACGGGAGGCTACCATCTGTCTCCCAACAGCTGTTCCAGTGGGTCCCCTCCCCCAACCTTCTCTGAGCCTTCGGGGTCCATGTGACCTGGCCATTTAGCTCATGGTGTGCAAAAAAGTGCCGCTCAAAGGTAAAACAACCCAACCCTTCTTTCTTTATGCTTTTACTGCCCCTCAATTGCACCCAAGGCTGCTACCGACCCCTGGATCGTTCCAGCGCCCGCCAGGGGGCGGTATCGCCCACTTTTGAGAAACATTGGTTTAAACCGTCCCGTGGCCGAGTGGTTAGCGCGCTTAGCTACTGATCTAAGGGATTTGCTCTCGAGCCCCGGGTAAGGGATGGATGGATGGATGTTTCCTTTTTCTCCTGAGGACCCGGCATCCTCTCAGGCCTTCTACTGTGACGTATAAGCTGTCAGACCTCTGTGGCAAGCAGCTGCTTGAGGGGGGGGGGTATTTATTTATAAACTTTAACCAAAGGAAACCTCGTTATAACGAAGATAGCTGGCGTTTGAATGCCTACCTCATCCACTACATGGAACATTATGAACGTTCACAGGATTATAATTGTACACTCGAACGCAGTGATTTTGATTCGAAATTACGTTTTTCTCGTAACGAGAGAGACTTTTCTGGTATCTCGTTATTATTCTCGTTGTCCATTATTTTTCGTCGGTGTGCACGAAAGCCATACCCTGTGCACGTTAAAGAACACGCTGGATGGCCTTGACGGGAGGCTACCATCTGTCTCCCAACAGCCGTTCCAGTAGGTCCACTCCCCCCAACCTTCTCTGAGCCTTCGGGGTCCTTGTGACCTGACCATTTAGCCCATGGTGTGCAGAAAAACTGCCACTCAGAGGTAAAACAACTCAACCCAACCTCGTTAACGAGATACCAGAAAACTATTTGGCATTTCTTGAATTCAAGAATTCTTCAATTCAGAGACAAGAAAATATGGCAATGATACTTCAGATATGAGCTGTAAGGAGGATTATTTAACACCTCCAAACATATTTTCGTAACATAACTTTAACAATGTCCCTTAAATGTGAACTTGTGTTTTCATTTTATGAATCAGAAAGGAGAATGATTCTGTGGATGAACTTCCCTGAAAACGTATTCTTAATGACTGTAAATATCTCCAGCTGTTATTTTGAAAATACAAACACCTTCACATTTAGTTTGAATCCTCTGATGAATTTATATCAATCCACAAAATGTTAATATGATCACAACTTGCTGATAACTTTTGGCTTAGTACCTACTTTTGGTTACGATAAAAATCTATTGAATAATAAGAAGTAATAGATCTGAATTTGAACTGCACGCTGAATAGGTTTGGAACCTCCTAACAGGAACAGCGTGCAGTTCAATTTAAAATTATAGGTTACGCATTTCCAAATTTTCTAAAAATTTCTATAATCTCATGAAACGCTTAGTTTAGAAGTTATAGGGCTTCAAAGTTAACTTCCACTTATATAACATGGAGAGAGGTAGTCTTAATTTAGTGAGCACTGAGTATAGATGAAGCAATTAATTTAAGGGAATGATGGACTAGAACATTCAGGAAGAGACTAAGATAAAGGGAAGGATGGATTGATGGTTAAAGAACGATGAAGAAGCAAATGAAAGGAATAGATGGACACAGAATAGATAAAGGAACTAGTGCAATCGACGGATGGATTGATAGATAGAGAATAAATGAAGAAACTAATTAAAGGGATGGATGGATTGATAGATAGAGAATAAATGAAGAAACTAATTTAAGGGATGGATGGATTGATAGATAGAGAATAAATGAAGAAACTAATTAAAGGGATGGATGGATTGATAGATAGAGAATAAATGAAGTAACTAATTAAAGGGATGGATGGATTGATGGATAGATAATAGATGAAGAAACTAATAGAAGGGATGGAGATAAAATAGATGAAGAGACTAATGGAAGGGATGATGGATAGATAATATATGAAACCAATAAAGGGGTGGATGATTTGATGAATAGAGAAAGGGTGAAGAGGTTACTGAAAGGGATAGATGGATTGATGGATATAGAATAGAAGAAGAAATTAATTGAAGGGATCGATAGATGGATGGATGGATGTATAGATGGATGGATGGGTGGATGGATGGATGGATGGATGGATAGATAATGGAACAAGTGTAATATATAGATGGATAGATAGAGAATAGATGAATAAACTAATGGAAGAGAAGGATCGATTTATGGGTAGAAAATAGATGAAGAAACTAATTAAAGGGATGGATGGATTAATGGATAGAAAGTAGGAGAAAAAACTAAGAGAAAGGATGGATGGGTTGATGAATAGAAAATAGACGAAGAGACTAATGAAAGGGATTATGAAAATATGATATATGAAGACACATAGATGAAGAGGCTAATGAAAGTGGTGGATGAATTGATATATATATATATAAAGTAGATGAGGAAACGAATGGAAGGGAAAGAAGGATTGATCGATAGAAAAGAGATGAAGAAACTAATGGAAGGGATGAGTGGATTAATGGATGGAATTCATTAATCCAATCATCCCTTCCATTAGTTAGATTAATTGAGATTAATGGGAAGGATGATGGATGGATTGATGAATAGATAATATATGAAGAGCCTAATGGAAGGGATGATGGATAAAGAATAGAAGAAGAAACTAATGGAAGAGATGATGGATAGAGAATAGGAGGGACTAATGGAAGGTATGATAGATAGAGAATAGAAGAAGAGACTAATGGAAGGGATGATGGATAGAGAATAGAAGAAGAGACTAATGGAAGAGATGATGGATAGAGAATAGAAGAAGAGACTAATGGAAGGGATGATGGATAGAGAATAGAAGAAGAGATTAATGGAAGAGGTGATGCATAGAGAATAGAAGGAGGGACTAATGGAAGGAATGATGGATAGAGAATAGAAGAAGAGACTAATGGAAGGGATGATGGATAGAGAATAGAAGAAGAGACTAATGGAAGAGGTGATGCATAGAGAATAGAAGGAGGGACTAATGGAAGGAATGATGGATAGAGAATAGAAGAAGAGACTAATGGAAGGGATGATGGATAGAGAATAGAAGAAGAGACTAATGGAAGAGATGATGGATAGAGAATAGAAGAAGAGACTAATGGAAGGGATGATGGATAGAGAATAGAAGAAGAGACTAATGGAAGAGGTGATGCATAGAGAATAGAAGGAGGGACTAATGGAAGGAATGATGGATAGAGAATAGAAGAAGAGACTAATGGAAGGGATGATGCATAGAGAATAGAAGGAGGGACTAATGGAAGGGATGATAGATAGAGAATAGAAGGAGGAACTAATGGAAGGGATGATAGATAGAGAATAGAAGGAGGAACTAATGGAAGGGATGATAGATAGAGAATAGAAGGAGGAACTAATGGAAGGGATGATGAATAGAGAATAGAAGAAGAGACTAATGGAAGAGATGATGGATAGAGAATAGAATAAGAGACTAATGGAAGAGGTGATGGATAGAGAATAGAAGAAGAGACTAATGGAAGAGGTGATGGATAGAGAATAGAAGAAGAGACTAATGGAAGAGGTGATGCACAGAGAATAGAAGGAGGGACTAATGGAAGGAATGATGGATAGAGAATGGAAGAAGAGACTAATGGAAGGGATGATGCATAGAGAATAGAAGGAGGGACTAATTGAAGGGATGATAGATAGAGAATAGAAGGAGGAACTAATGGAAGGGATGATGAATAGAGAATAGAAGAAGAGACTAATGGAAGAGATGATGGATAGAGAATAGAATAAGAGACTAATGGAAGAGGTGATGGATAGAGAATAGAAGAAGAGACTAATGGAAGAGATGATGGATAGAGAATAGAAGAGACTAATGGAAGGGATGATGCATAGAGAATAGAAGAAGAAACTAATGGAAGAGATAGTGGATAGAGAATAGAAGGAGGGACTAATGGAAGTGATGATGGAAAGAGAATAGAAGAAGAGAC
This sequence comes from Ryuthela nishihirai, assembly GCA_038380435.1. NCBI lineage: Eukaryota > Metazoa > Arthropoda > Arachnida > Araneae > Heptathelidae > Ryuthela > Ryuthela nishihirai. Next base: position 12,925,848 of record JAWZYU010000016.1, on the reverse strand, counting down.
TAATGGAAGGGATGATGGATAGAAAATAGAAGAAGAGACTAATGGAAAAGATGATGCATAGAGATTAGGAGAAGAGACTAATGGAAGAGGTGATGGATAGAGAATAGAAGAGACTAATGGAAGGGATGATGCATAGAGAATAGAAGAGGAAACTAATGGAAGAGATGGTGGATAGAGAATAGAAGGAGGGACTAATGGAAGGAATGATGGATAGAGAATAGAAGAAGAGACTAATGGAAGAGATGATGGATCGAGAATAGAAGAAGAGACTAATGAAAGGGATGATGGATAGAGAATAGAAGAAGAGACTAATGGAAGAGATGATGGATAGAGAATAGAAGAAGAGACTAATGGAAAAGATGAAGGAGAGAATAGAAGAAGAGACTAATGAAAGGGATGATGGATAGAGAATAGAAGAAGAGACTAATGGAAGAGATGATGGATAGAGAATAGAAGAAGAGACTAATGGAAAAGGTGATGGATAGAGAATAGAAGAAGAGACTAATGGAAGAGGTGATGGATAGAGAATAGAAGAGACTAATGGAAGGGATGATGCATAGAGAATAGAAGAAGAAACTAATGGAAGAGATGGTGGATAGAGAATAGAAGGAGGGACTAATGGAAGGGATGATGGATAGAGAATAGAAGAAGAGACTAATGAAAGAGATGATGGATAGAGAATAGAAGAAGAGACTAATGAAAGGGATGATGGATAGAGAATAGAAGAAGAGACTAATGGAAAAGATGATGCATAGAGATTAGGAGAAGAGACTAATGGAAGGGATGATGGATAGAGAATAGAAGAAGAGACTAATGGAAAGGATGATGGATAGAGAATAGAAGAAGAGACTAATGGAAGGGATGATGGATAGAGAATAGAAGAAGAGAGTAATGGAAGGGATGATGCATAGAGAATAGAAGAAGAGACTAATAGAAGAGATGATAGATAGAGAATAGAAGAAGAGACTAATGGATGGGAAGATGGATGGATAATACATATAATAAAAAGGTTTCTTTATTACAGTTCTGCTGAGGTTTCGCCATCCTCACAGACCTTCTGCTATGGCTATTAAACTGACAGGCTCCTGTCAGACTTCTGTGGCAAGCAGCTGCTTGAGGGGATATTTTTTTTATTACAGCTCATATTGCAAACACGTTTATATATACGTTTAACGTAAATATAAACGTTTCTCTCTGTTCGAAGGCGTTGTAAACTCATGTTACTACATTCAAGCATGTATATTATAATTACAGGTTAACCTTTAACGATACGATCATTGATAAAAAAAAATGGAACTGAAAAAAAACTAGTATACAAAGAGCGAGTAATAATCGCTACACCAAGCGAGCCACCGCCTCCAACAAGTAACTAGAATAAAACGACAGCACGGACGTCACCTTCCAGCTTCGGCATTTGCCTCGGACGCCGCGCGCGAATTGTCTTGTCTGGTTACGTCATGCGTTCAGACAAGGTCACGTGCTTCCGTGACACAAGAAGAGAGGCCGACGAACATTGCAAGTTCGAGTAAACTCGGAAATGACAGAAATGGAACAGGAGGAACGTTGGATGACGGCGCCGTCTTTTGATGTGTAAACGGGGCTATGGTTTCGCTGTCTGAAGGCGTGGAATGAAACTTGGAAGATAACGACTGAAGACAGTTCGGAGGCGGTGGTTTTTGTCGTTCATTTTAATCTCATTCAGCATACAGGTAAGGAGGCGATGGGCTCATGATGATGTAGGATGGAAAGAGGGATGAAGATTAAGGGTGGGCAGACAAATTTTATGGGGAGAAGAAAAGAAATAGGGATGAGGGGACAAATAGAAAGGTGGATGACTGGAAGAATAGGGAAGTAGAGTCACAGGTGGACGAACAGAAGAAAGGATAGGGAAAGAATAAAGAGACTACTGGAAGAAAGTATAAATGGATTCGTGGATATAGAATGGATGATGAGACTAATGGAACGGATAGATGGGTTGATGATTAGAGAATGGATGATGAGACTAATGGAACGGATAAATGGGTTGATGATTAGAGAATGGATGATGAGACTAATGGAACGGATAGATGGGTTGATGATTAGAGAATGGATGATGAGACTAATGGAACGGATAGATGGGTTGATGATTAGAGAATGGATGATGAGACTAATGGAACGGATAGATGGGTTGATGATTAGAGAATGGATGATGAGACTAATGGAACGGATAGATGGGTTGATGATCAGAGAATGGATGATGAGACTAATGGAACGGATAGATGGGTTGATGATTAGAGAATGGATGATGAGACTAATGGAACGGACAGATGGGTTGATGATTAGAGAATGGATGATGAGACTAACGGAAGGGGGAGGATGGATTTATGGATGATGAAACTAATGGAAGGAATGGATTGATTGATGAATGGTTAAACTAATAAAAGGGATTGATGGAGAAAGAATGGATGAAGAGATTAATGCAAGGCATGAATGAATGAATGATGAGTAGAGAGGAGAACATAATGATAGATATATTAATCAACTGATAAAAAGAAGGTTAATATCTTTGAAGATCAAAACGAATGTTCAATGGATGAACAGACAAAGGAAGATGATATAGGAACAATCCAAATCTGCCCTAAATCATCCGCATTTAAAATATTGAATCAGTTTTTTAATAGCTATCGCATAGTTTTAGTTTGAACAGTATATTTTTTATTCATACAAGAGAATCATGAAATGTATTCAGTTCTAAGATTTAAAAATCTAGTGCCAATAGATTTGATGTACAGTCGCTCAAAAAAATATCCAAACACTATGGTTGATTACAGAATTGAGAAAAAATATCTGGCAACGATTTTTTTTTTAAATTAATGATCTGGCAACCTTCATGTACAGAAAACGTATTACGTGTACAGTACCATTATCTCATCTTCTAACCGCTGTAATTGGCTGCAAATTAAATCATGGTATGCCAATATGTATTGCTGTGTGTTTGCTACATTTCACCCCTATTCCCTCACTCCTTCTGGGTTGGGTTGGGTTGTTTTACCTCTGAGCGGCACTTTTTTGCACACCATGGGCTAAATGGCCAGGTCACATGGACCCCGAAGGCTCAGAGAAGGTTGGGGGAGGGGACTCACTGGAACAGCTGTTGGGAGACAGATGGTACCTCCCGTCAAGGCCATCCAGTGTGTTCTTTAACGTGCACAGGGTATAGCTCTCCCGCACACGGGGCTCTCCCGCACACGGGGCCATCCGACGGACGTCGGCCTTTTCAAGCCCATCGGTGTCCCCTACTGACCGTGGGTAGGGCGGGGAATTTTGCGGAGTAAATCTCAACGCTGACCCAGCTGGGACTCGAACCTGGGAACTACAGAACTACAGATTACGAGCCTGACGCGCTACCGACTGAGCCACCCCCGCTCCATTAGTTGCATGACATTAATGGCAAGTGGGAGAGACTATGAGGCTGCGCAGTTGAAGCCTCGATAGGTCTCTTCTCAGGAATCATAACTTGATTGACAAACTTTTGATAAGTTATTAACCTATGATTTGCGAGGACTGTCAAAGCAACAAATGCGCAGTTTCTTAATCTCCCCAATTGGCACTAAATTTCAACTGAAAACTATCGACACGAAAGTAGTCCAAAAAAACTTGACTTTGAAGAAAATAAATCTATCTAAGAAAACAACTTCTCAAATCGAAATTAACATTTCCATTAGCAAGCTCTTTTGTATGGCATTGACCTCAACTCGTTCAGGATTTATAACTGGCATTTTGGCCTCAGAAAAAAAAAAACACCGAACTCAACGTCAAGAAAAGAAAAATTCTTCTTAATAAATGACGACCAGTATCATTCGCCCCTTTCAGTCTTTAACGATTTCGAGAAGAAAAATTCCTACACAGCCACCATTTTTCTGAAGTTCACGTTCCGAAGCACAGTGATGTTTTTGTTTCTAGTAGAAATGAGTTGAACGGCATAAAATAAGACCCTTGCGCTGCGCAGATTTGGGGAGGGAGTTATTGTGCAGATGAAGTATGGCAGTGCGACCTATAATGAGTCTGGAGTGTTGATCGTGAATAGCTCCTCCTCTTCTGGAAGCATTATTAAGTGCCATTCTGTGCAGAAGTGAGGATTAATTCACGGTGCGTGTTGAAGCGTCCTTTTGTAGCAGCAGTGGAAGGGGAGAGCCATTAGTCACTAACTTTTCAAACCGCGGCATCCAGTGGTGATCGAGACGACCACGCTTCATTGGGCAAGGCCTCGATAAATCTATGGCCCTGACGTATCTTGACGAGTTATCCATGCTACGATATCACACATCGAGATGAGAACGAGACTCACTCACGAACGTAGACCAAGATGGTCAAGTACTAATTTACAGGGATAGAGTTAAGATTAAAACGAAACTGGATGTGTGTAGAAAGTCTAGGATGTGAGAAAAAGTTTTCGAGTTGCTTGAACCGTGAACCTGGACAGGTGCATTTACTTTTTATAATTTTGTTTGGCATTTTGGTGAGGAGAATGGTTAGGTGACAAGGTTGGGTTGGGTTGTTTTACCTCTGAGCGGCACTTTTTTGCACACCATGGGCTAAATGGCCAGGTCACATGGACCCTGAAGAGAGGTTGGAGGAGGTTGGGGGAGGGGATCCACTGGAACAGCTGTTGGGAGACAGATGGTAGCCTCCTGTCAAGACCATCCAGCGTGTTCTTTAACGTGCACAGCGTATGGCTCTCCCGCACACGGGGCCACGGCTTAACGTCCCATCCGACGGACGGCGGCCTTTCCAAGCCCATCGGTGTCCCCTACTGACCGTGGGCAGGGTGGGGAATTTTTGCGGAGATAAATCTCAACGCTGACCCAGCTGGGACTCGAACCTGGGAACTACAGATTACGAGCCTGACGCGCTACCGACTGAGCCACCCCCGCCCCCTAGGTGACAAGGATCCCAGGGCTCGGAACTTGGCTAAGGATGAAAATCCACCTGGACAGATGTTGGGAACTTTCTTTCTTTCTTCTGCGCGTTCTGTTTCTGCTAGTTTCAAGTAAAAAATTAGTATATAAATATTGTATTGTACGGGCGAGTGATTAGCGTGGTTGACTACTGATCTAAGAGACATGGGTTCGGGACCCGGATAAGGTATGAATGATTCTTTTCAGAGATCGAAATCAAGAAAATACGAATTGAGCTATTTTTAAACACTTTCTAATAAAAGAAATACATTTCTCCTCGAACAACTTTCTTGCCAGACATATCTGACTAAAAGCATGTCAGTGCAATACTCCATAGAAAAAACCTGTGTGGATGGAATATATCATCAGAAAAAAAAAAAAATCAATGTTTCTACTTTTTTTAGGGGAGGGGGAGGGGAAATCAGTCGACGGGCTCGTAATCTGCAGTTCCTAGATTCGAGGGCCAGCGTTGAGATTTGTCTCCGCAAACTCCTCATTCTACCCTCGGTCATTAAGGGACACCGATGGGCTTGGAAAAACAGCCATCCATAGGATGGGCCGTAAATCCTGGGGCTCGGTGTGAGATAGAGCCATATCCTGTGTACGTTAAAGAACACGTTGGATGGCCTTGACTGGAGGCTACCATCTGTTTAGAGTATCCTCTAGCCTTCCCCGAGTCCTTGGGATCTTTGGGACCAGTTCATTTAGCCCATTGTGTGCAAAAAAGTGCCATTCAGAGGTAAAACAACCCAATCCTTATTGAAGATTCGAACCAACCCCTTTGCCCTGTTAAAATGCTTGAATTCATGTCAAAGAACCCTAATCCACTTCTACCCCTCCCCCCTTAACCACGGCAGACACGACGATGACACTTTGATTGACACTCAAAAATGCCACTGACAACCGACTCTGTGAGGTCAGAGATCGAAGATGGAATCCTTAATCTCGAGCGACTGCTAAAACTAATTTAGATAACCGTCATCAGCACCAACCGACCGCATCAATGAGGTTATTCTGTGGTGAACCTCCACCTCCTCCTCTTCCTTTTCCTCCTCCTCCTCGAGAGCCGCCCCTTACTTGACCGTGGCTGAGCCCCAGGGGAGGCCTGGCCTTCATCAAAGTCGACGCTCACAGAGGTGATTCTCAAGGCTTCAAGCTGCGTCTGAATTACTCTAGCAGTCGAGATAAACAAATACTTCAAGAAGCTGTTCGTCCTAATGCAATTCTGTGCTGATGAGGAACACCTTTGGTTGCAGATTTTACTTGCAGAATAGAGGGATTTGTGATCAAAGCTATTGATGTAGGAAACAAACCCCAAAGGTTGTTTTCAGAAGCATTTTATTGATGTAAAAACCTTAATTTTGACAGAAGGTAAAGCGTTGTTTAATCTGGGAGTAGATGGTCGAAGGCCACAGTACACCTATCCCTCGATTTACACGGTACTCAGTTCACACAATTTTGGCTTTGCACGGTCAAAAAATGCAACCAGTTTCGATTTACACGGTACTGACTGAGACGTACATAGAAAGGAAATCTCAGTCAGTACCGTGTAAATCGAAACTGGTTGCATTTTTTGACCGTGCAAAGCCAAAATTGTGTGAACTGAGTACCGTGTAAATCGAGGGATAGGTGTATAACAATATATTGAAATTATCAAGCATATATCTAATTGTAATTGTAATGAGAAAATAAGTCTCATATTTCATAAGCTTGTTCAAAGCTCTAAGCGGATGAATTACATTGTTTTATTTTTAAGGGCATTTTTAATATGCAATTGGCTAAACGGCCACGTTACAAGAACTCCAACAGATCTACAGCTGGGGTGTAGGAGAATGTTGGGTTGTTTTACCTCTGAGTGGCACTTTTTTGCACAATATGGGCTAAACGGTCATAACCCCGAGAACTCACAGAAGGTTAGGGAAGGGGACCCACTAGACAGTAATTGGGAGACGACAGATGGTAGCCTCCCGTCAAAGCCATCCAGAGTGTTCTTTAACGTGCACAAGATATGGTTCTCCACGGCTTAACATCCCATCGAATGGATGGTGGCCTTTCTAAGCCCATCGGTATCCCCTACTGACAGAGACTGGAGGGGGGGGGAGCATAAATCTTAATGATGCCCAATTGGGACTCGAACCTGGGAACTGCACATTACGAGCCTGGTGCGCTACCGACTGAGCTACCACACCCCCGCCCCTGGTAGAAGAATGGATTCATTAAATAATAGGTAGCAGATAAAATGAGAGTCTCTAGTTAAAGCCACCATCATGTTGTTTAAGGTGCACTGGTACGGTCGCTCAAAAAAATATCCGAACACTATGGTCGATTACAGAATTCAGAAAAAATATCTGGCAACGATTTTTTTAGAAATTAGTGATCTGGCAACCTTCGTGTCACGTTGTAATCAACCATAGTGTTCGGATACTTTTTAATATATATAATGCGTATGAATATATAATGCAATGAATATGGAGCATGTGCAGTTACCGTTCACAGCAAACTGGAGCGGTTGCGGTTAATGTTCACAGCAAACTGGAGCGGTTGCGGTTAATGTTCACAGCGCATTGGATCGTGTGAGCTCACAAAGACCTGGATCGTGTGGCCTCACTCACGGAAATATTGAGCGTGTGCAGTTACCGTTCACAGCAAACTGGAGCGTGTGCAGTAACTGCACACGCTCCAGTTTGCTGTGAACGGCAACTGGAGCGTGTACAGTTGCTGTACACGCTCCAGATATTTTTCCTGAATTCTGTAATCACGTGACACGAAGGTTGCCAGATCACTAATTTCTAAAAAAAAATCGTTGCCAGATATTTTTCCTGAATTCTGTAATCAACCATGATGTTCGGATACTTTTTTGAGCGACTGCACTCACTGAATAGGAGACATATGGAAGCCTCCCATCATGGATATTCAGTGTCCTTTAACGTACACATGACATGGAGACTAAAATTGGCCTGAGGTTCGTGGCCCCACGTGCATGGCTCTCCTGCCCCAGGGGTCATGAGCTTTACATTACATCAGACAGACGACTGCCTTTCCAAACCCATCGATGTCCCCTTTTTGATCGAAGGAACCGTCGTAGTTAGCGGAGATAGATCTCAACGCTGGAACAGTTGGGACTCAAACCTAGGAACTATAGATTACGAGCATGATGTGCGCTGAGGAAAAAAATGAGAAATCTGCTTAAAAAAAATAAATAAATACCCCTCAAGCAGCTGCTTGCCACAGAGATCTGACAGCATCCTGTCAGTTTAATACGTCATAGCAGAAGGTTTGAGAGGATGGCAGGACCTCAGCAGAAAAACGACACACACATCCATGCCTTACCCGGGCTCGATAAAATACCCCCTCAAGCAGCTGCTTGCCACAGAGGTCTGACAGGAGCCTGTCAGTTTATATGCCATAGCAGAAGGTCTGAGAGGATGGCAGGCCCTCAGCAGATAAACGTCACATACATCCATGCCTTACCCGGGGCTCGAACCCAGGTCCCTTAGATCAGTGGCCAAGCGCCCTAACCACTCGGCCATGCTAAAAATTGCTTCCAGGCGATAAATATCAGAAATAAAACGTCCATGTCTTATTTAGAAATCGAACCAAGATCCAATACTTCTAGACCAAACACCTTAACAGCTCAACCGAAATTTAAAAAGCGAAAAAACATTGAACTGGTCATTTTGCTTTATTGTGGATTTAAGCAGATCCTGGAAACGACATGAATGAGATTTTGCTAACAATGAATTAAGATATTTTTTGCATTTCCTCCATTATCAAACAGAGTCCATTGTAAACTGATGATTCGGCTTCATTTGACATCTATACAGATCTGATCCTTATCTCCTGCAAAAGGGCACGAAGGAGACACTACCAACTGTCTCAGATGACCAGTGGGTATGATGACCAGTGGTGCGTGACCAGTGGGTACTCTTCCCCATCCTTCTCTGAGCCACTAGGTCCTTGTGACCTGTCCATTTAGCCCACTTCGTGGAAAGCTGCCTCACGGAGATAAAACAACACTGCCTCACTCTCTCATAATCACCAAATTCCTCATAATCATTCTACACTAAAAAAAAAGAGGCCAGAATGGAACTTTGAAGAAAAGTGAACGGATATCCCTCTCATCTCCCGAAAAAAAAAATCGATTCTTTAAGCCCCGGTTCATGACTATAACCATCAAAGAGTTTCATTCACGCAAGGGTCACCAGGTGACATCATTCCCCTTCTTCCTCCCCCCCCCCCCCACCCCTAGAACTCAGCCTTCATCTTCCTTTTCTCTTTGCCTGTTTTTCCCCAGCCTCCAGGGATGGGCGGCGGTACAACCATGTCCGGTAATTACATCCCCATGTCTCTCCACAGGTCCAAGAAAGGCCTTTATTAAATCCCAGCCCGAGTTCAGTTGGAGCATCCTTTAGCTGCTCCGGGGGACGGACAGACGAAGAGTCTCCCACGGCCGCAACACTAATAGGCTCTGCAAAGGAATAGGCTCTTATCAGAGACCAACACACAGACGCGTGATTGGTTTACCCATCGTATACTCGACGCGATACACAGCACTCAGGTAGCCCACAGTAGCTACTGTCCTAGCCACACCACTCTGACCTTGCGTCCCCTCCGCTATATACTCACTCTCCCCCCCCCCTCCACTGCACCGTGCCTTCGTGCCCGCGGCACTGCACGCTTTAGGTCAGCCACTGATGACCTTGACCGCAGATTTATGACACAGTGCACCATCGATGGTAATGATCTAGTCGCTACTGTATTTGGCACGTCTGTGTTCTGATCAGGTCGGTACCTCTCTCTGCGCACATGGCGCACCCCCCCCCCCTTACTTCCCTCCTAAACACAACAACCATCAGTTCACCCCACACATACACTCATTTCATTTAATATCCCCCCCCCTCTTTTTTCTTCTTCGTCCCTCATTGCCAAAGCCAATCAGGTAAGCCTTACCAAGAACTACTCAATAATTATGTAATATTTAGCTAAAGAAGATGACGCTCTGGTTGGTCGGCGCATTCAGCATCCCTCGCGCAATCTCCTCCTGCCAACCAACCTACCTCTATCTCCCTCCCAACCTCTTACAATCCCCCTCATCTCCCCCTCATCCTTCCCCCACCCGGTTCGCTCTTTTCTCTCTATACATCCTATCACTCTTTTCCCCCTTGTCTCCCCCCCTCCCCGTCTTTCGCCGGCGGGTTGCCTTGGTGCTCTTTATGTTGTAGGGTCGTCAGCATTCGGTAGCAGAGAAGAGGTCAAAAGTTCCCTAATTGCGTTTTTTTTTCCTCTTTCTGCCTCCACTCGTCTTTACGCTGCAGCTCTAGAATGTTCAATGGAAAATGGTTTACAGTGTGACACGCAGAGAGGAAAACTGCGGTGATTGATTGCCTCTTCTGCTGCTACTGGGCTGTGCATTATAATGGATGAAAAAGGACAAAATTAAGGGAGGAAAGAAGAAGAGACTGGTGTTGGTTGGCTATTGGAAAGGAGAAAGTTACTCTCTCTCTATTCACCTTTGTACTCTCGCACAGAGAGTTAGTTAATTCTTTAATGGGATAAGTGCAGTTCTCAAACTTTTCGAGCATGTTTCGACGCATTTCTCACGCGAAAACCTCCAGCCTCAAAAGCACTTTGAAATTCAACAAAAAAATGAAACGTTATCATTCTAAAACAAAAACCCCAATACTGTGCGCTTTCGAACGGTAAACGAATGCCAGTTGGGTTGTTTTACCTCTGAGCGGCACTTTTTTTGCACACCATGGGCTAAATGGCCAGGTCATATGGACCCCGAAGGCTCAGAAAAGGTTGGGGGAGGGGACCCACTGGAACAGCTGTTGGGAGACAGATGGTAGCCTCCCGTCAAGGCCATCCAGCGTGTTCTTTAACGTGCACAGGGTATGGCTCTCCCGCACACGGGGCCACGGCTTAACGTCCCATCCGACGGACGGCGGCCTTTCCAAGCCCATCGGTGTCCCCTACTGACCGTGGGCAGGGCGGGGGAATTTTGTGGAGATAAATCTCATCGCTGACCCAGCTGGGACTCGAACCTGGGAACTACAGATTACGAGCCTGGCGCGCTACCGACTGAGCCACCCCCGCCCCACGAATGCCAGTAATGTGCGCTATAGAATCTTAATTGCGGTTGATATCCTTACGATATAAAATTCCACAAAAGATCAAAGCATTAGAGAAAAGAAAACGCTTCGAACTATTCTAATGACGTGTTGTAAACCTTTTTCTCCTTGGCGACAAGGGGCGAGGGTGGCTCAGTCGGTAGCGCGCCTGACTCGTAATCTGTAGTTCCCAGGTTCGAGTCCCAGCTGGGTCAGCGTTGAGATTTATCTCGGCAAAATTCCCCGGCCTGCCCACGGTCAGTAGGGGACACCGATGGGCTTGGAAAGGCCGCCGTCCGTCGGATGGGACGTTAATCCGTGGCTCCGTGTGCGGGAGAGACATACCCTGTGCACGTTAAAGAACACGCTGGATGGCCTTGACGGGAGGCTACCATCTGTCTCCCAACAGCTGTTCCAGTGGGTCCCCTCCCCCAACCTTCTCTGAGCCTTCGGGATCCATGTGACCTGGCCATTTAGCCCATGGTGTGCAAAAAAGTGCCCCTCAGAGGAAAAACAACCCAACCTTGGCGACAAACTTCTGCAAAAATCCCTTTAACGCGAACTGCGGTACCTTTAAATAACCTGCGATAAAAAGACATTTGTTTTTTATTATATAAAAAAATTCCGTTCATTCTAACCGAAAACGGATTTTAAACTCGATATTTGATAAGAAACAAAATGACTGTGAAAAATATTAAAAAGTAAAGTTGTAAAAAGTACTAAAGTACAAATTGTTATGCATTATTATTCTTTTCCTTTAATTTTCGCGCCACACCTGAACCTTGGAAGCGACAACCCGCTTCGTAAAGGAAATTTTTTAATAATCAGAGCAATACCGGATTTAGACTTTCTGAGGCCCTAAGCTGTAACAAATTTTAGAGGTCCTTAGCTATGGCATATTTAAGAGGCCCAAATAAAAATAAATACCTCCCCCAAGCAGCAGCTTGCCACAGAGGTCTGACAGGAGCTTCTCGGTTTAATGCATCACATAGTTATGTTAGATTAGCGGAGATAAATCTCAACGCTGACCCAGCTGGGACTCGAACCTGGGAACTACAGATTACGAGCCTGGCGCGCTACCGACTGAGCCACCCCCGCCCCCTAACTGTCCAGTGGATCGACTTATCCTAAACAACTCCGAGCCTTTGGGGTCCTTATGACATGGCCATTTAGCCTATTGTGTACATAAAAATTCCGCTCAGAGGAAGAACAACCGGTAGATACCGGAGGCAAATTTAGTGTATTACAAATAAATCTCTCCATTTGAGCCTTGTATAGCCGAATCACCGAACGTTAGGCCTCCCTTGGTCCAAAACTACATAAGCAATGTTCGCTTATCCTTTCAATAGATGGGGCGTGGTGGTGGGACGTGGTCAGTCGGTAGCGCGCCAGGTTCAAGTCCCAGCTGGATCACAGTTGAGATTCATCTCCGCACAACTACCCGTCCTGTCCACAGTCAGTAAGGGACACAGATGGGCTTGGAAAGGCCATCGTCCGTCGGATGGGACGTTAAGCTGTGGCTCCGTGTGCGTGACAGCCATACCCTGTGCAAAAAACACACTGGATGGTCTTGACGGAAAGCAACCATCTCTCTTCCAACAGCTGTTCCAGTGGGTTCCCTCCCCCAACCTTCTCTGAGCCTTCGGGGTCCTTGTGTCCTGGCCATTTAGCCTAGGTTGCGCAAAAGAAGTGCCACTCAGAGGTAAAACAACCCACTTTCAACAGATAACTCCCCTTGCAATCATTAGCCACTTCACCTGCAATCCGATCTTTTCAAATTCTCCAAAAATGTGACCACAATAACAATCATCGGTGATCTATTGTCCTTCGGAACTTCAGGGCGGAGAAGAGTGTCAATTACCCCCACACAGTTAAGCAGAGACGGCATTCACCTGTCGCTTGACATACATGACCGACTTCCTGTCATGCATAGCGCGGATGTCAAGGCGATAACACAGAAGCCTCGATAAGATGCGACATCCGCGGTGACCTCGTACGGCGTCCCATTATTCTGTTGATTCTTGAGTCTCAGTATCAAGTTTCTCCATATTACGCTAATCGCTAGAATTCGAGATAGGTCGAGAGGACGGAAAAAGATTGGAGCGTTGCGAAGAGTTTCGGTCAGACGTGGAGGAGGAAAAGACAATCTACCCCCCCCCCCCCCCACCCCACCCCACCCACTTCATCTGAAAGGTCAGACAGAGGGTTGGGATGTTATGATAAGGAACCAAGAGAGAAAAAGCGGAGATTGGCGGCAAGGGACAGAAGATGACAGTCAGTGTTGCTTCGGCCTCAGGCGTAGTTTTAATTAGCGTGGGTAAAAAACCAGCTAATATCACGTGACCGTCAGGAATCTTTTGTCGCGTGGAACATACCGTTCCATCGCTGAAAGGAACAGTTCTTTATTCCCCCTCTCCCTCCCCCCACCACTGCTCAACTTTCTTTAAACCTTTAAGAAATGGAATGTTTAAACGGAACCACGTTGCTACTTATGGGGGTTCCTGGCCCCCATAAGTGGTTCGTCGTTGTGGATTGTTGGTGGATTCGTCGGATGGTGGATTCGTCGTTGGTGGATTCGTCGGATGGGGTCAAGTTCAGATATAAAAAGTGTTAGAGAGAGTGTTTTACCTGTGAGTGGCGCTTTATTTGCGCACAGTGGGCTAAATGACCAAGTCACAAGGACCCCAAGGACATAGAAAATGGACCCACTGGACAGGTATAAGGATCAAATGCAAGCATCCAGTAAACCCTTCCAGCATGTTCTTAATGTGCACAGAGTATGGCTTTCCCACACACGAGACCACGGCTTTACGTCCCATCTGACGGACAGCGGCCTTTCCAAACTGATCAATGTCCCCTTTTGTAACCGAGGGCAGGGTGGGATTTTACGCAGATAAATCTCAACGTAGGCACAGAGCACTGCAGACGATATTCGATGGGCTGTGTCAGCAGCCATGGACGTCCCCGTGGCGATCTAAATGGTAAGCCGAAGGTTGCATGAGGCACACCTGAGCTCTAGGCAACCGTTACGTCGACTACCATTGACTGCAAACCATTGCATCTCTCGTCTGGCTTGGTGCCGAAGTCGTGCGAACTGGAGTCACGAATGAAACACTCTGGTGTTTAGTGATGAATCCTGTTTCTGTCTAGGTGCTGACAATAGACTGGTCCGTGTATGGCGAGAGGACGGATCCAGCTTTTGTTTGCGACCGGCACACCACCCGTAAACCAGGCATAATGGTATGGGATGCTATTGGATATGATAGCAGATCACCTCTTGTCCGCATCACTGGAACACTGACAGCTGCATGATACGTTAGCGCGGTTCTGCAGCCCATTTTGTTACCGTTCCTGGGAGGCATTCAACAGCCCATTTTCCAGCATGTCAACGCCCGTGTACACGCTTCTAGGGTCTCCAAACAATGTTCGCAACATGTTCAAGTATTGCCATGGACAGCACTATCTCCAGATTGTGTGACCACTCCAGATTGTGTGACCAATGTGGCCATCCAGTCCAACTGATCTGTGGGTTGTTGGGTTGTTTAACCTCTGAGCGGCACTTTTTTGCACACCATGGGCTAAATGGCCAGGTCACATGGTTCAGAGAAGGTTCAGAGAAGGTTGGGGGAGGGGACCCACTGGAACAGCTGTTGGGAGACAGATGGTAGCCTCCCGTCAAGGCCATCCAGCGTGTTCTTTAACGTGCACAGGGTATGGCTCTCCCGCACACGGAGCCACGGATTAACGTCCCATCCGACGGACGGCGGCCTTTCTAATCCCATCGGTGTCCCCTACTGACCGTGGGCAGGGTGGGGAATTTTGCGGAGATAAATCTCAGCTGGGACTCGAACCTGGGAACTACAGATTACGAGCCTGGCACGCTACCGACTGAGCCACCCCCGCCCCCTGATCTGTGGGACCACACTGGAAGACGTGTGCAATCCTCTCACCAGCCGGCGCGGAATCTCGATGAATTATAGGAGCAAGTCAACGCTGCTTGGTGTGCAATTCCTCAGGACCATATCCATCGACTGTATGACTCCATGCCACGCCGTATTGCTGCCTGCATTGCCGTTCACGGCGGTGCAACCACCTACTGAGGCAGTCACATAGTGCTGCATTATCTCATCTTCTAACCGCTGTAATTGGCTGCAAATTAAATCATGGTATGCCAATATGTATTGCTGTGTGTGTGCTACATTTCACCCCTATTCCCTCACTCCTTCTGTGTTGGGTTGGGTTGTTTTACCTCTGAGCGGCACTTTTTTGCACACCATGGGCTAAATGGCCAGGTCACATGGACCCCGAAGGTTCAGAGAAGGTTGCGGGAGGGGACCCACTGGAACAGCTGTTGGGAGACAGACGGTAGCCTCCCGTCAAGGCCATCCAGAGGTAAATCTCAACGCTGACCCAGCTGGGACTCGAACCTAGGAACTGCAGATTACGAGCCTGCGCGCTACCGACTGAGCCACCCCCGCCCCACACTCCTTCTGGGTGGGACAATTTCAATGTCGTGCATTCCTGTAATAACTTTCCCATAATAACTCTCCCATCAAAATATTGGATAATTTCCATGTTTCGACGATTATAACTTAGAAGTCTATAACTTCTAAAATATGCGTTTAATGGAAAAAATATGTCTGAAGGTAAATTAAAAATACTGATCAAATCTATTTAAATTCATTCAGTACTTAAAGAGTTATAGAAGCTGGATTATTTCACAATAAATTATTTGTTTTATAAAAATCATTCATAATTGTCCAAAATTGAAAAAAAAATCATTACGCAAACTTCTAAAATGCATAATAAATTTATTAAATGGCTTGAACAATATCTATTAAGTTTTAATTAATTGGGGAGGAAAATTCTTACAACGCATTACTATTGTGAACTATTACAGCTTCTATAACTCTTTTTGGGGGCGGGGGTGGCTCAGTCGGTAGCGCGCCAGGCTCGTAATCTGTAGTTCCCAGGTTCGAGTCCCAGCTGGGTCAGCGTTCAGCTTCTATAACTCTTTTTGGGGGCGGGGGTGGCTCAGTCGGTAGCGCGCCAGGCTCGTAATCTGTAGTTCCCAGGTTCGAGTCCCAGCTGGGTCAGCGATGAGATTTATCTCCGCAAAATTCCCCGCTCTGCCCACGGTCAGTAGGGGACACCGATGGGCTTGGAAAGGCCGCCATCCGTCGGATGGGATGTTAAGCCGTGGCCCCGTGTGTGGGAGAGCCATACCCTGTGCACGTTAAAGAACACGCTGGATGGCCTTGACGGGAGGCTACCATTTGTATCTTAATAGCTGTTCCAGTGGGAACCCAACCTTCCTGAGTCCCCTTCCTGAGTCCAACCTTCCTGAGTTCCAGTGGTCCCGCAACCTTCTCTGAGCCTTCGGGGTCCATGTGACCTGCCATTTAGCCCATGGTGTGCAAAAAAGTGCCGCTCAGAGGTAAAATAACCCAATAACACACTGAACTTTAAAAAGATACAAAAAATTTTTTAAATATTAAAAGTTTCGTTTTGTTATAAATTTTATTTCCTCGAAAACAATTTTTTGAAAACGCTGAGATAACTTGTATTCATCCTATAATTGACATTAGATCTTCAGATATACTTTTGGTACAAAGAATTAATTCACTAAAAATTAATCTGTGTAATTGGGTTGGTTTGTTTTATCTCTGAGCGGCACTTTTTTTGCACACCATGGGCTAAATCGCCAGGTCACAAAGACCCCGAAGGCTCAGAGAAGGTTGGGGAAGGGGACTCACTGGAACAGCTATTGAGAGACAGATGGTAGCCTCCCGTCAAGGCCATCTAGCGTGTTCTTTAACGTGCACAGAGTATGGCTCTTACACACACGGGGCCACGGCTTAACGTCCCACCCGACGGACGGCGGCCTTTCCAAGCCCATCGGTGTTCCCTACTGACCGTGGGAAGGGCGGGAAATTTTTGAGGAGATAGATCTCAACGCTGACCCAGCTGGGACTCGAACCTGGGAACTACACATTACGAGCCTGGCGCGCTACCGACTGAGCAACCCCCGCTCCTAATCTGTGTAATAGTCCGAGAGAATTATTCATCCCATCCTTTCTATTAATAATTATAAGACGCCATCTTCCTGTTTCTCTTTCTCTTAAAAATTCATCTCGTAAAACCCAAATACAAATATGAAAGATTTAATCTACACTCAAAGCAATAACAAAAGCAAAACAACAGCTTACATTGAAAACACAAAAAGAAAAAGAAAAAAATCCTCTAAAAACCCAAGCAGATAGCACCACTAACAAAAATCTAAGCCTATATTCATCTTCTAAAAGCCGGGAGCATGTTCATCTAATCCTGATGAAGTCTTCTCCTTAACGTGACAGTTTCTTCTTTTATTACCCTTGTCTTGACCCGTAAATTCCTCCTGTTAACTATTTATAAGTTCTGCTCCCCCCTCTACCTACTTTGCCCTCTCGTTAACGTCCTCTCCTCCAACCTAGAGCATGTAGTGACAAGTTTTTTTTCCCTCCACAAAGTAGCTCAACACGCTAATGGCTGTTAAGAAAATAATAACTCACTCCAAAGAATTGCGATCCCTGTGTGGCTGTCTCTCTTTGAGAAAAAGAGCGAAGTCTCTTTCATAACGTGAAAGAAACTAATAAATGGAGAGCTTCCGTTGTCAAAGCGACTGAAGAAGGACTGTCCACCGAGCTCTGAAAACTAATCTTTCTCTTTCGGAGGATCTACTGAAATGCACCGCCTTTGTCTTCAACTAATGCTCGTCTCGCGATAATTATCCTGGTGATTAACAACCGAATGGATGGTGTAAGAAAAACTGTGTCTGCTTTGGTCTTTTCGTCTTCGTTAATTTCGTTTATGTGGGTTCACAGCGTTTGTTTCAAGACAAATGGATCTCGTTACAATTCAAGTCGTGTGCTCTACATTCAACAGCCTTTTTTTTAAGTCTCTTTTAATCAGTGAAAGAAATAGTTGTCGCCAAAGCCATCGTGAGAGTTTCCTTCCAAGCTAAGGGGATGAATGATTTTAGTGCTTTTTTAATTATGAGGCGCTCCTTTCTCGGAGCTGTACCAAAAACAAGGGAACCCCGTGCCCCCAAATAGGAGCAATAGTACCACAAAGGGTCAATTCTCCCAAAATGATGGGGGGGGCTCAGTCGGTAGCGCGCCAGGCTCGTAATCTGTAGTTCCCAAGTTCCAGTCCCAGCTGAGTCAGCGTTGAGATTTATCTTCGCAGAATTCCCCGCCCTGCCCACGGTCAGTAGGGGACACTGATGGGCTTGGAAAGGCCGCCGACCGTCGGATGGGACATTAAGCTGTTGTCCTGTGTGTAGGAGACCATACCTTGTGCAAGTTAAAGAATAAATTGGATGGCTTTGACGGGAAGCTACCATCTGTCTCCTAACAGCTGTTCCAGTGGGTCACCTCCCCAACCTTCTCTGAGCCATCGGGGTCTTTGTGACCTGGTCATTTAGCCCATCGTGTGCAAAAAAAGGGTCGCTCAGAGGTAAAACAACCCGAATCCCGAAATGAAAAATTTTACTTTAGGATTATTTTCTATGTTTATAATGAAAATAATATGAAAATAGCTGTAGAAATTTTATTTTTGGAATTAAAAATAAAATGTCTGCAGAATAAAGCCCTACCTGGTGTGGTGGTTAGCGTCTTTTAAGACCAGGGGGCATGTCCATGGGTATCTGTTTCTACTGGTGTGGTGGTTAGCGTCTTTTAAGACCAGCGGGCATGTCCATGGGTATCTGTTTCTACTGGTGTTGTGGTTAGCGTCTTTTAAGACCAGGGGGCATGTCCATGGGTATCTGTTTCTACTGGTGTGGTGGTTAGCGTCTTTTAAGACCAGCGGGCATGTCCATGGGTATCTGTTTCTACTGGTGTTGTGGTTAGCGTCTTTTAAGACCAGGGGGCATGTCCATGGGTATCTGTTTCTACTGGTGTGGTGGTTAGCGTCTTTTAAGACCAGGGTGCATGTCCATGGGTATCTGTTTCTACTGGTGTGGTGGTTAGCGTCTTTTAAGACCAGGGGACATGTCCATGGGTATTTGTTTCTACGTTGTACCAGGACAAGCTTGCCACAGCTTCTAAATTATCTTCGTACTTTGTGTAAGGGAATACTTTCTCCTCTTTTCAATTAATTTGAAAACTATGAGATTTAATTCAATCTGGACTTTAAAACCAGATCATATCTAGAAAGGGGGGCATCCTTTCCTGGAAGTTGAATTTTATCTAAGGAGAAGAAATTATATCTAAAATATTTTATCATTTAGTTTCAAAATCCAGTTTATGTTAAAACTGTGCGTTTTGAGGGGAAAAAAACTTAGAGACAGGGGACTTCTTTTTTATCATGTACCTTTTTTTTTTAAATTGTTTGTAGACAAAATTCTCAATCGTTAGCTTGCCAGGATCGTAATCGATGTTCCGGGTTCGAGTCCCAACCGTGGAAGAGTTTTTCTCTTGGTGGATGCATTTAGCTGTTAGACAATAAAAATAATAATTATTGTTATTGATAGTAGAGAACATTAATGCATTATTAAAATCTCATCTATGTAATTTGTATTAATTAAGATGGCATATTAATCAACAGCAACATATGAACACACTAAAAAGATATAACATATAGACAAAAAATGCAATAAATAATTGAAACACGGAAAAACAAATCTATACATGGAATATCGAGTTGGGTTATTTTACCTCTGAGCGGCACTTTTTTGCACACCATGGGCTAAATGGCCAGGTCACAAGGACCCCGAAGGCTCAGAGAAGGTTTGGAACAGCTGTTGGGAGACAGATGGTAGCCTCACGTCAAGGCCATCCAGCATGTTCTTTAATGTGCACAGAGTATGGCTCTCCCGCACACGGGGCCACGGATTAACGTCCCATCCGACGGACGGCGGCCTTTCCAAGCAAATCGGTGTCCCCTACTGACAGTGGGCAGAGTGGGGAATTTTGCGGAGATAAATCTCAACGCCGACCCAGCTTGGACTCGAACCTGGGAACTACAGATTACGAGCCTGGCGCGCTACCGACTAAGCCACCCCCGCCCCTGGAATATCGAGGAATGCGCTCTTGCAAGTTGTAAAATTAAATTGTTATTTCTTTCATTTTTATATTTTTTTTTCTTGTGCAATAGATTTCAATTTCAAAAATTCCGAAGTGGCAACTGCTTATAAATTATTATTAATTTTAAGAATTATCTTGCTATTAATAACACACGAAATTGCATATTTCATTCAAGAATACAAACTAATGATAAAACTTTATTTATATTTTTAATTCTATAGTCTCTCTTTCGCGTTTTCTCTTACGTTGCGAGGTAATTTATTGAAACTTTGCACAATAAAAGTCATGAATCATCTTATAAGCAATTTCTTGGAAAAAGTACCTGATTAAGAGGATATTTTCCCCCATAAAATAAATAAATAAATACCCCCTCAAGCAGCTGCTTGCCACAGAGGTCTGACAGGAGCCTGTCAGTTTATATGCCAGAGTAGAAGGTCTGAGAGGATGGCAGGACCTCAGCAGAAAAACGACACACACATCCATGCCTTAACCGGGGCTCGATAAAATACCCCCTCAAGCAGCTGCTTGCCACAGAGGTCTAACAGGAGCCTATCAGTTTATATGCCATAGTAGAAGGTCTGAAAGGATGGCAGGACCTCAGCAGAAAAACGACACACAATTCCTCCTAATTAGAGCATAATTCAACTTTCAGGAAAAGATGCCCCCCTTGCTCTTTTATGACAAACTGCCTTTAAAGTTCAGATTGAATTAAATTCTACAATCTTACATTCGGCAGATAGAGAATTTTGATTCCAATAAAAGTTTCCCTGCGATTATCCTCATTTTAAACTTTTATGCTTTAGGTCTCAGTTCTATCTACTGCCCCAAGGTGTTAAGTGATGAGCGTGCTTGGCTAATGGACAGTTATAAGGAGAGAAATGGAAGCATCCAATAAAGGCCTTCCAGCGTGTTCTTTAACGTGCACAGAGTGTGGTTCTCCCGCACACGGAGCCACGGCTTAACGTCCCATCTGTACGGACAACGATCTTTCCAAGCCCATTAGTTTCCCGTAATGACCGAGGGCAGAGCGGGGAGTCTTACGCAGATAAATCTCAACGCTGGCCTAGGTGGGACTCGAACCTGGGAACTGCAGATTACAAACCTTGCTAAAATATTTTACTAATATTTTTTTTTTGGCTGAACCAACTGTCATCCTTCATGTATCGGAACACTTCCAATCCAGGTGAATGAAAAGATCCATTCAAAGCACCCTAATTGTGAAAACAAGCTTTATGGGGGGGGGGGGGGGGAACTGCTAGAGATAAATTGAAGGTTTCATTTAGATCTCTCCAAGTCTCTTTTTTTAACAATATTCTTTTAAATTTAATTAATAATTTAAATTTATGTATTCATTTTAATTAAAAATTAAAGAGTTATTGAAACCAAAGTAATTTTAGCAGAAATCAATGTTGTTAGATCATATTAAACACTTTTCTTCAAAAATTGGGGGCGGGGGTAGCTTAGTCGGTAGCGCGCCAGGCTCGTAATCTGTAGTTCCAAGGTTCGAGTCCCAGCTGGGTGAGCGTTGAGATTTATCTCCGCAAAATTCTCCGCCCTGCCACGATCAGTAGGGGACACCGATGGGCCGTGTGCCCCCTGCGCACGTTAAAGAACACGCTGGATGGCCTTGACGGGAGGCTACCATCTGTTTCCCAACAGCTGTTCCAGTGGGTACCCTCCCCCAACCTTCTCTGAGCCTTCGGGGTCCATGTGACCTGGCCGTTTAGCCCATGGTGTGCAAAAAAGTGCCGCTCAGAGGTAAAAAACCCAACAACCCAATCTTCAAAAAATGACAAGAACTGAATCTCCACCTGTTATTTTACAGAAAAAAATTTGACAAAGTTAAGAAGCTTTGAATACTGGTCTTCCATCCATACAATACTTGTGACGACAGATTATGGATATCGAGGCAGATTATCTTTAATACTGATATCAACTAGAATTCATCCGATATCAGCTCCGTAGATTACTAATAATATATATTCGAAAACAACCTTTAGCATTTTATATTTACGTCAAATCACCACAAGAGTTAAAAAATTAGCTGGCCAGAGGATTAATAATATACAATTTTTTTTCCCTCATCTTATTTAGGCATATAAAACATACAATGCTACAAAAGTTCTAAAAGTAGAATATTTGGTATGTGTCAAATATTACATTAGTTTACTGCATGCGCAATTTGTTAGCGTAACAACCATAATTTAATCTCTTTTCTAAATTTTATAGTATTAGTGTTTTTTAATGTGTATTTAACGTGTTTTAATTATGATCATTCCACTCTTATGTCAATTTAAAGATAATTTCGATGATCCATAACTTCTAAAATAACCCTTTTATGGTACAGTCGCTCAAAAAAATTATCCGAACACTATGGTTGATTACAGAATTCAGAAAAAATATCTGGCAACGTTTTTTTTAGAAATTAGTGATCTGGCAAGCTTCGTGTCACGTGATTATAGAATTCAGGAAAAATATCTGGAGCGTGTACAGCAACTGTACACGCTCCAGTTGCCGTTCACAGCAAACTGGAGCGTGTGCAGTTACTGCACACGCTCCAGTTTGCTGTGAACGGTAACTGCACACGCTCAATATTTCTATTAGTGGGCCAACACGATCCAGGTTTTTGTGAGCTCACACGATCCAATGTGCTGTGAACATTAATCGCAACCGCTCCAGTTCGCTGTGAACGGTAACTGCACACGCTCCATATTCATTGCATTATATATTCATACGCATTATATATATATTAAAAAAGTATCCCAAACACTATGGTTGATTACAGAATTCAGAAAATATATCTGGCAACGATTTTTTTTCCAGAAATTAGTGATCTGGCAACCTTCGTGTCACGAAGTATAATGAAATAAAAGAAATAGTTATGTTGTATCTGGGGCTCGAACCTGGGTCCTGTTGGCCATTAGCCAAGCAAGCTCATCACGTGACACGAAGGTTGCCAGATCACTAATTTCTAAAAAAATCGTTGCCAGATATTTTTTCTGAATTCTGTAATCAACCATAGTGTTCGGATATTTTTTTGAGCGACTGTAAGTTATCACTGATGATTAATTGCAGATATCAACTAAAATTTATCTAAACCTTGATTTTTAAAATTATTCACTCAATATTTACAGAATTATCAAAGTTTGATTATTGGAGCAGCAATACGAGACATAAAAATTCATCTCAAAAATTCGTTAGATCTTTTGAAAAATGAATTAAACAATTTAATAAAAAAAAGTGAATACTATAAAAATTTATATAAATAATTATTTTAATGTTTCTGACAATTATCGTTACTGATACTAATTACTCATATTTTCAAGACTGAATAATTTTAAAAATCGAGATATAGATGTAATTGATATCTACAATTTATCATCAGTGATATTTTTCTCTAAAAGGATTATTTTAGAAGTCATTATGGATTTGGGTTGGGTTGTTTTACCTCTGAGCAGCACTTTTTTGCACACCATGGGCTAAATGGCCAGGTCACATGGACCCCGAAGTCTCAGAGAAGGTTGGGGGAGAGGGTTGGGTTGGGTTTTTTACCTCTGAGCGGCACTTTTTTGCACACCATGGGCTAAATGGCCAGGCCACATGGACCCCGAAGGCTCAGAGAAGGTTGGGGGAGGGGACCCACTGGAACAGCTGTTGGGAGACAGATGGTAGCCTCCCGTCAAGGCCATCCAGCGTGTTCTTTAACGTGCACAGGGTATGGCTCTCCCGCACACGGGGCCACGGCTTAACGTCCCATCCGACGGACGGCGGCCTTATCCAAGCCCATCGGTGTCCCCTACTGACCGTGGGCAGGGCGGGGAATTTTGCGGAGATAAATCTCAACGCTGACCCAGCTGGGACTCGAACCTGGGAACTACAGATTACGAGCCTGGCGCGCTACCGACTGAGCCACCCCCGCCCCTGGGGGAGAGGACCCACTGGAACAGCTGTTGGGAGACAGATGGTAGCCTCCCTTCAAGGCCATCCAGTGTGTTCTTTAACGTGCACAAGGTATGGCTCTCCCGCACACGGGGCCACGGCTTAACGTCCCATCCGACGGACGGCGGCCTTTCCAAACCCATCGGTGTCCCCTACTGACCGTGGGCAGGGCTAGGAATTTTTAGGAGATAAATCTCAACGCTGACCCAGCTGGGACTCGAACCTGGGAACTACAGATTACGAGCCTGCCGCGCTACCGACTGAGCCACCCCCGCCCCAGTCATTATGGGGCATTGATATTAGGGTTCATTGAATTATGATTAGTCCTCTCCATGTTATTATTGGAAAGTTAATATCAATGCTCCAAAATCTATACAAGGGGTACGTGAAGCATAAAAGTTTGAGAACCACTACTCTAAACTTTCTCTTTAAGATTCGAAATTCTTTATCTCCCATGAACACAATTAGTTCTTCACCTACCTCCCCCTATTGTACGGGATTTAAAATTCCCCGCCCTGCCCACGGTCATTAGGGGACACCGATGGGCTTGGAAAGGCCGCCGTCCGTCGGATGGGACGTTAAGCCGTGGCCCGTGTACGGGAGAGCCATACCATGTTCACTTTAAAGAACACGCTGGATGGCCTTGACGGGAGGCTACCATCTGTCTCTCAACAGCTGTTCCAGTGTGTCCCCTCCCCCAACCTTCTCTGAGCCTTCGGGGTTCATGTGACCTGGCCATTTAGCCCATGGTGTGCAAAAAAGTGCTGCTCAGAGGTAAGACAACCCAACAACCCAACCCCTATTATACGGGATTTAAAAAAACATGTTTTTTTTTTCTTGTATTTCAACGAACCCAACATGAAGAAGGTCGAAACATTTCAGCGAATATCTGCTGAGCTTTTAATGCAACCACAGATTACACTTATTATGTCACGTGTTTCTGCTGCTCGAGGTCTTTACTTGATGCATATAAATGGAATTCGAACGCAAAAAGAGCTTGTTCCATATTTTCCCATCTCCACGTGAAGCAAGTCCCTCTGCAAGATTTGTCTCCACACCTTTCAAAAAGTGAAGGTCGGGGTGTCAATCTACACCTTATAAGGGAATCTGGCTGAGCCTTATTGTCTTTGGTAATTGTCTTGTCAACAGTTGTAACACGCGCAAGGTCTTTCATTCTTTTCTTGGCCATCTGACTCCCGCGCTCGCTCATTCGCACGTATATATAAAAGCAAAACAAAAAAAGCTTACTTTTTTTCCCCTTAAATTTCCTCCCACCCCCAAATGTCCCACTTTGTAATAGAACCATAAAGTGGAGCTGCAGACTTGACCCAAAAGTCACCAGACAGAGATGAAGGACGACCACACCTTTATCGCAGAGACTGAGAAACAAAAGGCAAGGCAGAGAGAGAGTGAACAAAAAAAATAGTTCCATCCCAAAATATCTCAACGCAGTTTTTCATTTTTAATATTTTAAGCGAACATACTTAAAGGTTTTTTAACCTTTATCATACTTAAAGAAAGTGGTGGTTCAGTCGGTAGCTGGCAAGGCTCGTAATCTGCAGTTCCCAGGTTCGAGTCCCACCTAGGCCAGGGTTGAGATTTATCTGCGTAAAACTCCCCGCTCTGCCCTCGGTCATTACGGGAAACTGATGGGCTTGGAAAGATCGCCGTCCGTACAGATGGGACGTTAAGCCGTGGCTCCGTGTGCGGGAGAACCATACTCTGTGCACGTTAAAGAACACGCTGGAAGGCCTTTATTGGATGATTCCATTTCTCTCCTTATAGCTGTCCAGTGGGTCCCTTTCTCCCAGGGGCGGGGGTGGCTCAGTCGGTAGCGTGCCAGGCTCGTAATCTGCAGTTCCCAGGTTCCAGTCCCAGCTGGGTAAGCGTTGAGATTTATCTCCGCAAAATTCCCCGCCCTGCCCACGGTCAGTAGGGAACACCGATGGACTTGGAATGGCGCCGTCCGTCGGATGGGACGTTAAGCCGTGGCCCCGTGTGCGGAAGAGCCATACCCTATGCACGTTAAAGAACACGCTGGATGGCCTTGACAGGAGGCTAGCATCTGTCTCCCAACAGCTGTTCCAATGGGTCCCCTCCCCCAACCTTCTCTGAGCCTTCGGGGTTGGATTGGATTGGATTGTTTTACCTCTGAGCGGCACTTTTTTGCACACCATGGGCTAAATGGCCAGGCCACAAGGACCCTGAGCCTTCGGGGTCCATGTGACCTGACCATTTAGCCCAAGGTGTGCAAAAAAGTGCCGCTCAGAGGTAAAACAACCCAACCCTTTCTCCCAACTTTTTCTGACCCTCGGGTTCTTTGTGACTTGGCCATTTAGCCCATTTTGTGCAAAAAAGTGTCGCTCAGAGATAAAAAAAAACCCAACTTAAAGAAAGTAAAAAGTATATAAGATATAAAAAGAAATATCTCTGAGAGGAACATAATGGGCTAAATGATCAAGTCGTAGGATCCCAAGAGCTTAGAACTGGGCTTAGGATTCTAAGCAGTTCTTAAGAAACCTTCGAGTCCATCGAGTGTCTTATTTTGGCTACACCAGGTATGGCCCTCGTGAACACAGGCCCACGGCTTAGCACCCCATCCGACGGCAGCGGCCTTTAGAAGCCCATGTATTGCCTTCCTTAATGATGGCAGAAAGGGCGTTAGAGGGAAAAAAAACCCTAAAATCCCAGTCTGTGTCACGAGCAGACTGGACTCGAACCTGGAAACATCTGGTTGCGAGCCTGGCGCGCTACCGACTGAGCCAACCTTCATCTCGTGTAGGTGGCAAAATTATCTCCGACAAAATGAACGTCATCTAGCGATAAAAATGTGAATTGTAGAAGTTTAAAAAATGATCTGATTGACATTCAGACTCCTAAAGTTCTGAGGTTGAAAAACATTGAAAGATTGACATCCTTCTCAGAGCCATTTCTCCGTGATACAGTATCTAGGACGGGGCGGGGGTGGCTCAGTCGGTAGCGCGCCAGGCTCGTAATCTGTAGTTCCCAGGTTCGAGTCCCAGCTGGGTCAGCGTTGAGATTTATCTCCGCAAAATTCCCCGCCCTGCCCACGGTCAGTAGGGGACACCGATGGGCTTGGAAAGGCCGCCGTCCGTCGGATGGGCGTTAAGCCGTGGCCCCGTGTGCGGGAGAGCCATACCCTGTGCACGTTAAAGAACACGCTGGATGGCCTTGACGGGAGGCTACCATCTGTCTCCCAACAGCTGTTCCACTGGGTCCCCTCCCCCAACCTTCTCTGAGCCTTCGGAGTCCATGTGACCTGGCCATTTAGCCCATGGTGTGCAAAAAAGTGCCGCTCAGAGGTAAAACAACCCAACCCAACCCAACTCTATCAGATCCTAATTGCAGTAACGTCCGTCTTTTCACCCGCTAAATAATAAAAAATCGGCTACAATGAGTTAAATGATAAAAAATGGAAAGTGTGTTATAATTTATAAATTTTTCGGGTTGGGTTGTTTTACCTCTGAGCGGCACTTTTTTGCACACCATGGGCTAAATGGCCAGGTCACATGGACCCCGAAGGCTCAGAGAAGGTTGGGAGAGGGGACCCACTGGAACCGCTGTTGGGAGACAGATGGTAGCCTCCCGTCAAGGCCATCCAGCGTGTTCTTTAACGTGCACAGAATATGGCGCTCCCGCACATGGGTCCATGGTTTAACGACCCATCCGACGGACGGCGGCCTTTCCAAGTCCAGCGGTGTCCCCTACTGACCGTGGGCAGGGCGGGGAATTTTGCGGAGATAAATCTCAACGCTGACCCAGTTGGGACTCGAACCTGGGAACAACAGATTACGAGCCTGGCGCGCTACCGACTGAGCCACCCCCGCCCCAAATTTTTCGGGAAATTTCTCTCTATATATATATATACATCAATATATATACATACATATTTAAATTTCTACTGGCTTTCAAATTAAAGTATATTCTGCTACCTCGAAAATTATATAAAGGGGATGAGACGAAATGGGGTATACACAGTCGTATCAGAATAACAAGACCATCTACCACACATATACTATGGTAGGTGGTCATATTATTCTGATACGACTGTTTACATGTAAATTTTACAGTGCGGAAGAAGAAAATGCGTCCACATTTAAACTGACTTCAATCATGAGCACACAAATTAATGTTTCGGTCTTTGCATTGTCTCCGTCGTCATCAAAACATTAGATTGCGATATTTTTCCTCTGAGCGGCACTTTTTTTGCACACCATGGGCTAAATGGCCAGGTCACAAAGACCCCGAAGGCTTCAGAGAAGGTTGGGGAAGGGGACCCACTGGAACAGCTATTGAGAGACAGATGGTAGCCTCCCGTCAAAGCCATCCAGCGTGTTCTATAACGTGCACAGGGTATGGCTCTCTTGAACACGGGCCACGGCTTAACGTCCCATCCGACGGACGGCGGTCTTTCCAAGCCCAGCGGTGTCCCCTACTGACCGTGGGCAGAGCGGGGAGTTTTGCGGAGATAAGTCTCAATGCTGATCCAGCGGGGACTCGAACCTGGGAACTGCAGATTACGAGCCTGGCGCGCTAACGACTGAGCCCCCCCCCCCCCTCCCCCCCCCCCCCCTCCCCATGGATGTGAGTACTTTCTGCTTTATGATTGGTTCGAATCATTCTAATGCAAAAATCATGAAGTGGCCCAACGAAATGTTCTTAGTCAGGCCTATAACTTTGATGGAATAAAATGCAGATGTAAGTTTTATAGAGCAAATCCAAATTTATTACTAACGAAGACACATAATGTCACTCTCCGACACGAAAATGTTCGATAGCAAGTCACTAAAAGGCCAGGTCACAAGGACCCCGAAAGCTTAGAGAAGGTTGGGGAGGGGACTCACTGGACAGCTGTTGAGAGACGGTAGCCTCCCGTCAAGACCATCCAGTGTGTTCTTTAACGTACACAGGGTATGGCTCTCCAGCAGACGGGGCCACGGCTGAATGATCCATCCGACGGACAGCGGTCTTTCCAAGCCCATCGGTGTCCCCTACTGACCGTGGGCAGGAGCGGGAAATTTTACGTAGATAAGTACGGAGATCGAAGTTACGGAGTTCGAGTTAAGCCGGCCCAGGCGGAACTCGAACTTGGGAACTGTAGGTTACGAGCCTGGTGCGCTACCGACTAAGCTACTCCGGCCCTCATAGCTTCGGAGCCGATGCTGTTGGAATCTGGGTGTGATTCTGACAATGGGCAAAAGTGTACTAAAGTCAAAATTATTTTCGTCAAATGCAATTAAATGTGGTTTGGAAAGGTACAGTCGCTAAAAAAAAATATCCGAACACTATGGTTGATTACAAAATTCAGAAAAAATATATGGCAACGATTTTTTTTTATAAATTAGTGATCTGGCAACCTTCGTGTCACGTGACGGTCATTAAGGGACCCGATGGGCTTGGAAAGGTCACCGTTCGTCGGATGGGTCGTTAAACCATGGACCCATGTGCGGGAGCGCCATATTCTGTGCACGTTAAAGAACACGCTGGATGGCCTTGACGGGAGACTACCATCTGTCTCCCAACAGCTGTTCCAGTAGGTCCCCTCCCCCAACCTTCTCTGAGCCTTTGGGGTCCATGTGACCTGGCCATTTAGCCCATGGTGTGCAAAAAAGTGCCGCTCAGAGGTAAAACAACCCAACCCAACCCCGCCCTGCCCACGATCAGTAGGGGACACCGATGGGCTTGGAAAGGCCGCCGTTCGTCGGATGGGACGTTAAGACGTGGCCCCGTGTGCGGGAGAGCCATACCCTGTGCACGTTAAAGAACACACTGGGTGGTCTTGACGGGAGGCTATCATCTGTCTCCCAACAGCTATTCCAGTGGGTCCCCTCCCCCAACCTTCTCTGAGCCTTCGGGGTCTTTGTGACCTGGCCATTTAGCCCATGGCATCAATAAAATGCCGCGCAGAGGTTAAACAACCCAACCCACATCCATTACTTTCCCTTCTCTCTTTACTTCTGAACACCATTGTATTTCAAAAAATTACTTTTTCTTCTTTCTGAACGCTACTAGAAGATATCTTTAAAGTTAAGTCTTCCCTTTTATCTGCATTTCCCTTTTCCGATCTGCTTCTCACTCTCCCTTGCTTGAAGTCTCCCGCCATCGACCGAAACTCCCCAAGTCTCGAGCATCTTTTCCAGAACAAAAACCACATAGTTCGCAGATAATACCAGTCCCCCAAATACAGTAGACTCTATAATTTGTAAATGTACGACGAAACGCTTCTTTGATGGACGTCAGACAACGCAGAGTCACGATCATCCAGTGGCTACTATAATTAAAAGCCATTTCAGGACCTAGCTCAGTGGTAATTATTGATCTCCGAGACTTGTGACTTGATAAACGATAGAGCCTGATACCGGTAGCTCGTAACAGCGGTAGCAGCAGCAACATGGCTACTTGGCTTAGCTACTGAGCACAGGAGGAGGCATGGTGGGATCGCCCGGATGCCACTTCTCCATCCAGTAGTTGGCGACGAGTACATGCAGCATCTCTACTATCATATTTGTCTCCCCCCCCCCCCTACCCCTCACTGTCTCTCTTTCTCATCTTCTGAGACCCCGTGAAGCCACGAAAATTGAACACACTTAAGTCAATTAAGTGCACTTATAACGTGTTTCGGATCTTTCGATCTCAGGGCTTGTCTACTGCAAAATTCAGCCACGTAGTAAAGAGATGGTGGTGTGCCTTTCTGACTAGACGAATTGATGTAGTATTTAGATGTGTGTGTGTGCGGCTGAGTCATTGATTGATCACGGAAAATTTTTATTATGATGATTATTATTTTCTTTTTTTTTTCCTTCTCTCTTTACTTCTTCTCTCTCTTGTTGCAGTTGAAACTGTTGTGAAGAGCCAGCACAAGAAATGCAGCAGAAGAAGATGCATTCAAAAGAGCCGAGGTCGTGCGTTAATAGCGTAATAAAATGCCTCGAAAAGACAGGAAATACGAAGAGAAGAATGGGGTTAAAAAAGTGGGAACAGGACGAGTGCAATGAATAACACAGAAACGAACTTAACACCGATCCACGGATGGGAGTCTTAGGGATGATTTCCCAACGATGATAAATGAAATCATGTGCTGCTAGCAGACGCAATTCAAATCGTCATAATATCATCGAATGGCATTGGGTGGTCGCCCTTTTCTCTTGATCTCCACAATGTGAGTTTCAGGATATGGGTGTTTCTAGCTGAAAAGAAAACCGAATCTTTAAATATCGTAAAACATTCTGGTATACATTATCATTCAAGATGTGGAACTTTCTGTTATATGATTTAAAAGCCACATTGAGGGCTCCCTAATTCTCAAAATGATCTTCAGGAAAATGCCACTGGACATAAATTTTTTGTGTGAAGGAAATGATGTGTATGTGATGATGAAATGGTGAAGATGAAATGATGAAAATGTTATGATGAATGATGAAGATATTATGATGAAATGATGTAAACGTGATTGTGAAATAAAGATGTGATACTGAAATGATTATGTAATGATGAAATAGTGAAGATGTGAAGATGAAATGATGATGTTATGATGAAGGTGTGGGGATGAAATGATGCAAATGTTATGATGAAATGATGAAGATGTTATGATGAAATGATGAAGATATTATGATGAAATGATGCAAATGTGATTATGAAATGATGAAGATGTGATACTGAAATGATTATGTGATGATGAAATGGTGAAGATGTGATGATGAAATGATGAAGATGTGATGATGAAGATGTGGGGTTGAAATGATGAAGATATTATGGTGAAATGGTGAAGATGTTAAGATGAAATGATGAAAATGTTATGATGAAATGATGAAGATATTATGATGAAATGATGTAAACGTGATTGTGAAATGAAGATGTGATACTGAAATGATT
Organism: Ryuthela nishihirai; assembly: GCA_038380435.1. Classification (NCBI taxonomy): domain Eukaryota; kingdom Metazoa; phylum Arthropoda; class Arachnida; order Araneae; family Heptathelidae; genus Ryuthela; species Ryuthela nishihirai. Next base: position 12,893,901 of record JAWZYU010000016.1, on the reverse strand, counting down.
ATGTAATGATGAAATAGTGAAGATGTGAAGATGAAATGATGATGTTATGATGAAGGTGTGGGGATGAAATGATGCAAATGTTATGATGAAATGATGAAGATGTTATGATGAAATGATGAAGATATTATGATGAAATGATGCAAATGTGATTATGAAATGATGAAGATGTGATACTGAAATGATTATGTGATGATGAAATGGTGAAGATGTGATGATGAAATGATGAAGATGTGATGATGAAGATGTGGGGTTGAAATGATGAAGATATTATGGTGAAATGATGAAAATGTTATGATGAAATGATGAAGATGTGGAGATGAAATGATGCAAATGTTATGATGAAACGGTGAAGATGTTATGATGAAATGATGCAAATGTGATTATGAAATGACGAAGATGTGATACTGAAATGATTATGTGATGATCAAATGGTGAAGATGTGATGATGAAATGATGAAGATGTTATGATGAAGCTGTGGGGTTGAAATGATGAAGATATTATGGTGAAATGATGAAGATGCTATGATGAAATTATAAAGATGTGGAGATGAAATGATGCAAAAGTTATGATGAAATGGTGAAGATGTTATGATGAAATGATGAAGATATTATGATGAAATGATGCAAATGTGATTATGAAATGACGAAGATATGATGCTGAAATGATTATGTGATGATGAAATGGTGAAGATGTGATGATGAAATGATGAAGATGTGGTGTTGAAATGATGAAGATATTATGGTAAAATGATGAAGATGTTATGATGAAATGATAAAGATGTGGAGACGAAATGATGCAAAAGTTATGATGAAATGGTGAAGATGTTATGATGAAATGATGAAGATATTATGATGAAATGATGCAAATGTGATTATGAAATGACGAAGATATGATGCTGAAATGATTATGTGATGATGAAATGGTGAAGATGTGATGATGAAATGATGAAGATGTGGTGTTGAAATGATTAAGATATTATGGTGAAATGATGCAAATGTGATTATGAAATGACGAAGATGTGATACTGAAATGATTATGTGATGATGAAATGATGAAGATGTTATGATGAAGATGTGGGTTTGAAATGATGAAGATATTATGGTGAAATGATGAAAATGTTATGATGAAATGATGAAGATGTGGAGATAAAATGATGCAAAAGTTATGATGAAATGGTGAAGATGTTATGATGAAATGATGAAGATATTATGATGAAATGATGCAAATGTGATTATGAAATGACGAAGATGTGGTGCTGAAATGATTATGTGATGATGAAATGGTGAAGATGTGATGATGAAATGATGAAGATGTGGTGTTGAAATGATGAAGATATTATGGTGAAATGATGAAGACGTTATGATGAAATGATGCAAAAGTTAAGATGAAATGGTGAAGATGTTATGATGAAATGATGAAGATATTATGATGCAAATGTGATTATGAAATGACGAAGATGTGACGCTGAAATGATTATGTGATGATGAAATGGTGAAGATGTGATGATGAAATGATGAAGATGTGGTGTTGGAATGATGAAGATATTATGGTGAAATGATGAAGACGTTATGATTAAATAATAAAGATGTGGAGATGAAATGATGCAAAAGTTATGATGAAATGGTGAAGATGTTATGATGAAATGATGAAGATATTATGATGAAATGATGCAAATATGATTATGAAATGACGAAGATGTGATGCTGAAATGATTATGTGATGATGAAATGATGAAGATGTTATGACCGAATGATGAAGATTTGGGAATGAAATGATACAAATGTGATCATAAGATCTGAATCAAATCTACCTCTCAATTATTTTGACAATATTCCCTTACTTAAAGATTTAAGGAAGTGACACATTTTATAACAGATGATGCTGTCATACTTTCCCAAACATTTAAACACCGATGGTTTAAATAGGCAGCCATCCGTCGCATGGGATCTTAAGCTGTTTGGCTGCACACCCATGCGCAGGAGAGCCATACCCTGTGCATGTTAAGAACAGGCTGGATGTTCTTTAGCTTACATCTATCTCTTAAGAGCTGTCTAACGGATCCCCTTCCAATGGACTAAGAGAATAATGGATGCAATCAGTACCTCACCCTTCACGCACACTCATTCAACCAAGCTTCGCAATTTTACAAAGCAGTTCTGCACCTAAAAAATGCAGTTAAGGTAATCAAATAGTTTTCCTCGTAGTCTTAGGAAAATTAATTAGTACTTTACACAATTTAGTCTTACCCATTCGTTAAGTTCTTTTCTTGTTAATCAAATCTCTATATCATATGTTTTCCCCTTTCCTTACTTCGTAAGTTCTTGCCTCCCTCACCGCCCCCCCCCCCAACCTCCATAATGAACACACAGTGACGAAGTATTCTGAAAAGAAATATTGCCTCAATTTTAATAACGTTCACTGATGTGAAACACTGAGTGAAATCGAAATTAGATCACAATAAAAATATCTCAAAATCCACTTTCCAATTCTTGGTTGGTTCAGTCGCTAAACCGAGGTTCTAGGGTTCGAGTCCCCATTATGCCTGGGTTTAGATATTCTCCGTTAAATCCCAATCGTCGTCCGTTGGATAGAATATTAAGCTGCGGCCCCGTGTGCATGAGAGTCATACCCTATTGGAGGATCTTGACGGGAAGCTTCCATCTGCTTCGTAATAGATGTCCAGTGAATCTTCTTCCGTTTATTCAGCTCTGATCTCTTGAAGCATTTGCTATCCTCCCATTGTATACACAAAAGTGCTGCTAAGAGGTAAAACAAACCTTTTAGCGTAACATTAAGCAGCAAGAAGGAATATTTCCACCTTTCCGCCAACCAATATATCTAACAAAGGCTACAGTTGCTACTGATAGATTATCCGCAATAGTCCAAACAACCACCGCAAAATTCCCCGCCCTGCCACGGTCAGTAGGGGACACCGATGAGCTTGGAAAGGCCGCCGTCCGTCGGATGGGACGTTAAGCCGTGGCCCCGTGTGCGGGAGAGACATACTCTGTGCACGTTAAAGAACACGCTGGATGGCCTTTACGGGAGGCTACCATCTGTCTCCCAACAGCTGTTCCAGTGGGTCCCCTCCCCCCAACCTTCTCTGAGTCTTCGGGGTCCTTGTGACCTGGCCATTTAGCCCATGATGTGCAAAAAAGTGCCGCTCAGAGGTAAAACAACCCAACCCAACCAACCAGCAATAGAAGATGCAAAAGCAATCATGAAATAGACTCTTATCAATTCATTATTCACACACCTCGCCTTACCTATTTCTTTTCACATATCCTCAGCACAAGAAATGCGATTACCAAAGATAATTATCATCGTCTTTTAAACTGACTTACCTAATCGTGCAAATTATTAACCTCGTAATCCCTCATGTTAACAGAATGCCTTTCTCCCTCCCATCTGAAAACTTGACTCACCGTGCCATCCATTCTCTTGAGATATCCTCTCCGCATCCGACCGAGTCGCCGCGATGCTATCGATGACGCTGCTCGGGCCGCCAGTGGTTTGCATTAAAGTTCGCGACACATGAATCGAACTGTCATCGTTTATCGGAAGATGTTCGAGCTGATATCCGGTCTGTTTCCTGTCAACTTGTCAGAGCGTATCTGTCATGAAACAAAATGAATGATTTTTTTTTAGTCCTTGCTTTCTCATTCATCCTTCTTCATTACAGCGATGCTTCACGTGCGATTAATAAAATGTTGCTGCGCATCGTTCTTTTCATCACAAGGGGAAAATTAGAAAGTGGCGTAATAAGTAAGCTGTAGTTGAATTATTATTTTATCACCGAGCGGCATTTCTTTTGCACACAATGGGATAAATGTGTATATATGAGGAAGTCAAGAGCTCAGGAACTGAGTAGAGATTTGGGTTGTTTTACCTCTGAGCGGCACTTTTTTGCACACCATGGGCTAAATGGCCAGGTCACATGGACCCCGAGGGCTCAGAGAATGTTGGGGGAGGAGATCCACTGGAACAGATGTTGGGAGACAGATGGTAGCCTCCCGTCAAGGCCATCCAGCGTGTTCTTTAACGTGCACAGGGTATGACTCTCCCACACACGGGGCCACGGCTTAACGTCCCATCCGACGGATGGCGGCCTTTCCAAGCCCATCGGTGTCCCCTACTGACCGTGGGCAGGGCGGGGAAATTTTGCGAAGATAAATCTCAACGCTGACCCAGCTGGGATTCGAACCTGGGAACACTGAGCAGAGAAAAAGATTGCGTTGGACAACTCTTAGAAGACAGATGGAAGTCTCTCGTCAAGGTTGTTTAACGCTCTCCTACATACATGGCCACGTCTTAACATCCCATCCGACGGACGGTGACTATTTCAAGCTCATTGATATCCCTTTTCTCGCAGAAGAAAGAGAAGAGGAGTTAGCAGAGAAACTCACCATGCAGAAAAGGCCAGAGAGAACGAGATGTTTTGATTAAATGATACAGATGTAAAGATGAGATGACGAAGATGTGATGATGAAATGATTAAGATGCGGTGATGAAATGTTGTAGATGTGGGGATAAAATAATGAAGATGTAGAGATAAAATGATGAAGATCTGGAGATGAAATTATACAAGTGTGGTGATGAAATGATGATATGGTGAAGGAAAGATGAAGATAAGATTATGAAGATTTGATGGTAAAACGATGAAGATGTGATAGTAAAATGATGAACATGTGACAGTGAAATGATGAAGATGTGGTACGTGAACATTTGTTAATAGGAAGGAGTATTCATTCTTTTTCCCTATTTTTCAGACAATCGTGTTTTGACTAGCCAAATATTTTCGAGAGTTATATATAGTAGTCAAATTATGACAAAGAATATAAAACTCTTATAAATGTTAAAGATCCTAGCGAGTGTTCCAGCGATTTACACCTTTCCGATAACCTTCATTTCAGTTGCAGCCTGAAAACCTTATTTTTTTCTCAGTGATTTTGTAACCTAATGGTTCATTTGCTAATGAGCAGGACTCTTAGCTAATATATCCATTATTAATTAACCGATTTCCATCAAATGTAATAGCACCATATCCGTATCTGTGACACACATCATGTGTCAGTGGGGCGGGGGTGGCTCAGTCGGTAGCGCGCCAGGCTCGTAATCTGTAGTTCCCAGGTTCGAGTCCCAACTGGGTCAGTGTCGAGATTTATCTCCGCAGAATTCCCCACCCAGCCTATAGTCAGTAGGGGACACCGATGGGCTTGGAAAGGCCGCCGTCCGTCGGATGGGACGTTAAGCCGTGGCCCCGTGTGCGGGAGAGCCATACCCTGTGCACGTTAAAGAACACGCTGGATGGCCTTGACGGGAGGCTATCATCTGTCTCCCAACAGCTGTTCCAGTGGGTCCCCTCCCCCAACCTTCTCTGAGCCTTCGGGGTCCATGTGACCTGGCCATTTAGCCCATGGTGTGCAAAAAAGTGCCGCTCAGAGGTAAAACAACCCAACCCAAATCATGTGTCAGCCTTCTGCATTGCTATTGAGTAGTCCTTGTTATTAGTGCATGCGGTTTTGTGGAACACCGTGAGGTTTGCCTTCCCGTGATCGATAATTCGTGAACCAGGTTGAACGACGAGGGCCGCGTGCATTTCTGTATGCCATGTGTCAAATTCAAGCGTAGCGGAAATCAACAGCTGGTTTAGAGGCAAGGTGATCTCCAAAGCTGTGTGGACACCCAAGTCACAGCAGATAAGTCATCGAGTTTTCCTGTGCGGGCAATTTAATGGAAAAGTATTTCGGAATAAACATCGCATTTAAGGATTCGGCAGGAGATTGAAATCACTGAAGAAGATATTCGCTGATATTGTGGAGAAGGATTGGATATACAATAATACCTATACGCATCATCATCTTGTTGGTTATAACTGGTTACTGCAAATCTAATTGACTTGCACAAGGGTTGTAAGATATGCTGCTAACCGAACTTTTAAATATTATTTTCGCAATCTGATTTATATTTAATATCCAGTAAGAGCAGATGTTCAATTGAATGGACGTTGGGTTGGGTTGAGTTGTTTTACCTTTTTTGCACACCATGGGCTAAATGGCCAGGTCACATGGACCCCGAAGGCTCAGAGAAGGTTGGGGGAGGGGACCCACTGGAACAACTGTTGGGAGACAGATGGTAGCCTCCCGTCAAGGCCATCCAGCGTGTTCTTTAACGTGCACAGGTAATGGCTCTCCCACACACGGGGCCACGGCTTAACGTCCCAACCGACGGACGGCGGCCTTTCGAAGCCCATCGGTGTCCCCTACTGACCGTGGGCAGGACGGGGAATTTTGCGGAGATAAATCTCAACGCTGACCTAGCTGGGACTCGAACCTGGGAACTACAGATTACGAGCCTGGCGCGCTACCGACTGAGCTACTCCCGCCCCCACACTGTTACGGGATGGATGCGCAAATCCAGAGGAGGACGACAGAGCTTCGAAGACCTCCCTCGTACAGGAAGACCGAAGGAGGCTGGAAGAGAGAACCATCGCTGCTGTTCGTGAACTCGTTAAGGGAAACCCCCACATCACCTTTCAAGTGATAAGTCTAGATGCCAGTATATCGATTGGCAATGCGGAAATAATTATTCATTACCATTTAAAGTTTTCGAAAGATCTGTTCCAAATGGGCGTCCCACAAACTGACAGAACAGAAAAATAATACTAGAGTCGGCTCGTGCAAGGAGATGCTGGCAAAGTTTGAACCTAGTGGCCCCAAACGGTTAACAGACGTTGTCACAGGTGATGAGACGTGGTTTTATTACTACCACTTCCAGAAAAATCAACAACTATGTTTAGATTGCAGAAGATGAACCGCGTCCCCGAATCCTCTGAAAGATTTTCGTTCAAGGAAGAGAATGTTCATAATTTTTTTCAATTCCCAAAGAGTGATAACCGTGGACACCTTATCTGAAAAAATGACTATAAATGTCCAATAATACTACAACAACATTGTTTTGCCCAAAATGGTTAAAGAGATGAAGAAGCACCCTCCAACAACAGGCGTGTCAAAACATCTCCTTCTTTCATGAAAATGCCATCACAAAACCCGGCAAGTTATGGCCTATCTGGAGCAGGAAGAAAATCAAACACTTACACCATCCTACATATTCACCGATCTTGCATTAGGCGATTTTTGGCTGTTTCCAAAACTTAAAAAGGAACTTATTGGGAAGCGTTTTTCAAAGGTGGAAGACCTTGCAAAATGCGTTCATTCAGAGTTGCGAAGTATTCACCAACAGGAGTACAGTCGCTCAAAAAAGTATCCGAACGCTATGTTTGATTACAGAATTCAGAAAAAATATCTGGCAACGATTTTTTTAGAAATCAGTGATCTGGCAACCTTCGTGTCACGTGAGGTTGCGAAGGTTGCCAGATCACTAATTTCTAAAAAAAATCGTTGCCAGATATTTTTTCTGAATTCTGTAATTAACCATAGTGTTAGGATACTTTTTTGAGCGACTGTAAGTGGTCATATTATTTTGATACTAGATCGTGTGGGCTCACTCACGGAAATATTGAGCGTGTGCAGTTACCGTTCACAGCAAACTGGAGCGTGTGCAGTATGCTGTACAGTTGCTGTACACGATCCAGATATTTTTCCTGAATTCTGTAATCACGTGACACGAAGGTTGCCAGATCACTAAGTTCTAAAAAAATTCGTTGCCAGATATTTTTTCTGAATTCTGTAATCAAACATAGTGTTCGGATACTTTTTTGAGCGACTGTACCACCAAGCGTTCCAAAACTGACGTAGACGTCTGAAACTTTGCACAGATGCTGGAGGGGAGTACTTTGAAAAAGAGTAAAAGTTTTATTGAGGTTAAGTGCAATGGTTTTGTACTGCAGATGCAAGTCCGCGCACAAAAAATGTACAGTCGCTCAAAAAAGTATCCGAACATTATGGTGGATTACAGAATTCAGAAAAAATATCTGGCAACGATTTTTTTTTAGAAATTAGTGATCTGGCAACCTTCGTGTCACGTGAGGTTGCGAAGGTTGCCAGATCACTAATTTCTAAAAAAAATTGTTGCCAGATATTTTTTCTGAATTCTGTATCAACCATAGTGTTCGAATACTTTTTTGAGCGACTGTACTGATTGATACTTACGTATGTACCTTTAAGATAAAATATCAAACCTGGTCCAACTGGGGACTACAGATTACGAGCCTGACACACTACCTATTGAGACACCTGCCCTCCCCCCATCTAGACATTGGAGGGGGGCGGGGGTGGTTCAGTCGGTAGCGCGCCAGGCTCGTAATCTGTAGTTCCTAGTTCGAGTCCCAGCTGGGTCAGCGTTGAGATCTATCTTCGCAAAAATTCCCCGCCCTGCCCACGGTCAGTAGGGGACACCTATGGGCTTGGAAACGTCGTCGTCCGTCGGATGGGACGTTAAGCCGTGGCCCCGTATGCGGGAGAGCCATACCCTGTGCATGTTAAAGAACACGCTGGATGGCCTTGACGGGAGGCTACCATCTGTCTCCCAACAGCTGTTCCAGTGGGTCCCCTCCCCCAACCTTCTCTGAGCCTTCGGGGTCCAAGTGACCTGGCCATTTAGCCCATGGTGTGCAAAAAAGTGCCGCTCAGAGATAAAACAACCCAACCCATTGGAGGGGGGTAAACATGGATATTTCTTTCCTGATTACATTATCACATCATCTTTTACTGTAATCTCGTTTGCTCGCAGATCCTCCTTATTGTGGCTCCATCTAGACATCCGTGAAAAATAGACCTGAGGAAGTGGCGGGGGTGGCTCAGTCAGTAGCGCGCCAGACTCGTAATCTGTAGTTCCCAAGTTCCAGTCCCAGCTGAGTCAGCGTTGAGATTTATCCACGCAAAATTCCCCGCCCTGCCCACGGTCAGTAGGGGACATCGATGGGCTTGGAAAGGCTTCCGACCGTTGGATGAGACATTAAGCCGTTGTCCTGTGTGTGGGAGACCATACCCTCTGCAAGTTAAAGAATACATTGGATGACCTTGACGGAAGGCTACCATCTGTCTCCCAACAGCTGTTCTAGTGGGTCCCCTTCCCGAACCTTCTCTGAGCCTTCGGGGTCCTTGTGACCTGGCCATTTAGCCCAACCTTCAGCCCATTAGCTTCCATGTTTACCCCCCTCCAATGGGTTGGGTTGTTTTACCTCTGAGCGGCACTTTTTTGCTCACCATGGGCTAAATGGCCAGGTCACATGGACCCCGAATGCTCAGAGATGGTTTGCAAAAAAGTGCCGCTCAGAGGCAAAACAACCCAACTTTAAAGAACACACTGAATGGCCTGGACGGGAGGCTACAATCTGTTTCCCAACAGCTGTTCCAGTGGGTCCCCAACCTTCTCTGAGCCTTAGGGGTCCTTGTGACCTGGCCATTTAGCCCATGGTGTGCAAAAAAGTGCCGCTCAGAGGTAAAACAACCCAACAGCTGTTCCAGTGGGTCCCCTCCCCCAACCTTCTCTGAGTCTTCGGGGTCCATGTGACCTGGCCATTTAGCCCATGGTGTGCAAAAAAATGCCGCTCAGAGGTAAAACAACCCAACCCAAAAGACCTGAGGAATAACTTATTTTATTGTGACTGTGATTGTTTCATAAAAAATATATATGCAATTATAGATTTATTCCAAACAAATTAACAGAAAATAAAAAAAAAAACGAGAACTACTCAATTTACAGCTTTAAAAACGATCTTTTTGTATTTTGATTCGATCATAAGCTAACAAATCTCTACATCTTAACGAAAATTATCTTTAGCAAAAACACAACCAGTGACACTAATAGTCAGCCATAATTTTTTCTAAACAACTAAACGATCCCAATAAGAGATCACTTTTCTTTTTCCTTCTGTTGCCGAGTATTTAAACGGCCTTACTCGAAAAGGGGGAGTCAGAGGTCCATGAAACAGGCAGCTGGACCTTCTGGAATCACCCACGATGACAGCACTCTGGGCAATAAAAATCCGTTTCTCGGTACACGCTCCAAATGGTGCGGGGAGCATCATCCTGACAGGAACAACAACAACCGTTCATTAGAGGTTGCCACAGATCTCTCTGGAAGTGCTTCCTTTTGTCCTGGACAATGATAATTTACTCTTTCCTCACAAGCCAGGGCAGTAATTGTCCAATAACTGTCAACGCAGAAGAAGAAACAAGACAGCACAAACCACGTCAGGTTATTTATCTGTTCCAGCTACTCTCGCTGTTTCTCGTCATCGGGGAGATCGACCGCTTTCATCGCTATCAGATGCTCATACACACACACTTACACGCAATCGGTGTCACATAGTCATCATTAGGCATACACATCTCTCGGCTACTGCTCCAGCCTCCTCAGAATGCTAATTACCCGTGATGCACCTCTCAGCATCCGGGAGCGATTGCTCCGTCGAGATAACGTTCACTTCCAACACTCGCGCACTCTCCTATTCGTTATGAGTCTGGAAGATAATACAGGCGCACATCAGACGAATATGCGTGTATCTTGATGCCTGGTGCACAGTAGCTACTCCTCATCAATTCTGTAACGATTCCTGTCATCAGTGTTTGTCTTTAGAAGTCTCCGAAGGTGCCTCTTAGAATGACCTCCAGTGCCACTTGGCTCCACCTTTTTGTGCTGGCACAGCCCCTCCTGAAACTTTCTGCTCTTATCTCTCCTGCAGCTGAAAGTGCTATCGTTCGAACCCTTTCTTCTTCAGGAGCGCTGGAGGACTGTCTCTAGTAGCTGGAGTATTCTTTATCGTCAATCTATGCACCCTCGGGGCCTGTCATCAACCCATGGCGGTGATGGTGGTGTTTCATTTTTTTTTGCGTGTGCAAATTTATGGTATTATTATTACTATTATTTGTTGCTCACTAGAAATTGATGAATCGAGAATCTTGTTCAAAGAGAGTTTGTTGAGGTTCACGTTGGTGCAGTATTAGATTAGATAATTTTGCCATTAGGTAAGGAATGATATTTTGATGTCAATTATTATTTTATCTGTCGATAATAATTTTTTTTTAAATCAATCTCAATGTCTTATTAATTCGTACAATGTCTTTGTTACACTTAGGGATGGGGCGGGGGTGGTTCAGTCGGTAGCGCGCCAGGCTCGTAATCTGTAGTTCCCAGGTTCGAGTCCCAGCTGGGTCAGCGTTGAGATTTATCTCCGCAAAATTCCCCCCCCCCCCCCTGCCCACGGTCAGTAGGGGACACCGATGGGCTTGGAAAGGCCGCCGTCCGTCGGATGGGACGTTAAGCCGTGGCCCCGTGTGCGGGAGAGCCATACCCTGTGCACGTTAAAGAACACGCTGGATGGCCTTGACGGGAGGCTACCATCTGTCTCCCAACAGCTGTTCCAGTGGGTCCCCTCCCCCAACTTTCTCTGAGCCTTCGGGGGTCCATGTGACCTGGCCATTTAGCCCATGGTGTGCAAAAAAGTGCCGCTCAGAGGTAAAACAACCCAACGCACTTAGGGATTCTAAGTTTTTTACGAAAAGAAAAATATTTTTAAAAAAATCCCCATATGACGCAAAAATAACAATAATCAAAATACTTGCTTGATTTGAGAAAAGTATCAGTATTTTAGACACATGTACAATGCTTAACTTCCTCACAAGTATTAGCATAAATCAGTACATTTGATAGATGTATAAGAATTCGTGCTTTCGATATTCACAGGTATTTAAAACTCTTACCAATCTAGTGATGTAGAGTCGCTCAAAAAAGTATCCGAACACTATGGTTGATTACAGAATTGAAAAAAATATCTGGCAACGATTTTTTTTTAAATGAGTGATCTGGCGACCTTCGTGTCACGTGATACGAAGGATGTGCTTTCATTTGACGTATAGCTGGTCACTTTCGGCATTCGCGTTTTGGAGTTACAGCAGAAGAATATTTTTCACACTTCCCCTTTTTTAGGGGGGAAGAAAGCATAGTGGTCAATATTTTATGACTCCCACGCATAGTTTGTCACTCTCCGTACTCGCCTTGAGATTTATCTCCGCAAAATTCCCCGCCCTGCCCACGGTCAGTAGGAGACACCAATGGGCTTGGAAAGGCCGCCGTCCGTCGGATGGGACGTTAAGCCGTGGCCCCGTGTGTGTAAGAGCCATACCCTGTACACGTTAAAGAACACACTGAATGGCCATGACGGGTGGGTACCATCTGTCTCCCAACAGCTGTTGCAGTGGGTCCCCACCCCCAACTTTCTCTGAACCTTCGGGTCCATGTGACCTGGCCATTTAGCCCATGGTGTGCAAAAAAGTGCCGCTCAGAGGTAAAACAACTCAACCCAACTCTGTATTCACGTTGAGATTTATCTCCGAAAATTTCCCCGCCCTGCCCACGGTCAGTAGGGGACACCGATGGGCTTGGAAAGAGCGTAGTCCGTCGAATAGGACTTTAAGCCGTGGCTCCGTGTGTGTAAGAGCCATACCCTGTACACGTTAAAGAACACACTGAATGGCCATGAGGGTGGGTACCATCTGTCTCCCAACAGCTGTTGCAGTGGGTCCCCTCCCCCAACCTTCTCCGAGCCTTCGGGGTCCATGTGACCTGGCCATTTAGTTGGTGTGCAAAAAAGTGCCATTCAGAGGTAAAACAACCCAAGCAGAAAACGAACACTTTCCATACATCTACAATATCAGTGCAATAGAAATTGAATCAAAGTCACTTGACAAACAATGTCGCTCCTACTTTTACAGAAATAAGTTTCTGCCACCTAAATCACAAAATGTTTGTGCAAAAATTCTCCACCTGATCTCGACATTTCGAGTTCATGACCTTTCTTTTCGCGATACCAAGAGACTTTACCCTTTCTGTAAAGCCATTCTTCATGACAAGTTTACACCCGCCATGAAAACGATAAAGAAAACAATGGGTGTCGTGGGGAGGGGGGGGGGGGAGAGGAGAATGAATGAATGAACTAAGTAAAAAAATATTAAAAAAAAAAAGTTCTGACAAGCCAGCGTTTCCATACACACTCTGACACCCATACATAACCCCGGGGGTACCCTCCGTACCACCGCACCCAACGAATACATCATAAAGGCTATCCCGGCAGAGATAATGAGTATCAGGCTCTTTTTCTCTCCTTTTAATGACAGTGCGACTCGCTATTTGCGTGTTTGAAGCAAATAGCGTCTCTTCCAGAAGAGCCACACTGCAAGCTGGGCATTATGCAATTAAACCACAGACTTTGCCTAAAACCATCTGCCCCACACTTGCCCTGAGGCCTCGAACACCCATACTCGTATTTCTCATCCTCGCTCAACTTCGCCACTTTTCTCACACACCTTCCTTGCTAAACTTTTAGCTTCACGACGACAGTCCTTTCTAACTCCGCCCTTCTGCGAGCAGGCCAACTCCGACCTTTAATAGAAGAAAAGGATGATTAAGGTTCAGTCTGATGATGTTCCACGTTGGACTAATTTCTTTGTCCTTTCTGAGAAAGTCCTTTCTTTCTCAGCAACTGATTTGCAAAGCATGGGACAGTAATAATTGCGACCTCAGTATCCTCCATCATCATCAAAGAAAGGAAAGAAGTTACCCCTCCCCCCCCTCCCCCCCCCCTCAAAAAAAGGAGCCCGACTCTAAACAGGTCTGTAGCCGTTTGCACGCTACGATCCATAACTTAGCGTTTAGGAACAATTTTGGGATGCGTTTGCCCATTGCAGTGACTGCGGCAGATGTCCCAGGACACTTTTGCCGTAGGCTGCAGGAAACGGTTGGGAACCAAAAGAACAGTTGACCGGTTTGTTCTCGTGGAAAGGAAGCAAACGACGCCTCCAACCACTACAGAGCTTTACCGATTCATTAATCTAGGTTTTTCCTTATTTCTTTACTTTATTTTTTGGGGTTTTTTTAGGCTCTTTCTCTTCGTTTTTTGCTTTTGGTTAATTTAACATTTCTTAACCTTGCCCTTCATTTTTTTTTTCATGCTCTGATCTCTTTTTTCGCTTTTTTTTATCGTATTCTATCTACCTTTAAAAATGCAAAAAGGCCGTAAACGACTAAATAGGAGATTTCAAAACTATCTTCGTCGTTCGTTAGCTAGTGGTTAAAATAAATAAAAATAAATAAATACTTCCTCAAGCAGCTGCTTGCCACAGAGGTCTGAAAGGAGCCTGTCAGTTTATATGCCATAGTAGAAGGTCAGCGAGGATGGCAGGACCTCAGCAGAAAAAACGACACATACAATCATGCCTTACCCGGGACTCGAACCCAGGTCCGTCAGATCAGTAGCCAAGTGCGCTAACCACTCGGCCACGGAACAGCACAGCTAGTACGAGAATATAATTCTCAGCTGCAAAGTGGCCTGGGTTCGAATCCCAGATAAGGCATCAATGTCTTCTTTCTCGTGTATGTTGCCTTAGGCCGAAATATCGTCTTCCTCATTGATGTACCCTGTAACGTATTATAATGACTATAGACAAGTGGCCTGACTGAAGATTTGGGTTGGGTTGTTTTACCTCTGAGCGGCACTTTTTTGCACACCATGGGCTAAAAGACCAGGTCACATGGACCCCGAAGGCTCAGAGAAGGTTGGGCGAGGGGACCCACTGGAACAGCTGTTGGGAGACAGATGGTAGCCTCCCGTCAAGGCCATCCAGCGTGTTCTTTAACGTGCACAGGTATGGCTCTCCCGTACACGGAGCCACGGCTTAACGTCCCATCCGACGGACGGCGGCCTTTCGAAGCCCATCGGTGTCCCCTACTGACCGTGGGAAGGGCGGGAAATTTTTGCGGAGATAAATCTCAACGCTCACCAGCTGGGACTCGAACCTGGGAACTGCAGATTACGAGCCTGGCGCATTACCGACTGAGGCCTCCCCCCCCCCCTTAAAATTCGTTAAGACTTCTAACACGAAAGCAAATAATACGTGTCAAATTGCTCACATCTACGAGAGTCAATGAGGTTAATATCTTTTAAAGGAATAGATGGTTTCCCAACACAAAGAATAACACGGATTGACGAATAGGGGTGATCTGAAAGCTTGATTTAAGTTTCTTCTGATTTCTCTCATAAGAGGACTTTTGTATATACACACAGGACACCCTTACAGTGTCGTCGAAGGTGCATAGTAGTAGAAATCATTACTGAGAGCTGAATATTAGATGCGTGTTCTAATATGCATATATATAGAGAGAAAGAGTAGATAGACCTTCGATTAATTGGGGCGGGGGGTGGCTCAGTCGGTAGCACGCCAGGCTCGTAATCTGTAGTTCCCAAGTTCGAGTCCCAGCTGGGTCAGCGTTGAGACTTATCTCCGCAAAATTCCCCGCCCTGCCCACGGTCAGTAGGAGACACGGATGGACTTGGAAAGGCCGCCGTCCGTCGGATGGGACGTTAATCCGTGGCCCCGTGTGTGGGAGAGCCATACCCTGTGCACGTTAAAGAACACGCTGGATGGCCTTGACGGGAGGCTACCATCTGTCTCCCAACAGCTGTTCCAGTGGGTCCCCTCCCCCAACCTTCTCTGAGCCTTCGGGGTCCATGTGACCTGGCCATTTAGCCCATGGTGTGCAAAAAAGTGCCGCTCAGAGGTAAAACAACCCAACCTTCGATTATCCATGACTCGATAAATGGTGAATTATCTGTTTTTAATCTAAAAAAATGAAGATTTGTTTTCTTTTCTCAAAAAATGATCGAACCGAAAATAACATGTCAATTGCTAACAGCAGATTTCATTCCTGAACTAATAAATATATGAACTTATTTTATAAAATATGTTGCTAAATGTATTCGAATACATTATTGAAATATTATAATTAGCATTTTCAGAAACTCTTAATAACTTTAAGAGTGCTCTCTAGCGGCGGACATTTTGGAAAATGCCAAAATTACAAACGACATATTTAACGTACAAATTTCAAATTTTGGCGACGCAGTGCTAATGTCAAAAAGTGTACATGATTGGAACGATGATTTGCCTCCTTACCATCAGGAGCCGAGAAAAACCGCAATTTTCTTTTATTTTAAAAATAAATAAAATAAATACCCCCTCAAGCAGCTGCTTGCCACAGAGGTCTTACAGGAGCCTGTCAGTTTACATGACACAGTAGAAGGTCTGTGAGGATGGCAGGACCTCAGCAGAAAAACAACACACACATATCCATGCCTTACCCGGGGCTCGATAAAATACCCCCTCAAGCAGCTGCTTGCCACAGAGGTCTGACAGGAGCCTGTCAGTTTATATGCCATAGTAGAAGGTCTGAGAGGATGGCAGGACCTCAGCAGAAAAACAACACAAACATCCATGCCTTACCCGGGGCTCGAACCCAGGTCCCTTAGATCAGTAGCCAAAGAAAATTTTAATTAATTTTTGCGTGTTTTATAGTACTATTAAAATATTTAAAAAAAAAAATACACCCTCAAGCAGCTGCTTGCCACAGAGGTCTGACAGGAGCCTGTCAGTTTATATGCCACAGTAGGAGATCTGAGAGGATTACTTTATGCTTTTTCGCGACTGTTAGAAGGTATTAAAGAAGAAAATTTTTAAAAACTTAAAATTTTTTAAATTTTTTTTTATATTCTTTGGAAACAAGGACCCCGCATTTGCCAGAGGCCATATATTATTCCTCTAGTTATATTCCATCTATTCCTCCCAATAATATCTTTTCTTGAAGTTACAAGTATTTAATTGTATTAAATAATAACTGGATGTGTGCAGGGATTTTTCTCCCAGCCTACGAATCTCATTGCCAGAGGCACTGCGTTCATACAAATGCATACGCATAATAATGTTGTCTACTAATAACGGTAATTCGTCCCGTTACATCCTTAAGGCTCAAAGCACAGAGGCGACATCCCAACGGATCCCAGACATCTCGAACCAAGGTCGGCGACAAAGTTAGAAGAAACAAGGAAAATGACATGGTAACGTACCTACTCCGAAATTTAGTTTTACATGATGTGATGTCGCTTTATACGGTAATTCCACTTGAGAAAAAAAAAACTTGACAAATTGAGGGGTGCATCACTGATGGATAGAGAGATGCACGTTTCCTTCTTTGCCTCAGTTTAATTCTATCTTTTCCTTTTCTTCCACGTTCGGCTCTCATCGTTCCCCATCCACCATCATTTTGGTTGCCATGAGAACGGGACTATTCATCTTCTTCCTTTCTGCATAAATAAGCGAAGTAAATATTCCTTCAGGTTACTGAAATGCACGTAGATTTTTTTTTTTCTTTCCTCCAGGTTTGATGGTTTTGTCAGTCATTACTAAACTACAAAAGAGAAATTCTTATTTTCTGTTATTTTCTTTTTTTACTAAGGAGGAATTACACTCAAAGGAATAACTAGGTACAGTCGCTTAAAAAAATATCCAAACCCTATGGTTGATTACAGAATTCAGAAAAAATATCTGGCAACGATTTATTTTAGAAATTAGTGATCTGGCAACCTTCGTGTCACGTGATTACAGAATTCAGGAAAAATATCTGGAGCGTGTACAGCAACTGTACACGCTCCAGTTACCGTTCACAGCAAACTGGAGCGTGTGCAGTTACTGCACACGCTCCAGTTTGCTGTGAACGGTAACTGCACACGCTCAATATTTCCGTGAGTGAGCCCACACGATCTAGTATCAAAATAATGTGACCACCTACAGTCTCTCAAAAAAGTATCCGAACACTATGGTTGATTACAGAATTCAGAAAAAATATTTTTTTCTGATATTTTTTCCAGATATTTTTTTCTGGAGCGTGTGCAGTTACTGCACACGCTCCAGTTTGCTGTGAACGGTAACTGCACACGCTCCAGTTTGCTGTGAACGGTAACTGCACACGCTCCAGTTTGCTGTGAACGGTAACTGCACACGCTCCAGTTTACTGTGAACGGTAACTGCACACGCTCAACATTTCCGTGAGTGAGCCCACACGATCTAGTATCAAAATAATATGACCACCTACAGTCGGTCAAAAAAATATCCGAACCCTATGGTTGATTATAGAATTCAGAAAAAATATCTGGCAACGATTTTTTTTTAGAAATTAGTGATCTGGCAGCCTTCGTGTCACGTGACACGAAGGTTGCCAGATCACTAAAAAAATAGTTGCCAGATATTTTTTTCTGAATTCTGCAATCAACCATTGGGTTCGAATATTTTTTTGAGCGAGTGTACAAGGTCATATGCCACCAAGATTTACCACTGGCTCAATTTATTTTTATACAGTGTACTAAATGGCAAGGTCCCAAGAATACCAAACACTCAGAGAAAGTTAGAAAACGGTTTTTAGGAGACGAACGAAAGGGTCACGTCAAGGTCATTCAACGTGTTTTTTTAACATCACATGATATGGCGTCATATAGAATATAAATATATTTTTAATGACATAAAACACAAACTGAATGGCATAATGTTAACGTTTTTTGATAAGTAATAACTATGGAACGGTGTTCCGTTATTTCTGTTTTAGCAGCCACGAGATTGGCACACGGATCACACGTTGTACAGTCGCTCAAAAAAAGTATCCGAACCCTATGGTAGATTACAGAATTCAGAAAAAATATCTGGCAACGATTTTTTTAGAAATTAGTGGCAATCACGTGACACGAAGGTTGCCACTAATTTCTCTAAAAAAATCGTTGCCAGATATTTTTTCTGAATTCTGTAATCAACCATAAGGTTCGGATACTTTTTTGAGCGACTGTACAAGCCTGCTGTAAGATTATGTAAGGGAAAGCTAGCTAATGCGAAGCTTGCAAAATAAAACTATATATCATAAGAATAACAAACGAAACAGATGTAAAATCTAAATAAAAATAAATAAATAAATACCCCCTCAAGCAGCTGCTTGCCACAGAGGTCTGACAGGAGCCTGTCAGTTTATATGCCACAGTAGAAGATCTGAGAGGATGGCAGGACCTCAGCAGAAAACAACACGAACATCCATGCCTTACCCGGGGCTCGAACCCAGGTCCCGTAGATCAGTAGCCGAGCGCGCTAACCACTCGGCCACGGGACGGTTAAGCAGAAAAAAAAATCATTTCTGATTGAGGAGATACATTTGGAATTTCCACGCATTGATTGTCATTTTCGGAATTTTGCCTCATAAAGATGAGAAGAAAAATGGAAGAGGAAGCTTTATTAATCCAACGCATCCTCTTTTTATTGTGTTTCTGTTTTTCCTTTCAATGCTTGTATACGTTCCTGACAGGCAACAGCAATTATTCAAACTGTCTAGGTGCATTGGAGGCAGATTCTAAGAAAAACACCAATAATTAATAAACGTCTGTGTCAATCTCACGTCATGATGCGACCACAATTAAGAGTAGCTATTAAATGCTCCTGCCAGTTAACGGCCAATGTTAATTGGTTAATCCATTCAGACCTGATCATTACAACATCACTTGATGGAGTTCAATGCAGAGAAACGGAAGCACGGTCTTTTATTTAAGATAATTTATGATGATAATGGCTGATGTGAAAATAAGATGTCTTCTTCATTCAACAGGTTTACAGGATCCATATTGCGTGCGAAGTTCACTTTTCTTGTAGGTTTTTTTTTTTCTTTTTGGATGGTTCGATTCAGTGATTAATGAACTTCGCTCTAAAATGTAACGGAAAAAAATCGGTGATGCCATCAGTCTACAGTTATTAAATTATCAACAAGAACGCCTCTGCCGTCCAAGACGTCTTGTTTTCCTATTTAAAAAAAAAATACCTCCTCAAGAAGCTGCTTGCCACAGAGGTCTGACAGGAGCCTGTCAGTTTATATGCCATAGTAGAAGGTCTGTGAGGATGGCAGGACCTCAGCAGAAAAACAACACAAACATCCATGCCTTACCCGGGGCTCGATAAAATACCCCCTCAAGCAGCTGCTTGCCACAGAGGTCTGACATAAGCTTGTCAGTTTATACGCCATAGTAGGTTTGAGAAGATGGCGGACCTCAGCAGAAAAACGACACAAAAAAATACCCCCTCAAGCAGCTGCTTGCCACAGAGATCTGACAGGAGCCTGTCAGTTTATATGCCATAGTAGAAGGTCTGTGAGGATGGCAGGACCTCAGCAGAAAAACAACACACACACACACACACACATCCATGCCTTACCCGGGGCTCGAACCCAGGTCCCTTAGATCAGTAGCCAAGCGTGCTAACCACTCGGCCATGGGACGGCTTACTTTCGTATTTAGCTCGTTTTTTTTTTAAAAGAGCTAACGTTTTCACTTTTTTGTCTCACAGTCGTTCTGTAGATATCAAACTTTTTTTTTCTTTTTAGAGATAATTTAAAATTTATTTTAGGCTACGAAGCTGCACTTTTTTTTGCGCACAATGGACTAAAGGCTAAGTCACAAGGATCCCAAAAACTCAGAGAAGGTTACAAAAGAATTCTTACTGTTAGAGGGTGAAACGTGACAAAAATACATTCTACATTTATCAAATTATCAACGAGAACATGTATGCTATCCAAGACGTCTTGTTTTCGTATTTAGCTGATTTGAAAAAAAAACGAGCTAATGTTTTCGTATTGTTGTTTAACTGACATGGATTCTTTGCCACTAATTTTGCTCCCCTTACTCCCACTGATGTTTCGCCACTAATTTTGCTCCCCTTACTCCCACTGATGTTTCGCCACTAATTTTGCTCCCCTTGCTCCCATTGATGTTTCGCCACTAATTTTGCTCCCCTTACTCCCACTGATGTTTCGCCACTAATTTTTCTCCCATTGTTCCCATTGATGTTTCGCCACTAATTTTGCTCCCCTTGCTCCCATTGATGTTTCGCCACTAATTTTTCTCCCATTGTTCCCATTGATGTTTCGCCACTAAATTTGCTCCCCTTGCTCCCATTGATGTTTCGCCACTAATTTTGCTCCCCTTACTCCCACTGATGTTTCGCCACTAATTTTTCTCCCATTGTTCCCATTGATGTTTCGCCACTAATTTTGCTCCCCTTGCTCCCATTGATGTTTCGCCACTAATTTTTCTCCCATTGTTCCCATTGATGTTTCGCCACTAAATTTGCTCCCCTTGCTCCCATTGATGTTTCGCCACTAATTTTGTTCCCCTTACTCCCACTGATGTTTCGCCACTAATTTTTCTCCCATTGTTCCCATTGATGTTTCGCCACTAATTTTGCTCCCCTTACTCCCACTGATGTTTCGCCACTAATTTTTTTCCCATTGTTCCCATTGATGTTTCGCCACTAATTTTGCTCCCCTTGCTCCCATTGATGTTTCGCCACTAATTTTGCTCCCCTTACTCCCACTGATGTTTCGCCACAAATTTTTCTCCCATTGTTCCCATTGATGTTTCGCCACTAATTTTGCTCCCCTCGCTCCCATTGATGTTTCGCCACTAATTTTGCTCCCCTTACTCCCACTGATGTTTCGCCACTAATTTTGCTCCCCTTTGCTCCCATTGATGTTTCGCCACTATGGTTGTTTCCCTTGCTCCCAATGATGTTTCACCACTAATTTTGCTCCCTTTTTGCTCCCATTGATGTTTCGCCACTATGGTTATTTCCCTTGCTCCCAATGATGTTTCACCACTAATTTTGCTCCCCTTTGCTCCCATTGATGTTTCGCCACTAATTTTGCTCCCCTTACTCCCACTGATGTTTCGCCACTAATTTTGCTCCCCTTTTGCTCCCACTGATGTTTCGCCACTAATTTTGCTCCCCTTTTGCTCCCATTGATGTTTCGCCACTATGGTTATTTCCCTTGCTCCCATGGATGTTTCGCCACTAATTTTGCTCCCCTTTTGCCCCCATTGATGTTTCGCCACTATGGTTATTTTCCTTGCTCCCATGGATGTTTCGCCACTAATTTTGCTCCCCTTTTGCTCCCATTGATGTTTCGCCACTATGGTTATTTCCCTTGCTCCCATGGATGTTTCGCCACTAATTTTGCTCCCCTTTTGCTCCCATTGATGTTTCGCCACTATGGTTATTTCCCTTACTCCCACTGATGTTTCGCCACTAATTTTGCTCCCCTTACTCCCACTGATGTTTCGCCACAAATTTTTCTCCCATTGTTCCCATTGATGTTTCGCCACTAATTTTGCTCCCCTTTGCTCCCAATGATGTTTCGCCACTAATTTTGCTCCCCTTTGCTCCCATTGATGTTTCGCCACTAATTTTGCTCCCCTTTGCTCCCATTGATGTTTCGCCACTAATTTTGCCCCCCTTACTCCCACTGATGTTTCGCCACTAATTATGCTCCCCTTACTCCCACTGATGTTTCGCCACTAATTTTGCTCCCCTTTTGCTCCCATTGATGTTTCGCCACTATAGTTATTTCCCTTGCTCCCATGGATGTTTCGCCACTCCACTTTCCTCTCTCGCTTATTATTCTTACTTCTGCTTCTGGGCCTGACAGATCAATATAAACAACAACGGAAACCTGACAACGTGCAACAGGAAGAAGCTGAGCCAAAAAAAAAACGCAGGCCTGCTTACAAAAGTTTCACCTTTCGCTTTCATCAGCCAATGAACTATTGAATTCGCTTGGTTACAAAATATATGTATATATACTGAAATCAGAAGTAAAGTTATACGCTCATACAGCAAAATATAATATTTTCATCAAAGCCCGGGGGTGGCTCAGTCGGTAGCGCACCAGGCTCGTAATCTGTAGTTCCCAGGTTCGAGTCCCAGCTGGGTCAGCGTTGAGATTTATCTCCGCAAAATTCCCCGCCCTGCCCACGGTCAGTAGGGGACACCGATGGGCTTGGAAAGGCCGCCGTCCGTCGGATGGGACGTTAAGCCGTGGTCCCCGTGTGCGGGAGAGCCATACCCTGTGCACGTTAAAGAACACGCTGGATATGATTGACGGGAGGCTACCATCTGTCTCCCAACAGCTGTTCCAGTGGGTCCCCTCCCCCAACCTTCTCTGAGCCTTCGGGGTTCATGTGACCTGGCCATTTAGCCCATGGTGTGCAAAAAAAGTGCCGCTCAGAGGTAAAACAACCCAACCCATGGAGACCTATCTCTCCTTTAATTGCAGTTACACATCCGTCTGCCTTGCCTTTCTGAGAAATTCGAATAGTTATCCCTTTCCAATCTAACATGTCGACTGCTCTGCAACTCAATAAGCTGAAATGTTTGCTGTTGTTATTCCCTGATACGAAAAGATTCGCAATTGTCGCCTACGTGCCGAAAGCTTCGGAGTGGAGGTCATCTCTGTGTTCGCAGTGTCTGTCACGTCTAATCTCTTTAGCCACAGTGCCATCTGGAATCCATTAAGTTGCAGCGGGAAAGCAGGAGGCGGCAGCTCCTAACACCGAACGTAACCATGGTGATCTGCCAGAGACATTACTGACAGTGGTGATTTCGACTTGTTCGCCATTGTTCATGATTACAGCTTACCACTGGAGCACAAAATGGACGTCAATGGATGCTCCCGTAGAAGCCAACCTACAAATTACTAGCCAGTGCTTGTTGCTTAAAGATGTTTTGCTGCACCCATGCAGGACTATTTCTTTGCGAACGGTCATCGGCGCTTTTCTTGTTATTTTCCCTTTTTTGGTATATTGAATGTGTTTTTTTTTTTAATATGCGGTAATACTCGTGGCCGAGTGGTTAGCACTCTTGGCTATTGATCGAAGGGACCTGGGTTCGAGCCCGGGATAAGGTATGGATGTGCGTGGCGTTTTTCTGCTGAGGTCCTGCCATCCTCTCAGACCTTCTACAGTGGCATATAAACTAACAGGCTCCTGTCAGACCTCTGTGGCAAGCAGCTGCTTGAGGGGTGTGTTTTTTTTTAAGAAAAACAAAAAAAATGAAAACTTTATTCTTTTTCAAATAGAATATAAAATATACAATCTTGGAATTCCACAAGAATGTCTTCCGAGGTATGGGTTAAACATATTGCCAAAACATATTGGAACTCGAATTTTGGAACATCAAGTTACGATCTTGACACACAACCGTCTGAACGACTGCTGCCCCAGGTTCCATGGAAAGATATCCCTTTTGTCTATATCTCCTGGGGAAAGTAAGAAATGATAGATACACAACAGTGTCAATGAAGAGGGTGGGGGTGTTTTGTAAAGAAATAAAGAATCTAGATGAGTAATAAATTCCATCTGGTATAGTGGTTATCATACTTTACAACTAAGCCAATGGATGTGTCCTTATGTAGGTGAATGTTATATGACAAACCTTATAAATCTTATGGATTATCTCTCCTTTTGGGAGCAACAGTTAATCACGTTGCACGTGCTTGTATTCGTCATATGTAATGTGTCCATTTCTCTTTGGGCGGGGGTGGCTCAGTCGGTAGCGCGCCAGGCTCGTAATCTGTAGTTCCCAGGTTCGAGTCCCAGCTGGGTCAGCGTTGAGATTTATCTCCGCAAAATTTCCCGCCCTGCCCACGGTCAATAGGGGACACCGATGGGCTTGGAAAGGCCGCCGTCCGTCGGATGGGACGTTAAGCCGTGGTCCGTGTGCGGGAGAGCCATACCCTGTGCACATTAAAGAACACGCTGGATGGCCTTGACGGGAGGCTGCCATCTGTCTCCCAACAGCTGTTCCAGTGGGTCCTCTCCCCCAACCTTCTCTGAGCCTTCGGGGTCCATGTGACCTGGCTCAGAGGTAAAACAACCCAACCCAAATCTCTCCTTTTGTTTAGTTATTAGTTACCAACAGGGACGCTACGGACCGTAGGGAGCGTTTTAGAAATTTGAAGGAGCGTTTTCCTAAATTCCTATAAACGAAAAATATATTTGCAACCAGTGTTTTAAAGAGAAATCATTGTGAAGGGGGATATTGCGTGATAAAAAAGCTTGATCAGCCCGAAAGGTTTGGGAACTATGGTTTAGGTTATTCACTCTTCCTCAGAAATAAAAAAAAAAAAAATTTTCACAGACTTCTGTTCAAAAATATTCAAACCCAAACATCAAATTGTTCATTAACCCGAAATTCCCTGAGGTAATATCTTTAAATTATGTGCAGAATCATCAGAATCATGAGCTCAATCTTCAAATCATCAGATGAGCTAATCTCTTGAGAATTATAGCTTTCATAGAGTCTAACCGTCTCATTAATTGCGTCAGACTATCTGACTACCAAAATATTTTCAGTTATTTATCTGATTAAACAAATAAATAAATAAATAAATACCCCCTCAAGCAGCTGCTTACCACAGAGGTCTGACAGGAGGCTGTCAGTTTATATGCCAGAGTAGAAGGTCTGAGAGGATGGCAGGACCTCAGCAGAAAAACGACACTTACATCCATGCTTTACCTGGGGCTCGAACCCAAGTCCCTATAGCCAAGGGTGCTAACCACTCGGCCACGGGACGGCTGATTAAATTCCTTTTTTTTAATCTAGAATCTTTATTTAATTCAGATGATCCCTCCGTTTAAATACAACTTAGTTTCAGTAGTTTTAAGAGAACAACATAAAAAGGCTAAAAAAAACTTTCAAACCATCTACGCCGTCATTTAAAGCAGCTGGATTAAAGAACCTATGTCGTTCACGTGTCGTAAAGAACAGATTAAAAAAAATCCGCACACCCGGCAGACGTGCCACACCATGTGTGACCCGATATCAACAAGTTGTTAGTGGGCACGCACTTCCAGAAATCACCTGCCAGGGTTCTATCTGTTCGTCTCTTGCCGTGTGTATGAAAGTGTGCAAAAGAATGGTAGGATAACTAGCCAGGCTTTATTTTGTGTGCGTGTGACTGACTCCTCCGATCATCACAAGAAGGGCAACAGCAGCAGTAGCATCCTCAGCAGCTGCTTCTGTTGCCTTGACTACCTGGACTCAGTCACGCAAAGCCACGCATCAGCGGAGACAGCCTCAGTCTGGCCCCTAACCGCGTGCAACGTCACGCAGGTCACGCGACCGTCACGTGAGCTCCGGGTGCCGGTAGTCATGCTTGGCGGTACGGAACGCGCTGCGATCGAAGGAGGCAAAAGAAAACGACGACATGAATGCGACGCCAAAAGACAGAGAAAGATGGCCGCAACGGTTATTATTAACACTTCACTGGCTCCTTGTTTACGTTGCAACAATGAGCGCGTGTTTTCGTGCTTCGCTGACTCGCCAGATCTGGAAAGAAGAGTGGACAAAATGTTAAATGTCTCGATCAAAGTCGTGGAGACAATCTGTCCCGTCTTTTGCCACTCTAGGAGTAATTCTTTTGTGCGTCAGTGCTCGTTACATCAAGCAGGTGACGGCCACGAAGGTGGACAGGACGATTTTTTTTCGTGATCCAGATGACAAAAGAGTTTGGTTCCAACTCACCAAATTTATCTCACTTTTCTTTGGAATTGCTGATGTAATTAGTGGTGGAAAAAGAAAGTCTTTTAAAGGCACAATACCTTTTAAATTAATCGTTGCATGCAAAATGTTTAGGATCATTTTGCAAAGGGTTGGGTTGTTTTACCTCTGAGCGGCACTTTTTTGCACACCATGGGCTAATGGTCAGGTCACATGGACCCCGAAGGCTCAGAGAAGGTTGGGAGAGGGGACCCACTGGAACAGCTGTTGGGAGACAGATGGTAGCCTCCCGTCAAGGCCATCCAACGTGTTCTTTAACGTGCACAGGGTATGTCTCTCCCGCACACGAAGCCACGGATTAACGTCCCATCCGACGGACGGCGGCCTTTCCAAGCCCATCGTTATCCCCTACTGATCGTGGGCAGGGCGGGGAATTTTGCGGAGATAAATCTCAATGCTGACCCAGCTGGGACTCGAACCTGGGAACTACAGATTACGAGCCTGGCGCGCTACCGACTGAGCCACCCCCGCCCCTAATTTTGCAAAGGACAACTTCAGTTAACTTCAGATGTGATTATTTAGATGAGATCACTGCGGTTGAAATGGTGGCGCGCGTGACTTAATTCAGTATCAAGTAGCAGAGAAATATGACTTTTTTTAATAATCTAACTTCCGAACAAAATAAAATTATGTTCGTTTCCAAAGAATGAAGAATTTGTCACTTTCCAATTATGCGCTCTTTAAA
Source organism: Ryuthela nishihirai (assembly GCA_038380435.1). Classification (NCBI taxonomy): domain Eukaryota; kingdom Metazoa; phylum Arthropoda; class Arachnida; order Araneae; family Heptathelidae; genus Ryuthela; species Ryuthela nishihirai. Next base: position 12,867,005 of record JAWZYU010000016.1, on the reverse strand, counting down.
ATTTATCGTCTTTTTTTTTTCTCTTTAGCATTCTCCTAAATTAGCTCCTACTCTTTTTTTTTATATTTTCCCCTAAAAGCAAAAGAAGTTGCATGTTCGTAGACGGATGGACAGACGTCAAAATGAAAATGATAATTTTTTTTTGAAAACGTGTTAGAAAAAGTTTTTCAATGTTGTTTTTTTTTGTAATTTTGCTCTTACACCTCCCAAGTGAAATATTTTTGTCTGACCACAGAAGGCAAACAATCGTAAAAAAATGTGGCAACCGCTGGAAGGAAATTTTTTTAAAATAAACAGTCTTTTGATAATATTTTTATCCCCTTTTATTATTATTAAGAAATAAATATAAAAATTTGTACTCATTTTTGGAAACAGTGCCACAATATATATTATTGTTAAGAGAAAATGCAAGACACTGTGCTGTCTCTAGTTTGGAGATAACAGAATTTTTCTATATCTGGTTTAAACATAATAGAATTTTCCTTAACTTTGGAGATAATAAAATTTTTCTATATCTAGTTTGCCGCCCCATGGCCGAGTGGTTAACGCGCTTGGCTACTGATCCGAGGGACCTGGGTTCAAGCCCCGGGTTAAAGGCATGTATGTGTGTGTCGTTTTTCTGCTGAGATCCTTCCATCCTCTCAGACCTTCTACTATGGCATAAATACCCCTCAAGCAGCTGCTTGAGGGGGTATTTATATCTAGTTTGAAGATAATAGAATTTTCCTATCTGTAGTTTTTAGATAACTGAATTTTTCTATCTCTGCTTTGGAGATAATAGAACAGAACTCCTGCCTCTATGTCAGACAGTATAATATGGAGATAACAGAATTTTTCTATATCTAGTTTGAAAGTAATAGAATTTTCCTGTCTTTAGTTTTTAGATAATTGAATTTTTCAATCTCTGCTTTGGAGATAATCGAATTTTTTATCTTCAGTTTGGAGATAACAAAATTTTTCTCTCTCTGGTTTGAAAATAATAGAACCTCCTAACTCAATTTTGGAGATAACAGAATTTTTCTATCTGTAGTTTTTAGATAATAGAATTCTTCTTCTTCTAGTTTGAATATAACAGAGACCCTGCACTCGTCTTCTATTTGAAAACTGTTATCGGCCTGCAGAAGAAAAATTAATGGACTACACTTATTTGGCTTATAGTAAATATATTTCTCAACTGAATGTGTTCTTTATTTTCTTAAAATAAAAGCTAAAATTGCGTTGAAAACTCCCAATGTTATTCTAGGTTTCTCAAATGCTTTATTTTAAAAACAAGCATTTTGTTAAAAGTTTCATTTCGACTTCAGTTACTCTATTTTTTACCGCATAAGACGCATTTTTTTCTGCCTGAAAAATATTTCCAAAAATTACCTTGCGTCTAATGCCTAATGAACATCAAAAGGTTCGATACCCGTACTACAACTCAAAACTTCAATGAGACCCAGAATCAAATATTGCTATTATATTATCATCATTAATTAAAGAAAGATGAAATGAATGTAAACATAAACTATTATCTTAAATATAGCTAATTGTACTGATTCACTCCAAAGTGTGGAAAGGCCGCCGTCCGTCGGATGGGACGTTAAGCCGTGGCTCCGTGTGCGGGAGAGTCCATACCCTGTGCACTTTAAAGAACATGCTGGATGGCCTTGACGGGAGGCTACCATCTGTCTCTTCCCAACAGCTGTTCTAATGTGTCCCCTCCCCCAACCTTCTCTGAGCCTTCGGGGTCCATGTGACTTGGCCATTTAGCCCATGGTGTGCAAAAAAAGTGCCACTCAGAGGTAAAACCACCCAACCCAACCCACTCCAAAGTGACATAAGCGATAAAGATTCGAAGGTCATTAAATCTGTTTCAATAATTGCCAGTAGCACTGTTGGGTTACCCCTGAGAAGCATATATTTTTGTACACACTGGGCTAAATGGGCAGGTCACAAACACCCAAAAGGCTAAGAGTTAGATAGGGAAAAGGAATCTGCTGACAGCTATTGAGATACAAATGGAAACCTCTTGTCGTGGTCATTCACAGAGTTTTTTTATGTGCACAATGTTCTATTTTGTTGCGATCTTATGCAACCACGGCAATTCCCGATTCCGCCTGAAAGCACTACCAGTTATGAAAAGCCATGACTATCGGCACTTTTTTGCACACCATGGGTTAAATGGCCAGGTCACATGGACCCCGAAGGCTCAGAGAAGGTTGGGGGGACCCACTGGAACAGCTGTTGGGAGACAGATGGTAGCCTCCCGTCAAGGCCATCTAGTGTGTTCTTTAACGTGCACAGTGTATGGCTCTCCCACACACGGTGACACGACTTAACGCCCCATCCGACGGACGGCGGCCTTTTCAAGCCCATCGGTGTCCCCTATTGACCGTGGGCAGGGTGGGGAGTTTTGCGGAGATAAATCTCAACGCTGACCCAGCTGGGACTTGAACCTGGGAACTGCAGATTAGGAGCCTGGCGCGCTACCGACTGAGCCACCTCCGCCCCCGGGGGCAAGGAATACGCCATATGGACGCACCTCAACCCCGACCTCACATGGCAGCAGTCCTATAGAAGGAAAGCTGACCACCGGAAGAAACCTAACTTTAAACTATTCCCCAGTTAGCCATGAACAAGGATATGTAAATCCAAGTTCGCTCGGCATCCGGGGTGGACTCTTAGTAAGGCCCAGACTTTGGTGAGGGCTCGACCTACTGGGGCACAAATCTTTTCAGAAGAGCCCTCGAACTGCTCACCCAGAACACCTGAGAGGTGAGGCCTCAGACACCGTCACCGTCCAACCGGTCAACATGGAACCGGTCAGCGGCATCGTCGACATCGGTTGGTCTTGGCTATGTCCAACCGATACGCCAATCCGGTCGCCACAGCCTTCGACCAGGTTGCTGGACCCTAGGCCCCCCCCACCACGTTAAGATGGTCCCCTATTGAGGGGGTATGTGCACAATGTAGGGATCGCCTGCACATGGAGCAATAGGTCAGAATCTCATCGGACGGAGGGCGGCATTTCAAATCTGATTCGCTTTCAGATCTCGCCGCAGGAGGGTCACAAACCTGGGATCATCGGGACAGCAACCAGGCGATCGACCGAGTAAACTCGAACGAGATACGTATCGAACGAGTAAACTCGACCCAGATCCGGTCTTGGGCAATGTTCACCCCCCCCCCCCCATCTTTTTTTTTTTTTTTTTTTTTCGAAATACTGGTAACGGTAATAGAGGCGAAAAACTATTTATATTTTATATTTCATGAATTTTTCAAAAGTTTTTTATAGACCTGTAAAACAGAGAGGGAGGACACTTCTCTGAGCCTTCGGGGTCCATGTGACCTGGCCATTTAGCCCATGGTGTGCAAAAAAGTGCTGCTCAGAGGTAAAACAACCCAACCTCTTCTCTCTCCCCCTCTCTTTGCATATTTCCGGCTCAATTGTGTTTCTTACCCCCCCCCCTCAACCCTTTCGATTTTTTTTTCTTGATCCGGGATGCCTCCCTCCCAAGAGGAAGTGAGACGTTAAATTTTTTACGAATTCAAAAATTATTTTTTTGTTACATCATTAATGCTTTTTTTTTTTCTCTTTTTCCATTATGTTGAATATCAACAGTATTGTAGCATTGAAAAGACTTTTTTTTTTATGCTGAGTTTACATTCCGTGTAATTACGAGTTTCGAATGAAACGTTTTGTCTTTTAAGTAGTATTGTTGTTTTCTTTTCCAAGTTACTAAAAAGTCCAGATGTCTAGTTTTATGAAACATCATTCCGTTCTTACAGAATTAATTCTTTTTGCTCTTTATTAGTGGTCAGCGTTGAGATTTAATAAAAAAAAATCCTCCCTCAAGCAGCTGCTTGCCACAGAGGTCTGACAGGAGCCTGTCAGTTCCCCTCCCCCAACCTTCTCTGAGCCTTCGGGGTCCATGTGACCTGGCCATTTAGCCCATGGTGTGCAAAAAAGTGTCGCTCAGAGGTAAAACAACCCAACCCAACTCTTTATTAGTTCCTTAAAAGCCGTCCCGTAATCGAGTGATTAGTGTGCTTGGTTACTGATGAAAGGGACTTGGGTTCGAGCCCCAGGTATGACATGGAAAATTTGCGTTGGTTTTCCTGATGAGGTCCTGCCATCCTCACAGACCTTCTACTATGGTATATAAACTGACAAGCTTTTTTACCAGAGCTATTATTATTCCTATTTTTAAAAAAGGAGATCGCAGTTCTTGTGATAACTATAGGGCAGGGGTGGGCAAATAGCGGCTAGCGGGCCACATTCGGCCAGCTAAGAGTTTTTTGTGGCCCGCCAAGACAGTCAGAAAAATCCGCCTTGAACCGAGATTTCCTTCCCGTGCGCGACCGAAGATTCGTCTCATATTTTCCACTAGGACGGCCACGTCAATACGCATGCGCAGTGTAGATACGAAAACAATTGCCCACCCCTGCTATAGGGGTATAAGCATACTTTCTGTTCCGGGTAAAGTTCTTTGCATGATCGTGCTTAATAGAATTAAGAACCTGGTTAACAGGCAATTGTGTGATGAGCAGTGTGGATTCAGAAGTAGTAGAGAATGTGTTGTCATATTTTTTCAGTAATAAATTATCACAGGAAAACGTCCTGTAGAGAAGAAACACTTGAAATAATGAGTTGAAAAAAAAAATTGTTTGTCCTGACTGGGATTCGAACCCAGGACTCCCAGAATATGGAACCTAGATCCCTACAGGGATACTGCATAAGCGGTCATACCTCGCTTATGCAGATTCTTGAGAAATGTTTAGAGTTTCAGAAACCTTTGGTTCCTAGCTTTGTTGATTTCAAAAAGGCTTTCGACTCTGTTGATTGTCATAATTTGTGGTTGATTGTGAGATCATATGGTATACCTGACAAGTTAGTTAACATAATGAAAGCTCTCTATAATAACACTGAGTCGTGTGTGAGAGTTGGTAAGGCTTGTAGCAATTGGTTTAACATTACTTCTGGTGTTCGACAAGGGTGCATTTTGTCTCCTTTTCTCTATAGTTTGGTTATTGATTAGGTTATGCGAAATTCACTGCAAGGGAGAAATTCTGATTTTAAATGGTCTAGATATCTTAAAATTTCTGATTTAGATTATGCTGATAATTTAGCCATTTTGGCATGAGATGAACTTTTTTATTCGAGCTGTTGGTGAGACGGGTAATAGTGTAGGTTTGGTGATAGAGAGAAAACTAAAGTGATGAAAATTGGTCAGGCAGGCGGTGGTTTGACTAATCTGAATAGTTCCACTCTTGAGTAGTTGTCACATCTTGGGAGCTATAAAACAGATACTAATGATGTGAGGGTTGGGTTGGGTTGTTTTACCTCTGAGTGGCACTTTTTTGCACACCATGGGCTAAATGGCCAGGTCACATGGACCCCGAAGGCTCAGAGAAGGTTGGGGGAGGAGACCCACTGGAACAGCTGTTGGGAGACAGATGGTAGCCTCCCGTCAAGGCCATCCAGCGTGTTCTTTAACGTGCACAGGGTATGGCTCTCCCGCACACGGGACCACGGCTTAACGTCCCATCCGACGGGCGGCGGCCTTTCCAAGCCCATCGGTGTCCCCTACTGACCGTGGGCAGGGCGGGGAATTTAGCGGAGATAAATCTCAACGCTGACCCAGCTGGGACTCGAACCTGGGAACTACAGATTACGAGCCTGGCGCGCTACCGACTGAGCTACCCCGCCCCAATGATGTGAGGCATAAGATTAACAGGCGAATAGGAATTGCTGCCGGAACTTTTAAGAATCAATGGAGAGTGCACAGAAATAGACTAAAATTAGACTGTATAATAGTTTGATTCTTTCTAGGGTTAGTTATGGTAGAGAAACTTAGACCCTTTGTAAACAAGATAACAGGAAACTTGATGCCTTTGATTCTAGGTGCTCACGCAGTATCTTGGGCATTAGATGATTCAAGTTTGTAAGTAATGATGAGGTTAGGCAAAGTAGTTGGCAACCGCCTTTGAGCAGCATATTGTATAGAGAGAGATTCCATTGGTTTGATCATGTTACCCATATGCATGATTATAGATTAGCGAATAGGGTTATGAGCAATGTGCCAAAAGGCCTCAGAAAGGGAGGGAGACCTAGGATGTGATGGGCAAACAATGTCCAACAGGATATTGTTAGAATTGGTCTACAGTGGCCAGATGCAGCATATGTAGCTTAGGATAGATATGTTTGGAAACTGAATTGCACAATCTGGTTGGACCTCCGTATCTCAATGGCTGCTTGAGGAGGAGGAGGAGGAGGAGGAATATTTCTTCACATATTCTTCTCTTAAAAGTTTTAGATCGACAACTAACTCGGGTGAAAATATAATTTCGAATTTTGAAATGAGGAATTTCAGCATCCAGGCTAAGGTAGAAAAAAAAACAAACTCTAAAGCAATGAATGTTTTATTCCTTCGCCAACATTCCTGCACACCAAACACCCTGATATTTACCAAGTTTTTTTCCTGAAATCGTTATTCCTCTATCCCCCATAAAGTCGTTGACCGCAGAAAACAAGCTTAAGCCTCCACGTAACACAGTCGAAATTCCAAGACATCACTTTCCCATATATTACCAGTCTTCGAAGAATTTACAGTTTCCCAGGGAATGCACCACACACCCACCAAGAGCTACCCATATGTTCATTAGACATTAAGCCTGAGGTAAGGCCTTGCCTAGCACGAACTCTTCGCCACACCTGCCCGCACCACCCCCCGGGGAGCTACAGAAGCTTACGACTCGAGCTAATAATCATCGCCTTATTGTAAGGACGTCTATAGGGAGAGGTTTATTGGCCGTGGCGGGAGAGAGACTAGTTCATTTGCCAGAACCTTCTGGGCATTCCTCGCTTAACCGGAACTATAAAAAAGCGATTTTACTGACCTCACAGTGGTCGTAAAGTGATCGTTACCAAGTTGTACTATGTCTGTATCAAAAGACGACCTGCATGAAGACCCACGACGGGGAATGTATGTCGCCAAAGGTCGCGGAAAGTAGCAAGAGGAGTCCACACAGCACACATCGTTTAATGATGACTAAGTCATTTCTGTCATTTCTGACTTAAGGAAGGCTTTCTTGCCTTCGGTTTTAATGTTTCTCTTTGGATTCAAAAATTGTTTACAGTTCGTTTAGGTTCTTCGTTAATTGTCTCAGATTTTCTTGACGAAATGGGACGAGGGTGGCTCAGTCGGTAGCGCGGATCTGTAGTTCCGAGTTTCGAGTCCCAGCTGGGTCAGCGTTGAGATCTATCTCCGCAAAATTCCCCGCTCCTGCCCACGGTAAGTAGGACCGATGGGCTTGGAAAGGCCGCCGTACGTAGGATGGGACATTAAGCCGTGGCCCTGTGTGCGGGAGAGCCATATCCTGTGCACGTTGAAGAACACGCTGGGTGGCCTTGACGGGTGGCTACCATCTCTCTCCCAACAGCTGTTCCATTGGGTCCCCACCCCCAACCTTCTCTGAGCCTTCGGGGTCCATGTGACCTGGCCTTTTACCCATGGTGTGCAAAAAAGTGCCGCTCAGAGGTAAAACAACCCAACCCAACTCTGAGCCTTCGGGGTCCATGTGACCTGGCCTTTTAGCCCATGGTGTGCAAAAAAGTGCAGCTCAGAGGTAAAACAACCCAACCCTGACGAAGCAAAGCTATTTGGATTCTACTGAGTGTTTTAGTCATTTCAGTTTCCTGTGTTTGTTATTCAATAACTCACATTTTCAGTAATTTTTTATGCTCAAGTAAAGTGCTCTCAAGTAAGTGTATTTCTAATCACGTAAAACAACTCCATAAGACAGCATATTCTTTAAATGCTACAAGTTCTAAGGTATAAATAAACGGAAGCTCTTTATAACTGTATTTGAAAACAATAATGTTTATATTTAAGAAAAAAATTTGGGGTTGGATTGTTTTACCTCTGAGCGGCACTTTTTTGCACACCATGGGCTAAATGGCCAGGTCGCATGGACCCCGAAGGCTCAGAGATGGTTGGGGGAAGGGACCCACTGGAACAGCTGTTGGGAGACAGATGGTAGCCTCCCGTCAAGGCCATCCAGCGTGTTCTTTAACGTGCACAGGGTATGGCTCTCCCGCACACGGGACCACGGCTTAACGTCCCATCCGACGGACGGTGGTCTTTCCAAGCCCATCGGTGTCCCCTACTGACCGTGGGCAGGGCGGGGAATTTTGCGGATATAAATCTCAACGCTGACCCAGCTGGGACTCACCTGGGAACTACAGATTACGAGCCTGGCGCGCTACTGACTGAGTCACCCCCGCCCCGGGGATTTTGGGGGGGGCCACAAATTTTTTTTAATCAAATGGTCACCAAAAAATTCCTGCAACATGACCATTATGTCATTTGCAGTATGCGAGGTCGCGCCATTTTGTTGAAACCAACACTCTCATTCATTCACATCCAATAGTGCAATAAACCATTGGATTAAGTTACGATAAACTTCCCCAGTTACAGTCGAACCCAAAAATAAAGGCCCTATATTCTTAAAGAGGCAGTAGGAAAAAACTTTGGCGACGACGGGAAATTTCACACCAAACACCAATTTTCCGTGCGTGTAATGGTTTTTGTTGTTGTTTTACCTCTGAGCGGCACTTTTTTGCACACCATGGGCTAAATGGCCAGGTCACAAGGACCCCGAAGGCTCAGAGAAGGTTGGGGGAGGGGACCCACTGGAACAGCTGTTGGGAGACAGATGGTAGCCTCCCGTCAAGGCCATCCAGCTTGTTCTTTAACGTGCACAGGGTACGGCTCTCCCACACGGTGCCACGACTTAACGTCCCATCCGACGGACGGCGGCCTTTCTAAGCCCATCGGTGTACCCTACTGACCGTGGGCAGGGCGGGGAGTTTTGCGGAGATAAATCTCAATGCTGACCCAGCTGGGACTCACCTGGGAACTACAGATTACGAGCTGGCGCGCTACTGACTGAGTCACCCCCGCCCCGGGGATTTTGGGGGGGGGGCCACAAATTTTTTTAAATCAAATGGTCACCAAAAAATTCCTGCAACATGACCATTATGTCATTTGCAGTATGCGAGGTCGCGCCATTTTGTTGAAACCAACACTCTCATTCATTCACATCCAATAGTGCAATAAACCATTGGATTAAGTCACGATAAACTTCCCCAGTTACAGTCGAACCCAAAAATAAAGGCCCTATATTCTTAAAGAGGCAGTAGGAAAAAACTTTGGCGACGACGGGAAACACGACGACGGGAAATTTCACACCAAACACCAATTTTCCGTGCGTGTAATGGTTTTTGTTGTTGTTTTACCTCTGAGCGGCACTTTTTTGCACACCATTTGCTAAATGGCCAGGTCACAAGGACCCCGAAGGCTCAGAGAAGGTTGAGGGAGGGGACCCATTGGAACAGCTGTTGGGAGACAGATGGTAGCCTCCCGTCAAGGCCATCCAGCGTGTTCTTTAACGTGCACAGGGTATGGCTCTCCCGCACACGGGGCCACGGCTTAACGTCCCATCCGACGGACGGTGGTCTTTCCAAGCCCATCGGTGTCCCCTACTGACCGTGGGCAGGGCGGGGAATTTTGCGGATATAAATCTCAACGCTGACCCAGCTGGGACTCGAACCTGGGAGCTACAGATTACGAGCCTGGCGCGCTACCGACTGAGCCCCCCCCCCCCCCCCCCCCAAAAAAAAAAAAAAAAAAAAAAAAAAAAACTGATCTTTAGAATCGCATTTCCCATAAATGATACGAAATCCGTTCTTTCATTCGATTAACCATTTCCCTCTTTCTCTTCTCCTCTAAATCCCCCCCCCACACACACATACTGCCCTCGCTCATAAAGGGAACACCAATGGATTACGAAAGACCGCCTTTCTTCGGATGAGATGTTAAGACGTGGCCCCGTGTGCAGAAGAGCCATGCCATGTGCACGTTAAAGAACACACTGGATGGCCTTGCGAGAGGTTTTCATCGGTCTCCTAACAGCTGTCCAGTGAGTTACGTTCTCTGAGCCTTCGGGGTCTTTGCGACCTGGTCATTTAGCCCACTTTAAACAAAAAAAATTACCGTTCAGTAAATTAACCCAACCACTCCCTTTCCCTTTCATCTTACTTGATATTCGAAGCCAAAAATACAGAGATATCGTTAACAAGGAGAGACCTCAACACAAAGACAATCTATGCCTTAACCAGGGGGGCGGGGGTGGCTCAGTCGGTAGCGCGCCAGGCTCGTAATCTGTAGTTCCCAGGTTCGAGTCCCAGCTGGGTCAGCGTTGAGATTTATCTCCGCAAAGTTCCCCTCCCTGCCCACGGTCAGTAGGGGACACCGATGGGCTTGGAAAGGCCGCCGTCCGTCGGATGGGACGTTAAGCCGTGGCCCCGTGTGCGGGAGAGCCATACCCTGTGCACGTTAAAGAACACGCTGGATGGCCTTGACGGGAGGCTACCATCTGTCTCCCAACAGCTGTTCCAGTGGGTCCCTTCCCCCAACCTTCTCTGAGCCTTCGGGGTCCATGTGACCTGGCCATTTAGCCCATGGTGTGCAAAAAAGTGCCGCTCAGGGGTAAAACAACCAACCCAAAGCCTTACCCAGGACTCGAACCCAGACCTCTTTGATCAGTAGCCAAGCATGTTAACCACTCGGCCACGAGACTGCTTAAAACACTTTAAACCAAGAAAAAATATTTCCCTTTTCAAAGATTCAATAACAAGAATGGAATCCGAACCATTCAAAACCACAAACTATTCCATCAAAGGCGAGTCAACCCCCATAAATCACCGGATGTGACGCTCCATTCTCGAGCTTTTATTTCCATCTTCCAGTAGCTCATTTCGTCTCCACGAGGCTTCAGACACTGACAGATGAAAATTTCCCTTCCTCCACCACTTTCGCCATCTAATAACCCCGCAAGGTTAAGAAAAGCAGAATTTTGCCCTCGGGTAGGGTGGAACACTTTTCAGCTGTCAAGCCAAAAACACGTGATCGCCAGAACGCCGTCTGCCGGCGCTCTTCTTCTCGTGCGAGCTGCAGAGGAAACTGATTACGATCTCGAAGAACTGGAACTCATTTACAGCTACAACGATTGCGATTGGTCAAAAGCGGATAAAAAAAAGGTTAACTATGAAAAGAGAGAAAAAAAAAATACGCCAGTCTGATACTTAAAAAGAAGTAAGGAAAGAGAAGAATGAAAGATGAAGAAAGTTCTAGAATCAAGTCGCTTGATTCTTTCACTCCTTCTCCCTCCCTCCCTTAAATCTCAAGCCCCCCTCACATACTATCTTCCCATTCAAAATCTGGCCCCATTAGAAGAGCATAAAAATCGTCCCCCCATATCACCCTCAGGGAATCGCTTGCTCACTTACCATTGTCTCTTCTGTCCGAGATTGCTTCTTGCATTTGGGGTCAACCGGCTTTCACCTGGATTCGCAGGCCCGTGATTATATATTTGCCATCGTGTCCCGCCGTAATAAGTCTGTGGCTTGGCCACTAGAATAGTCTCAACCTTTCCCCTAATTCCCCTGACATATAGTCGTTTTGCCCTGCACGCCTTTTCTTGTTCAACGTTCGCCATTAGCAAAAGCCTCCAAAAGCCCGAGGCTAGGCGGCTACCGTAGACAGCGGCTCCCTCTAGGCGGGGTTGGTCGAATGTCGGTAGCTTCTCCATCTCCCGATGGATGTTCAAGCTCCAGCCAGCACACATCTTTTTTTTACCCCCCCCCCCTCCCCCTAGAACTGCCACCTCCCATCTCCCAACAACAAACACGTCTTCGACCTGACCCTGACCCTGAAGCACCTAATGACACGCGAATCGGCTACTGCATGCCACCCTGCAAGCCCCTATCACGCATGCGCCAGATGGACCATTTTTTTTTCCTTCCTTACCATTTTTCAAAGAATGCCCTGATACATCACCTAAGGTTAAATGAAGATCCCGCAAATGTTTGAAACGTGCGAAATTGGCCAGTTTTTCCCAATCTCTCGAAGAAGTGAGATGGGTCTCTTGTCACATTTGCGATGCAAATGTTTAGGAAGTTTGTTTGTTTTTTATACGTATTGTATGTGGTTCTTTCGCACGCTCTGCTGTTCCGATTGATTACGAATACAGTTTCGGTTGACATCTTTATTTCAAATGTATTTTTCTCTTTTTTTTTCCGTTCCTTTTCAGAATGTGTTTATTTTGCGTCGTTGGAAATGACTTCGAGAGGAATCACGAGCCTCCAACTGTAACGAGACAGCAACAAATGTCAACGACGTTTTTTGTGGGCAGATGAGCTCTGTGGGAAAGGTTATACTACAGACCAGGCTCCGATTAAGAAAAATTTATGAAACAAGCGATATGAACCAGAACGGAGCAGAACACTTTTCAGTTTATATATGCATCTATTAGCAGCAATTCTTCTTGCTGAATAGTAAAACCTTTTTTTTAATAATTTCGTTACTTTACAATTTAATCAGGTTTACAATTTCCTCGCATATTTTCCGGTTATTAAAATTTCCCAAGTGTGGCGGGTGGGATGGTATGCCCCTCCCCCCTCACTTCCCTGCATCCCTTTCTAAAGAAGAAGAATAAATTTTTAAAACAGAAACCCAAACTAAGTACAGACTGGAATGTCATATTTTATTG